>CM052551.1:28967152-29128540 GCA_028533065.1 Trachops cirrhosus
TTTTAAATGAATAGATAAACTATATTTAAAAAATCAGACACAACGCTGAGCAACTTTTACTCTGAAACCACAGAAATGACTTACTAAGAATCTACTCCGTGTCAGGTCTTATGCCGAAGCTCTCCACAGGCATTGTCTCCCCTAATCTTTTTGTGAATCCAATGAAGAGGGTATCGGTTATTGCTGTCTTCTAAATGGGGAAACTCAAGCTCTTTGAGGTTAAAGACTTGATGAGGTCTCACAGGCGGATCTGAGGGTTTGAATCTACATCCAGTCCACTCCCAAGTCTTCTCTCTGCCCCACTTCATTGCCTCTTTTGAATAAACTGGGGATTGAGATGGGACCTGGCAAGACTGTCACAGCCCTGGGATCAATCACTGTGACAGAAAGTAGATGTTAGGGAGCATTCATGGGTTTCCTTTATGCATTTAAAGAAAGATTGTTTAGAAAAACCACCAGTTATATGATATGAAGCAAGTCATCCCCTCTCCCCCCTTTTATTTAAGCTTCACTTTCTTTGTCAAATTAGGGGCTTTGGCTACCCCAGGCCTCACATCTTATCACTCTGATGTTCATCTAAGCAAGCAAGCCAATGGGAAGCTGTTGTTTTTGAGTTCTGCTTTGGCAGGGATGTGACATGGGAATGAGAAACTGATGGGCAAAGTCGTAAAGCCCCGTAAAGCCCACTCAGACAGAGGGCATTGCGGTTCAAGTCCCAGAAAGCAGTAATAAGTGTGCGGTGCATAATGTGGGTTGAGCAGTGATTTGAAAACATGAGATTATGTTTTTTATTGGGGCTGTACATTTTCATGGAAAATTCTAATTTTTAAATTTCAATCTGAAATCAAACATATACTCTAGTACTTTCCTTAGCGACATAGTTGCAGATGTGTTCACACTGTGATTGTGAAGTCTGTTGACCCTGACTGTGAGTGAGTATCTTAGTTTTCTTCTGGTTTTGTGCCTAAACGTGTCATGTTCTGTGTGTGCATTGGAGAAAACAAGGGGCTAGGAGCCAGCAAATTGCCCTTCGCTGTCTGTGAATTATGCCACCCTGGGACCTCGTTTTAACATCTATAAGATGGTCAGACTCTGTCTGTTCCAACACTTGATGCTCTAGACTACAAAAAATGTTTTCCTTACTTTTTAAGGTGACTCCATGATTGACAAAATACACAGAAAAGATGTCAATAAGAGCCAGCTTTATTGAGTACTTAATAAGTTTCAGGTACTTAAAAAAGACGTTTGTTATTTATTTTTAGAGAGAGGGGAAGGGATGGAGAAAAAGAGGGAGAGAAACATCAATACATGGTTGCCTCTCGCACGCGCCCAGCCAGGGACCAGGCCGGCAACCCAGGCACGCGCCCTGAGCGGGAATCGAGCTTTGCGGGATGATGCCCAAACAGCTGTGAGCCACACTGGTCAGGGCAGCCTTCAGGTGCTTTTAGAGTGTTTTCTGTGTTTTATCTCAGTTAAATCTTAGTTGGAACTCAGTTGGAAAGTTGGAAAGAATCGTACTCAGTTGCAAAGTACCATTAATACTCTATTTAAAGTTAGAAAGCTCAGAGAATTTACGAAACTTTCCAAGGCTTGACAGCCAAATATTCACTCAGGCAGCTCCACTCCAGGACCTGAGTTTTTGCCCACTATGGTCATGTGGAGTCCATGTGGGGGAGGCAGAAGGGCACCTGGGTAGCAGTGTGTATGTGGCTGGGGGTGAAGAGCTGCAGGGATAGGTCTGTGCCTTTGTAGTTAGTTGCTCAGGGGGAATCCCCTAAAATTGGAAACTGTGAAAAATCAGTGAAGTTACCCTCTGAAAAAATGTGCGTTACACATAATGGTTGACTGTCCTTCCACAGGGAACCGTAGAGAACTTTGGTGGAGTTGCCGGTGTCCTGGTCTGAATGACTCTGCCCAGGGCCCACTCAGCCTTCCAGGCCAGCCACATGGCTCTCCTTGGTGAGCTCCTTCCGGGCCGGCCAAGGGAGGCTGTCAGGACTTATTCCATAGAGTCTCCGTGTCTGAACCAGGGACCGCGGACCAAATGGTGGATTCATCTCCTTCCTTCCTCTGCTTTCTCTTTCTTCTCCTCCTTGGTATGTTCTTGGCTGTTTTGTCTGCCTCCAGCCCTGCTTTTTGGGAGGCAAAGGAGATGAAATTCAAGCTGTTTCCAGATGGGTAAGAGAGGATGTTGTCACTGTTGATAGAAATGATACCTTTGCATCCTTGACTGTTTGGCTTGCCCGTCTGTCAACCTCTCCCCGCCTCCAGGTGGTGCACCAATAGGCAGGGGTCGGAGATTGGCCTCCAACTGCTCAGCCTCCTTGCTGTCACTAACCTGCCACCCCTGCACTCCCAGAGTCACGGTTACCCCGCTGGTGTCATTGCACTTGAAGAATACTAACCGATTCTTCGCCAGTCCGGTGAATGCATTACTTTCTTTCCATTTCTTTGCTGTTTCAGTGATAGGTTTAGAACACTAATAAAATCCTAAACTGTTTTTGCTGCTTCAGTGTTCTGTTTAAAAGAATATTATCCTAAGCCCTACCAAATGTACATGTTGTATACATATTGCATATATATATTTATGTGTATGTGTACATATTTTTTGTTTGATTGTTTTGTTTCCGAGCTGGTTGCCCGCAGAGGTGGTTTGTACGGTGCTGTTGCTGACAGACAAGCCTCACGGGGAACATGACATTTACGTCACTGTCAGGGCCAGAGTAGCAAAAGTTTCCACATGCTCGTTCCAAAACTGCTAAGGGGCCTCAATCTTGCCGAGAAAGGGAAGGCACACGGAGCGTCTCCATGATCAAGAAATGACAGAGGAGCTTTTCAAAAAAGCAGGTGTGTTTTTAAGGAAAAGAAATTTGGCAAATTTCACAAATGTAAGCTTTCGAGGGAGCAGGGAGAAGGTGACTGGAAGGCTTCCCTTCATGAGTGGATGGCTCTGTTTGCCTTACCTGAAAAACTAAAGGGGTTGTGCAAGTACTGTCTCTCCATGCTTCTGGAATCCTATCTTATGAGTTTTTTTATCTTTTGTATTTTTTCTTTTACTTCATTGTTAAGCTCTCCCATTGTGAAAGCTCCCTTCTGCCCACACGGAGAGGTTCAGAGGCGTGCCAGTCAGAAGACTTCCTCTAGGACCTGGCTTACCTTTCTGACCCCATCTTTCTTCACTTGCTTTTTCCACCTTCTGCATAACCCAGGATGCTGAAACAGTGGTTAGTCCTGGGTACGTTGTTAAATGTTCTCTCCACTGTGCCTTTGGGTTGCAGATGGTCTGTGAACTGTCTTTAAGATCCAAGATCTGTTTATTCATGGTTCTTAGTCCTGTCCACCACCAGATCCTGGTAAAAGGACACAGGAGGAGGTGATGTGCACTGCCCATCCCTTTGTCCTGCCTCCACTGCTCCTGGGGAAGGATCCACTCAAGCTCTAGGCATCTCCATCAAGATGGGGGTAGCTGGCAGTGCGTACAGTCCTAGTGGCTTCTGACTCCGTGGATTCCTGGCAGGTGACCTTGTTCAAATATCTGTATTTGGGGAAAGGTGGAAGGGTCTAATGGGGTTCCAGGCATTTTTTAAAAGAAGATTGTGCCAAGTATTCATAACCCAGCTTCTGCCTGGGTTCAGTTCTCTTCTAGATATGGCCCCCTCTCAGTTCACCCAAAATAGATTTATTAACCACAGCTCATGATCTTTCCTCAAGATCTGGTCTCTTAAAAAGTTGGTGTCTGCAAAGTCATCTCTGATACTTCTCTTGTCCTTGACCCCAAATCAGTCTGCTATCAAGTCTGTCAAATCTATATACCTAAAATGTCCAAAGTTTTCCTGCTCTCTCTAAATTTCTGTCATTGCTCTTATCTCTTGTCTGCACAACTAATATAGTTTCCTATCTGGTCAATCTCTGTTCATTCTCCCAATGCTACCCTCAATCCATTCTCCGTAATTAAATGAGAAGGTCTTTTTAGGAACACAATTTTGATTATGGTATCCTGTGCTTAAAACACTGCAGTGGTTTCCATTGCTTTGAAGATGAAGACAAAATTCTTGAAGTGACCTGTATGTAAGACTCTCTGTAAGTCTCTTACCCCTTCCCACGTCATCGCGTATTGTGCGCCCCTCATTTCTTTTGTTCCTTGCATGCACACTTTCCCTTCCTGCCACAGGGCATGCGCACAAGCCATTCCACCCACCTAGAATGCTATTCCTTTCTCACTTGCCCTTCAGAATGTTCCCTTCAGAACTCAACTTAGTCATCACTTCTTTAGGAGAGCCTTCTCAGACCTCCACGTCAAATCCTCCTATTAGTTCTCTCTAAACAGTGTGTTCTGCCTCTTTGAAGCCTCATTAGAGCATTTCATTTATTTGTGAAATGATCTGGTTGCTTTTTCCTTGTTGGGCTGTAAGCTACATTAAGGCAGAGATCATGTCTGTGTTTGTTCATTATATCACCGACATTTGGCTCAACACCTGGCACTTAATGGGCTCCTTTGCATATTTGTTGAAGGGCATGAGGAAGAATATTTACTATATACTAAGTTCATGCTATTTTTTCATTGAAGCTCTTCTCTTTTTTCCCCTCTTACTTAAGGTATAGTCTAGTTACTTTATGTTAGAGTACACTATCCTGGTCCTCAGCCACCTGAATTGCTCTTTAATTCAGCTGATCGGCTAGCATCCTCCCAGTGTCTGCGGTGCCAGGCAACACACTGGGGACACAAAGATGGAAAAGACATGGTCTCTGACACAGATACTAGGGCTTTGAATACAGAGATAGGGAAATACACAAGAGGGAGCCTGGAGGAGCCAGGGAGTGTTTCAGAGAATGTGACACAGGGGCTGGACTTGAATATTTGCATGTGATAGCAGGAGGCATGGCAGACGGGGGCAGGGGGCATTGTCGGAGAGGAAGCAGCAGCAGATGGTGCAGCGGTGGGCAGATGAGTGTGTGTTTGGAAAGAAGGAGGTCCAGTGTGGCTGGGGCAGAGGTGACAGGCCCATGGTGGCGAGAGGAGAGCCTTGAGGGACAGACCAGGGAGCTGGGACTCTGGCCTGCTCAGGCAATGAGGAGTCTCTGCATGGCTTTAAACACAGGCTTCACAGGATCCGACTTGGGTTTCTAAAATGACAACCCAATATCAGTGGGAGAATGTGCGGTGAGGATGAGGCATAGAGACAGGTAAGGGGCTATTGCACTGATCTGGGCAGTGACTGCAAAGGACTTGAAGCCTCGCCATGAGAGTGCGCTGGGGAGGGCGGAGTGAGAGACACCAAGGAAGCAGGAGAGAGGAGTTGATAATGAACCTCGATGGGTAAGAAGGAGGGGAGAATGAGTTAGGGATGGCTTGGAGTTTTTAGGGTGAGGTGATAGATAATGATGCTTTGTCCTGAGGCAGTCCCCAGGGCTTCTCTGGACCTTTTCAAATGGTTCCAGGTGGCTTTAGTGGTCAGTAGATGGCAGGGTGGGTTGAAACATAATACAGAGAATTAAATTTAATGTATTACAAGAAAAAAAATTTAGATTCATTATTTGAATACAACCTGAGCAGAAATTTGAATTGGTTCTCCATGAAAAAGGAGATTTCTAGACATTTTAATAGTATTAATAAAAAAGTGTAAGGACACGTATGACCCCCTTAAAAAAAATGATCCCTGGCCCCAAGAGGCACTCTCGCTAGTTGTGATAAGGGTGCACTGTTTTCATCCGGTCCTTAAGGCAGGACCTGACGGGCCTGTATTTGGCAACATTCCAATAATCTAGTTGCTATTTTTATTCTCTAAAATTTATACCTGCTGTGTGAATGGCGTGCATTGCGTCAAAGCTGCGAGGAATATGACTGAGCTGTGAACATCTCATTTCTTCTGCAGGGGTGTCCAACCTTTTGGCGTCTCTGAGCCTCACTGGAAGAAGAGCTGTCTTGGGCCACACATTAAATACATTGTGACACGTAATCACAAAAAAATCTCATAATGTTTTAAGTAAATTTATGGTTTTGTGTAGGGTCACATTCACAGCCATCCTGGGATGCATGTGGCCTGCAGGCTGCAGGTTGGACACCCCTAAAGCCTCTGGTAATTCAGATGCCCCAAGTTTTCCCCCGAGTAGCTTTAATTGCTAAATTGGACCAAGTCCCCCGGTGACTCCAGAACCTTGTTCAAGGGCCCATTTCCCTCTGCCTGTGCTGAACCTGGGCTATTTGAGCAGGACTGTCACACCACGCAGGTGGTAGCTCTCTCGTGTGCATAGAGAGCACAGTAGGTGCACTTTGCTGCACTGATGGCTTTAAAAAGTTGAAATATGAAACTGTGCATCTAGGGTGGGTACAATCAATGGTGCATCAAGATGGTGTTTACATGAAACAGAATCCAAGAGGGCTTTGGGGAAGATACTAGTGAGACACTTGAATCTGCTCTTGCCTTTCATGCCCTCCTGCACTCGCTGCTGTCAGAAGAGGCGTCCCTTCCTCGAGGTTTGCATTGTCTTATTGAGTGTTCTGCTGTCTTGACTCACAGGCACCAAGGCAAAGGAAACTTGGGGAAGGCCCCGACAAACCTCAGGAAAGGCGTGTGGCCCAATTGTCTAGGCCAAGCCAGCAGCTGTGCACTCACACCTGGGGGCGGCCTGTATGGTGTCCTGGAGATGGGCGATGTGGCAGACAGGAGGGGCCCAGTGCTTCGGGGGGTCTCTGGCTCAGGGAATGCAAGGGTTGACAGAGACAGTGGCAGAGCCTACGACAAAGCCTAGAACACAGTAAATCTCTAATAATTTTTTTAAGTTGAATGAATGAATGAGTGAATAGATGGATGAACAAATGAAGAACGAATGGATGAATGGGTGAATTAGGGTCCAAGCTAAGGATCTAGAGTTGAAGCAAGGGGACTTGGTGGAACTAGTGAGGCCAGGCGGGTGGAGGAGGTTGGGGCAGGGGCCCAGGTGCAGCTCGACGCCCATGCCGTGCCCGGGGTTCTGGTTCTCTTTGTTGCACTAGGGATCAGGCAACAGACGATTCTTGACCACACTCACCAGTGGGATGTTCTGAACTTAACCGCCAAGCTCTCATTGGTTCTGTATTGAGCCATCGGTGGTGAGGCCTTTTGAGGAATGCGTGTTGTTGATGGCATACTAAGAAGACTGGCAGAGTCTTCTGTAGGGCTTATATCAGAGCCCGTGGTCCTCTAGGAAGTCCGGGGTAACTCGGCAGGGCTCCCGGAACTCCTGGAACTGTATGAAGGAGAGTGTGAGGCGGGGCGAGAACCCATAGCCTAGACTGTTCTCCAAGGCCAGTGGTGGGAAGATACCTTCCCCTGAAGGGTCTGGCAGTCAGAAGACCTGAGTTTCAGATTCACCGTTAACTTGGGGGAGTTGTGGGCAAGTTAGGCCTCATTTGTCCTCTCTTTAAAGTGAGCAGAGTAACACGCACCCTGTTTACCTTATGGAACTGTTACTGGATAAAAATGAAGAAGGAAATAGTTTGAAAAAAAGATATCCATAAATGCAATACATTTTTGTTGTTAAATCAGAGCCTACTACTCACTTGCATTCTGCCTTTAAAAATAACATAACGAGTCATCATTTGTCTTGGGATGCATGTACCAAAGGCCCACCAAGGCCGATGATAAGGGAATCGACCGTCCACACCCCGTCCCCATTTGACACCCTCTTCTGCAGCAAGCTGCGGCCTTCACGCTGGTTCCTGAGGAGGTTTATTCTCCCTGTCTCCCCTTGTCTAAACGTCCCTGTCCCTCCAGGCCCAGCTTCTGCCTTACCTCTTCCCCAAGGCCACTGGATCATCCCAGCCCCAGGGCATCCTTTCTTCTCTATTCTGAAGCACACAAATCAGCACTGATTGCTTCACAGGCTGGCTTGAGTTTCTAACTGCCTCACAGGCCACTTGAGCACAAGAGCCATGGTTAATGTGTGTACATTCGAAAGTACCTTGGAGGAAAGAGACCTGTCCGCACAGTAGAAAAAGCACTTGGGAGCTTGGAATCAGAATCTCACGTCTTCAGACTGGCAATCTGTGTGTCCTTGTGTAAATTATTTAAGTTTTCTGAACCCCACTTTTTCTCAGCTGTAAAATTCTGATTTAATACCTGCTCCAGGGTTGCCATGCTGTTTAAATGACGTGAGCACAGTGATGAGCAAACACATGGCAGGCATTCAGCAAGTGTTTCTGTTCCCCTCTGCCCTGCAGGGGAAGGCTAGGGGTGCGGGAGGAGGGGTGGGAAAGACAGATTTTTAACTCCACCGAAACCCAACTTTTCCTTCTCATTGGTTTGCGTAAATCTTCAGAAACCAGTGCCCACAGTGGTGGTGAAGAGTCCTGATGTTAGCCTCAGCTTGGGTTTTAGCAGTAACGTCCCGGCATTTCTCGGAAGGCTTGGGTTCCTCGTAGGACATGATGTGTGCCCCAGCACCCAGATTTCAGTGCCTGCTGGTTCTCAGCGCTGCCCCTCAACACCCAGCGGGAGCGCCAGCCTCTGCCCACACCGCCCTTGAGCAGCTGGGAGGAGGGGCCCTGCACCGCCTGTGATTCCGATGGTTCTGTACCATTTTAGAGACAGCGCAGACTTAGTAATTATTCTGAAGATTCTAACCCTTCTAGAAGATTGGTAGTTTGTACTTTGTTGATTTTTAAAATTGTGTTTCTGAGTAATCCCCCGAGAGGCAGCTGGGCCGCTGCTCCTGGGACCAGCTTTGAAGTGATTAATGCTCCCCCTTCATTATTCAAGATAAAACTTTATCATCACAAGGAACTACTTAATCAAAATGCCAGGAATCCTCTTGGTTATAAGAAATTTATTGGAACAATTCTTTTTAAATCTCAAGTCATAAAACCATTTGAAACTTTAAATGTCATAGCAACATTAATGAACGATTTATCGAGGGGAAAACAAATTGGTTTATCGGTCCCAGGCTGCTCTGCTAACAAAGGCACTTCAGCGAAGCTTTTGCCTTTGTAAATAGATGTGCAAACTCTGCAGAAAGGAAAGCCCCTGAGAGGTCTGTGATGCTGAAGTTTTGGAAAGTGAACCGAGTACTGTCACTCACTCTCAAAGCCGTTGGAGCCACGCCTGAGCCGGTTTTTCATCCAGTGGCTGAAGGGCAGTCTGGCAGGGAAACGAGCTGTTCTCACTGACAGTCGACTGCAGTGCGAAGAGCTGAATTCCCTTTCTTTCTGCTCCCTTGTCCACGACCAGCAGTTAAAAAATTAGAAGTTTGCAGTCTCACTGTTCCTTAGCATTATCGCCGACCTCGAGGGTAACGGTCTCCCCATTGTGTTCTGCCGACAGTGCTAACATTTTGTTTCTCTGGATAAACTGAGTTGTGAAGAATGAGGATGATGTCCAGGGAAGCAGGTGGCAAGAATATGTTTTGAGAGAGCTTGGGGCACGGCGTATGGAATTTTCCAGACTTCTCATAACTTTCAGAGTGCTTTGGGAGGACATTTGAATCTTTGGCAAGTAACGCTTTGCTTGCTTAAATTTTAAGTAACTTTAAGGTAGCAGATTTATCTCCTTTCAAGATGTCTTTCTTTCTTTTTTTTAAATCCTCATCTGAGGATATGTTCATTGATTTTGAGAGAGAGAGAGAGACAGAGACATCAATTGGTTGCCTCCTGTACACCTGTGTGTTCCCCAACTAGGGATCAAACCTGCAACCCAGGTGTATGCTCTGACTGGGACTCAAACCCACAGCCTTTTTGTGCACAGGACAACATCCCAATCAACTGAGCCAGCTGGCCAGGGCTCGAGATGTCTTTGTTGAACACCTCTGCCTGTGCCCTGTACCGGCTGAGACAGTGGGTTGTCTGGAAAACAGACGCTGAGATAGAGTTTTGAGTGCAGATTCTTTACTGGGAAGTGCTCTCGGGAAGAACGCATTTGAAGGCAAGAGGAAAGCAGGATTAAGCAGAGGGAAGCCTGAGCTGCTCTTGGCTGTAAAGAGGCCGCCCTTATGGGCCCCGCGGGTAACTCTGGAGCTGGGATGCACTTCACAGTTGTCCCCACTTGAGATGAGGAGGCTGGACCTCACTAACCGTCTTCCTCTTGACCAGTGAAAGGATGCAGCTGCCTCCTGGGAGGGACTGGGCCCTTGGGTGAGGCAGCGGTCCTCGACTGAGGGCAGTTCCTGGGGAGGGACTGGACTTGGTGCTGCTACGAACCAGGAAAGTAAGTGGGTGTGGTCAGCAAATACTTGTGACGTCATCGCTCCCTTTGGGAAGCCTTCCTTTACTCTCTCCCCTCACAGGATGGTTCTCACTCTCATCTCTGCTCACCACTGTCTGTATTAACATCTCTCTCTCTGTGGGATGGTGCGCCCCTTGTGGGCAGGGAACAGGGGCGCTTCACCTGGCATCCCCAGTATTTAGTGCAGCACCTGTGCTCAGTGTGCACGGGTGAAAGAAAGATTAAACGTGGCTCTCCCTCATTGCTTGTTCTGCAGCATCTTCCTATGGCCATGGCAGATTGAGGGGCTAAGGAGGGAGAAGCTAGGATTCCAGAGGCAGCTGTGGAAGCTTCTTGCCCCAGATAGCTCGAGAAGGAAGGGGCCAAGGCTGACTTCTTGGCCCATAGCAAGAAAGGCCAACTTCTGTGACATTGGCCCCCATGCTGAATTTTCAGAGCGTGGTGGCCCCTGCTGTTTGGTCTTCACCTCTTGGCATGGGCTCCTCTTTGTACTCTGCCTTTAGAGGCTCCCAGAGAGGTTGGGGCTGAGAGAGGTTACACAGCATCCCTTTCCTCAGGAACATTCCAGATGGAAGGAAGGGACATTATTTCTTCTGTTGAGGGTCTTTCAGGTTCATGGAGGTAGACACGCAGCTCACTTAGTGATGGGCTTCCACAGTCTTCTTCTGATTTAATCCCTACCCTCGCTACGTGCTCACAGATCTTCACACAGTACTCTTCTTTGAGACCAGACACACCCATCTGGGAGCTCAGGGCTGGCTTAGTCCCCTTTGGTATGACCTTCCCAAGTCACTCCCCTGTGAGTCTCAGTTTCTTCTTCTGCAAGTGGGGCTGGACTCAGAGCTATTCAGTCCACACCCTGCCTCCTCTGTCTGTCTGTCTGTCTGTCTCTGTCTCTCTCTTCCTCTGTCCCTCTCTGTGGTTCTCTGGAGCCCTGGCTTCTCCCACGCTTATCCTCCTCATTACTCTCCAGCTCCCGCCCACTCCTGTCTGAGGGTGACATGTTATTAGAAATGGCCCTGAAGCTGTTTTCTTCCCCAGATAAAATATTCATCACTTAGATCTGTACTTTTATTGAAAATTTCAAGTGGAGAGGGCTCAGTTTATGTTGTCATACATCATGGGCACACAAAGCCTTGCCGAGAGCGAGCTGTGCCGAGGGTGGACAGGGTCTGTGACCACCATGTGGAGGGGCAGGGAGGGGTGCGGAGGGCCATGGTCCCCTGATCTTTCCTAGCAGGCGCTTTCAGGAGAGGGAGCACAACAGCAACAGCAATAATAATAATAATAATAATAATAATAAAATAACAACAACAACAAATAATGATATAGATAGGTTAATCATTTTAGGATGAGGGCACCCGCTGTTATAATTGTATAATCAGAGTTTTTTGTTTGTTTGTTTGTTTGTTTTTAACTCACTGCTATACCCTAAGTGCCCTCTAGAGTGTTTATGGTAATACAGGGGTTCATACACACTTGTTAAATTAATTAGTTCCAGGAAACCCACTGCACTCTATCTGAATTCAGCCAGGGCATGGCCTCGGTTGGCTGCGTTGTCCTCTTGGCTTTGGAAGACGAGCCCCGGTTTGGTGTTGTGCTTCGGTGATGCTGTAACTCTGAGGGCCGAGGGGGTGGTTTCACCATTCAGCGAAGTGTGGGTCAGAGCTCGGTGTAGGGCTGGGGCCTTGAAGGCTGAGATTTGGATTTTGGGACAAAGGCACCATTCTCCACCCTCCCTGCGAGTGAGTCTCGGCGGTGTCATGAGCACGTGTGTGAGTGCCCACGTGGGTGTGTGGGTGGTGAGAGGCTGGGGAGGAAGTGGGCAGGTTTTAGCTTGTAAAGGTGCCGAGGTGTTTTAAATGGGAGGATGCCCTCTCTAAACCATGGCCAGACGAGTGTTTTTTTTCTGGACTTCCTGTCTTTAGGGGCGGGTTTGTATGAGAGCATCAGTACAGATCTTTCTCCACGTTCCCCATGGGGTCAGTGGAGATCTGAGCTAGGGTGGGACACTGTTGGAACATGATGCCAAGAGAGATTTTTCTTTTTATTCTGGGAACAAGTAAAGACCCAAAACTGGGGCAAGAGGCAATTAGCCCCACATTTTAAGTTCCGAGTGTGCTGCCAGGGCTTGTGGACAGTTCTGAGTCAGAGAGGCAACCCTACGAGTCCCCATCCACTGCTTACCTGCCAGTATCAAGGGACTGGATTAGAGGAAAGGGTTTTAGGAGAAGTGAGGTGTTTATCAATAGAGGCTATTCATTTCCCTATTCCCCATCCCTTGTGGGAGGAAGAGCAGTGTTTTTTCCCTCTGTGAAGCTAAGAGAGGGAAACCCCATGAGAATAATGCATCAAGTTTGGGGGTGCCCAAAACTCTTCCCCTCTGTTAAGTCAGGACTAGTGCTTAACTCACCTCTGGAAACTGTCAAGCCACCAAGTCTGCAACATGCCCAGAGCTGCTGTGCTTTGGAGACAGGGTTAGGAGAGAGATGGGGGATCTGAAAGCAGGTGTCACCAAGCAGTCTGCTCCCTGGGCGTTTGGCAAGGCCAGAAATACATGAGATTCCAGAACACTAGTTCTAAAGAATGTATGCACCCCTGTCTCCATTGCAGCATCATGTACAACAGTCACGATATGGAAGCAACCCAAGTGCCCGTCAGTAAATGAGTCGATAAAATAGTTGTGGTGCACATATACAATGGAATATTACTCATCTTTAAAAAAGGATGAAATCTTACCAGTAGTGATGGCCTGGATGGACCTAGAGGGTGTTATGCCAAGTGAAATAAGTCAGAGAAAGACAAATAACATATAATTTCACTTTATATGTGGAATGTAAAGATCAAAATAAACCAACAAACAAAATAGAAACAGACTCGTAGATACTGAGAACAGACAGATAGTTACCAGAGGGGAGGGGTTGGGAGGCTGGGTGACAAAGGTGAAGGAATTACAAAGTACAAATGGTCAGTCACAGCATAGTCCCAGGTATGTAAAGTGCAGCATGGGGAATACAGTCAGTAATATTGTGGTAACTACGCACGGTGCCGGGGGCACTTGAAATAGCAGAGGGACCACTTTGTAAAGTATGTGGTTGTCTAACCACTGTGCTGTACACCTGAAACTAATACAAAATGGTATTAAACTTAAACTGTAATTGGAAAATAAAATTCAAAAAGAGAGTACATGGGGTTTATGTCCTTGAATGGGCCCTTTGGAAGGTGGCTGGGCTTGAGCCATCTTGCTGGTACCTTCTCTTCTGCCCATCCCCCCCACCTGCCAAGAAGGCTACCCACCAGCTTAGGGTCGCGGAAGCAGGAGGCTGTGGACTGGCCTCCGCTGACAGGGACGAGAGAACGGGAGGACTACAATGAACTTGAGGCAGATACCTCACACCCAGGCACTGGTTCCTGTGAGGATCCAATAAAAGCTCCCCTCAGAGGCTGGCATTTGGACCTATGGCCACAAGGTAAACCAGCCAGTTTGAAGCCAGTTTGAAGATGCAGGGACAGTGCACAAGAGGACTGACCGCTCCCTTGCCACAGGTCGCACCTCTGCCCGTTCCGCCCCGTCCCGCCCTGGTACAGAGTGAAGCACATGCGGGGGGAGGGGAAGCATCGGCCTGCACCATGTGTTTCCCCTGCTCCCCAAGCCTGGAGCAGACACAACAGTTTCTGCCTGTGCAGGGGCAGGGGGTGGGAAGGGGAAGAGTTTTAAACAACGTGTGAGACTGGAATTGTGGGACAGATGGCCTGAGAACTTTTGGAACTGGACTGCGATCCTGTTAAGGAGTGGCCACCCGTCAGTGGGAGTCCATGGGGTCGATGACATAGAGTGGCTGGGGCAGATAGGGATGTGTCAGAAGAGGCCATCATTAGGTCACCATCAGGAGAAGAAGTGCTCTGGTTTTCTATGTTCAGAGGGGAACTCTGTGCTGTTTCAAACTAGCCAGTCTTTCCTACTACCCTCGTAGCTATCAGAAAACAAGGTTCAGCAGTGTGTGCCGTCAGACACGTGGGTTGAAACCCACAAACCAACTGAACTAAATGGTACGAGCTTCAAATGCTGGTAGATAGACACTCGGACAGAAATGGTGCGCATCAGGGACAGAAATGGTCCTTGGAAGCTTAGCAGTAAATTCTGCACTGGTGTCCTCATTAGTATGCGTGTGTGTGGGCTCCAATCAGATAAGGGCTGGAAAGTGTTATTAAACTCAGCAAGGAAAAGTGAGCCAGCTGCGCCTGATTATTATTGATTAAAATTTCTTCCCCTCTAATAAATTGGCTTATTAATGTGTATGTTTGGAGTCCCTGTTTTCATAAGAGCAGCCATCTATGTTCTTTTCTCTTTCATCCTCCTTTCCCATTTATTTATTTATTTATGTATTTATTTATTTATTTTTGCAATGACAGTTTTCCTGTGAAAAAGCACTTTATGGCCCTGGCTGGTGTGGCTCAGTGGATTGAGCGCTGGCCTTTGAACAAAAAGATTGCTGGTTGGATTCCCAGTCAGGGCACATGCCTGGGTTGCAGGCCAGGTCCCCAGTAGGGGGTGCACGAGAGGCAACCACACATTGATGTTTCTCTGCCTCTCTTTCTCCTTCCCTTCCCCTCTGTCTAAAAATAAATACATAAAATATTTTTTTTTAAAAAAGAAAAAGTACTGTATGAAGAATCAGAACTGTGGTCTGCAGAAGGTTTGGTTGACTCTACTGTCGCTTCTGTGCCTTGTCCCCACCCCTGTCTGGTCTCAGCTAGTCTCCAGCAAGTGGGGGCTGGGAGGGAGCACAAGTCACAGCCCCACCAACCTCCTACTGTCTCATGTTGCCTGACATTTGGAAAGAGTTTCCTCTTAAGTGGTATCTTTCTCCTGGTTTTCTTAAAGAAGGAGAAAAAAGCTTTTTTCCTTGGTGCTTTCTGGTCAACTTTAAGGTATTCCTGGTTGGAAGTGCTTACAAGTTTTGGCAAAGGGAGGAAGGAAAATGCTTTTATTTCCAAATGAGTAAACAATCTCTGCCCTTTTTCTTCAAAGCTCCAAAACAGCTCTACGGGAAAAACACTGTCGATCCATTCAGAATCGTGCCGGTTGCTCTCGGGCCGGGTGTCTGCTGGCTGGGGCCAGGCGGCTGGTCTGTGGCACAAGGGCCTCCCTGGGAAAGGTGCCCGAAGTCACTGGAGTTGGGGGCTGCGACGTGCTGGGGTCCGAGTAGCTGCAGGGATGGAAAGTGCACAAGATACCTCCTGGTCTGGAAGTAGCGAGGAGACCGGATTTCTAAAGTTTCTATTTACTTCACAGTCATGTCAAGATAACTCATGGAATTCGATGATGGCTAACTTGGCAGAGTCTTTCGGATCAGTGAATTGGGATTTGCTGAGTGTTCGCTGTGTACTTGGCCCTCTAATAGATGTCGTAGGGAATAAAGGCGTAGGAGCCGTGGTTTGTATGTCCAAGAAGTTTATCGCCTCCTTCAGGAGGTGGGTTAGTTAACGCACGGGAAAGAGCAGTGGATGCAACAGCGTCCTCTGGGTTGGATCCTAAATTATGTGGTCAGATTCTAGCCCTGATCTTGTTTTATTTTTTCACAGAAATCGTTAATCAATGTCCATCACCTATTCACTTGTTTACCTGTTGAAGTCTCCTCCATGCTTCAAGAAAGCAGATGCCTTGTGTATTCTGTTCACAATTTGAAACAGACAATTTAACCTGTGTCTTCTGGGCCCATATTAGGTGCTCAGTAAGTGGCTGTTGAATCAATGGGTTGGATTCTGAGTGCTAGAGGAGAGGTTTGTCAGTAAAGGTTAATGTGAAACAGCACTTAGTAATAGGTCTAATTTTTAATTCCATTCAGCATATATTATTCAGCACCCATTATATATAGATTTTAGCTCACTTTACAGACTCACAATGATAATTTGAGTAGTGGAGCTTGGATTTCGCCCCAGACCTGTCTGGCTCCTAAACCCACACCTTTGCAGTCCACAGCGCTGGCATCCACAAAAGTGGCCAAGACTTCCCACCGAATGTCCTGTGAGCCATCGCAGGTCACAGACAGAGCTCCAGATCTGGTCTCATGTGCTCAACCAGGGTTGAACTTGACTGTGATGCTGTGCCAGCCACCCTGCAATGACCTATCTAGATGTGTCAACGCGGTCCCTTCTTTCAGCCATCTGGTCATTGTGCTACCCAGGAAAATGAACGTATTTTTTTATGACATTGGTGAAACATGTACCAGACTCTCCAATTTGTCTGAGAAATTATAACATGTCCACTCAGAAACATTTCTAATGAGGCCAAGAACCTGATTAATCTGAAATAATAGGAACCATCTCTCTGGTGGTGGTCGGGGGAGTGAGGCCATTGTTTTACTGTGGCATTAGATCCACTAAAAGAGCTATCTGGTGTCATGAAAATGTCAGAGACACAATTGAAATGTGTGTATCCCCAGCATTTAGCCCAGTGGTTGGTGCATAGTAGGCACCCACAGTAGGTATTGAATGATGAATAAGTGAATGAATGAATGGATGAATGAATGAGGGAATGTGCCAGAAATTAACTGAATGTGATGTAAACTTCATCACATTACATCAACCATTACTGAGCCCTGCCATTCGGGACTAATGAAGCCTTAATTACAGGATTACAGCTCACAAATATCATGCAATAAGCCAGTTCAGTTTAAGGTTATCTGCAGAACACTGAGGGAATTTGCTGCTATTTTTGGAACATCCTTTAGTGTAAAATATATTAGCTGTACAAATCATACAAATGCTAATTAGAGGAGGTATTTGGGAATAGTGTGTATTTTCTAATCTAAAGTGTTGACATTGGAGGCATCCAGTTATCTAGCTTATTAAGGACTGTGATGTTCATTAAAAAAAAAAGGGTGCTTTGTAGTCTTTTAAAATCCAGTCACCAAGGGTTAAGGGCGAGATTGGGTGTAGAATTCTGGACATGCTGTGGATATGAGGACGTTAATGCTTTGGCTGGAGGAGCAGGATCCCTGGATTTCTCTTCACTTGGCTTCTATTCAGGTGTGTTTTCTTTGTCACAGCTATACCTGACATGTATTGAGTGCTTGCTGTATGCCAGCCATAGTTTTTCTAATCTAAAGTGTTTTAAACACTATTGTTTTAAATTTTTTTATCCTCATCTGAGGACATTTTTTCATTTCTTTTAGAGAGAGAGGAAAGGAGAGAGAGAAACATCAATGTGAGAGAGAAGCATTGATTGGTTGCCTCCCGAATGCACCCAGACCGGGGATTGTACATGCCCCAACTAGGGAAAAAAACCACAACCTAAGTGTGTGTCCTGACCAGGAATCAAACCTGCAACCTTTCAGTTATTGGACAATGCTCCAGCCAACTGAGCCACATCGGCCAGGGCTGCCAGGCACTGTTCTAAGCTCTTTACAGTTAATATCTCAGTTAATCTTTGTAGCATCTCTGTGAGGTGGATTTCATCACCTCCATTCTACTGATCAGGAACCTGAGGCTCAGAGGCTTACTACCAGCAAGTAAAGGTGGGATTAGAATTCAGAGCAGAACCCATGTGCTTAACCGCTGCACTTCAAGGCCTCTCTTTATTTCAGTGCCCCTGGATCAGGTAATTCTGCCTGTGGCAAGCACCAGAGGGAATACAGAAGAGTACCGGGCGTTTGAGGGCATAGATTCAAGTAACAGACTGGGTCTCAGCCCTTGTGGTGTTCCAGTGCAGCCAAGAAAGTTGAAGCAGTTGGAACTTATATACAGTTGTCCCTCAGTTTCTGTGGGACATTGTTTCCAGGACCCCCTGCAGGTACCCTCATCTGCGGATGTTGAAGTCCCATGTGTAAAATGGTATAGAACAGTGCATACTGTCAGCCCTCCACATTCCCAACCTTACATCAAAAACACTGTTTTCATCCATGGTTGGTTGAATCCATGGATGCAAAACATGCAGATACAGAAGGCAAACTATAGTTACAAAAACTGTAAGAATTTAAGAATAGCAGAAGAGATTGCGTTAGGGCTCAGGGCTCGCCATTTGGGTTTGGCAGATGAATGATGTTAATCTGGGGAAAGGCTGAAGTGGGGGTGACTGAAAGGCAGTTTATGAGGCAGTGGGGAGGACGTGTGGTGGGGAGTGTTCTGCAACGCCACCATGGAGTGTAATCCAGGGAGGCCATCTCAGGGTCACCGCACGCAGAGGGTGCTCTTGCACAGGGGCTGCTGGAGGCGGACTGCCAGAGAGTGCGGTTGGGGGCGACTGCTCGCCTGGGCAGTGGTGAGTTTCAGCAACTGTGTGGCAGACCGGTTTTCAGCAAAGGTGTGAAGGAGTGGGTCTGGTTTTGATGCTTCTCTGTCGTATTTCCTTCACCCCTCCTTTCTTCTTTTCCTAGCCCTCATGTTGCTCTTCACTGGGGCAAAGTCATTTCCCCAGCAGTTCCCTCTCACTACAGCTCTTCTCCCCTGTTCTCCTGCCTTCTGATTGGTTTAGCAGATACTCCTTGAGCATGTTTTGTATGTTAGCTTCACTATTTACCCAATCTATCTGACTACCTGGCTAATATGATAGATGAGCCCACACTCCAGTGATGGCTTTGTTAATGTGCAATGCGGCCTCCCAGTGGGAGCACATGCAGATCCAGGGAGAGAGCCTGGAGAAGTAGCTGACGTGTTTAGAACCAGCCGGAGAATGAGAAGCCTGTGCTGGAGACTGAGAAGAGTGGCTCTAGAGGCAGAAGGAAAACAAGAGAGTGGTTTCACTAGCCAAGGGAGGAGAGATGTAAATAAGGAAGGCAGAGAGACGGAAGGATGCTCATGATGGATTAGGTGAACAGAGCAATTACCTAGTGGTACATTCGTGATCCTATTCTTGTAAGAAGCATCTGTGTATATTTATAGAAAAATGGCAGAGAGGACACACACAAAAAGGTCATTGGTAGTTATTTCTGGAATTTTCATGTCTATTTCTAAATCGTCTATAAAGAATATAAGTAGTACTGTAGTGGTAAGACATAATGCAGAAATTACCAAAAGAAGAAAATAGAAGGCACAGTCAAGGCCAAATATAACAGAAAGATACAAATATATCTGTTGGCTTTGGTAACCTGGAGGCCATTAAATGACCTTGACAAAAGTCATTTAAATGTAATGGGGAGGAGCAGAGGTCAGATTGCAGCAGGTTAAGGAGTGAGTGGGAAGGAAGGGCTTAGAGACAGGTTTTGAAATACTTGGGTCTTAAATACTTGGTCATGAAGAAAAGTAGTTTAGGACTGAAGCTGAAGAAGTAGGAGTTGTAATTGAAAGAAAGGTGTTTATAAAATGGGAGGGACTGGAGTATGTCTTTGCTAAGGAGAGAACCAGTCCGGATAAGCTGGATAAGGATACAGGGTGAGAGGGAGGTAATGGTGGAACATGGTCCCTCAGGAAGCATAAGGGGATAGAAACAAAGAGAAGAGTTAGCGTTAGTCACGGAGAGGACAGCTCTTCCTCTATGGGAACATAAATGAATGAGTGCATTGGTGCCAATGGGGAGATAAATATGGATGTGGTTAGAAGGAAGATGAAGGCACTCATATAATGGTGTTGACTTTCTCAGAAAAGTAGTGGTGAAAACTCGGGTATGAGATTAGGCTGCCCAGCAACAGGCTCCATCAATAGGATAGGTTGGATGTTAGCTCTATGGGGGCGTTTTACATGGCACCTTCTTGAATGTCTCCAGTGTTTTAGCATAGTACCTGGCCCATCGTAGGTTCTTAGAAAATAGTTGTTGATGATATGAATATATTGTTAGAAAAAGAATGTGGCATTTCTAGTCTGTTCTTCATTATTCATGTTCTTCCATAAATATTCAGTCTTTGTTAGGTACCACAGTCCCAGAGGAACACAGACAAATGAGGAAATAATCTAGAAAAAGGGAAAAGTATGTTAGGAGACTTGGAACCAGGTGTAACAGAATGGATAAGGAAACTGGGGGTAAGTTGCATACTAAATTAAGCCTTTGCAGAGAACCTTCATCAGATATTTCACAGGCTGCCAGTTGACCTGGTACAAATGGTGAAGAAAAGTACAGAAAAGCAGATTCTCCGCTATCTAAACTGTCCCCCAAAGGTAGAAAAGACTGTTTCTAAAAGCCGAGAATTCTTGGTGACTGAGCATGTGGAAGTGTAGTCTGGATGATCACTGGTGTGGGTGTGGGGCTGGCATCCATACTGGGATGGCCCTCACATCCCTTCTGTCTTGAGGGTCCTGTGTGCCAACAGTGTGGGGTTGTTCTTGTCCTCCGGACTTTGAGATGCTGTCAGTTTCCACCAGATTTATTTGAGTGGAAATGCATTGGATTTTTTGTCATCTCATAACAATTTGGACACTGTTATCTAGAACAGTCATGCTTTGCTGCTACGATGGTGATTTAGGTTCACAAAAATGACTCTGAGGCACTGCAGAGTGCTGAAGTACCA
Source organism: Trachops cirrhosus (assembly GCA_028533065.1). Lineage (NCBI taxonomy): Eukaryota > Metazoa > Chordata > Mammalia > Chiroptera > Phyllostomidae > Trachops > Trachops cirrhosus. The sequence goes on from CM052551.1 coordinate 28,987,791, forward strand.
TCTAAATCAAGTGAAATGTTACATAAAGCACCATGCATGGAGACTGTCACCTACCAGGCACTCAATATATATTTTAAAAGCTAAGAAATATCAGATTAAATATTAACTACCTTGAAAATGCAGTACTCTGCATCCTCCTATGACCACATCTAAATTATAACCAGCCCTGACTGGTGTGGCTCAGTTGGCTGGGCGTTGTCCCAGAAACCAAAAGGCTGCCAGTCTGATTCCCAGTCAAGACACGTGCCTGGGTTGTGGGCCAGGCCCCTGGTTGGGGGAGTGCAAGAGGCAATCAATCAATGTTTCTCTCACAAATCGATGTTTCTCTCCCTCTATTTATTCCTCCCTTTCCCTTTCTCTAAAGATAAATAAATAAAATATTTTAAAAATTGTAACTAAACTATAGAACAACCATTATTCAGAACCTTCTGAAATCTGGGTAAATGAAAGTCCTATGAGTAAGGATTTAAAGAAGAAGCCACATCGAGACTGGTAGGAGGGAGGAGACATGAAACAGGCTCCCACACCCACGTGTGGCAGATAATAATCGGGAGAAATATCTGGGCTGCAGAGTTCCCCTCTGAGGAGTGTGGGGTCCCAGCCCCACACCGGGCCCCCCAGCCCAGGGTTCCAGAGCCAGGAAGAGAGCTCCCATAAGTTCTGGCTGTAAAAACTAGTGGAGATTGAGATTGAGGGAGATGGAGGGCTTCTGGAGTCCCAGGCAGTTCCCTTTAAAGGACCCACACACAGACTTACTTGCATTCACTCCCTCTGAGCTCTAGTGCTGGGACAGCCACCCAAAACACACAAGGGACATACAGGGAGGAACTGAATTGCCTGGCATTGGGGTGAGGGCTGCAGGGGCAGCTTTCACCCAGACAGGAATACTGTCAGAGGCCATTTTTCCTATTCTGACTCTTCCCCTGCAGAGCTGGCAAACGGGCACCATATCTGAGTCAACATCAACCTGGCTAACACTGTTTTCCCTTCGTTGGTGATTCCCTGAGACTCCACCCAACTTGTAGACCCACCAAAGCTGTTTCCAGTGGCTTTTTTACACCAATGGCCTGACTTGCCTCATGCTTCAGACTTGCCTAAAATCTCTTAAACAAAAGGCATCTGGCCCCATACCTCTTGCTGAGTGGCTCCAGGCCCAGCACTAGCAGTAGCCAGACTCGGTTCACAGCTTGGCCTCTCCTGGGCATCTCTAGGCCCAGCACAAGTAGCAGCCATCTGCAGATCACTCTGTAGTTCATGCCAGATAGCCCTGATTAGAACACAGGCAGTGGGTGACCTTGGCCTGCATCCCCTGGGGGGTTTAGAGCCTGTGTATCCAGTGGACAGTTCAGACCACATCAGAACACCACCTAATCACCTCCACAAACACCACACACAAGGGGGGGACTCAATGGTCACCAGAGCCCTGCTGATGTAAATCCTGCTCTGTGGGATGGGCCCCTGCACAGCGGATCCTCCACAGTGGTTGGTGTTTGCAGCTAGCCCTCACAGCTGATTGACCTGGGGGGAAATCCCTCTAACTGATGTGCCAACAGCAATCAGGGATCAACTACAAGAGGAGATTGTACAAAGCCCACCTGGGGGGAGGGCACCTGGAGTTCCAGCTTGGGTGATCAGGGAGGCTGTGCCACTGGACCCTACAGAATACCTACTACATAAGGCTACTTTACCAAGCCCAGGAGATGCAGCAGCTCTGCACTATACATAGAAACAAACACAGGGAGACTGCCAAAATGAGACACAGAAGCAGGTCCCTCATGAAAGAACAGAACAAAACTACAGAAAACTAAACAAATGGAGACAAGCAATCTACTAGATGTAGAGTTTAAAACACTAGTTGTAAGGATGCTCAAGGAACTTAATGAGAACTTCAACAGCATAAGAAGGACATGAACATCATTAAAAAGAACCAGTCAGAACCAGGGGCCTCTGGGACAACTGTAAGCATACCAACATTTGCATCATGGGTGTGCTGGAAGGAGAAGAGAGAGAAAGAGAAGAAGAATTTGAAAACCTATTTGAAAAAATAAGGACAGTTCTCTAACCTGGTAAATAAAATAGACATACAGGTCAAGGAAGTGCAGAGAGTCCCAAACAAGATGAACCCAAAGAGGCCTACCCAAGACACATCGTAATTAAAATGCCAAAGGTTAAAGACAAAGAGAATCTTAAAAGCAGCAAGAGGAAAGCAGTTATTTACCTGCAAGGGAGCTCCTATAAGACTGTCAGCTGATTTCTCAACAGAAACTTTGCAGGCCAGAAGAGAGTGGCAAGAAATACTCAAAATGATGAAGAGCAAGGACCTACAACCATGATTACTTTGCCCAGCAAAGGTGTCATTTAGAATCCAAGGACATAAAAAGGCTTTCCAGAGAAGAAAAAGCTAAAGGAGTTCATTACCACCAAACCAATATTACATGAAATGGTACAGGGTATTTTTGAAGACGAAGAAGAAAAGATAAAAAATATGAATAATAATGGCAGTAAATACATATCTATCAACAATTGAATTTAAAAAAAACAAAATAAATAAACAATAGAACAGAAACAAACTCAGATACAGAGAACATTTTGACAATTGCCAGGTGGGAGGGGATTGGTGGGGTTGGGGAAAAGGTACAAATTGATAGTTACAGAATAGTAATGAGGATGTAGAATACAGCATGTTAATAACATCCTAATTATTAATATCCTAATAACTATGTATGGTTATTGGGACAATATCCATAGGTTATAATATCCATAGATAATACCTATTAGGTTGATAATATCCTAATAACTGTGTATGGTGTCAGATGGGTATGAGATGTATTGGGATGATCACTTAGTGAGTTATATAATGTCTAACCACTGGCACGTACATCTGGAACTAATATAATATTGTATGTTAACTGTAATTGAAAAACAAAAATGATTTAAATTTAACATAAAAGTAAATAAATATTAGCTATCTTTTTAACACTAAGTGCATAGACAGCCTATGCCTGATATCTGTGTTTATCATTGAGAAACCACAGGACTTTGTTAAGAAAGCTCGTGCTTTGAAACCAGCCCGGAGCTCAGTCTCCCTCCACCGCAAGCCGCATTGCCTTGTCCACTTTCAGGCGGCTCAGACTGCAGAGGCAGCACCGTCCACAGTTGTCATCAGCTGGCTCAGGTTCTGCTGTCTTATGCCACGTGAAACAAGCCTGCCAGCTCTTTGGGGCAGTACTTTACTTTCCCCGTCTGTAAGCTGGGGTGGAGAGGAAATTCCTAGAGTAGTTTTGAAATTGAAGAACATCTGTAAAAAGTTTAACATCGTGCCTGGCTTATAGTGAGCAATCAGTATTTTCTCTTACTCCTCATTAAGAAAAACATTTAATTCAGTGGAAGTTCCTTCCTTGATTATTATGAATAGTAGTAGCCTGAGTATACTGTTATCTGTATAGTAGTATAATCATTTGTTTTGCATACATTTTCAGTTCCTTTTCATCCCTTTGGCCGTGTTTGATTGTCATATACAGGCCTATGAGGTGAGCTAGACATGGGTTGTATCTCCTAGGTGGCCCTGCCTAGATCTCAGCAGTTCGGGGTTATGGAGGGGGACACAGAGCCTGGCAGGTACCCACGGCCCCACCACCTGATCCAGTCTCACTCCTAAGGCAGCTTCATTAGCCTCCAGATGTGACAGCTGGGTCCCCTTGGTTCCCAGGTAACTCGTTAAGAAAGCTTCATTTTATTTCACGTGCCCACACCCCTTTTTATAGTCTTCCACTTAGGTCTTTCAAAGTGAAGTGTAAGACTACATTTTAAGAGTTCTTTTGAGATTTAAGATTTTTCTTCCTTGAAAGATTGCAGGAGGCAATGATAATCTTTTCCCTCTGACATTGGCTTTGAGAAGAGTTTTTCAGTGTTATTAGTGTCAAATTGGAATTGATCTCTACTCGCCAATAAGACAAACTAGAGCCCTCCCCTTCTCTCTGCATTCCCTTCTTTCTCCACCTCAGATGTGGCCTTCTCTATGGCTTCTTCCTGCGAGGCCTCCCAACAGAACTTTCCTCTTCTTGCCTTGTATACCTGACCACATGTGTGTTGTTCATATCCCTGGGCTGCATGTATTTCTTTCTGCTTTGATTTGCAGTGTTTAACTGTGCCTCTGGATGTCTAACTCACCCTCTAGACTGGCCACTCCAGGCAGATAGAGTGTTTCTAATCATCTCATTTCAGTGTCTATCACAGTGCCTAGCCCATAGTTGGTTCTCAGCATATTTTTTTATAGGCACATTCCTTTCACAGACATAAAAACACATGCACATGATTTGGGAGAAGGGAATCACTTGGTTTAATTTTAGTGGATAGGCACATGCAGTTAAGTGATATCAGGTTATACAGGTGAAACTCAGAGTCACCACTGGAGCTTTATGTGTTATTTCTGGAAACCTGTGCCCTTAATGGTGACATATTACTTGAGCCCTGCATGCTTCCCTGAGAATACACCTGTGAGAAGTGTTTGAACCCATCCAGAGCCACAGGAGAGGGCTCTGTCCCTTGTGGCGTTCTGTGCCCTGCTCAGAGACACCTTGGAGAGTGAGGTATCTCATTCCCAAGAGGACTTTGGACTAGTGTCCTCCCAAGAGTTGTGCAGGCCTGTGGGCTCCCTTCAAGAGTGGTTTTGGGTACATGACACTATGCAGGGTAGCCCCTGGGAACTATGGGTCCCTGGGGAGTGTAGGAGATGGTGGAGAGGGCGCTGAGGACTCTGCAGCTGGGCCAGAGCCAGTCATGTGTGCAGGTGCTGCTGGGGAAGATTACAAGCCACAGACCTACCACCCAGGAGGGTATGTTGAAGGGACCGGGAGACCTTCTTGCCAAGGTGAGTTGGGAATTGCCCTTGACATCTGGTGCAGTGTAGAGATTTCCATTCTTCCAGCAAACTCCTTACTGAGGAGCTAGGACACTTAGAAGTGAAGTGGCTGAGAACTGTGGAGCTGGGACTCCCAGGAGAGGCCACTTAGGGCAGTACCGTCGAGTCCAGCCTGAGGCCTCAGGCATCCTGTCATAACCATAAGGCAGCAGGAGATTGTCACAGATGTAATGGAAACCAGATGGGCTGGGAATTTCGGCCCCACAGTTGAACTCTGAAGAATAGATTGGTTGCCCCCTCTGTTCCATCCCAGAATCGCCTGGATGGTCCAAGACCACAGCTGTGCCCATAGCACCTCCATGTTTGCATCGTGGGTAGCTACCCCTCTCTCCTGGAAGGCTCCAAAGACTCCTTCTAGGAGAACAAGGAATGTTCTGTAAGGAAGCTCCCTATCTCCTAGCCTTGGCCATGGAATTGAAAAAGGATCTGTTTACTGAGCTCTCAGAATAAACATCCTCACCTGTGCCACCTAAGGTGAAGATGGTAAACTCTGAGTCAGTTCCCTTCTGCCCTCTGCCTTGTGTTTGGGCACATGGCCTAGAGCGATGGCACCCCTCCATTCCCTTTCCTTCCTCTTCTGGAAATATGATGGTGTTGGAGGCCCAGACCTGCTGGGTTGGTTACTGGGCCTTAGATTTGTGTTAGTGCATATACCATGGGCCAGTGAGACTCCAAGGCATGCAGGAACTTGGAGGGGATCTCTTTGCTCTTTGACTTCATGAAATGGCTCCTCTTGGCAACTGCCCCTTGTCTGCAGTTTCACTGGCCACGATCTTGGAGGCAGGATGGTGATGTAGGAGGGAAGAGCTGGGAACAGCACTTCGTTCTTTTGAACTCCCGCTGCTTCTCTGCTTCCCCAGGCTCAGACCTGGCTTCTCTCCACAGCTGCATTAGCCCCTGTAGTGAGGAGGTCTTGATTACCCCACACCCTCTCTGCCTTTCTCAGAAATAAGGCATAAGTCAAGCATTAGACTTTTCAGTCTATAAAACATCTTTCTTCATCTTGACCCCACTTGATAGGAACCTAGGAAGCAAGTACAATTTCATTCTTGGGGTTCACTTCTTTCTCCAACCTTGGGAAGCCACTCTTTCCCAACATGGATTACTGCATCGATACCTCGTTGCATGGCTGACACCTTTGGATTTCTGTGATTTTATTGCATGAGTGGTAGCATTTTTAATCTACAGAAAACTCTGCCTTTTATGACACACATTGAATGTCATCCTTAGTCTATCTCTGTAAAATGCTATCTCTTAAAATATTAATCTCTAATGTGCACTCAAGAGCCCATCCAATTACCTTGGGACCTGCCGAACAAGCAGCGTCATCTGGCGGCGCTCGCTGCACGGAGGGGAAAGTGCTTACTGGGCATTGTTTCCCGCGCGTGGGATGATGTTCTTGCTTTGTTTCCGTAAATGTTGCGCTGGTGTGGTTGCGTTGGACGCTGCTGTGGGTTTATTGTCATTCATGCCCAAACCCAAGCATTATCTGTTTTCCCTTCCAGTGCCCAGCCTTCAAAAGTATCGTGTCTGAGGGGGACTGTGGATCGTAATTGTGATAAATGAGAGGCAGTTGAAACAGTTCTGTCAGAGCTGATTTGTCAGAGCGCTGATTTCAGTCCAGAGAGGGAGCAGCCTCATTATTACCACTAGCAATCATTCCGTTTTGATTATTTTTTGAAAATCACTTCAGCGCCTGAGATCTTTGTTTTCTTCTTCCTGAAAACAGTTTTGAATGGCAGTGTTTTGAGAGTGGTGCCCGCAGGATGCCCACTGTCATTTCCCCCCACTTGTCTCCTTTTCCGGGCATTAAATCCCAACTACGGGCACCCCAGATGAGCATTTTTATTACCAGTGGGCTGTCACTCTTCAAGAAAGTCTGGAATATAAATGTCTGCATTGGCAAAATAGATCAATTGGGGGGTGGACATTTGCTGTCAGGGTAGGGTTTGTCACCCTGAGTCACGATTCACTGCAGGCTCCCTTCAGATAACCGTCTTCTCCCACATTTCATGTCCTTCATGCATTAGCTTCATGGCAGCAGCGGAGTGGGGAAGTGGGGAACTCGGGAGTGTAAATCATTGTCTCAGGAGCTTCATGTCCTGCAAACCCAGTGGAGAAGACAGAGCCTCTGCAACCAGTAGCAAGAGAGGACGCCGCTGGGATTGATCATAACCCTTGAAGTGCATTCTTATATCCCAAACTTTCCAAACCACAGAGGCCTCGTCCCCTAGTTCTCCCCCCGCCCTTGGACTCTTCCTAGTCTTAGAACAAGGCCCAGAGAAGGGACTGTCTTTGCAATCTGTGACCCTGGCTAACCATCCACACTCCCACCTCCCCTATGCTCTGAGGCACTTTCTGATTGTGTGTGTGTTCATTCGTTCATGTCCAATAATGGTCCTGACTCCTCACCACTTCTCTTGTGGACAAAATACATGCTGGACTTAGGAGTGACGTTTGTGTCAGAGGGAGAGATTTTTTTCAGAAAAGGTAAGTCAGCAAAGGGTTGAAGCCACACACACTGCTGTTGGCTGGCTGACAGCCCTCACCACTCATATCCAGCATTGATAGGCATGTCCATGGCTTCATTGGAGGCTTTTAAACTTAACGTCACAAGTCTTAAACCTCCCAGCTTGGGTGCTTTGATTTTTTAACCATTTAACACTGAACCTTTGCTTTTGGTTAAATCTCCCTTTTCTTTTGGGTGGTTCTGGCAGCTTCCTGGTGAAGCTAGAGTTGGCGCGTGTCCCACCTCTGTACCTGCCAGCTCAGGGCGCCTCCTGTCGGTGTGTGTGATTTATCTGAGTTTGTAAACATCGCCCTCCACGCCCCGCAGCACTTCAGAGAAGAATGTGGCAGTGGTAGATGTGAGGGATGACATTTACTTACGAAGCCACACTTTTAGCTGGAGGATCATCTTTTGTTTACAGAGAGTGACACTCAAAGAAAAGAAGACCAGAGAGGAAAATGAATCAGGGAAACGAGGAGGATGAGGAAAGAGCAGCAAAAGAAGGGAGTTGATCAGGGTTTATTGCCCATGCCCTGAATTCAGGGTCTAAGTTAGACTCTGGGGGGCATCAAAAGAGAAATGTCATAACTCTCTGTTCCATGTCTGGGCCATGAGGTGGGGGATCCCACAGACCCTTGGACCTGGCAAAGCAGCTCAGAAATGCTGAAGAGCAGCACGCCAAAGTCTGAAGAAGGCCACACTTGGGCCGAGGCGAATGCGTGGATGCTGAGCAGATGGAGAAGGAACGGCCTCCAGCATGCAGTGAGACGGACTGGGGGAAGTTCCTGGAAATGAGTGTGAACCCGTTTTGAAAGATCAAATGCTGGAAAAGACAGCAGCACGAGGAGGAGGGGCAAGGTCTTCTGTGGTTGTAGGGCTGGGGTCGTGATTATAGGGCCCAGCCTTGAGCAAGAATGAAGGTCATTTACTGGGGTGGGGAATCTATTCTGCAGACTCATAAGTAGCAGGGAGCCAGCTGGAAGATGGCCGACAGAACCAGGCTGATGGGTTTTAATTCAGGACCTGACGCAACAGGAATCTGCTTTAGGCAGGACCCCCCAAGGGTGGTCAGACCAGATGCTTCCTGAGGACAAGGAATCTGCCTCTTCCTTTCTTCAGGGGTCAGTTTTTGTTTTTGCCTGAATGACTGACCAGTTGGACTTTATATGTGAAATCCTGTGTCTCCATGAGAATAGAGGCCTATCCAGGCCATGGGCCCTGCCTTGTGAGGCCCTGTCCAGCATGACTGTCTCAAAGTCATTACACAGTATACCCAGCTAGAGAGTGAAATGCCTCAGTAGTCAGGTAGGCGTTTCTTTATTATGTACTTGTCTTCCAAGCACTGTCTTCCAGAGACCCCCCCGAGGCATTGCACCAGCACAGGAACGTCTGAGTGGTACAAGTGTATCTTACGGTGAACATTTTCCTAACAGCCATGATGCGTGAGTAAGAAGATGGGGACCAGCAGGGATGGCACTGAACAGGACATGGGTGAGCGGCAGAGATCAAAGGAGGGCATCCAGTACAATGCTTGTAAGAGGAGGATGTGCTCAGGAAGGTTCTGACTTTGATGCCGGTTGGAGATCCTCGGATGGAGCAGAGGCTGAGAACTGTGTCGGGAGCAGGGGGGTCCGATCTCTCTCCCAAACCCTCTCCCTCTCACAGCGAGATGGGGACCACACACACCTACATCACACACTCATCCGGTTAGCCCCTTTATGTCTGGCTTTCCATACACTCCCCCTTCCTCCTGCCTAGGCAGCTTATAAATGCTTTTAGTGAGCATTCTCTTGGGAGGCAGGTGGGAAGACAGGCAGGCAGCCAGGAAATCTTGGTGGTTATTAAACTGAGTCTTCGAGGACCTTTTTATTAGCGATTAGACTCAGCTCCACAGCACTAAAGAGTATAAACTCCTGCTCTCTTTTGCTTATACCTCCAAAGAATCTTTTCTGTGGTGTTTATTTATAACCTGAAATAGACATGGGGCCGGGAGCCCTGGGGACTGTGAGCCTTCAGTGTGCTCTCAGGAAGGAGTGGGTTGGGAACCCCATGGAGGGAAATCATGGGTGCTCCTTCCTGGTGTCACCCCCCCACCCAGGCCTTGCCATCCCTCTAGTGACTGGAAGCTCGTTTTGAAGTATGGCGTCTTAAAGAGATGTCTGTTCAGTGTCTGTTTGTTTTGGGAAGGGGGTTTGAGTTTGTAATGTGAAGGTTGTAATGTTGCAAAGACGGAACCCTTCTGGGGAATAGTTAGGCTGCTTTAAGACGGTGGGATGAGTAAACCCATATAAGCCCTTCTTTGGTTCCTGCCCACACAGCAGTCAGTGTTACAAGGAAAGGACTTGGTCAGGTGACTTTTGTACTCCATGGGTAAAGGGGAACCTGAGTGGAAAGGTGCAGTGATTTGAAGGGGGGAATGTTGGTGACAGGCCTTATTGTGGTAGGGGCTGCTTATCCTGCAGGCCCTCTAGAGGCCCCTCATGGCCAGTATCAGGTGTAAGGAGACCACCTGGCCACCATCTGGGTTAAGCACAATCAACAAGCCGATGTGGGTGTTGATCCATAGCTTGGACCTCTTAGTGCTGAATGACCTGGTTCTGATGGTGACATACTTAAGGCTGGTGGTTTCAAGTAAAGAGCATCCCTGAGCAAGCAGGCCAGAGGTCTTGGTGCTTTCAAATGCTCCTGAAGATCTAGGGATATCAATCATGGTGACAGTGGCACCTCGTTTTTCCTGAGTGCAAGCTTGCTGCCACTGCTGGCCCATTATTAGTAAGAACGTGAGTGTTGGAATCACCAGGCTCCTTACACATACCTTGTCTCATCTGGTCTTCACAGCAAGTCATACCTGAGAAAGTTATCGTGCTCCCAGAATAAACTCAGTGTACACACTTAAGCGGACATGGCTTCATTGACAAGCTCAAGGTTACAGAGACTGGTAAGTAGGCAGGGCAACACCAAGGGCACATCTCTCTGTCTCTCAGGCACTGCCGTCCTTCTCATCCTGGGCTTTGCGACTATTGCCACTTGGGCCAGTTCTAGTGATGGGGACCGCTGGGCCAAGCCACTCATACCCCCTCATCCTCTTCTGCAGCGAGGAAGGTAGCGCCTTTGAGGAGCTGGAGTTTGGCCTGTGAAGGGAGAGCTGAGTCTTTCTCTATGATGGAAGTTCAAGGCTGAAGCCCATCAGCGCACTACTTCAGCCCACTGAGCTACTGGCTTTGTGGGATAAAAGCATTAATTTTTTTATTTGTTGACATCTAATTACTTGAACCTAGAACTTTAAATGTAGACTAAATATAGCCTGTGTTTAATCTCTATTTTATAAATTACACAATGTTCTGTTGTCAAGCAGGACATGGCATTTTTTTAATAGGTAATTTTTCAGAATTGCATAAAATGCTACTTACAGCCAGCATCTTTCAGTAAAAATGCTGGGAGTTAGCTCCCCTGAAAATGTGCCCTCTGCTTTGAAAGTGGCCCCCTCTTAGCCTTTTGAAAATGATCAAGTCTGTAGTTGCCCATTAGCAGATTGCTGCTTTTTACTTATTAAAATTCCATTATCATCTATACTAAACAGAAAGATATCAAAAGTAATTGATATTCTTTTCTGTGTACAACTTCCTCTGAAAATTTTTCATAAGTAGATCTGCAGCTTCCTTTGTGAGAGCTAGACACCAGGCCTTTGTCTACCTGGAGCATACGTGTTTGACCGGTGGGTCATCACTGGGCTCTGAAAAAAAAAGAGAACTCACATGCAGGCCAAGGCCAAAGCCAGAGGTCAGGCCAGGGGAGCCACTGCCCATAGGAGCTGGGTTTAGGGCAGTGTGGCCAGCTTCACGAAGACCTCTAAACAGGAGCTGTCTCAGTGCCCAGGGGAAGCCAGGTGAGGTCACCTCACCACCGGTGTGATGCAGCATCTTGCCCTTCCCCACTATTAAAGGCCCTAGTCTTTAAAAGGCTAGTACTTCTCATTTTTAGAATATCTTGAGGTTGGGATATTTCTAGAGGTTTGGGGCCAAATCCTTTTTACTTTACTGGGATAAGTAGGATTGCAGAGTGTGGAGAGATTTCAGGGTCCTGTATGTGTCTGCATTCTTTGGGAATGAATGTCTTCTGAAGTTTCTCTCAAAACTGGAATAGGACCTTATAATCATCCTTTAGTTCCTAATTGTCTATGACAGTGATGACATTTACCACAAGTTTAAAAGCTGTTTGAGGATATGAAAAATAAAAGAAAATTATGTTGTTACATACATAGATACTGTGGACTAGCAATTAGCATTGCACGTGCCCGCACACGCACACACACACCTGTGCTGCTCGAAGGGAGTTTACTGGTCAGTTACAGTGGCAGAGACATCTTTTGGTGAATAACTGTTCAGTCAGTGGAAACAGTAGGCTCTCTGGGTTAAATAGAGAAGTGGAATATTCAAAAGAGACTGCCTGGAAGAGGCAGAAAATCAACTGGATTTTGTAGACTGACTAGGAATTGGAAAGTCAGAGGAGACCGAGGTGTGGGAACCCTATTCAGGATATTAGCTTTTGTCAGGAGAATTACTGGACGTGAGGGTGGAAAATGAGGCAGAGCTGGAACAGGGTGTCTGCCTCAGCCCTGCAAGCAGTAGGTGCTCGAGGACGGGGAACCAGCAAGCATGGGACGGCAAAACCCAGCTATCTTAGGCGCGGCATCCTGTAATCTTGGGTTGGGGATTAGTCCTTGGCAAAGAGTTTGAAGGTAATGTGGCAAGCCAGGGAGCTATGGGTAGGTCCTGGAAAGAGGGAGTGTCGTGGTTTTAAGATTAATGTACTTATCACATGGATTCTCACCACTCCCGTCCCCAATTTGGGCATATTCCCAAGTTTTTCATGGTGGATAGGAGAGGAATAGGTACTTTCTTTTCCCTTCACATACACCTTCTCAGCTGCAAGCCCTAATCATCAGGTTCTCATGCTCCACTTCTTACGCAGCCAGGCACCCAGCTGCAGGACGCCCTCCTGGGCAACACAGCAGGGGTAACCTCTGCTTGGGAGACTCGGGGAAGCTAGTTTGTCTAGAAACTGAACTCATACCTCTGGCCTCTGAGACAGAGCTTTTTGGCCCAAATGCCTTTAAAATGAGTGTTTTTCTCCCAAGCAAGATTCCTTTCCTACAAAGGACATTTCTCCAGTTAATAAAATATTAGTGGATATTTCTGTGGATATCGCTTTGAAGATTTGGTTAAATAAGAGGAAAATATCACCAAGAAATAGCCCCATAATGATAAATGGCATGATAGCATACTGGCCTGGGAGTTCTGAAACCAGAACATTCTAGGTTCAGATTTCACCTCTCCTGTGTAAAATAGGCCCTGCTGTTAATACCTTGCAGGGTTGTTTTTAGATTTCACTTATTTGTTTTTATAGAGAGGAGAATGATGGGAGAAAGAAAAAGAGAGAAGCATCGATGTGAGAGAGCAATATTGATCAGTTGTCTCCAGTACCTGACCCAGCTGGGGACTGAACCAGCAACCCAGGCATGTGACCGGGAATCGAACCCACAACCTTTAACTTTGCAGAGCAACACCCAACCGAGCCACACTGGTCAGGGTGCAAGGTTGTTTTAATGATTAGAAATGGTATGTGCAAAGCACCTGGCTTGCAGATATTCAGTAGAGGGTAGATGTTATTAATAACACCCACATTTTACGGAGGTTACTGCCGTGGGCTGGGGGTTTGCTGTGTTGCACTGACTCTGCGGTGGTGGCTGCAGGTGGTGCGGGCTTCCTCAAGCAGCATCTCTGCAGGCAGAGAGCACACGAAGCCCGCCTGGCAGGGCCGGGCCTTGGGCAAACCCGTGCTCATGCAATCTCTGACAAGAAGTCTTTTCTTTTTGCTTTGTTGAGAAGGCTTTGCTTCTTCCACTGGGAAATCAATTTCGCTGTACAGTGGATCTCAGTAAGTGGGGTCATACTACTGCTTTTCTAAAGGAGAAACACAGTTCTGTTGTTATTAATTATGGAACTGACACAAGACTGGTGGAATTTGTAGAAGGAAATAACCTGTTTACTCTCCTTCTGCCATACCCACTCCTTTCTAGAAACTCAGAGTGAAGAAGTGATTTTTATCTTCCTGCCTGGAAACCGTACCCTCTTCTGGTTTAAAACAAGTAGCCTCATGTCCCTGGAGACCCATCATATATGAATCCCATCACAAGAAAAGGGATTTTTGTCGGCTGTCACTTTGAAGGCACAGTAACAAAGCCACCATTCCAAGATGCCTAAAATAGCTGAGCATGTAATTATGGGGCTTGATGCTTCCTAGTCACAAGCTTGAAAATATACCCTTTTTGGAGTTGGATCCCATATTAAGGTCGACTGGTTGTGGATGACGAGAGGTTTTTATTCTCTACTGGGTTTTCTGACATACACAGTGCAGCTCACTTTAATATAATATAGTGAGATGCGATGGAAATCTCAACAGGAAATAGTGATGTTCGGTGAGAGGAGTATTTGTATTACTATTAATTTGTTTTATGAAACAGTTATATGCAAAGTTATAAACAGTAGTCATTCCTCATATTTTTGAAATTGGTTTGACTGCCCTTCTTTTTTTATATACAGCCTCCTTACACACAGCACTGGCTGTGTTGGGTTGGCCAAAAAGTTTGTTTGGTTTTTCCCATAAGATGGCTCCAGTAGTGCTTAGTGGTTTTGAACTTCATTTGAAATAACTTTGTTAGATCGTATTATGACAGATGTCATATCAGTGTGCATTAAAAAAATCAAAATTGGTGAATTTTTGTGTAGCCATTTTAATATTGAAGATGGAAGAAAATAAGCAACATCTTTGGCATATTATGCTTTCAAGAAATGTAAAAATGCAACTGAAACGCAAAAAAAAAAAAAAAAGATTTGTGCAGTGTATAGAGAAGATGCTGTGACTGATCAAACGTGTCAGAAGTGGTTTGTGAAGTTTTGTGCTGGAGATTCCTCGCTGGACAATGCTTCCTGGTTGAGTAGACTAGTTGAAGCTGATAGCGGTCAAATCGAGACTTTAACAATCAACATTATACTACACGGGAGATAGCCAACCTATTCAAAATATTCAGATTAATAAAGCTATTGGTGAAAATGAAAATGTCTTTTATGTTATATAAAAAACCATATGGACTTTTGGCCAACCCAATGTAAATCCAGCCAAATGTAGCAACCTGACGGGCAGCAGTTATGTCCAGTCCCCTGCCGAGAACTGTGATTCTTTTCAGCTTCTGCTGAGAACTCTCTTCCAATGAGCACATAGCCTCTAGGGGGCAGCAGAACACCAATGGAAACCACTGTGCCTGGGCTCTCAGTCTTCTGGCTCAACGTCCAGCCCTTCCAAGTCCACTGCGCAGCACCCACTCTTCTCCCCTTTGCCTAGAGAAACTCATCCTGTGGGCCTTGCCAAGTGGAGACCTTTGCCATCAAGCCTCCTCCACCCCACTTCCCTCCACTCACCCGCTTCTCCTCCACGCTCCTAAACCCTTGTGGTCTACCTTGTACCATATCATGCAGCTTAATGTGGGGTGTGTTTGCTGTGGTTTCACAATCAGCTATGCCCCTCCTTTTGGCAGGAACAATGTCTATGTCTCTGTGTTTCCCATAATGCCAGGACTGCCCCGGAGGCCTAACTACATACTTGACAGCAGGTGGGGGATCCCTTAACTTGCAGTGAGTGCTTGATACGTGTTTGCTAATTTGATTGCCAGAGATGGTCTTGGTTTTGTGCAGGAGAAAGTATTTTCTTTGCTTCACTTATTTTTGAAATGGCTACATGCTTTCTGGTTTGTTTCTGATTGGGGTGTAAAATAGAGGCTTTTTAAAATAAACCCAGAGGTATAATGGAAAACATTGACTTGGGTGCCATAGATGCAGGGTGGCTCTGCCCCTTCCTGGCTGTCTGTCTTGGTCAACTTCGCGTCTCAGCCTCAGGGTTTTCATTCATAAAATGGGGCTGTCTAAGCTGATCATATAATTGATAGATTACAATAATAATCTAAACTGGATCGTATTTGAAGCTAAAGGAGGAGTGGTTTTTATTTTCATTTTTTGGCTTACCTATAAAACTGTTCTATTCAAAAATGATTTTCAAAACTTAATTTCCTACAAAAATTGATACACAGACAGGATAAACTGTGCAGGGTACATGCCCAGCTCTCTAGGTCCTACCTCCGCAAGTTGTGAGTGTTGTCCCGCTCTAGCAGGAGAACACTGACTGGAAGAACTTGGTCCCACTGGCACGCAGGCGGACAGCTGTCTCAGCAGTAGAGAGCGTACCCAGGGATGGCTGCACGTGTGGGGTGACACTTTGACTGCCCCATGAACACAGGAATTTTCTCTGTCCTTGCGAAGTCACTACTGCTTCTGGGCAGCTTGCCCGGAAAGCTGAGGGACCGGCCATGGCACCCACTTCTGCACCCGGCTCCTGCCGTTCATTCCAGCAGCTGTGCTCATCTACTGGGCTCACCATAAACCAGCACAAATAACGCCCCTCTTTAATTACAAAATCTTCTATTAAAAATCATAAGCATGTAACTCTGTAACATAACAACATCACGCTCAAGCATACCATGTGACATTTTCAGTGAAATGTTCACATTAAAACTACAAATTATTACACCCATATTATTACCCTACCAACCACACTCAAGTGGGCGTTACTTCTGTTGGACCTTGTGTAGTTTGAACTGTAAGATACATACCTGACTTGAACTTTGGCGTCCCATGTAGCCAGAGCTTAATTGCCGTTCGGTGATTGACTTTCTAGGGTTGGGCATATCCCTTTTAGGAACTAAGTGCATCACTCCTCACCCTGCCTCTTGGAAGCGCTGTTTGTTCTGGCCATGACCGCCCTTTAGCCTTGTGTTCGTTTAACCTAAAGCCCTGCAGAGGTGAGGACTTGTGTTTTTGCCAACTCCTTACATGGTGGAGAATTCAAGGAGTGCTCTGCGGCCTCCTGGAAATAGGGAAGGGTCTGCTCATGGTGATTATCAATGTGTGACGGAAGAGTCAAGTCTGGGGACAGGTTGTATTGCAGGGACTGCCCTCTGCATGGGTCCTAACAGCCTCTTCTTTCTCTAGGTACGTGTACATCCCAGTGGGCGGGTCCCAGCATGGCCTGCTGGGGACACTGTTCTCCACTGCAATGACTTTTGCATTTGTGAGCTACTGGCATGGTGGGCACGACTACCTCTGGTGCTGGGCAGCGCTCAACTGGCTGGGTGTCACCGTGGAGAATGGAGTCCGGAGGCTTGTGGAGACCCCGTGCATCCAGGACAGCCTGGTGAGCAGGAGCCTGGCTCGCGCGGTAGGGCACAGCTGAGCCAGGGGAACTCGTTTGGGAGGGAACGCCATCCTCGGATTCAGTGCATCATGGGTCATTCTTGCTAGATGGGTTCAAAACCCCTGTGCCTCGATGTAGGACAGTTAAAAAACAGTCCAATGTAGCTGTTCTAAAAGACTTAATGTTTTAAGCCCTGGCTGGTGTGGCTCAGTTGGCTGGAGTGTCCTCCTGTAGCCGAGGGGTTGTGGGTTCGATTGCTGGTCAGGACACATGCCTAGGTTGTGGTCGCATCCCCTGTCCTGGCACATATGGGAGGCAACCAATCGATGTTTCTCTCTCACATTGATGTTTGCCTCCTCACTCTAAAAAGCAAAAAAAAAAAAATGTTCTCAGGCAAGGGTTAAATATATTAATGTTTTAACTATGAAAACAATATACATTTATTATATAAAAATTAGAACATTTAGACAAGAATAGGGGAGAAAAATACCACAGCAGAAAACACTGTTAATCCCCCATTCTCCCAAATACTTTCTGTACACACACACACACATTTAAATCAAATGTTATTATTCCAGAGATATGGTTGTATCAGGACCACCTTTCTATGCCACCAAATCCATTTATAACCACCCTTTTATATGGGCTATAATGCATTTATTCTCCTATTATTAATAACACATTATTCTGATATTTTTGCACATAGCAGTCACATTGAGATGAACATCATAACATGGATGAATTTTTGTGTGTAAGGTTTTCTCACCTTTAAGGTTGCCGTGCATACTGTTTAACTCTTTCTTAACCACGCAGCAGAGAAAGGGCGCTGACTTATATCCCTACCAACAGTTCATGAGAATGTCCTTGCCAATATGGAGTAGTGCTGGTATTTTAATCTTTGCTAATTTGATAGTTACTGATATAGTAGCATTAAAAAGGCTAAGGATTTAAGTTTCCAACCCTACAGGAAAATGATTTGGAAAATAAACTAATCGATCACTTTGATTTACACATTTTAAGTGATTTTAAACTGAGTAAATGTTTTATCACATAAATGTGTATATGGCATGCCAGAATCTTGTAGGAAATCATCAGTTCTGAATATGAAGCGATACTCTGATAGCCCTGAAAACATAGCTGAAAAGCAATATGCTGGCTTTAGTGTTTGCAGTAGGCAATAAAACACAAGAAATTTAGTGGGAAATGATTAATGTGGCTAAATTCCATCAGTATATGCAACTATAGCAAATGCATATTTTAAAAAACCAACACTACCAAAACAGAATACAACTGAGTGTTTTTCTGCAAAGCTAGCCATAGTACAAGTGGACAGTTATTTCCATAAAAACTGATACAAAATACACAGCAAAATAACACATCTAAAGGAATTTAAATATACTCGTATGTGTTTAAAGATAACTATTTTATTCAGTACTGTTACCCACCAGCCAGCAGAAAAGAAATGTCAGTTATTCTGATGGAAAGTGAAATCTCCGTGAAAGTCATGGCAACACGAAGAAAAACCACAAAGGGTGGTACCGTGAAGGCTTCCGTCTCCATCCAGAAATCCGAGCGGTCTTCCCCAGAGCCTGACACCCTCCTGTGAAAGCCAGGGAGCTCTTCTCAGCCCGGGCTGAAGCGCTGTGTTCCTCCACGGGAGGTCTCATGTTAACCTTGAACTTCATGTTAAGCAGTGCTTTGTAGAGTTTGAGCTAATGGTTATGTTATTAACAAATCTTTAAAGTGTAAAATGATGACGAGTAGCCCAAACTGTGCGATGTGGCCCACAGCTTGTTAGTCTTGGTTAAAATGAATGGAGCCCGGGAAACACTCGCAGGGGGAGCACTTTCACATCTGCTCTGTCACACTCGAGGACCCCCAGGTGTTCACCCCACTTGAACTTCTACCCACAGGTTAGGCACCTAGGAGTGTAGTACTTTCTGAATAGCCATTTTTGGTGAAATATATGCCTTGCATATTGCAAATATGGTGTTTGATTTACGTATTTGTTGAACAAGAACAGATTTTGTAAAGCCTGTTTTTATCAGCTCTCCTTTATCCCGACAGCCTGGTAGTTGGTTACGGCTGTTTAGACTAGGGTCTCCTTGAGTACCAGGTCAGGATCCCATTACTGTTTAAATCCCCAGGGGTTAGCTGGGTGTCTGAGCCAGCCTCGGTGTTAGGTCAATGCACAGTGAATGCTTCTCCTCGTCCACCCAAGGGCTCTCCCTCCGTTACTCTGTTTCTTATACAGGTCCGCACAGATTCTGTTTTCCTTCGGAAAAACAATGGCTGGCCTTCCAAAGGCACACAACCTTCTGAAAAAACTGTTTCCCCAGTCGAGTTACCCTCTTTCCCTCCCTTTTCATGAATGCATTTCCTATTCTTTTGTCAGAATCTAATGACAACTTAATGCCTCCTTGGCACCTACTTTCATCTGACCTTAGTTGCCCCAGTCGATCTGACAATATTTTTACAATGTGGGTTCACTTCCCATAGCCCTGATACACTCGCTCCATGGCATTCATCCTCCATCTGTCTTTTAAAGAATGGTGGAAAGATGTCTGAATAACAAGGGTCATCATTCCTCCTTTCCCATGTCTTCGTCATCTTCAACCCCAAAGTGTTGCCTGGGGCAGACAGTACCTCAGGATTCTAGTTCCTGGAGTCAACAGATGGACAGCTGAACAGCCACCGAGAGACCAGCCAGAGCTGAGTGTTGCAAATAGCAAGCCCTCAAATGTTCTAGGCAGGGCTATTGGATCGGACTTCTGCTGTAATGGAAATGTCCATGTCCAGTGCAGTGGTCACTGGCCACGCCGAGCACTTGAGAAACTAGTTTTTTAATTTATTTAATTTTAATTAATTTAAATCCAAGTAGCCCCCATGTAGCTGGCAACTTTCATTTTGCATGGTAAAAGTCTAGAACTTATTTCTTTCCCAGAAAAAAATTAAAAGAATGTGGAGTGTTTGCCTCTGCTGTAATTTCGAATGACCTTCATTAGTGTGTGGCTACTGAATCTCTCCACTCGAATGTCTCCCAATACCTCTGACTTGGCATGTGTAATTCTGAACTCATGCGCCCTTATTTTTCAATAATTCCAACCAGCTCCTTTTTCCCTCAAGCATTCTCTGTTTCTGCAAATGGCACCATCATCTCTCTAGTGACTCAAGTTCAAAACCGGCAAGGTCTTCTTTGCATGCCCCCGTCTCAGTTCTTCCTGTATGTACTGTACATTCTACCTCCTAAGTAAATCTTGATTTTTTTTGCTTGTTTTCATTTCCACTGAGTCATCCTAATCCACTGTTCTCATTTCTTTCTGGGTCTACCAAGTAGCTTCTAACTAGTCTCCTTGTTTCCACTTTTGCCTTCTTCAGCCCATTATCCTCATAGTGCTGGGTGATGCTTCTTAACAAAATCCTAACCATGTTGTTGTCCTTAAGATCCTTAGTGGTATCCTGTTTCCTTAGGACTAAGTCCACAAATATTTAAAACGACCTATGTGAGAGGCCTTGCCTGAGCTTGACCTTGCTACTTCTCCTCACCCTCTCTGCCCCTCCCCCCTCACACCCTTCTCTTCCTTCTGTTCATTTATACGTCACTAGGCCCCTCCAGCCTCAGCTCCCACATACTGGCTCTTCCCTCTCCTAGGATGCTGTCTGTCCTTCCCCTCCACTCCTGTTCATCCTTCAGATTTCAGCTTGCATGGTACCCTGGCTGGGTGCCTTTCACTGGCCCTCCTAAGCCAATCAGGTCTCATCTAACAGCTCATGTCGTGTTGGCCACCTTGTGTGTGTTCTCTTCTGCTGTACGTACCTCAGTTGCAGTGGAATACTTTATACAATAACTTGTTTAATCTTTAGCTCCATTTCTGAGTAACAGCCTCATGAAGTAAGAGCTCTGTGTTCTTGACACCATCACACTGCCTGGTGCCGAGTAAGCATGCCGTATGTATTTGTTGAATGAATGGATGGTATTTTCTGGCTTCACTGAGAGGAGTACAGGGGGAAATAGGCTCACACAGCAGCATGAAGAATGTAGATTGACTACTGGAAGGATTTAGCAAGGTGAGGCTTGTTAAGCATTATACAGAGAGTTTATTTTATTTTGTAGCAGAATAGATACAAAATGTTACAGCAAAGTGTTACTTAATGCTCAGTGCACAGAATATATATGGTGAAGGCAGGGGTAGGGAGAACTTAGCCTTCCTAGTGCCCTGCTGCTTCGTGAGAGGGGGGATTATTGGTTGTGACTCACCCAGCAGAGCTGTAGGAAGCTGACAAAAGGCATTTTCATGAAGCACCAAGCGGGGTGGACAGATACGAGTTACTGCTGAAGCAACATGCTCTTTCTCTGTACAAGTGCATTCCCAGTGAGCCAGAATCTGTGTTCAGCATTGAAATGTTTTAATAAATGGACATATTTTGAAGCATCGGTAGAGTGACTCTACCTCTTGCCAATGTTCAGTCTGCTCTCTCCTTTGAAGGAAGGCACCCAAGGCTGCTTGTCAGTTATTCCAACACAGTGAAGAATCTCCGTCTCCAGCTCTTCACCCACTGCCTCCCCGATTTCCATTTCATTGAATAATATAAATATGTCTTCCTCCCCCACCCCTCTTCCCTCTTCTTTGCCCCAAGAGTGTCCTGCTAAGCTGATTTATATTCTCTCTGAAGCAGTAAAGTTTCTATTTATAGACTTAATTGCGGCAGCATGCCTCCAGTGACAGTCACAGAGGGCCAGTCTGATGGTTCTGCGAGGGATCTGACACCCTGGTGTATCAGAAAGAACCCAAAGACCATGGCTCTGTGGTGATGCCCATTCAGTCTATCAACTGTATGGAAGAGTTGAAATGCAGGTGCAGAAATCCCAAGAGTTTGAGAGATCAGTCCATTTAAAAGGATAAATGATTGTAAAATGATCAACATGATCCTAACTCACCAGCTGGCAAGATGTACACATTGGCCGGCCTGATTGGAGAACCATTTTGCTACAGGCCAGTGGCCCCAGCCCTGGCTAACTCGCTGAACAAATGCAAAGCCACCTGCTCTGACAAGCGTTGTTCTGTTTGGTATCGTTTCATTCAGCTCAGGATCGGCTGTTCCTCTGCTATTTGGACTCACTTCAACAAGTGGAGATCAGGGCTCACTCTGGACCAGCCGTGTTCTCCAGACCGGAATCCTTCCTAGACTGAGCTCACGTAGGCAGTCAACCTTGTCCTTCATTTCTTTATTTGCTCATTTATGAAAAAAAATTTTTCAGTGCCCGAAGTAGAAGACCATTTGCAGAGCACTGAGAACTCTGAGCCAAAGACATGGTTCCTGATGCTAAGTCCTTTCCTTGGCTCCCTCTCTGGTGCCTCTGTGCAGGCGGTGTCCTGAGCTGTCAGCCTGTGAGTGCGGAGTTGATTCTGAATACATCTCTTATGTGAATGAGCCTCTTGCCTGGCCTCCTATCAGGATGATCAGCTTTCTAGTGGCTGCTTTGGATGAAAGAGGCAATAAAACCATGGGACAAAATGGGCTTGTCTCCATAAACATCAGAAATAATGACTGGTCTTCCCAGGTATTGCTCGGAAGAGAGGCCCAGGCAGGAGGAAGACATCTGGGAGAATGTGGATGATATTTGGAGCCATGGAAACGTTTAAGACTTTCTAGAGAGAGCGTGCAGAAAGGGAAGATAAGGCTGCAGCCTGGGACTGAACCAACATTCAGACATTGGATGGAGGAGGAGGGGCCAGGAAGTGGGAGGAAAATCCAGAGGGGATTTCACAGAAACCAAGAAAAAGGCTATTTTGTAGAGGCTGTGGTCAGTGATATTGATGTTAATGAGGGGTCAAGTAAGGCAAGGTTAAGGATTGGTGGTATCACCATGTCAGAGTGCTAACAGCAGGAGAAAGGTCTGTGAGTCACCTTCCCTGTCCCCCAGGAGCTGATGATCTGGTTGGAGAAGCAAGACGTGTGCAGATGAGTGAAGGACTGGTGTGAGGCATGAGGTGCAGAGAGACCAGAATGAGTCGTGGGGGTGGCTGGTGTTCATGAGGGGTGGTGGTCAGTGTGAGCTAAACTTGTAGGAACGGCTTAGTAAAGAGCTGGGGTTTGCGTAGGACTCTGAAGAATTAAGAGTGGGCCTTGGACAGGTCAGTAGAGAGGAGAAGACAGGCATTCCAGGCCAGCACGCACAGAGCCTGCATTCCGGGTGGAAAAGCCTTGACAGACGAGGGAAATGGAGAAAAGGACATTAGAGAGGCCAAATGGGCCCCCATTTAAAGGGATTTGAATGCCAAATTTAGAAATATAGAAATGCAAACCACTTAATCAAAAAGGAGAGCATTAAATTAACGTTTTAACCCCACACCTTAAATTAGCCTGTTGTGCCAGCTGGTTAGCACTCATGCGGCCTCTGGGTCTGGAAAAAGCAAGGCCTGTTGTTATGAGCAGTGTGTTCCGAGGTGGAGGACGACCCGCTGGTGCCCCCTCCAGTGTCGCCCACTCTGAAGGACTGTTAACGTCTCTGTGGGGATCCGAACCCCAGCCTTAACCCCTCTGTTCTGAGATGTAGAATTCTGCAAATAATTCCCACTTTTTAGTTCAAAAATGTTTAATATGGCAAAAGCATTTTCAGAGGTTCTTTTTAACTTTCCATTTCTGAGTCTCCTATCCATTTTCAGTTATTCATGGACTGACTAGCCTGGGCCTGGCCAGCTCTTGGACCTGCTGCCTTTTCAGTTCCTCTCAGCTTCCCTTGAGCAAGCCGGGGCCAGGCTCTCCTGTGTGCTGTTTGTTCACCCTCTCTGCTACATGCACAGCACGAACTCTCCCTCTGCGGGGACGTCACCTGGGGAAAAACACTAAGCCAAAGGGGAACGCCATGGCTTCAATGTAAATGCTAAACCTGGCTTTCTAGGTGGCTGGGGGGTTAGATTCTCCCCCCGAGAGCCCCTCATTTCTGCTTCTACAGCACAGGTGGGTGGTGGTTACTCAATTCATGGTTTAGTGTCAAGCAGTTTTCTGTAGATGAACTTGAGAAAAAGCGAAATCTCACTGTGTACATGGGCAGATTTGGATGTATGTTTCTAAATCGGTGTCTCTTTTCTGCTCAGAAAATCTGAATTGCCATGGGAAGTAACAGAGCTTGGGTTTCTAGTGCTCCTATTACCAATAAAAGGGTGTGAGAGCCCTTCTTCCCAAAATAATGTACACACACTTAGTGCAAAATACTTTCACATACCTATTTATTTATAGTATTTATGTTCCATGTGTATTATGTAAGATGTAGTATGTATATGTGTGTATGTATACATGTGTATATTTATTTTTTTAAAGCTCCGAGAAGCCATAAATGTGCAGAACTTCCAGAATATCTCATATTCCTCCCAGCACCTAGAAATAAACGTGGCTTAAAAAAGCACACTGAGCATCTGCTGGCCTGGTTTGAGCTGAGCGGGCTGGTATCACTGCACTCGCGATTTGCCAGCCTGCGCCGAAAGACAGTTTATTTAAGGAGGCTCTGCCTTTTTCCTTTGGTGTCAACCCTCTAGTTCCCACATTGGCCAGAGTGGGTGCTGCACCAGCCGCTGTCTGTCCCCTGAGGGTGGCAGGAAGGAGCACACTCTAAAAGGCGTAGGACATCTGTCAAGCTGACCCTGCTGCTGTTTGAAGCAATAATGTTGAAATAGTTTCACTGTGAGGAAGGATGAAGATGAAGAGTAAAGAGTAATAGATATACTTAAATTTTAGTACAAAAAAGGATATGGAAGGTTATGCACTAAAGTGTTAGTGGTGCTTACTGGTGGGATTATTTGTGATATGTATTTTCTTGTTTTTGTCCATTTATATATTCAACCTTCCCTACAGTGAATGTGTACTGTTGTCTAATCAAAGGTTTTGGAGAGAAAAGAGAACAGGATGGACTCACCCTGAGGAGGCTTTGCCTGGCTGCCCCTGGGTGCTTGGTCTGTGTTAGAATTGAAGGTTAGTGTGGTCCTTCTCAGAAGCAAATATACAATACCCCATGTGGGGTACTGTGGCTGCCTTCCTTTGCCAAAGATGAAGCTGTGCCAGCTGCTGTACAAGGATTTTTCATATTGAACCATCACAGCAGCACTCAAGGCAGGTGTCATTCCCTCCACTTTCACAGATGAGGAAGCTAGACTGGGGAAAGCGAGGAACTGGTCTGGAAACACATGGCTAGTTCCCTGAGAACAGGAGTCAAATCCAGCTGCACATGATCCCCTGTGAGCATCCCTGACTTGAGACTGGGTGAGGTCTTCCTCGATAAACCCATGCGCTTGGATCAGACATTCATGCCTCATCTCCTTGCTTGGACTTACGCGGCATTGGACTCACTGACGTCCCAGGTCTCAGTTCTTGGATACTGTGGCTCCATCAACCTGTCTGTGGGGTAACTCTTCTGAAGAAGTGGTCCAGGTGAAATGGGAATGTTCACAGAAGCATTGCTACCCCATTATCTCATGTGCTTTTAATAGCAGCTTTCTAGGTAAGTGTTACCATTATCCCTGTTTCACAGTGGAGAAGACTAAAACCCAGAAAGCTTAAGAAACATATGTTCCTGGCTCAGAAGTCAAGCCTTGTCCCGAGGCTTCATTCGGTGAATAAGTAGCAGAGTGTCTCCGTTCCTCCCACTGCCGCATTCTTCTCCCATCAGCAGCAGCTCTCACTTCTCTTACCTGTTCCTGATACTGGCCTCTGTCTTTGCACATCTGGTCCATCATTTCTTTATTTGTGAATTATAAATAGTAACATGAGGTGTTAGCATCTTAGACCTACTTGCTACTTCTCCCCCTAATATAATAAAATTTCGAATTTTGGTTAAACAAGCACTCAGTATTTTCATTATCACTGTGTTAAGTGTGGCTCACTGCCAAGCCTGTTAACATGCTATACCAATCGCATTTCCTTTCCTAGTCAACTGTTTTATCTCCCTTAGATTAAGGATTGCATTGCCTTTTTCGTTTGATTAGTAGTTTGCTGTCACCACTTTTTTCCAATCTCTCCAACAAAACTGAAAACTCCCCAGAACAGTATTTTCCATGTGGTCAGACACATCTGGTAATCTGTCAGCTCTTTTCTTTTCCTGGAGACTCTCTCCTGAAGCCCTCCCATCCTCCTTTCCCGTGTGGTTCCTTTCTCTTTGGATCTGCTGTCCAGCTGCTGTCCTGACACGTCTCTTCTCCTCTCTCCTGTGATGCATCCCTGCGTCTTGAGCCCCAGATCTTCTTGTTTTACCCCTCCCTTTGATTTGGTGGAGCACATCCTTTAGTAGCTTCCTTAGAAAAGGACCATGGTGATAACATTTTTTAGAACTTATTCTATCTTCACATTCAATTGATTGTCTAAACACGGAATTTTAGGTTAAAAAGTAATTTCTCCTGAAATTTTTGAAGATATTTGTCATTTGTCAAGATATTTAGCTCTACTGTTGAGAAATTCCATTTTGAGTCTTTAGTATGTAATCTGTTTTTCTCTCTAGAAGCTGAATACAAATATCCTTGGTATTCTGAAATGTAACTGTACCTGTTGCCTCTCAGTCTACAGTCTCCCTGATGCAATTATGAGAAAACCCTTCATAGTGGGGGTGGAGAAAGGGAAACCCAGGGTCTCTGTGCTCATTACCTGGATTTTTAACCAACCTCCCTGATTTTTTTCCTACATGGTTTGTTGTTGCCACCTGTGGCACATGGTTTTTTCCATGGGCGGGCCTCCTAGGGATCTGGTGTATGATGACTTTCTTCTTTGGCATCTAGCATTCAGGTATTTCAGCTCTGCTAATTCCTCCCTCTGCTTTCTACCTTACAAAAATGGGTTCACTTTGCTCACCTGCTGTTTGCTTCTCTCTTATTTCTTGCCTGTGGATTTCTATCAGTTCAAATATTTACTTTCATTTAAAAACCCATTTTAATCGGTTTTGTGAAGGGCCAGGGATGTCTTATCTTCCATATTTAACTGGATGTTACTAAAAGAGTTTTCTGTGCTTTCACTTGGTGAATCATTTTGCAATGCTTTACCTGTTTGTCAGTTTTAGGTTTTTAAATAACAAGTTTGTTTAAAGAGCAGGCCTTTCCCTAAGCTGTTGTTTTTGTTTTGAACAGCCTGTAACTGAGGCCACAGCTGTCACATCCTAGGCTTATTTAATAGCCCCAAGGGACCTCAGTGCTGCCTGGAGAGAGAGACCCCAGTACCACAAGCAGCCATAACTTGGGCGTGATAGTCATCTGGCTTCCATCTTCCCACCCATTTGCCTTGACTCTTTGTACTCAGGGGAGGTGGCCAGGGACTAAGGTCATTTAGTGGAAAGATTCCTAGATTTCCTTTTTTTATTGTTTGATTCTTTTTTAATTGATGAAATCATTCATGGCCACATGCTCTTGAAAAAAATATAGAGGAAACTGAAACCCTTTAAGACACCCATTGCCCCAAACCAACAACTCCTTGCTCAGTTTCCTCCCACAAGAGGGAACCATTGTTAGCAGGTTGGAGTATCCTCTCCATGCATTTACTACTCTGTGCGTGTGTGTGCTTTAAGAGATATATGAATATTCTAACACTTGTGCTTTTTTTACTCCTCATGCTATGTTTTGAAGCTGTTTCTATATTCGTGTATGCAGCTCTGCGTAATTGGACATGGTGCAGTTATATCATAATTTGTTTAGCCATTCTTCTACTGCTGGAAACTTAGGCTGCTTCTAACTTTTTCTTGGGCAAATGCAGCTGCAGTGCAGAGGCCTGCTCATGCCTCCTTGTGTGCGTGCTGTTCCTTTAGGTCTCGTGTCACACGTAGACAGGATAGAGCAGCAGTTGGTGACCGCTGAACCAAGTCTGGTCTGTTGCCTGTTTTTCTATGGCCTGCAACTAAGAATGATTTTTACATTTTACAGTTGTTTTGTTCAATGACCCTTACTTTCCCCAGTGGATTGAAAGATCACCTTTAATACGTAGTGAATATCCAAATACACATGGGTTCATTTGGGGGCTCTAGGCTGTTGCATTGTTCTATTTAGTTATTCCTGTTTTAAGTACTACTTTCTGTTAGTGAGACGGTATCATTAGTAAGGTGGTGTCAACAGCATATCTTGTTATTGATATTTCTGTCAGTTTTTGCTCCTCCTTTCTCTGAGTCTAGCTCGGTTTTTTTGTATGCTATGGTCTGTGTACAGATTAAACAAATAGGGAGATAAAATACACCCTTGTCTGACACCTTTGCCTATAGGAAACCACTACGTCTCTTTTCTGTGCTGACAGTGGCTTTCTGGCCACTGGACAGCCTCTGCTTTCTTAACTAAGCTGTGCAACTAAACTACAGAGCAGGGGACTTGTCCATTTAAGTAAAGCTGGCTTTGCCTTCATCACCGTAGGCATTTGATTCTCTCTCAGGGCATGCATTGCTTAGATATCAGTAGCAAGAAGAGACTGGAAAATTTAACTTTTATTTTTTTTGAAGATATTTTTTGAAGCTCCGTACACTTGTAAGAAGGAAGCACTGCTTTCCGAGTGCCTTCATGTGTCTGTTTGGCTTGGATGAAGGATGAGATGAAATGTTAAGGAAGTCAGGAGATTCTGTAACTTATATAGGGCCAAGAAAGAGACAGGTGTTAGATACCTGTTGAGTACACACAGAGTATGCATGGGTCTTGAGCGATGCAGCTTAAAGAATAAGCCACCCCATCCTTCAGGAATGTACCATATTGGTAGGAACACAAGAGAGATGGGTAACTGGTAAAACATACACTTTGAAATGGAAATGACCAAGGTACCTTGAGAAAGGAATCAAATCGAGCAGGACCCTGGCAGGTTGGTCCAGAGATGGGACATGGGGGCCCAGGAATGACTGTGGGGTTTGAGTCCCGATCCTGAGCATTTCACTCTGGCCACCCTTCTCTTTCACGACAGCCAGAATTGCTTATTTTGTTGTCTTTGGTGTCATCTTTATGGCCTGTGGGGTGCCTCCCCATCAGTCCCTCACCTTGTCAGGTCCCTGATCATCCTCTCTCGCCCTCTGGTTAGCATTTTTTTTAGAAAATGAAAAACTTCAGTGATCATTTGGAAGAACTGTGTCCAGCTGCTCAAACCCACCCAGTTTCTGTTTTTAGCTTCTCCCCCACTTGAAAGTAAACAGCATCAGGTCCCACTTGCCAAGTCTTTGTCGCTGTCTCCAACAGCCATTTCTCCAGCCCATCTGCTCCCCCAGATGCTCAGCCCAGATGCCCTCCCAGCTCCACCCCATATGCAGTTCCTCCATGGACAAGTGTGGGGCCCACTGAGCACAGCCTCCAGCAGCCCCACTGCACCATCTGCACACCCTTGGGCTTCTCTGAGCATCACTTCTGACCCAGATTCTGCAGGCCGCACCCCCAGGGCCCAGCTTGTTTGCCCCAACCAGTCCTGTGATTTCCAGGGACAGGATGTTGACTGGAAAAGATAGAACAGTTGCTATGGAGATATGAATAAACACATGAGCCCTGGACACAAGCCATGGGCACCTCACAGCAGGAAATTCAAACTAGTTTGACAGAAGTTTAGTTCAGCCCTAAGGTTTCCTTTGTTGGGTCACACACCTCACTTTTGGAATCAGTGCCTTAGAGGGGAGCGTAAATCCACCACTGAACTGGCGTTCTCACACCCCCACACCCCAGCTCTGTTTTTTCGGTCAGAGACAGTGCACTTGCACAGAGGAATTAGAGGTCCGCCTCTGCATTTCTGGATGTTCTGAGGGGCTTGTGATATCCAGGCCCAAAGCCCAGTGCCTGCCCTTGGGGCTGAAGAGGGGGTAATAGCGACATTAACGTGGAGAGAAACTGCCCCAACCCATCATAGAGGGCCGGGTCTGCGCCGGAGAACTGGTCACCCTGCATGGGCACAGTGATGCCTCCCAGCCTGCTCCACCTCCCATCCTTCCTCTTTCCTTAGATTCAGGGGTGTGGGTGAGGAGGCTTAGGACTGGGGTACATCTTGCCTGAACATGGCTGAGGGCACACGGCTCCTCCTCATGTTGATGCCAGGTGGTGAGGGTGGAGGTGGGACCTACCACTGGGGCCCTGTTTAGGAGCCCTTTTCCTGTCTCAAGGTGCACTTCCTGGGCCCCAGGGGGAAGGGGGCACAGTCCTGGCACCGTATGAAGGAGGAGGGGACATTCTGTGCCCCCACAGGCCAAGAGGGAAGTCAGCTTTATAAAGAATGTGGAGGAAAACTTCTCACCTTCTCTCCAGAGGGCACTATTGCTGTTTTGGGCAGGCCAGTTCTGTCACGCATGTTGCAGTATGTTTATTGTCCCTGGCCCCAGCCCATCAAATACCACAGTCACCTCTTGGCAATTGTATTGTCCTTGGGACAACCAACAATGCCCAGCAGATTTCCAGACATCCCCAGGGGTACATGCCCCTTCCACCCTCACTTTTATTCAGTGAGGATACTGAATTGCCACAAAGCTATTCTCTGGGAAGAGACCATGACCAGCCCAGAGCTCTTTTTACCTTGATATATTCGTGTTAATGAAAATCAAATTCTGTTTACCAGTCATTGCCTTATCTGATCAACTTGGTGATTGTTATTTTCATAACTGATGGCTCTTCACTGTACCCTGATTGATTTTCCCATTTAGTTTACAATTCCTCAACGTTTCTCTTACCAAGGGGGTTTTCAAGCATCTAAGCTGTAAGGATGGGTGACTAACATAAGGCTGGCCCCTGCACATGGACAGCCAGCGTCCTAGATGTGAAGGACCGCAGGAGGAGTGACAGTAACGGCTGCAGGACTTCAGAGGAGAGAGTGAGAAGGAACAGAGTATTTAAAGTGGGAACTTTGGCCCTACGGCCCTAGAAATTCAGGAGATCATATAACTGATGGAGCTGGCTGGGCCAAGAGAACATGTCCTTCCAGCCTTGCCCACATGGCATTTTTTCTCCCAGGTCTCCTAAGTATGGAACTTTTCTCTACAGTAGTGATTTTTAGTCAGTGTGACGCAAGAATTTTTAATACATACAATGCCTGACTGTTTAGTCAGGGGCACTGATTTCTTTTCCCTTAGATTGTCAAGTAAAAAAATGACAACAGCCAACACAACAATAGCCATCTGGTGAGAATGCCCTGTGTTGAACCATAAATATATAGGTCATACAATAGAGTTGCATCTTATTGGTCATGTCGCATAACAAGTTTGCATCTGATTGGTTAATACTTGGTGCCAGAAATCCTTATATACAAATACAGGCACCTAATTTTTTAAAAAAAACATTTTGGAGCCAAAAGGGTTATTATTATTTTTTTTTTGTAAATCAATCAAACTCATACCTATTTTTGTTGCTCAGCAAAAAAAAGTTTTTTGGTGTGGTGCAGAATTTTAGTATTTACTTTATGTGCTCCATGAGGTGGAAAATGGTTGAAAATCACTGCTCTAGAGTTTTTGTGAACCGATGACTGAGACCAGATGGTTCCCGAGACAGAGAGAAGGAATCCCGAACGTCAAAACTCTTCCCATCTGCAGTGTGTCCAGGGAGTCAGAAGCGGAGAGATGGTCGTAGCCGAGACTTAACGTCCCCTTTGCTGTTCTTCATCACCCGCCTGTGGACTACCCAGACCTGCGCTCTTTTTCCTGCCTCGTGGCCCATCCTTCCGCTCTGCGGCCGACTCACAACGAAGGGAGGCAGCGCTCTGCCAAGCGCTACTCATGGGCAAGGCCAGTTTTGTCAGTTCGGAGGACAGGGCTTGTGGCGGATCCTGCAGGCCAGGACCTCTGTATGTTGTGGCTGCTAGAGGACAAACACACACAGACAACAGAAGTCCTGTGGAGAAAAAGGGATGACATGGCCACTGTCCGAGAGAGAGAGAGAGAGAGAGAGAGAGAGAGAGAGAGAGAGAGAGACAGAGAGAGACAGAGAGAGACAGAGACAGAGAGAGAGAGAGAGACAGAGAGAGACAGAGAGAGACAGAGAGAGACAGAGACAGAGAGAGAGAGAGAGACAGAGAGAGACAGAGAGAGACAGAGAGAGACAGAGACAGAGAGAGAGAGTGGAGCGGGCCAGAGGCCCCCAGTCCCTGCCTGGAAAAGCTTTTAGTGCTTTTCTGGGTACATTGCATTGAGGATGGTCCTCATTTACTATGCACAGGTTCACTGCAGGGGACTACCTTTTACAGATAATCAAGGAAAGAATGCTGCTAATTACTTCAGAGAGAAGGATGTTGCAGATCAGGGGGAAAAGTGGTTGAACTGGTCACACTCCATACTTGGGAGGTTTAGCACAGACTTTAGGAAGTTACAGTAAGCACTTGCTGCCTCAATTCAGGGTGAGGGAGTTTTAGCAAAAGCAAGTCTCATGGCAGTCTAGGCACAATGCAGGCCTGGTTCCCCACGGAAGAACCTCTCCGTGGGCGTGGCTCCTGTGTGCTACTCGCTCCCCACTGGTTTTCCACCTGAGTGCTGAGCTACATTTCCACACCATATGAAGCGGTTCCCTATAAGGGGAAGATCCGCTTAGTTAAAATTAGGGTTTTGAATTTTCTTTTTTAAAAATTTTTGTTCAAGTGCAGTTGTATGCATTTTTTGCCCACCACTCTCCCTGACCCCAGCCATTCCCACCTCCCTCCCCTGATCCCAACCCCCACCTTGGTTTTGTCCACATGTCCTTTATAGTTGTTCCTGAAAACCTTTCCCCTGTTTCCCCTATTATTCCCGCCTACCTCCCCTCTGGTTACTGTCAGTTTGTTCTTTATTTCAGTGTCTCTGGTTATATTTTGCTCGCTTGTATGTTTTGTTGATTAGATTTCACGTAAAGGTGAGATCATATGGTAGTTGTCTTTCACCACCTGGCTTATTTCACTTAGCATGATGCTCTCCAGTTCCATCCATGCTGTTGTGAAAGGTAGTAACTCCTTCTTTCTTTCAGCTGCATAGAATTTCATTGAGTAAATGTACCATAGTTTTTTGATTCAGTCATTTACTGATGGGCACTGAGGTTGGATTTTCTTTATAATCATCTATTTTGTCTCCTACCTACTTCCCCTGGCGAATTATCAAGAAGCCTACGAACATCTTGATTTCTACTTTTAAGTCTTTCTAGAGTATTAAGTCCAATAGCCTCTGTCTTTTACATTCTTACTTATTTTTTTAAAAGTAACTCTCCCTTAAAATTGAATTGTAGTCAGTTATTTCAGATTTTAGATGTCATCCCTCCTGTCCCTGAGATGATGCTCCTTCACATTTGCTAGGATTTTGACTTTTTTTTAACCCTAAGCAGAAAAAGGAATTTATTGACTGATGTAGCTGAGAGAGATATTGGGGTAATTGGAGAACTAATGGAAGAACTGTAGGAACCAGGGCCTCAGGTGCTGGGGCAGAGCCCTGTGCCCCCAGCACTGCTCTCCCTCGCCTCCTCCCTTGCTCTGCTCTTGACCCTCCGCCCTGTACCAGGCAACCTGGCACAGCAGCCCTGCTGAGCAACCCAATGCAAAGGATGTTCTCCTCTCTCAATATCTCTCAATTAAATATTGACTATTTAAACATTGTAATTATTTTCCATGAAGGGAGAACCACTTTGGCCTAACCAAACTATGTGCACCCTCTGTAACTGACATTAATGAGAGAAAGATCACATGGGACCTTGGAATTTCCCAAACAGGATGTCAGGTTGGGGGACACTAATGGACTTAGAACAGAGTGACAGAGTATCTGGCTCATTGGGTCCCTTAGGAGCCAAACGTGTTGTCAATGTCTCTCTACCTAGAGAGAATCATTTGGACACATTTATGCCAATTAAGACAACTCATGTTTTCTTGATTTATTATTAGGGACTTTTTCCCTCTGTCTCCCTGCTTCCTCTCATCCTGCTTCCCCAGCTATTGCTAATTGAGTCAGCAATGCCCAGAAAGTAACTTCCTCTGCTCTAAAATGTAGAAACTGGTAGATGAACGTCTCCTTATTCTCAGAGGTGGGGAGCACGGAGTTGTCCCCATTCCATGTTCATTACTAGTTTTATCTGAGTCGTTTATCTATCATCTGGTCTTGTTTGACAGCATCCCCTGGTGGCCTCTTAGAGCAGGGAGAGGGACTCGAGGTCGTCTTGTCTGGTACGGGACATGTCAGCATCACTGAAGAGCTTTCCAGAACAATCATGTCCAGGCAGACAGCTCAGTCAGTGCCCACCGCACAGCTTATGCATGAGAAGGCCACACTCGCGTCTGCTGGCAGTGAAGCCGTGCTCTAAAGTGATGCTGGAGGAGAGAGCCGTGGGTGGGGGATATATGGTAGCAGCTATGTCTGCGCATACAGAACAGAAACTGGGATAGCAGGAGAGAAAAGGGGCGGTGTCAGGAATTCACTTCTGATTTTTCAGAGGATGCTGATCAAGGCTCACACAATGGCCACAGGTGATCCACAGCAGGGTCCCCAGAAGTAAATAAGCCACCTTCTGGAGAGTCAACTCTAGCTTAGTCCTTTTGGCCTGCCATGAATCCAGCTAATTCAGAATTCTGGTTGTAGTTGGAGAACAGCTGATCAGGATGCAGGTGACCACCCCAGAGATGTGCAGGTTTTCCAAAAATAATCAGATACTGTCTCTGGACCTTCCTCTCTTTCCTGTGTCTTTGGATTAGGCTGAGGCATTTGTCAGAAGCCATGTGTGTCTGCCTGTTGCACTGTACCTGGTTCTCATTCTAAATACACAGTCGCAAAGGACAGTCCCTGCAATTTCATCATGGGGCTCATGCACTCCAGACACAGCACTGTGACCTCGCTCAAGAGGGCCACCAGGATGGCCAATGCTGAGAAATAAAGCCTTTGTTGACTTTATGAAATCCTCAAGAAGATGTTAAAAGGGGAGGAAGAACTGCAGTGAAGACCTCGGCTAGACGGATGAGCAGAATTCTTTACCATCAGCACTGGGAAGCATCTCCCCGGCTCCCGCACATGTCGGGTGCTGTGAGGACCCACCATCTGCTGACGCTGCTGCAAACTCGCTCTCAGGGGGGCGTGTACCCTGAGCTCGGATCCCAGGAATGGAGCCGGCTTGTCCTCATCTCCTGCACCCTCCTCATGGATTCCTCCTAACAGTGGGTCCGAGTTATGGGGTGGCTTCCAGGGTCAAGTAAGCTGGCCCAGGAGATCGCCCGGATCTTGACCTTATTACATGGAGTTGTGCTTATTATCATGGAGGACTGTTTAAACTGTTGTCGCACCTGTAGATTTGCATGCAGGAAACACGTAGAGACATTCCAGCTAAATCTTAGCCAGCTTCAGACCTTGTGTTACACGTGACTGCGGGAAGCCCGTTTTGGTCAGAGGAAGTAAAACTTGGGGGTGTGTCTCTTCTTTCCTTAGACCAGAATGAGCCTGTTGTGGAGTAGAAGTGTTGATGCCTGTTTAAAAAACAATTTTAACTTAAACAGCAGTTCAGGCTGTGGGGGAGGCATCCTGGGCCTATGACCGTCAAGAGCTGGGTGACGTGACGTCCCAGTTTCACTTTTCCACCCGTGTGATGAGATGCACTCTTGCCTTTGGCCCACAGGTGCAGCTCCTCTCCCCACAGGCTCGCCGGCGATTCCACGCGGCCCTCGCCTCTTGTTCCACCTCCATGCTGATCCTGTCCAACCTGGTGTTTCTTGGGGGCAGCCAAGTGGGGAAAATCTACTGGAACAGGATCTTCATACAAGGTCAGTTGCTGGGCAATGCCGTTTTCAACCAGCTTCTTGTTTTCCTTGGATGCACTTGGTAACTGGGATGGGCAGCAGGGGGGCCTTCGTTGTTCTGTTTATGGCATGTGACCTACAGAAATACCAGCCGGGAACAGTTCCCTGGGTTGTGATGTGCCTCTTATCTGCAACATGTGATACTTAACACCCAAATGTACTTACTGTACCAGCTCTCCCAAACTTTGCTGTTCCATTCTGCTAAGTTGCCGTTCAATTCTGCTAAGTTACCCTTCCATTTTTTTCATTTGTTCCCAATCTTACTGCCTGTCTATAGGTCCCAGCCTTCAGTACACCGCAGAGTCTAACCTTGTTCCACTTACAGCTCTGAAAGTCCTGCGAGGATTGTGTCCCAGAAGCCCCACTGTGCTCTGCTGAAGCTGTGAGTGTGGCACTAGGGTTTGCCATGACTCTGCAGGGCATGATTGGTCTGAGCGCTGGGATGCCAGTGTGGCCCGCTGACTGCATGTTTGATGCACACTAAGTGGCTAATCCCGACGTCCACAGCAAAGCCACACCTGTAGCAAGTGAAGTGCTAGTTCATGGGAATTATTGTGAAAATGTTGCATTAATAATTGATCATCATTTATTTAAGGTCACCATTTCCCTGGGGCTAGACTAAGAGTTGCATCATGTCCTTCAGAGAACTGGGAGAAAGGGAAGCACTGACAGCCCACACTACGTTAGCCAATGGCCTGTGTTCTGTTTCCCTGGCCAGTGATGGTTTGGGAAGCTTTGCCAAGCAGTGGTGGTGTGACGCTGCACAACTAGGCTGTCATGTCCACATGGTGGCAGGCTTGGCCGAGCCAGGCTCCTAGGGCCTGAGAGCACACCCCATTCTGCTTTCATCTCCTCACTGCAATACCCCTCTTTGATCTTGCTTTCTGGTAGTTCCTGCAAAGACTGTACTTTTTAGGTGGAGGCCGTGCTTTAATAAAGATGGGAGATAATGGGGTGCAGAGCATTTAAGATAAAAAATGCTCCTAGAGGTGGGTGACAGTGTCTTACTTATCCTGCCTCCTACCATCCATAGCACCTAGCACGACGCCGAGAACGCTGTGGCTCAGGGGAACAGGTGGACTCACGGTTTGCCAGTCACATGAGCACAAATGCTCTGCTTTGTGTTCCGGTGAATCAGACAGACTGGGTGTTTGCGCTTTGAAAGGCATTGAGAGGACGGGCGTGGGATAAGAAGCTCACGCCAATGTGGGACCCAAGCAGAAGCGGGTCGATAGGGTCAGGTAATTGCTGTGCCAGATGCTGGAGTAAGCAGCCAGAGGTCCCAGGGTGGAGCGGCCAACCTTCCCGAGAAGTTGGACTTCCCGGAGGAGGTGAGGTGGCATTTGAGTTGGAGTTTCGAGCACAATAAGTAGGAACTTGCCAGGTGAAGAAGGCAGGTACATGGTTATTTAACACTTGCTGCTATGTCAGATGATTCCAAACTTGCAGTAGTTTTTCCCCATAGAAGTTTTTCTTCTCACAATTCAGTGTGTCAGTGGCTTTTTCTAAGCAGTGACTCGTGGGCCTAGGAGGTTTCCCTTTTGATTACCCACTGCCTTGTCCAGACCTCATGGAGGGGAAGAGACATGGGGATGGTGCACAGGAACTAAATGCCCTGCAGGGTGACACACAGCATTTCTGCTCACATTCCATTGGCTAGACCCAGTCACGTGACCCAGCTACATGCAGGGTAGGGGAAGTGGGAAAGAACACAGGTATAAGTGGCCTGGCTCAGTGGGAAAAGGTAGCTGAGGCAACCAGCTGGAGGTGCCCCAGAGGCAGTTGAAAATATAAGTTGGAGTGGGGAAGAGGGCAGGAGAAGTGACCGAGGTGTGAGGGTTGAGGGCATAAAGGGGGCAGGCACGGCATGGGAGTGGACACAAGTAGACAGCAAGCGTGCACGGGGTGAGAAGGAGTGGGCTGGGAGGTGGAGCCTGTGGGGCTGGCATTTAAAGGGCAGAGAGAAGGACACCAGCTGTATAACGTCCTTTCTGCTTCTCAGAGCCGGAAGCTCACTGCCATTTGCCGTGCACCCTGCGGCGCTGACATCAGTTACATGGGCTCAGGGCCCTGCTGTCACAGTGTGGGTCCCACTTGGGTCTATGACCGGATCTACGCTGTGTCCTCCTTGCAGCCAGGTGCCTGATTCTCCAGGTGCCACAGTCCCGGGGACTGATCCTCTGAGCGTGGCGAGCTCTGTGAATGATTTCTGTCTGGGTTCTGAGCCACGGGAGCTCGACTTGGCATTTTCTGTGTCAGAGATTCTGCAGGTCGGCCTGGTGTTGTCTCTGATGGTCTGCCCCGTGGCCTCTGAGTCAGGGCATGTGGGCTGGGGTTGGCAGTTGTCCCGTTTGCCTGGTCTTTGTCTTTGTCCCTGAGTGATTGAGTTTATGTACTTTCTGGAAGAAAGTAAACCAGATGGTGCCAAGTCCCCCACCCTTGAGGAGTCTGGGTTTTTTTCGTAACAGGAAGATTAGTATGAATATTCATGTTTTGATACAAAAATGTATTAACGAGTTCATTGGCTGCTTCCTCAGACTCTGCTGGGGTGTCATATTAGTTTTCTAACATCTAAAGCAAAACCTGAGTTTTGAAATTCCTCTGGCCCCACAGGTTTCAGATAAGGGACTGTGGACCTGAACGTGTAGCTGCTGCAGAGCGAACCAGGAGCTGGGCAGGCTGGTGGTCTCTGGTCTCTGCCCTCAGTCACGCGAGCAGGTGTGGTGGGGTGAGGGAGGGGGCCTGTCTGTAGGGGATGGAGAATGTTTTGGCTCAGTGTCTAGATCTCCAGGTTTAACAAAAGGTGACCCTTCCTTGGTGGAAGCCACCATTGTCCCTCTTTGCCTCGATGGGCGGGAACTGCTGCGGTGATGATCTCACCTCAGTGGGTCCTGGAGGAGCAGGAAGGGGACAGACAGGCATCCAGAGGACAGAACTCAGTGGGGAGATGGAAGAGACATCCTCACTAATTCTCAGAGAGCCCTTTCCCAGCATCACTGATGCCTTAACAAGTAGCTCATGATTAGCCCAGAGGAGTTCTCTTAAGGTCAGTATCTCTCTTGCCTCCAGTTCACTGAATTTAGACATGAATTTGTTTGCTTTAAGTGGAAAACCTTATTTCAGTAGCTCATGTAAAAATCTCTCCTGGTCTCCATGGGGTTGGTGATACAAGGCTGCAAAACCTGAGCCCTCCCTTCCCGCTGAGTGCACAGCCCCGCTGTCCAGAAGAGTGGACAGGGCCAGGGACAGAACCGCTGCTCTCTGGATCCCATCACACACAAAGCATTTCTATCGAGTGTGACCTCTGCTGCAGAGGTGGGAGGTGTAACGTTCAATTAACACAGCTGAGAAAAAACAATCTATATCTTCGCCTTTAAAATACTCTCCAAACTTTTGTGATTGAAGCAGCTTGAGGAATGCTGGTTGTGAGTTCAGGCACAGGTGCCTGTGTGTGTGTGTGTGTGTGTGTGTGTGTGTGTGTGTGTGTGTGTGTGTAGGAGGAGCCTGGCTGGGTCCAGGGATCTGAGAAGGATGTGGCCAGGTCTTCCTGGCTGCTTTGGATGGAGCCTGCTGTGTCATGCTCTGCAGAGGCAAATGCAGGTTGCTTCTTACATAACTCTTTGGCTCTCAAAGGCACTTGTTGATGGAAGGAGCTTTCTCATGTCTGCCATAAGTCCTTGACAATGGAGTCTAAGTTGATTTTTGAACAAGCAGCTGATGACTGCTCTGTAACTCAGAAATATCAATGTGTTCTATATATCCAAATCTGCAAGACTAGCCTCCATAAACCAACTGTGTCCTTAGCCAACTGGCGATTTTCTGGTCCTGGGGCAGTGGGGAGAAAAGGCAGACGGTGGGGATGGGTGTACATGGGACATATATGTGGCCTTGAGGGGCTGAGAGCCTTGTTTGGGCACAGGGTGGTGTTCCTTCAGAAACATCCACTTACTGCTATCAGCGGAAGGTCTGGGCTTTGTAAAAAGGGGACCTAGACATTTCACTGGGTTCCACATCTAGGGGGATGGGGGCTCGGTAGAGATGTGGATGCACTGAACATTCTCCAGCCGGACTTCTCATCACACACCCACACACTTTCCCTCCTGTTGCCTGATCTAATTTGGCACACTCCGTCTGAACACTTAGCTCCTGCAGTGGCTCTGTGTCAAGGCGAGAAGAATTTGGGGTCCTTTCCCCTCCAGCTCACAATGAGAGAGGAACTCTTAATTTTCTTATGCAGGTCAGAACCTTTACACTCCCCTATTCATTTGTTATTTCTAGCCGAGAAAGGAGAGTTTTCTCCCCGATTACTAGCCTGTCCAGGCAGTTTATTCCTCTCCTGACTCAAACGGCTCTGGACAGGCATTTTATTTAAAGCTGAACTGGGGTGCTGTGCTGGAAATTCTGAAGGCTGCGGTTAAATGGAAACCCACTCCCTCACATCTGGTTAAATTCTGGGGACTGAAATCTCTTTCAATGAGAGAAGACGGAAGGCAGACGTCGCCGTCTCGGGGGCCTTCCTTGTGCTCACTTGTCTCACCGTCTTCACGAGCCCTGACCTTCACGTGGAGTTTTCGTGGCTCGGATTGACTCTGCTTCTGCCTCACTGGATCCTCTGCTGGTTCTCGAACAGCCTGGGGAGCAGGGACTTCCCATCCACTGTACTGGTGGTGAAGCTGATACAGGATAAGCAATTGATCCATGGTTACACATTGGTCCCTTTATGGCCATTCTTGGAATCTGAATTTCATGACTTTCAGAAGCCTCAGTTTTCCCCAGAGTATTTCAGGCACAGTCACTAGGCATGCAGCGTGAGGAATGGTGTGTGGAGTGCTTGCACAGCAGTGCACCGGGGCGATGCCACACCTGAGAGGATTTCTGAAGTATCTGGGAGGGAGCCCAGATCATCGTGCACCTGAGCCCTTTCGGTGAGGCCATGTGAGACTTCTTCCTGTTAACTAGGAGCTTTTGTGACTTCACTTAAAAAAGTTTCATGGAATATGGGAACATTTAAAGTGTCTTTAAATAGAATATCAAGTAAAGCCCTGGCTGGTGTAGCTCAGTAGATTGAGTGCAGGCCTGCGAACCAAGGGGTTGCCAGTTCGATTCCCAGTCGGGGCACATGCCTGGGTTGCAGGCCGGGTCCCCAGTGGGGGATACATGGGAGACAATCACACGTTGATATTTCTCTCCCTCTCTTTCTCCCTCCCTTCCTTTTTCTCTAAAAATAAATAAAATCTTTAAAAAAAGAATATGAAGTAAAGACTGATATAGCTTAGACACAGTTAACCAAATAAAATAAAGTGTTGATTTTTTTTTAAGATTTTATTTATTTATTTTTAGAGAGGGGAAGGGAGGGAGAAGGAGAGAGAGAGAAACATTAATGTGTGGTTGCCTCTCATGTGGTCTCCACTGGGGACCTGGCCCACAACCCAGGCATGTGCCCTGACTGGGAATCGAACCTGCGATGCTTTGGTTCGCAGCCCGCACTCAATCCACTGAGCTACGCCAGACAGGGCTAAAGTGTTGATCTTTACTGAAATATTAGCACATACTATTTGAAGTCTCTGCCTCTCCTTGGCCCCTCGTCTACCTGCCCCCATTCATATGTACGCAGGCTGCTATTCAAAAGTGTAATTAAATCACAGTGTGGTACACCTTAAACTAATACAGTGTTATGCATCAATTATATCTCAATAAAACTCAGGGGGAAAGTATATTACAAATACGGTAATAAAAATTAAGATAAAGCCAAAATAATTTTTAAAAAATTGAGTCCCTTTATTCTCTAATTATGTCAATAACAAAGCTGCTCACCACGTGGTAAATATTCAGTATAAAAACGATACCTGCAGAGGGATTCCCACATCCGTACCAAACCAGGAAGGCACTTGGAATTGTAGGATACGCGTGGTTTCTGAAATGAGCACACGCCTTGGAATTTATATTGTTCATTTATGTGACCGCTCTTACTGTAGTTTCTGCCAGCCCAGCCCGGCCAGTGTGCGCCAGCTGAGCATTCTGGGGAGCGCGCGCCAGCTGAGCATTCTGGGGAGCGCCCGCCGGTCTGAAAGGTTTATCAGATGCCCTTTTCACCAGACTGTCTCCTCAAACCACTACTGAACGTTTTTAAAAGGTGTTCAAAATTAAGACTGTGTAATGTGGAATTTAGTGACGTTTTTGTAACAGAAGGGGCCATCTGGCCAGCGTCGTCACGGCAGGTGTCTCAGCAGGACCCACGGCTGGTTTGTTTCTGTCTCCCGGGGCGCAGGCACTGGCCGCGTGCTTCGTGTCCGTGCTCCTTCCCTGCAGCTGCTGTACCACAGCGCTACGGACTTGGTGGCTCGAGGCAACAGTGATTAGTCTCTTACTTTTCTGGAGGCCAGAAATCTGAAACCCCGTCAGTAGTGCACATATTAAAAAGTGCTGAGCTAAAGTCAAGGTGCTGGTGAGACCGGTTCCTTCTGGAGGCTCTAGGGGAGGCTCTCTCTCTCCTTGCCTTTTCCAGCTTCCAGAGGCCAGCTACACCCCTGGGCTCAGGGCTCACCTTCTTCCTCCTCAAAGTCAGCAGCAGAGCATCTTTAAATCTCTGTCCCAGTCCCTCTGCCCTACTGCCACACCCCTGCTCTCTGACTCCTCCTGGGTCACTCCTGCAAGGACCCTGGTGATTACATCAGGTGCACCTGAGTAACCCAGGATAATCTCCCCATCTCACGATCCTTCATGTGGGCACACCTGCGAAGTCCCTTTTGCCAGGCAAGCTAACGTGCATGGTTCCAGGGATTAGGACGCAGCCATCTTTGGAGGCGCCGTTATTGAGCCGATCACAACACAATCAGATAACAATTGCCATTTCCCAGAACATCCCTTCTGCAGCACCACTTCAATAGCCTCTGTCTCAGGAGGCTTGATTATGAAATAGCGGTTTGGATATGCCACTAGCCTTAGTAAAATGAGAATCTGCCCAGTAAAAAGAAATGATACTTGCATTGCACAGAAGAAAAGTGGGATTTGCTATTTCGAGGGTAGGGAGTGTTTGGGGAAGGCTGAAGTTTCCCGTGCTCAGCAGGTGTCCCCATTCTCTGGGAGCAGACCTCTCCTGCCCCATTGTGCACCTGTGCCATTCTGGTGGGACACACCTCGCCTCCGAGACAGAGTGCCAGCCGGTGACCGGGGCCCGTGTGGTCCAGCTGCTCACGCAGGGAGATTCCAGAGCTGCTGCTGAACTGCCAGGGCGGAGAAGCTCTGTTCTTTGCTGTTGCAGATGTGTCAGAACACTGGGCAGAGCTGCATGCGGCATGCTGTGTTTTTGAGACAGTATTTTGAGACAACCCACTAGATTTCCTGTGCGTTTTAGTTACACATGTTTTTTTCTCCTCAGTTATGTTGGGAGACAATTTTCCAGGGCTCCCTTGTGTTTCTGTATGTCCTTTGAGCAAAGACTCTCACTGCTTTTGTTCCAAAATATCTTTGCAAGAGTATTTGTATAGGAAACCTCTTTGGAAGCAGGAGATGGTGTCTTCCTCCTAAACAAAAAGGAATTTGTTTACCCTCCAGTATAATAAATATCTCTGGCTATTTGGAGGCAAAGGTCAGGCAGGTTAATGCCCACTATAAAATATTTGCATTTCCCTGGGGTTTGTCTTCTGCAGTATAACCCACTGCAATCACAGGTGTCATCTGGCCCCTTCACGTTGCATCGTGGGATTTGGGGCTGAAATGCTCTGGCTACTGTTACTGCTGTGAGTAAGAAAGTCCAGTGTCTCTGGCCCAAGAGTCTCGTGTCTTCTTCCAGCATCCCTGAAGCTGACAGGCCGATTTGTTGCTTCCATGGAGAGGAAAATCTCAGAGGCTTCCCTTATTGACAGTCCAGTTTGGTTGCGTTTCTCTCACTTGTAACCAAAAGCATTCTGTCTCATGTGGGTGGAATATGTGCCACTGTGACAGGTTCTTAAGTGAAGGATATTTGGGGAGATTCTTTTGTACTGAGTCATTTTTTGTATAACTGTTTTTTGCTCCTGTGCCCCAAGTAAAGTAACTTTGACAAATTATGTACCCTGTTATACTTTTTAAGGTAGGCGTCAAAATTTTCTATCCTAAGTTTAAATAATTATAAAAGATCTAATTTTGTCATTTTATAGATATTGACATTTAAAAATAAAACTGACACCTTTAAATAATATAAATTATAAATAACTTGTGATTTGATACACATATACCATTATCCTTTTAAAAATACGCATGAGCAAGATCTTTGATAGTAATATTTCCTTGATCACATATTTCTGTTTCATCTCCCCGTAGAATTTTGTCTTATCAAAGTTTTTTCTTTTATCAGTTATCATAATTCTCTGTGGCATTATTGGTTTTTGTTCGTTTTTCTATCATTATAAGACTAGAAATATAAACAGTTTTCTTCTGGATTGAGTTATCATTACAATTAGTAGTAGTATATAACTCAAAAACAAGGCTGACACTATTCAGTAACTACTTATTAACACAAAGAAGTAAAATTTTATTGGAAATCCATTCCTGTTGAGGTGCATGGACTAGGAATTTATGGTTATTTGACTAAAGGAATTATCTAATTATCCCTTTATTTTGTCCCCGGTTTTTCAGGCTTTTTCTCAGAATACAACCTAGCCTAGAAAAGCACATCTATCATAAGTTTCTTTCAGTGAACACACAGGTGTAACCGGCGCCGAGAGGCCCCTTCTCGTGACCCCTGCCACTTACACGGGCCCGTAAGGGTAGCGACTGTTCTGACTTCTACCTGCATACCTTTTGTGGGGAGTTTGTTTTTTTTTTACATATATATATACATATATAATCACAAAGCATGTATTCTTTTGTGTCCAGTTTCTTTCTCTCAGTGTTTTGTTGAGAGATTCATCCATATATTATTATGATTATAGATTTTCCTGCTTATTACTGTGAAGTATTCCATTGTGTGAACATGCTACAATTTATCCATCCTACTGTTGCTGAACATACTAGCCAATGGCTCCTGTGCGTGGTCACATATGTGTCCTATGGTGAAGCTGCGTGTGCTTTTTTGTTGGGTATATACCCGGAGGGGGGGCTGCGGCACCAAAGGGCATGCATACCTTCAGCTTTTGTAGATAGTCAAGCAGTTTCTCACAGTGTTATGCCAGCTCCCTTGAGGATTTTACATCCTGATGTAAGATAAGGATGGTTGATGCGGACTCCAGCCCTCGGGGTCTGTGTGTTGTGG
This sequence comes from Trachops cirrhosus, assembly GCA_028533065.1. Lineage (NCBI taxonomy): Eukaryota > Metazoa > Chordata > Mammalia > Chiroptera > Phyllostomidae > Trachops > Trachops cirrhosus. Next base: position 29,032,449 of record CM052551.1, read on the forward strand.
CTGCAATGAACAAATTCACGTGGACTACAGAAGTCCTGTGGAGAAAAAGGGATGGTATGGCCACTCTCTGAGTGAGAGAGCGGGCCCAACCCCTGCCTGGACAGGCTTTTATTGCTTTTCTGGGTACATTACATTGAGGATGGTCCTCATTTACTATGCACAGGTTCACTGTAGGTGATTACCTTTTACAGATAACAAAGGAAAGAATGTTGCTAATTACTTCAGAGAGAAGGATGTTGCTGATCCAGGGGAAAAGTGGTTGAACTGGTTACACTCCATACTTGGGAGGTTCAGCACAGACTTTGGGAAGTTACTTTAGAGATATGCAGTAAACATTTGCTGCCTCAATTCAGGGTGAGGGAGTTTTAGCAAAAGCAAGTCTCAAAGCAGCCTAGGTACAGCGCAGGCCTGATTCCTCACGGGAAAACAGATCCATGGGTTCAGTTCCTGTGTGCCACTCGCTCCCACTGGTTTTCCGAATCAGGGGCTGGGCTACGTTCCCCACGCCACTCGGAAGGGTCCCCTATAGATGGTGAAGAGGGCTGACTTTCCTTTATAAAGTGGGGTGCAGGATAGTTTGTGAAAGGAGGAGGGAGAAGAAGAACCTTAACCTTAAACAGATAAATTGTTAAAGCAGGGTATATATGCATATATGAAAGTTGAGGACCTGGGCGTCAGTTCTTCTGAAGTTTCCCATGTGAGCATAACACTGTTTGAAGACTGCTGGTCTGCAGGGGAAAGAGGCTCACTCTGTTCTTTGTGTCCCACCTCATTTCTGATCACAGCCCCAACAAAAGGAAGTGTTGATCCAGCCTGGACAGCGGTTGGGGTTAACGTGTATCAGCTAGCCACTGCAGCATAACAAACCACTCCAAAACTTAATGGCTTAAAAGAACTAGCATTACTTAGCTAGTAAGCAGTGAATCGAGGTGAGATTGCAAGCCTTTTGACTCCAAATCCCTTATCCTTTACATTATGCTGCTCTGCCCTCTCTGCCCTGTGAGGCCTAAATCATTACAAGCAATCAGTTTTCACTGCAAAACTTCCCTGGGTGTCGAAGACAAAGTCTAAGGCACCTGGCTTATTGATCTATTTCTGTGTACTATTCGGTAGGGGGTTAGGGTGCTGACAGAAGTCAGACCTTCCAGGTTCTGGGGCTGAAAGGCTAGCCTGTGGCTGCTGGCCGGATTGGCCACCAGCTGGTCTGTACACCTGTAATAATTTTTATTCTGAGCCTGCTCCCTTGGTGAAGGACTCTTGCTCACCAGACAGATCAACACCCAGGGTGTTGGATTTCCCACTTTTAGGCCCATGTAGACATTGCATTGCTGTGCTCCTAACCCTGGTCCCTCCTTCAGGAGGGAGCCGGGGAAGGTGATCATTTTGTCTGGGCATGCTAGCTGAACGGGAGAAACAAAACGGTCTCAGGAGGGTGAGCCGAAGGCCTATGGTTACAGCGTAACACACGGCTCAGTGCTGGGAACTCAGTGGAAGGCCACAGTGTGGGCTGGTTGTGGCCCTTTTTTTTGTAGTAAAGATCAGAGAGTGGAACCCAGGGGAACTAACTAGTCCTTGCCTTGGGAATTTTAGACACCTCTGCAGTCCTCTCTGTAGACTTTAATCAAAGCCATCAAGCATTTCAGTGAATCTTTAGTAAATGAGATTAAAAACCACAGATTAAAACTTTTTGTGGTCTTGAAATACAGAACGAAACCAATCCTGTTTTGTCAGCACCTGGTTCGTGCCCCACAGGATTGTCCATGGGTCAGAGCTTTGTGTCCACAGGCACTGCGGCCTCCCCCAGACCATTTTCCTCTGCACCGACTTGTGCTTCTTGCAACATGCCAGCTGCCGCCCTGCTCACCTTACCTGCTGCTGCGGAGTATTCTTGGCAAGGAGAACCTACTAAGAGAGAGTATGACCAAAGGGGGATGGAATTATGGATTGAATTGTCTGCCCCTAAAATGCATTGATGACCTAACACCATTATCTCAAAATGTGACCTTATTTGGAAATAGGGTGTTTATGTAGAGGGAATCGAGTTAACTTAACTTGATTGTAATTTCAACTCCTTAACAGTGAAGGAGTAGTTACATTCATACAGTCCTACAATTATTTTGGCCCTTTGAAGGCAACCTCAAGGCTGATGTGGCCCCCGATGAGTCTGACATGAGTCTGACACCCCTGAGTTAAAGTGAGCCATCAGGGTGTGCTCTAGTCCCAGTGACTGGGACTTATGAAAAAGAAAACTTGTACAAAGAGATGGATGTGCACAGAGGGAAGCTGTGAAACCACGGGGAGAAGGTCGCAGAAGTTAGAGTGATGCTACCACAGAAGGCCTGGGGCCACCAGAAGCTGGTAGCAGCAAGGGAGGACCCCCCTGTAGACGCCTCACAGGGAGCGTGGCTCTGCCAGCACTGTGACTCCAGCTTTCTAGCCTCCAGAACGGTGAGACAATACGTTCATGCTGTTTAAAGCTTGTCACTTTGTAGAACTTTGTTGTGACAGGCCTAGGAAACTCATCCAGCTTGTGGGGTGGGCAGGCCGGGGGTGGGACAAAGCACGAGGTGGGCTGGTGGTGACTCCTTTTCCTCCATAAGAAAAGCAGTTCAGACAGGAGTCCAGTTCAGCACCCGTTTCCAGTGCTGAGGTCCACACCTCAGCCAGACTTTGCTCTCTGGGCATGGGCCATAGGACAGGCGTCCCAGCAGTGTGAAACGAGGGTGGGAACAGTCACGCCGGCCCCAACAGTGTCACAGGATGAACGTCGTCATCCGCAGCAGGCTATTCTGAGCCAGAGGCCCGGTGAGGGCCCAGTGACGAGCAAGCAAAGCCGACCTTCTAGTTGCTGGGGAGCCTTATCTTTCCCGGGTGATCCACATCAGTGTAGAGTGTGGTGACACGAGCAGTGATGATGAGTGAGCAGAAGCAGGGACCCACGGTGGCTGTCCACGGATGCACTAATTAGTGGATTTTCTAACAAAGCTAAACTTCCAGCTGCCACCCACCTTCATATCCATCTTCTACTGTGTCCTTCTCCAAACTATGACATTGGTTATACAGAAAGCAGCAGACAGAAACAGCTGGTCTGGAAGAGCATGTCACCCCATGTCAGGCTGGCGGACTGTGGCTTCCTGAGGAGGCAGGCAGGGCTGATCCTGAAGTTGGGAGCCACTCAGCATCTGACGCCTGAGGCTGGAAGCCTGTCCCCAGAGCCAGCTGAGCGGCGTGCCCGCAGCGCCTCCTCACTTCCTCTGGGGAGTGTCGCACTCCAGCTGCTGCCAGCTCTTGCCCAGAGGAGGCAGCTGCTAATTTTAGCCCTGTTTAGGTTCCTAGGCTGCACATCTCAGGACCTCTCCTTGTTTTCTGGTGGCATTTTCATGTGACCTTGAGGGGAAAAAGCTGAGAAGACTCACTTGCTATCAGTAAGATAAAAGGGGAAATCGGTTATTTCTTTTTTTAAAGATGATTGCGTTCCTTCACTGTTAGAACTCTTCCAGAAGCCAGGGGTGTGCACCTCTGGGAGTTACCTGCGGCTATAACCTGTCTTTTGGGGAGAGAAGAACACAGGTAACTGGGGTCTGAGCCAGGGATAGAACTCTGCCGGAAAGCATTAGAGAGATGTCTCTGGTTTGCTTGGGTGAGGCCGTGCTGCCCAGTTTCTGACCCAGGAACGTGGGTTTTTGCTTGATGCACCCGGTTTCCCCTTTCCCAGGTGTGTGTTTTCACGTTGGGTGCAGGGGACCACTCTCTTTTGCTTTGGTTCCTGATTGAGTCCCCTAGGCAAGCACATTTGTTGTAATATGTGAGAGTGGACCACTTACATTCTGAGGGTTGTCAGTCACACAAAATCTGAAAGGTGCTGGACAATGTAATGGGTGCTGTGGTTTGCTGACTTTCAAATGACAAATGGCCCAACAGTGGTGGCAAAGGCCTGTCTTGGGAACCTTTTCTCGGAAAGTCATTGTTTTTTTTTAACCTAAACTAGAAGAAACGAGATACGTTTTAACATAAAATTGTTTCTGGTCCTGCTTTAACATTCTGTTTGTGTCCATAGTAACCTATCACTCAATTTTCCCATATTTGAAGTTTGCCTCTTGATTACTTTTCTCATTCCTTTTTGTGGCTGCTCCAACGACATTGCTGGAGGGTTGGATCATGCCTTTTAGATTGCTGTAAAAAATTGCTATCATCAGCGAGGATTTTACTGAAAGGAACACAAGTACACGGTAAGGAAATAAGAAATCTGGGAAGCATCCCAGCGTCTCTGATTCAGGGAGAAGAGGCACAGTGGTCAGGTGAGTCTGCATGAGGCAAAGCTCTTTCTTCACGGGCAAAACTGCTCGAAGGAGAAGGCCTCCCTGTATCTCCGCTGGGCATCACGCTGGGCGCTTGCGGCACAGCCGCAGTCACACGTGGTACAATGTGCTGCGGGGCTCTGAAGACAAAGTGCTTTGAGGACAGAGAAGTGAGTGGTAAAAAAAAAAAAGAGCTACAGTATACACTGTGGAGTGCTGGGCTGGAATCTGGAACAGCACAAGGACATTACAGAAAATCAGAATAAAGTAGGGAGTTTAGTTCATAGCAATGGACCAGTGTTGGTTTCCTCGTTTTGACAACTGTGCTGTTAGGAGAAGCTGGGCGAGGGGGTATATGGGAACTCTCTGCATGATCTTTGCAACTTTTCTGTAAATATGAAATCATTGCAAAATTTAAAGTTTATTTAGGAAAATGGAAAGTGAATGGTTAAGTTTATCTCCTGGGTGAGAAAGTCGTCCTGGAGGAGGTGAGGTCAGAGGTGGGTGTGAAGGTTGAGGAAGTACAGGACCTGGGGGTGGGGTGCAGCGTGCACCAAGGCTGGAGGCTTAAACAGCACCTTCAGGAGACCGCGTCTCAGGACCAGAGCAGGAGCCGTGTGAGGTGTGATGTGGTGAATGGGTGCCAGAGGCCACCAGAAAGGGAGCCTGAAGACACGATGAGGAAGGCCACACATGCCGTGCTACGGAGTGTGGACGTCATCCTTAATAGGCTGGGGGGAGGAGGGTCACAGAAAGATTTTTGCAAGAGTGACACGATCCTCTCTTTGGAAGGTTGCTGTGGTAACCTGGAGGCTGATTTGCAGGGAGCAGTGCTGGGAGCAGGGAGGCCCGTCAGGAGGCCACAAGAGGGAAGACAGTGTCAGGGGAAGACCGAACAAGAAATCTTCAGGATTCTCCCGGGGAGAGTTTGGGAACCATCCAAGCCTGCATAATCGGTACAGTTTAATGGTTTTGGTGCCTGACATGGGGCAAAAGTACTTGAGGTCTATCTGCTGGTTTTGTAGCTCACATAGATCAATTTCTGAATTTTGGAGAAAGAATGGTCACCATAGATTTCTCTGCCGTTTCCTGACCTATGCCTCTGGAACCGGAGGGGAGACGCAAATGCCAAGGACAATGCCAAGATGGAAGGGGGTCTTTGTGGAGATAATCAACTCGCTCCATAAACCGCCTGAATTAGTACTTTTTCCAGGGTCAGATTCACTCTGGAGGGGGCATGGTTTGTGGTTTCTTGTTCTCTCTTTACATTGGAAAGATATGTTCAGATTTGTCTTTTTGTTCCTTAAATATAGCAAGTGTGGTTGCTGTAGAATCTATGTTTGATACTTTCAATGTCTTAAATCTGTGTTTACTTCATTTGTTGCCTTTTTTAATGCTGGGTCTTACCCATAGTGCCCCTTCCCTCCATACTCGGCTACGTTTGACTGCGTGCTGTTGGCTGGCTTACATGATTCCAGGCAGGGTTTTCCTGAGGCCTAGTATGAAGGTACCTTCTCCAGACAAAATTTGAGCTTGTGACTGACATACCCAGGACTGGCCCACATTACATCCTCTTAGGGAGTGATTCATTTCCCTCTCCCTTTGCTTTGGAAGAGGGCGGCTGGGTTTACTCCCAGTGCACACTTACCTGAAGGGGATTCGATTCCTTTCTAGGCCCCAGTGTACTGTGCTTTGGTGGGTCACCTGTTAGACTCACTGCTTTTAGCAGGCCGTGGGGTTTTATTCCTACTATCTTACCCCAAATATTGTAGCACTGGCTGGACAAATGTTTTCATAACAAAAACATTGTAGAGAACTTTCCTTGTCTCTCTTGGTTCTCATTTTCTCTTATATTTTGGCCCAATAATTCCTTACTCTGTCATACCAGAACATTGTCAGCTTTTTGAAAAAAGTTAAAAATATTTATCTAGCAACTTCAGTTTTTTTTTTCTTCCAGTGGGAGAATTGACCAAAATAACTTCTCTGCTATTGCCAAAAACAGAAGTTTTTCTTAGATTCTGAAGAAATCCTGATTTTTCTTTGAGTCAAACATAGCACTTGTTTGACTCATAGCAATTGAAACATCCAGGAGATGATAAAATGGTTTGAATACAAGTAGAAGACATCAGGTAAATTGTTGGTTAGTGAATCTATATCGGATTGCTAAGAGAAGTGAGGTGTATCTAAGAAACTCCCTATTTCTGAGGGCCATGGCTCACTGGCAGTGTAGACTGGCGGTAAAGGACTCTGAAGTCATTCACTAGCTATGGGACCATGGACAAGGCACCAACCTGTCTAACACTTAGCCTTCCTGCTCTAAACTGAGAAAAATATCTACTTCATAAATGACTATGGAAATGAAATAAAGTAAGGTATATAAAACCTTGCACAGTCCCTGATACATGGTAAGTGCTTACTAATGGTAGCTTATTATTGGTAATATTATATTAACATTATTCCACCCATATTGATACAGGGTGCAGCCAAGAAGGGGGCCCCAAATAGGGATTTGGAATGGGGTCCAGAACTCAAGGTGTCCAGGAAATATTAGAAAGATATATAGGATGTCCTCCCCCCTCCCCCCACAGGTGTGAGTTGGGGGAAGGGACACATGGAGCAGGAACATGAAGAGCTGTTTTGTACAGCAACAGCTTTGCAGCTAACATGTGGCATGGTCATTTAACATATCTATAACCTTTAACTGGTTGCACAGATGTGTTAAATAGCTGTGGCCATGCTCTGAGTCTGGGGGATGGAAGTGACTCCACCCAAGATGAAACTGGGGGGGCAGCTCCCCCTGGTTACAGCACCTGTGTGAGAGCTTGGAGAAGACTGGCTCCATGACATAGGGCCACACCTGCCCAGACTCACGATGGCAGCCCAGTAAACTTGGAAGAATACAGGAATGCTGGCAGGTGTGACTGATTGTAGGAGAAGTTGGAAATGGGGGTACAGAGGAAGATTGGTATGGGGATATAAACCCAGACATGGCAGCCATTGGGAGGACAACCACACAGCTTTGCCAGAATGGGGATCCCTGCAGCTTTGGTGGAAAGAAGAACCACACAGCTTTGGGGTGCTCCCTTTGGCCACGTGGCCTAGGAAGCAGGAGAGACTTTGCCTAGAGGAAGGGTGAAAGAACTCTTGCCAGTAGGCCACGAGAAGGTGCCACATGGCTTTGGATTAGTTGGAGATCCTGAACGGCAACACAGCTGATGGTGCCAGGAGCGTGAATCACGGACGTCTCCTTTTCCTGAGATATGGTACCCCAGTTTAGGGCAGAGGGAGAAGGAACACTGTGTGCATCTGTGGGTATCCTAAAGGACTTTGATATTTTAATGAAGACATTAGGTCACTAATTTAAGTCCGCATAGCTTTAAATAAACATTTCTTTTCCTTTTCAAAAATCTCTGGCATTGAGAGATGTCTTTCCTCTGGCGGTGGACAAACGAACCGAGTAGGGGGTCCTTTCAGTAATAGTATATCGTACACCCCCCTTGGGTCTGTTCTGTAACAACATGGCCCCCTTTTTTATCAGAAATAGTTTGCTGGATGTCTACCTTAAAAGAGATGAAGTTGGACACCTATCTCACACCATACACAAAAATTAACTTAAAATGCATCGAAGACCTAAAGTATAGGAGTAAATCTTTATGACCGGGGTTACCCAAGGGTTTCTTGTATATGACACCAAAAACTCAAGCAAACAAAAGGATAAAATAGATCAAATTGACATTATCAACATTAATTTTCTTGTGATTCACAGGATGTCATCAGGAAAGTGAAAATGTAACTAGAATGGAAGAAAATTTTGCAAACTATGTATTATTGGATAAGGAATTTGTATCTAGAATATATAAAGAATTATTACAACTCAATAATAAAATGACACATAACTCAATTTAAAATGGGAAAAGGATCTGAATAGACCAAATTAAGGACCCAAAAAGGATATACAAATGACCAATAAGCACATGAAAAAGATATTCAACATTCATCATTCACCATCCAGAAGATGCAGATCAAAGCCACATTGAAATACCAGTTTACAAACACTAATATTACTATAATAACAAATAAACTCAAAATGGAAAATAAATGTTGGTGAGGGTGTGGAAAATTTGTACCCTCCTACACTGCCTGTGGAAAAGTAAAATAGAAAACAGATACTTTGGAATGTTGTCAGACAGTTCTTAAAAAAGTTATGGTACCATAGAGGTACCATATGACTGAGCAATTCCACTCCTAGGTACAAAGAACTAGTACACAAATGCTCATAGCAGCGTCATTCGTAATAGTGAAAAAAGTGGGAGCAGCCCATATGTCCATCAGTTGGTGACTAGATAAGTGAGGTGTGGTCTATTTATACAATGGAACATTATTCAGTAATAAAAAGGAACGAAGAACTGATACATGCTATGACATAGACAAACCTTAACAACATTATTGTAAGTGGAAGATACCAGTCACAAAGGACCACATATTGTATGATTCCATTTCTATGAAATGTCCAGAGTAGACATATCTATGGAGACAAAAAGTGTATTAGTGGTTGTGTAGGACTAGAAGAGGTGGGAGTTTAGAAGGTAATGACTATTGAGTATAGGGTTTCTTTTGGGGGGGTGTGATAAAATATTTTAAAATTGATTGTATGATGGTGTTTAATTATATCTCAATAAGTCTGTTAAAAATTAGTTTGGGGCTAAAAGATCGTTGGTCTGGTATGGTTATTCTGTATGTTCCTCAATCTGCCTGTTCATGCATCCGTCTATTTATCTGCCTTTTCTTCTACCAGTTTACCCCTTCCATCCTCCCATCTCATCCCATCCCATTTTCTCCTTCCTTCCTCACTCCATAAACCCAAAAACTATTCATTGGTCATCTGCTAAAGTCCAGAAACCATGCTCATCCCTGCCTTTTATCATGCTAATTTTGCATTTCTGTGTCTTTCTGCTTTGCGACTACTCAGCGTAAGGTGACTTTTTCACACTCTCCAGAGGAAGCGGTCTTTACAATCCATCCAGTAAACAGATGGATGCATAGACTTGGAGAGAGTGGGAGTTTGATTCATAGCCAGGGGCATGATGAAAACCTGGGTCACATCTCACCTCTGATGAGTCTTCAGAATGGTGTGTGGGAGAATTTCTGATTTCGTTTATTTGCTGTGACAGCTCAACGTTAAATATGTATGACATTCTCTCCTGCCTCCTGTCTGCCTCAGTGCAGGTTTGATGCCTGGTAGCTGCATTTCTCATTAGTAACAGAGTGTTGAGTGATTCCAAGGGTGGCCTGGTCTGACACAGCTTTCTTTTTTTTTTTTTTTTTTGTATTGGATAATTTTTTTTTTTATTTTAGATTTAGATTAGACACAGCTTTCTTAATGAGAGTGCTCCCCGCTGTGTCATCATTAATCAGCATGACGTCAGCTCTTCTCCTGCCCAATCTCAGGTACAGTTATTTCCTAACTTTATTGCCCATTAGAATCACCAGAAATGCATGATCCTAAGCTCCCACCTGTAAGAGATCCTGACTCAGTAGCTCTAGGATGAACACTCCTAGTGGTTCTGACTCAAGTGATCCTTGTACCACCTTTGAGATGCTCTACAATAATTGATCTGTTAATGCCAGTGTCAGTTAACATATAGAAGCCTCTAGTTCTCCTTCTAGTGCCCTTCCGGTGCCCATCACTTCAATCCCGGAGTTGCTTTATGGCTGAGAAGGAGCAAGCATCATTCTGGGTGCCAGCCTCTGCCCCCGAGTTTAGTGGGAAGGCTCTATATTGTACTTTGACATTCTTGAGGGAGACAAGAGCCCAACAGCTCCAGGCAACTTTCACACATCCAGGGATTTAGATACCCAGACTATAACATCCAAATAATCAGCATCTGGGTTTAGAGGCATATTCTTAGATGTCAGATTTTGGCACCATCTTCAGGTTGCTTGATTCGATAGGAAAAACAAACTTGAATTTTAGGAGACAAGATGGAGGAGCCTTAGGAAGAGGATGACTGGGGCCAGGGTGTGGGGTGGGGGTGATGTAAGCTGTAATGACAACCCTTCTGTGGACACAGTAATTGAGTGCTGACTCCAGTAAGGTGGGTAGGATGTTTTAACATCCCTCTGCATGTGCATATGCCTCAAGATGCTGTGTGGGCACATATCTTCTACATGAAGACATAAATCCATCAGAATACCAAATCCCTAACCTCCATCACCACCAAAAGGTCTTTGTGGAACCCCCAGTTACACATGGCACTGCATTAAAACAACAGCAACAGCAACAGCAGCAACAACAACAGCAACAGCAACAACAAAATCTTTAGGCTAATTCCAGCCATCCTTGTAATTTGGGATCTTGGTGTCCAAGACATCATCGATCTCTAGCTACAAGGAAAGACAGGGCCTAAACTACATTTCAGTTGGACAGGAGAGAGGAGACACTGTAATAGCATCTTATACCTACATTTCCTTTTTACATTTCTCCAAGCACTGTCATTGGCATTACAGTCATGTGTTGTACATTGGAAGGAATTATCATTCTTATTTAGTGAGTGAAGAAGCTAGAACTTAATTAAATAACTTGCAGAATGATGGAGCTGAGACTTGAAACCATGACATCTAGTTCCCTCTTCAGTGCCATTTTACTGCATCACTTTGCTAAGAAAATCCTTAGGTTTCTGCTAATTATCTTCCTAGAACTGATAATTTAGGAATCCAACTTCATTATTCTTTAGGGTGTGAATGATGAGCTACTGAACACTGCTGCATGAAAAGAGCTACATGAATGTTTGTGACATGAATATCAGTGATTAGTGTATGTGTTTTGGGAGGGAACTAAATGTCCATCTAGCTGGGCAGGAAAATCTTAACATTTATGGAAACCTTCCTTAAAGAGATAGATTTTATTTAAAATGTAACATATAAAGTCATGACACCATAAAAGTCCTAGAGGAAAACATAGGTGGAAAATTTTCAGATATTCCATGCAGCAATGTTTTCACCAATACATCCCCTAAGGCAAGAGATATAAAAGAAAGAATAAACAAATGGAACTACATCAAACTAAAAATCTTCTGCATGGCTAAAAAGAAAAATCAACAAAATGCAAAGGGAACCAAGCATACAGAAAAACATATTTGCCAATGATTACCTTAGACAAGGGTTTGATCTCCAAAATATATACATAAAGAACTCACACAACTCCACACCAGGAAGACAATCCAGTTAAGAAATAGACAAAGGACCTGAACAGACACTTCTCCAAGGAGGACATACAGAGGGCCCAGAAACATGAAAGCATGCTCAGCATCACTAGTCATTAGAGAGAAGCAAATTAAAACCACAGTGAGATACCACCTCACACTGGTTAGAATGACCATCATTAATAAATCAACAAACAAGTGCTTGGCAAGGTTGTGGACAAAAGGGAACCCTAGTACACTGTTGGTGGGAATGCAGACTGCTGTAGCCACTGTGGAAAAGAGTATGGAATTTCCTCAAAAAACTAAAAATGGAACTGCCTTTTGATCCAGAAATACCACTGCTAGGACTATACCCTAATAATCCTGAATCACCAATTCAAAAGAACCCATGCGCCCCAGTGTTCATAGCAGTGTTATTTACAATAGCCATGTGCTGGAAACAGCCTAATTGCCCATCAGTAAACAAGTGGATCAAAAAACATGGAACGTTTACATGATGTAATACTACACAGCAGAAAGAAAGAAGGAACTCTGACCCTTTGTGACAACATGAATGGAACTGGAGAGCATTATGCTAAGTGAAGTAAGCCAGGCAGTAAAAGACAAATACCATATGATTTTACCTTTAAGTGGAACTTAATCAACAAAACAAATGAGTAAAACAGAACCACAGACTTGGAAATAAAGAACAAACTGGCAGTGACTGGGGAGTGGGGGAGGTGGGATAACTGGGGAACGAAGGGGAAGAGGCAAGCAAAGGAACATGAACAGAGGACCCATGGGCACGGACAATGGTGGGGGATTGACTGTGGGAGTGGGGGCCAGGGTAGGGGTGAGCCGTGGGAAAAAAGGATTATACCTGAACAACAGTCAATTTCAAATCTATATATGTAACATATACATTAAAGTGCACAGATGTTAAGTGTGCAGCATGATGAATTTCCACAAACTGAACATACCTGTTTAACCACCACCCAACAGTCTAGAAGTTTCTCCTTGTCATCTCTTTAGTGACATCCCCCTCTAGGGTAACCGGCATCCGATTATCTAACGTCATGGATTAATTTTGCTTGTGTTTGAACTTTACTTAAATAGAATAACAAGGTACTGTCAGTTCTGCTATAATGCTTGTTTTGAAAATGCAAATTTCTTTTAAATATATTTTATTGATTATACTATTACAGTTGTCCCATTTTCCCTCCTTTATTGGCCTCTGCCCAGAATCCCCCCTCCCACCGAGATTCCTCTCCCCACCATAGTTCATGTCCATGGGTCATACATATAAGTTTTTTGGCTTATATATTTCCTATACTATTCTTAACCTCCTCCTATTTTGTACTTAGCATTTATGCTTATTATTCCCTGTACCTTTTTCCCCATTCTCCCCAACTCCTCCCCGCTCCCTACTGATAACCCTCCATGACATCTCCATTTCTGTGATTCTATTTGCTTAGTTTGCTTTGTTTTTTTAGGTTCAGTTGTTGATAGTTGTGAGTTTGTTGTTGTTTTACTGTTTATATTTTGTATCACCTTCTTTTTCTTAGATAAGTCCCTTTTACATTTCATATAATAAGGGCTTGGTGATGATGAACTCCTTTAACTTGACCTTGTCTAGAAAACATTTTATCTGCCCTTCCATTCTAAATCATAGCTTTGCTGGAGACAGTCATCTGGGATGTAGGTCCTTGCCTCTCATGACTTGGAATACTTCTTTCCAGCCCCTTCTTGCCTGCAAGGTTTCTTTTGAGAAATCAGCTGACAGTCTGATGGGAACTCCTTTGTAGGTAACTGTCTCCTTTCCTCTTACAGCTTTTAAGATTCTCTCCTTATCTTTAATCTTGAGTAATGTAATTATGATGTGCCTTCCTTGTGTCCAACTTGTTTGGGACTCTCTGAGCTTCCTGGACTTCATGGAAGTCTATTTCCTTTGACAGGTTGGGGAAGTTCTCCTTCATTATTTTTTCAAATAAGTTTTCAATTTCTTGCTCTTCCTCTTCTCCTTCTGGCACCCCTATGATTCACATGTTGGAACATTTGAAGATGTCCCAGAGGTTCCTAAGCCTCTCCTCATTTTTTTGAATTCTTGTTTCTTCATTCTGTTCTGGTTGAATGTTTATTTCTTCCTTTCATTCCAAATCATTGATTTGGGTCCAAGTTCCTTCCTGTCACTGATGGTTCCCTGTATATTTTCCTTTATTTCACTTTTCATAGCCTTCACTTCCTCTATTTGGTGACCATACTCAACCAATTGTGTGAGCATCCTAATTACCAGTGTTTGGAACTCTGCATGTGGTAGGTTGGCTATCTCTTCAATCGCTTAGTTGTATTTTTTTCTGGAGCTTTGATCTGTTCTTTCATTTGGGCCATTTTTTTTTGTCTCAGCACACCTGTTATGTAGTAAGGGGCGGAGCCTTAGGTCTTTGCCAGGGCAGGGCAACACAGCGCTGCTGCGTTGTAGCACTGTACGTGGGGGAGGGGTCTCAGAGGGAACAGTGCTGCTTGCTCAGCTCTCTGCGGGCTTTCAGTCACTTCCTACGCTACCCACAAACAAATTGGCCTCTTCTAGTGCTGATTCCTGGGTAGGTGAGTTTGTGTACATTCTAGGACCCTGTGGGTCCTAGAAGTGTGCATATGTACACACTTCTCTCTAATGAACTCTAACACTCACAGGTTTTTCAGTCAGAGGTTTTGAGGTTTTATTTTCCACACTGGACCCTGAACTGCTCAGTCTGTATTGCTCCCTATTTTTTCCTCCTGGTGTAGCTGCACACAAATGTGGGACCACCTGGTCCTCCAGCTGCCACCTTGTGGTGAGTCCTCTCTGCCCTGGCTAGCCATCTCCACCCTTCTTACTACTTTGGATGAATGTTTCTTCTTTAATTCCTTGGTTGTCAGACTTCCATAGAATTCAATTATCTGACAGTCCTGCTTGTTTTTTGTTTTTAAATTTGTTGTCCTTCTTTTGTTGTGTGAGGAGGCACAGTGTATCTACCTATGCCTCCATCTTGACTGGAAGTCTGAAAATGCAAATTTCTATCATGATTATTACATTAGGGAACAATAATACAATTTAGTGTTTGCTTTTTTTGCAATTTTGTGCTCAAGAAACACTAGGCAAATGCAGAAAACTATACCAAGCTACACAGAGCCCAGTAGGAGCTCACAACATGCACACCTGCACATACCTCACACACCTCCCAGCTACTTCAGTTCATCCAGTGGGTGATGAGTTACACCCAAGCACTTCTGATGTTGCTGTCAGATCTGCTATAACACTCTGTCCAATTTCAGGTAACCCTTCTTCCATGATTCACAATAATTTGCAAGCTGCAACCCTTTTGACACCCACTTCCATAAGCAAATTTTTCAGATCTTTGTAAACATAAAGTACTATATATTTTAGTGTTTATTTCTTAACTATTTTAGGTATCTAAAACCATGCTACTGATCTTATTAGATTTCTGTCTTTTAATGTGTTTACTGGCAAGGTTTTTGGATTTTATGCCCCTAATTCTGTTTATTTTACTTAAGCCCTGTGGTTTAATGATCTGGTTTTGCATAGTGTGGTGATTTTTAGGAACACATACATCAGAGCAGATCTGACTATATATTTTTTACATCTTGCTTCTTTCAATGTTGTGTTTGAGAGATTCATCAATATCATCATGTGTATCAATAGTTTATTCATTTTCATTGCTTTATAATATTTCATTATATGAATATGCCACAACTCATATATCTATTCAACTGTTGATGGTATTTTTAGGTTATTTTTAAATTGAGGCTATTAAAAATAGTGCTGCTCTGAAAAGTCTTGTACATGTTTTTTAGTGTGCATATGTACACACTTCTATTGGGTGTGAACCCAGGAGTGGAATTGAGAGATCTTAGGATATACCTGTGATCAATTTCAGTAGACATCATCAATTTTCTAATGTAGTTGCTCTGATTTACTGTCTAACCACTATGCAGGAGGATTCCAGTGCTTCCAAACCCTCTCTCAAACGTGTAATTGTCCATCTCCTTAATTTTAGCTCTTCTGGTTTGAGTATGCATGTGGGAATTCATCATGATTTTAATTTGTGTTTCCCCAATGACTGAAGTTTCAGTGTCTTTGCCTATGTGTATCACACCTGTGTATTCTCTTTTCCGAAGTACCTCTAGAAGCCTTTTGGCAATTTAAAAAATAGAGTCAATTGCTTTTTTCTTCTTGGTTTATAAGTATACTTTATATATTCTGGGTAAGAGTCTTTTGTTGATTTCATGTATTGCAAATATGTTCTCCCACTCTGTGGCTTCCATATTTTACTTTTTTAACAATGTTTTCTGATGAACAGAAGTTTCTAATTTTCATGAGTCCCATTTATCAGTCTTTTCCTCGATTTTTAATGTTTCTTGTATCCTCATTAGGAAATGTTTGTTTACCCCAAGGTTATTAGGATATCACTCTACAGTATCTTCTAGAAGCTTTACTTTTTTGCCTTTCCCATTTAGATCTGCACTCCACTTGGAATGAATTCTTGTGCCTGAGATGAGGTGGGGATCAATTTTTTTGTCTGTGTGAGTATCTGATTGACCCGGCAACATTCACTGAAAAGACCGCCATTTCCCCACCGATGTGCATTGTGGCCTCTGTCATCAGTCAGACGTCCAACGGTGCATTTGTCTCTTGGGCCAAAATTGTATTGTCCTTCTAAAATAATTTTTTATTTTTCAATTACAGTTGACATACAATATTAATTAGACATTTGTATAACTTACAAAGTGATTACCCCAATAAATCTAGTACCCACCTGACACTGTACATAGTTATTACAGTATTATTGACTGAACTCCCTATGCCACACTTTACATCCCCATGACTATTCTGTAACTACTGATTTGTACTTCTAACTCCCTTTACCTTCTTCACCCAGCCCTCCAACTCCCCTCCCATCTGGCAACCACCCAAATGTTCTCTGTGTCTAGGAGTCTGTTTCTATTCTGCTTAATTAGTGAAGTTTTATAATTCTGTTTTTTAATTTTATTTTTCAATTACAGTTTACACTCAATATAATTTTGTATTAGTTTCAGGTGTATACCATAGTGGTTAGACAATCATATGTTTTATAAAGTGTTCCCCCGATACTTTCAGTACCCACCTATGCTGCACATAGTTATTACAATATTATTGACTGTGTTCCCTGTGCTGTACTCTGCATCCCTGTGATTATTTTATAATTCTTGTTGCTGGTAATATAACTCCTCCACCTTCATTCTCCAAGATCATTTGGGTACTCTAGATCCTTGACTTTTCATACAAAATTTAGAAACCTATTGCCAATTTGTACAAAATAAATAAATATGTTGACATTTAACTGGAGTTACATTGAATATGTTTATACATTTGGTGAGATTTGGCATCTCTTCAGTTTTGATCTAGCCCTTGATTTGGCATGGGGAAGTGAATCATTGAAGGGCTTTCTGTGAACCGACAGCCTGCAGAGCACAGCTTTCCTGTTGTCCCTCCTTAGCACCATTATTTTTGCCACCAGACAGTTTTGTTTGAAGAAAAGAGGGAACATCTCATTCAATTTAGTGGACAGAATTTAAATACAGCCAAGCTAATTGCAGAAGCATCTGGAAACATTACACATGAGCCAGTGGTGTTTAGAGCTAGTGCAAAATGATGTATTCATATGCCAAGAACTGAGTTGTAATACTTCTGGAAATTTTCATGCCATAGAGAAATTAATTTATTTTGTGATTTGGAGCTGAAAATATGGACATTTTTGAAGAATTACTTGCAAATTTGGAGACCTTCCAATTCCCCCTTTGTCCAGTGCAAGACAACCTAGTGTACTTTGCAGAAGCATAGAATTGTGGAAAGGACAGAATTTTGGAGGACAGATTCTGGCCTGACCCTTGCATTTGGGAGAAAGGGAAACTGAGAGCCAAGTTAAACTTGTGTAGGATCAGAAGTAGAGGCCTTGTCTCCTGACTCTTGGGCCCACGGTCATTTTGAGAGGTCAGCATTTTCCAAAGTATTCCCCAATTCAATCCTTGAACTAACAATCTTAGGAGAGTGAAATGTTCCATCTACAGAGGTATCCTTGGAAAAATTAGTTGGGAAACTTTTGCAAAGCATGTCTTCTTTTGAAAATTTACCATATGCATTGGCAGTCTTGCCGTATAATAGGGACATTCATTCGACTTTAATCCAGCATTTTGTGAACATTTAAGCATGGAACACTTGTTGCTTGGAATAGCTTGTTATGAGGAAGTAGGAAACATGAATCTGTCTAATGTGATCTCCATTTCTATGATTCTGTTCCTGTTCTAGTTGTTTGCTTAGTGTTTTTGTTTTTTTTTTAGGTTTGGTTGTTGATAGTTGTGAGTCGTTATTTTACTGTTCCTAGTTTTTATCATCTTCTTTTTCTTGGATAAGTTCCTTTAACATTTCATATAATAAGGACTTGGTGATGATAAACTCCTTTAACTTTACTTTGTCTGGGAAGTACTTTATCTGCCCTTCCATTCTAAATGATAGCTTTGCTAGAGACAGTCATCTGGGATGTAGGTCCTTGCCTCTCATGACTTGGAATACTTCTTTCCAGCCCCTTCTTGCCTGCAAGGTTTCTTTTGAGAAATCAGCTGACAGTCTGATGGGAACTCCTTTGTAGGTTACTGTCTCCTTTCCTCTTACAGCTTTTAAGATTCTCTCCTTATCTTTAATCTTGAGTAATGTAATTATGATGTGCCTTGGTGTGTTCCTCCTTGGGTCCAACTTCTTTGGGACTCTCTGAGCCTCCAGGACTTCCACTGAAGTCTATTTCCTTTGACAGATTGGGGAAGTTCTCCTTCATTATTTTTTCAAATAGGTTTTCAATTTCTTGCTCTTCCTCTTCTCCTTCTGGCACCCCTATGATTCAGATGTTGGAACATTTACAGTTGTCCCAGAGGTTCCTAAGACTCTCCTCATTTTTTTGAATTCTTGTTTCTTCATGCTTTTCTGGTTGAATGTTTATTTCTCCCCTTTGCTACAAACGGTTGATTTGAGTCCTGGTTTCCTTCCTGTCACTGATGGTTCCCTGTATATTTTCCTTTATTTCACTTTTCATAGCCTTCACCTTTTCCTCTATTTTGCAACCATACTTAACCAGTTCTGTGAGCAGCCTGATTACCAGTGTTTTGAACTGTGCATCTGATAGGTTGGCTATCTCTTCATTGCTTAGTTCTATTTTTGGAGCTTTGATCTTTTGATCTGTTGTTTCATTTGGGCCATACTTCTTTGTCTTGGTGCACTCATTATGTAGTAAAGGGCAGAGCCTTAGGTACTCACCAGCACAGGGCAACCCACGTTGCTGTGTTGTGATGCTATAAGTTGGAGAGGGGTCAGAGAGGGAGCAGTGCTGCTTACTCAGCTCTCTGCTGGCTTTCAGTCACTTCCCCCACTACCCACAAGCAAATTGGGCCCTTCTGGTGCTGTTTCCCTGGTGGGTGGGCTTCTGTACATTCTAAGACCCTGTGGGTCTCTCTAATGAACTCTCCTGTGAGGTTGGGAGTTTTCCTGCTGCCACAACCCCCACTGGTTTTTTCAGTCAGAGGTTTTGAGGCTCTATTTCCCTGTGCTTGAACCCTGGGTTGCGCTGTCTGTCCTGCTCCCCAGATGTTCCTCCTGGCTTATCCACACACAAATGTGGGGCCGCCCACTCTACCAGTCACTGCCTCACCTGGTCCTCCAGCCACGACCTTGCCACGAGTCCTCTCCTCCCTGGCTGCCTGTCTCCGCCCCTCCTACCAGTTGGGATGAATGTTTCTTCTTTAACCCCTTGGTTGTCAGACTTCCATACAGTTTGATTTTCTGGCAGTTCTGGTTGTTTTTTGTTTTTAAATTTGTTGTTGTCCTTCTTTTGGTTGTGCGAGGAGGCACAGTGTATCTATCTACACCACCTCCAATTTTGGCCAGAAGCATGGATGTTTTCTTTGGAAAAAATATCTGTATCAATCTCTGGCCCATTTTTAAATCAGATTTTTTGTTCTGAGTTGTATGAGTTCATTTTTTTTGATATTATATAATAGTTTGGATATTAGCTTCTTATCAGATACATGATTTGCTATTTTGTCCCATTCAATAGTTTGTCTTTTAATTTTGTTGATGGTTTTCTTTGCTTTGCAGGGGAGTTTTAGTTGATGTAGTCTGACTTGTTTAGTTTATGCTTTTGTTGCTTTTGCATTTGGTGTCAGATTTAACAAATCACTATCAAGACCTATATCAAGGAGCTTACTGTCTATGTTTCCTTCTAGGAGTTTTATGGTTTAGGTATTGTGTTGGAGTCTTTAATTTATTTTGAGTTAATTTTTGTGGTACGGTTTCATTCTTTTGCATGTGGCTGTCCAATTTTTACAAGACTATTAGATTGAAGAGACTGTCTTTTTCCTGTTGTATATTTTTGGCTCCTTTGTTATAAATTAGCTGTATATGTATGACCTTATTTCTGGGCTCTCTTGTGTTTATTTTTAAATCAACTCTATTTAGGTATAACTTATAAACAAGTAATGCAGCCACTTCAAGTGTGGTATAGCAGTCAATGAATTTTGACAAGTGATCTGTGTAGTCAGTCACTGCCACCATCAAGATGCAGAACAATTAACTTGGTTGCATTCGAACTGCAGGTTCTGCATTTCCATTTGCAGTTCATCCTTGCTCTTCTCCAGGGTCCCCTTACCCTCTCCAGCCTGCAGGGATCCCTTTATTGGTTGCTCTGGGCAGTACAATCTGGATCCACTCTTTGAGCAGAGCCAAGAGAGAAGAGAAAATAACACTGGGAGTGTTACCCCTGTGCTTAATTAAATTTTGACTCCTCCAAAATCTGCTGCTTCAGTTTACTTTTTGAGTCCTCAGGTAGTGGCTTTATGTATTTCTGCAGAGCTTTTTTGGTTGTAAGTTGCAGGAGAGGGAGGTTGTTTTGGGTTTGTGCCATCCTGGCAGAACCAGAACTTCCACTTTACTTTTAAATGTTTGATTTGTGTCACAAAGAGTCTTGTAAGCAGCTGGACTTTAAGGCCTATCTGTGAAAACTGAGAATAAGAGGACTATCTATATTTTATACTAAACCAGAAAAAAATTACCCACAAGCTCCCTGGCCTGAGCCCTTTGTGCTGGCTGGCAGGATAAGTTCTTCTTTTTCTAATTTCTAAAGGAACAAATGGATGTTTTTGCCACTGCGCGCCGTAGTCTAATCCATTTAGGCCTAATCAGGAGACTATGAACACATCTCTGAGCCCAGAATCAAGTCAAGACAAAAGTCCAAAAGAGAAGGCATTGACTCCTATTCTCGCTTTTGTGAAAATAATATCTCTTGGAAAGTAAAATGTGTTCCTTTAAAAAAATTTTAAGATCCTCATCAAGGATATGCTTTTATTGATTTTAGAGAAACAGAAAGGTGGGGAGGGGAGACACACACACACACACATCAGTGTGTAAGAGAAACTCCGAGACACTGGCAACCTAGGTATATGTGCCTGCCTGGCAATCAAACCTGCAACCTCTTGGTGTACGGGACGATGTTCCAACTAAATGAGCCACCCGACCAGGGTGCTCCTTTTAAAAATATTTCTTACTACAATGGGGACAATTTGGAAAAAAAAAAGATCAACTACATATAATCCCATAACGCAGATGTAATCACTGTTAATATTTTGTCTTTGCTTATAGATCTTGCAGAAATACATCTTTATCTTCTGTTTGAAAATTTGTTACAATATTAGCCATGTGGTATAAAAGTTATTATGAGCCAAAACTCTAGATATTTTATATAAAATATGTTCTATTGTATATTTAAAATAATTTTGAGGAATTTAAGGCAAATTGTCAATATATGAAGATCTGTGATTTGTTCATTATTCTAAAAATCTTTAGCATCCCCCAGTTATTCCATTTTTGAGTAAAACTGCACACTCAAATCATTGAAGAAAGAAAATGAAAGCAATGGATGATCTCTTCTCTACTGTATTAGTTCCCTGAAGCTGCTGTAACAGGGCGCCATAAACAGGGTAGCGGTAGCGTCAACAACAGAATTTCTTCTGTTGCAGGCTGGAGGCTAGCAGTCTGAAATGAAGGTATTAGTGGGGTCATGCTCTTCTGAGACCCGTGGGAGTCCTTGCTTCCTCCAGCTCTGCTGGAGACCTGTGGCCCTTGGCGCACCCTGCTTGAGGCCAGATCCCTGACCTCTGTGTCTGTCAGCACAGGGCGTGCTTTCCGACGGTCTGTCTCTGTGGCTCTCTTCCTTGTTTTTCCAAGGACATCAGCTGTGTGGGACTTGGGGCCCACTCTAATGGACTGTGACCTCATCTTAACTTGATTACATCTGAAAAGACTATTCCCAAATGAGGTCACATTCTGAGGAATTAGGGGTTAAGGCTTAAACATATCTGTTGGGGGATACAATTCAATCCGTAACACTTAGCATTTCCTGTCCTTTCACCTTCCCTACTGAGGCCATCCTTTCCTAAGCCAGGACGCCTACCTGTCCACTGTGACCAGGAGAGGTAGCTCAAACAGACATGTGCTGGGACGTCCAGGGAGTGGCCCTTTGCAGCACCCTGACCACCACCCTCCGCCCCTCCCCCACCAGCCTCATAACCCCTTCTGCTCTCCTTTTCCCTCCCCTCATCCCAGTGTCTCTGGTAAATCATTTCAAGGGCCTTGCTAGAGCTGATGGCCTCTCTCTGATTTTTCACAAGAACACAAATTAAGGGTAAGGGTGAAATGATGTGGAGAAAACAGATTTTTTCTCCTTTGACAATAATTTCCAGATTGACATTCAGAAACAATTATTGGGCAACTGTTGTGTACAGGCACTGGGCAGTTTCCTTTGATATGTGTGACATCATTTATGCAAATGTTATATAACTTTTGCTGATGAGAACAGAGATTTAGGTTGAGTCACACAGTAGGTCAATTTTAGAGTGCTGTTTTGAATCCCTGAATGGCAGCTTAAAGATAGGAAAATCGTACAAAGGAGTCCAGCTCCATTTTTGATATTGGAATGCCGACAGCATTCAAGTCCTACCCCTCCTTCATTTCCTTGGGTCCATTCCTGGGCAAGCAAACCCACAAGAAAATGGGTGTTGGAGGAAAGTTCACACAGGGCAAACCCAGCCACTGCTCCTCCTGGCCCTACCCCCAACCACAATAAAATCCAGAGCCACTTGCCCCTCCCATGGCTCAAGCCATTTCGGAATGGCAAGGTTACCTGCTCTCCCTGCACATCCTCGTTAGGTGAGTAATACGATTTTCCATTACCCTCTGGGCGCATGTGTGGTCTCATCAGGCTCAACATCTGAACCACTTCTGTGTGGGGACGAGAAGGGGGTCCACTGGACAACCCCAGATAAAAAATATTCAGGTAAATTGCCTGCTGCCGTGCTGATCCTCAGAGGACTGCTGTGAACATGCAGTCAGTGTGTGTTTGGCCGAAGGAGACTTGAACCCATGCTTTTATTATCCCGGCCCTCCCTCCCCTGGCAGTGAACTTGGTGGGGCTGGTGGTGGGGAGAATGTTCCCCTCATCTTGGCAGTATTTGTTTTTTTCTCTGCTGTTGCATGGCTCTGGGTTCATTAGTCATCAGAAGAGGTCTTCGGTCTTGTCTTCAATACCCATCTGCTTATTCAGTGCTATTTGGTTATTATTCCAAGGCCCTCAGTCTGTATGCACTTAAAGTCCACAAGCCCATTGATTATGCATGACACCCCATGCATTCTCCAGCACGTTTTCTTCTCCAAGTGAGGATTTGTTTGCTCTGTAAAGAAAGTAGTGGTGATGTGTAATGCACGTATGTTAATATAAAATGCAGGGTTAATTATAAAATTTCACAGAGATCTGAACGTGCATTACACAAAATGCAAAAACTGGTTGTAGTATCAATGTTTGAATTAACATGCCTGCATGCAGAAATGTGCAGGGAATTTGTGGTTTAGTTAAAGTGACTCCAGAATTGAGCCTTTTAAAAACAGACCATTCCCAGCATAATGATTCTATAAATTATTCATACTCAGACATCCAGCACCGTTGAATTCTGTGTTAAATAACCCAATTGGTGTATAATGAAAGCATCTTCCAGTAATTTAAATCCTTGGAATCAGCCCAACGGTACAGTCTTGGCCTCTGCCCAATACTTGGGGAAGGTAGAAGGGATATTAAGCATATATTTAGATATATGGTCAACTCTAGTGTGTGTATGTGGGATTATGCTCAGATACATGGCTGTCTTTAGACAGTGTTTGGAATCACAATTGGGGTCCCCTCTGACCACCCAGCATAGTCAGGAGCCCCTTCTCTCACCATATGTAAGTGAGCTCAGGAATGTAGACTCATTTTCAGGAGTCTAAGCATAACACAGTTGTAGAGGGATTCACAAAACAAGCCCTGGGTTCACACCAACTTTCCGAGAGGAACTTCACAGCCCCGAGTAGGTCAGATGAGGTAGCTCCAGCATAGCGCTGGTCACGCTGAATACAGCAACAGTTGGTGGTGCTGAAGGCCAGCCTTGCCATGGCCATGGTGGACCTTTGTGCACAAATATGACCCTCAGATAGTGGGACACTGGTAGCCCAGTATTTTTCCAGCAGGGAGGGTGGGCTGCTCAGAGCGACACCCGTATGGCCCACACGGTGTCTGAGGGGTGACTGCTTCAGGTTCTGTGTTGTCTCTGGCAGTGATCACATGGGGGTCAGAGTCACGAATGGCCTTGATCTGTCCTGTATGGTGTCAACCAGCTTGTGTAGCTTGTAGGGATGGGAAGGTGGGATATTGAAATGTTGGGTGTCAGGATTTCTTGTGTTACAGAAATCATGCTACTGATAATCAGTGGTGCTGAGGGATGATAGGTTTAAATAACAGCAGCACATTTGGGGGGATAGAAATAGCAACAGCAGGGTGTTTATGCAGCCAGAGTATATTTGAGATTGTGTCTCCATACCTCAACAAGCCAGAAATGGGCTTGCGCAATGGCTAGTTTTAGGCATAAGGAAACCTTTTGAGCTTAGAGTTGTGAGATGTCCAAGTCTGTTCTTGCCAGAGTTTTGCCCTATTCAGGGATCCTGCTGAATGAATGGAGAACCAGACAGGTTCACTTCTCATAATGATTTTGTAAGGATAGATGACCCTTGTTTTTAAAGAAAAGAAGATAAGAGGTTCCTAGACATCAGTGAGTGTAGCTGACAAGCAGTGGACCTCAGGACCCCTGAGTCCTAGGGCAAGGCTCTCTTCCAGGTCATAGAGTTCTGGCTCCTGAAACTGGCCCCAACCATGGGGCAAGTTATTTTATTCCTTCCTGCTTTGTGGCTCCTCTAGAGAGGGACCACAGACTAGAGAGAGTGCTGAAGGAGAGGGGATCACTAAAAAAAAAGTTATTATTGAAGGTTCCATTAAAAGTGTACTGTAGGTGCGTGCTTGGACTTAGCAAAGGGGAGCATAGTCTTGTTGTTTTTTCTTTTTATTAAAAGGGAAAATGTAGGGGCCTTTTACTTGCAGCTCTGGAACTTAGCCAACTGTAAACACATTTAAGGGCATTCAACTATAACTCAAACACTTCATCAGAATGTTTGGAGGCTCTTGGGTATAAGACATTTTTAAAATCTCTTTCTAGATCAGCTGGATGTTCCTGTGTAGCTCCTAAATTAGGCAAGGTGAGCTCTTGAACCCCTCCTCCCTATAAGGTGATGGGAAGCTAGGGAATGAGCTGGAGGTACATGGGCCTGGGGTAATCCCATCCTTCGTTAACTTACTAGCCCCAATGGCGTACTCCTTCCCTAGTTGATCCAGGAGGACCAAATATGGTTTTTTACATATTCTCATTCGATGAATTCAGAAATAGGCAGAGGAAAGCATTCACTATATGCAGTTTCACTGATTAAATGTCTTGTTGGAAAGCCACGGATAACTGTCTTCTAGGAGCTATACAATCTCGTCCCTGGGGAGAGAGGGGAAACGGCTCAGAATGGAGCCTGGAGCACTATTTAAGAAACAGGTCATGACTCTGACCACGGGAGAAAGAGGACACTTCAATGAGAACCCCTCCGGGTGATTCTTTGTGAAGGGTGAACCCCAAAGTCTTGACTCCCTCCTCTGTGCGTGGCAGCCCCTCCCCAACTCTTCTCTCCAGACTCGCGTGATTACTGCCTCTCCTTCCCTAATATTCCCCACACCACAGGGTCTCTCAGCAGGCTCTGAGCTCAGACTGGGAGTGAAGTGATGTATCCCTCAAGATCTAGTCCGGAAAACAGAGACCATGCTAGGTCTCTGTTCAAACACAGCTCTCCTATAGAAAAATGGGGAAAGGACGTGAATACACAGTTCATGGAAGAAGGAAATACAAAGGTCTGGAACAAATGAAAAGATGCCCAACCTCACTGTGAATGAGATAAATGCTAATTAAACATTCTACAAGGTACTGCCCCAGGTCACGTAGATGAAAAGTCAGCCTCATATGTTTGTCCAGGAGTATAATGTGGTGACCCCTCTCTAGGGAGCAGTTTAACAGTATCATTCACACTGACCCGGAAATTCCACTTTTAGGAACTTGTCATTCAGATCTACTTTCATACCTGGGAAATGAAATATGTGCAAGGATATTCACTGGGACAGTTTGTAGTAGCAGAAGATTGGAATGGACATAAATGCCATCAAGGGGGCCAAGAAAATAAACTGTGGTACGTAACTTGAGTAGAAATGTTCACAGCCATTAGAAAGGACAAAGCAGTATTATGTACTTAATATGGAACAATCCCCAAGATACTCAACCTTAAAACATAAGGAAATGAACAGTGTGTATAATATTTGTGTTCAGGCAATATATACAGGGTCTGGCACAAGTAGTGCCCCTTTTTTATTACAAAATCTTTTGTTACAAAATCATGAGCATGTAATTCTATAACATAACAATATCACACTCAAGCACATCATATGACATTTTAGGTGAAGTCTTCAAATTAAAACTATAAGTTGTTACACCCATATTATTACCCTACCAGCTACGCTCAAGCAGGCCTTACTGCTGCCGGACCTTGTATATTTCAAAATGAAAGGTTAACAGCCATTTAAAACATATATGCATATATATGTATATGTATATATCTGCGTGTGTTACATATGAGGTCTATCCAGAAAGTATCCCACCATGTAACATGAAAAATTAGAGATATTTCTTGAAGAAGATACAAGAAACATAGGACAATGATGCCTCAGTCCCCTTCAAAGTAGGCACCTGGGACCTCACACTGTTCTCCCAGTCACCATCAGCTGTCGCATCATATTTTCCTGAATCTGATTGACGATCTGCAATCTCTTCCCTTTCAAGGGTGATTTTAGATTTAGGAAAAGGGAGAGTCTCAGGGTACCAAATCTGGGCTGTAGGGAGGCTGAGTCACCTGGGTGATTTGACATTTCACCAAAAACTCTGTAGGAGACCTGATACATGAGTGGGCACATTGTTGTGATGAGGGTATCAATCAGCAGTTGCCTGTAGCTGTGTCCTTTTGAATCATCCAAATAATTTCTATAGAGCAATGTTCAAGCTTAATGCAAAATTTGATGCAGATTCATCGTTTTATCCATTCTGAATGCGACAGCCACACAGTACACATGCTCACTCAACGCCGCCTACCGTCCCCACTGACTAGTACAGTTAGGTCGTCAGTGTTCACGCATGCACATTCCAGTTCACTCTTTGGCTGCCAGGTTACACTGATGTTGTGCAAACCATTCTCATTATATTAACAATGACTAGACTTGTTCTGGACAAGACCTTGTATGTTATGTATATAAAATGTTTAAGCTTCTGTGTGCATAGACTAGCTCTGGGAGTAGAAACCAGGACTTGGGAACAGGTGCCTCAAAGGAGAGAATTGGATCGGTTGGATGTCAGGGGTGGGAAAATGGAGATTTTCTTTTCCTTCCATACCCTTTAGTACATTTGAATTTTATATTGTGCATTACCTAGTCAAAAAATATACAGATTGAATTTTTTGAAGAAAAAATACCTTCTAAACCATGTTTGAGGGCACAGGAGATAGGCCCTTCTTCTGGTAGAAGGCAGGCCTTCTTCCGGTGAAGGGGGTTTATCCAGAGGATGGAAATTACCAGAAGGTTTGTGCCTCAGAGAATAGAATGGTAGCCATGGATGGCCCTCCTGGCCTGTGCATGGGTGATGGTCAGAGTCAAGGTGGTCCATGTTTTCTTAGCCCCGTCCGCTCCCTTGTCTTCCCAGGGCCCAGCTCTCAGTGCTCTGGGTCCCCCCACCACATACGCCTCCTCTTCCTCCAGGATGGAGCTCTCGGGGGCGGAGGCCAGTCCTTTGCATCCCATTTTCCCAGCCCTTAATGTTATGTCCAGTGCACAGAAAAAAACTAATGTTGAATGCAGACTCCTTTATTTGTTCTCGGAAAATGCCCTAAGGTTGTGTTGTACCTTTTTACATCTAATTTTCGTCTCCCGAACTGCAAGTCAGCCTTTTAATCTCTTCAGTCTCCCCAGCACTTCATCCAGTGCCCTGCACATAGTTGGAGCTCAATAAGTGTTTAATAGTGGATGAGAACCACAAGGACGATTAATTTATCCTCAGTTCAGATCCTTCCCAGCCCTTACAGCAAGAATGGAGCCAAATCTTCCCAAACAGGACACACAGCAGCCCACTAGGATGGGGTGGTGAAAGGGTCCACAGCCTAGGTCAGTTCACCACCCGAGGTTGTCGGCAGAGATGGCACCAGCAGACACGGGGACTGGCGCAGTCCCTTCTTTCTCCACCACATCAAGCCCTGCTGCTGGAAGACAAGTTAGGAAGAACTAGTCAGATGTGACCAGTAGGATGGGGAGAAGTCCAAGTCCATGTCACAGAGCTGACTCCTGGAGACATGGCCCCATCACTTCAGCAGACTCTGAGAAAGCAGGCTGAGGCCCGTTCCACACCCCGAGTTGACCCACACTGCGGGAGTATCTGGGAGCTCCACAAGGAGTCCGGAGTGTCCACACTGTGCTCTGAAGTCACACACAAAACTCAGCCAGAAACTGGGGCAGCGGAGGTCCTTTCCCTGGAGACCGACAATTAACCCCATGTAAAGACTACCAGCAAGGGAGGAAACCGGGACAAGTTTCCCGAAGGATCCTAGCCTCCCAGCCTGTCCTGCTGGTCTGACAGGAAGCCCAGAGGAGGCAGGGAAGGATGCTGACACCTTTACTAAGGCCTAGCACCCCGAGAGACCCAGGCTGCCTCTGATTTCTCCTCCCTGGCTCCACTCCAACAGCACCCTGCCCCATCCCCTCTGCCCCTGTGGAAAATCGGCTTGAAGGGTTTGATGCTGAGCAGATTGGCAGGCAAGCAAGAGAGCTTCCCTAGGAGCTTGCCAAATGCTTGCTCTCTGTGAAGGCCTGCACAGGGTCTTCCAGGCCGCCCAAGTGAGCAAGGCTGCCAGGAGGGACCCTTAGTCCCAGCCTGGGCTCAGAGCATCTGGCCTGCCGTCCCATCCCGGGCAGAACCTCCTCCCCACCACCCCCAGGGCCATCAGCCAGGGTCGGGGGCCTAAGGGGGACAGTGTTCCTTCAGAATGGGATATTTAAGACACAAAAACATCTTTCTCTGTACTGTAAGTCCAAAGAAGTCTTTGAGCCACTTCATACGACAGGTAAACATCCTCATCAACACTTCACTGAAAACTCGCCGCATCGTGTGACGTTCCCACCACTTGCTAGACGTGGCCTGTGCTCCCAGCACAGATGGACACCACTGCTCAGGGAGGATGGATGGTTTGAGGACCCGGATTTTATGGGCTGTGATCTATAGAGTTAGAAGGGGCCTTGCGGGGGTCATCTGGCCCCCCTCCCAAGGGAGGCAGCCACCTCAGGAGCTGTTTTCCAGAACTCCACCTGGATGCCTCCACCTGGAGGGAGGCTGTCAGTGGCCCAGGCTCCTCTCAGTAGCAGCCAAAATCCGCCTCTTCAACCTCCACCTGTTGGCCCAGTTCTATCTTCTGAAGTGACATGGACTAAGTCTAGCTGCCTTTCCACATGACCTCATGGCCTTTTCCAGGCTAAGCTTGGACTTATCGGTATGCACGCACTGGAGTCCTAGCAGCCCTTGAAATGGCTTTTGTGTGACGGTGTCTCTTGTAAAACACAGTGTCTGGATGGTCAGCCTCCCCGAGTGTTGGCTCACGTGCATGTGCTTTCTCTAACTTGCAGGCTGGACACACCCACGCTCACTAAGCCTCTGCTTGCCATGTGGCCTGAGATGGTAAGCGTAGTGGCCATGGCTACTGTCCACGGCCAGGTGGCCATGCTCACCTGTGCACCCATGGGGCCCCACAGCCTTATGCTCAGGTGGGAGAGGAGCTGCCGTGCCGGGGGACAGCTCTGTGCCCCTCCGCACAGCCTCACAGAGCCCTGGTCCCCACATGTGGGTTTCACAGAAGGGCCCTGTGGGGTCTTCTGCATTTCCTCCCTGGAACCTTGGGAGCCTTGGCCCATTTCAGGGAAGTGCAGATGCTCCTTTTTTAATTATTATTTTATTTTTTGATTAGTTTGAACTTAGCACTATTGTGTATTAGTTTTAGGCACAGCAGAATGGATAAACATTCCTATAGTTTACAAAGTGTTCTCTGTGATGAGATGCTTCTTCAGCAGAGAAGGGCCTGGCTCCCTGAGACTGCGGTCAGCACGAGCTACTGCGGGATGAGCAAGCTGCTCCCCCCTCAACCCAGCAGGCTGGCGGGGGGCTGTGGATCCTGCTGCCACCAGAGCAGCCTCTGAGCTTGGACGTTCTTCTTACCTCTGTTTCCACACCCCTCCCTACAGCAGCACCTAGGAAGTGAGAGGCCTTTTCTAAATACCACCTGTGAGTGTTGGAACCACTATTTTCTGAACTAATCTCAGAGCTCCTTTGTGCATCTTTCGTTTCCTTTCTGGGAGGGCAATAGGCAGCTCAGGTGGTTAAGTCAACAGTAATGAGACCATCCCATGGGCTCAGTATCCTTAGACAGAAACCGCTCCGTGGCCACCAACTGCACCCCAGGCACAGCCAGCTTGCCTTTGACCAGGTGGCAGGAGCAGGGGGCAGTGGGGATGGCCCCTGGGCTAGGAGCGGAGAAGGTGGTGCACAGGCGAGCTCTCAGCTCCACAGTGCCGCCAGCCCTCCCACCCATCCACACCTCAGCATGGAGATGAGCAAAGTAGACTCCGCAGACACAGCGAGTGGGAGCAGCCAGGGGAACAAAGCCGTCTCTGACAAGCAGGAACATTTCCTCCTCTTCCCGAGGGGTGGCTGGTGTTCATAGCCCACGGTGGCTTCTCAGAGCTCTAGGAGGAACTGCGGCTGCTGCCGCTGCTGCCGGGAGCTCGGTTCTATCATTCTGTTCTTTGCTGGGAAATTTAAGTCAAGTAATTTGGAGTCCTTTATCTACCAACTGCTTTTGGAAAAGAACATGTCAGCCCCCCATCTGGTAACATCACCTTTCCAGATGTTCCCACGGCTTCAGCATTGCTCCCCCTCTCTCCCTTTCCAGCTCTCCCTGGTCTGTTCTTTTGGGGGTGGGAGAAGGGTGACTGGAGTGGCATCCCACCCTCCTCACCTTTGGAAAAGGCTGGGTGTCGATGGCCTGTACAGGCCGGGTGCTTCTTCTCCCAGGCATACCCACAAACGTGCATGAGCCAAGACTGTGGGCACCTCTGTCATGGGCCTTCGTGTCCCATGGGCTGGGGAAGTGGGCTGCGGAAGTGGAGGCCAAGTAGACCTCCATATGGTTTCCTGCTCAGGGGTTTGCAATAACCGATCTTTGTAATTACCGGTAGTAGGGGCTTGGGAGTCTTGTGAATGAGTACTCGAGAGTCAATAGCCTGCTCCTTCAGCTTTGTCCTTATTTATTCATGGACCATTTTACCATGCATACCCTGGTTCCACATCCTGGGGAGAAAGCAGCTGCTTCATAGACACTCAGACCTGGCTCTGCCTCGGGTCAGAAAGAGGCCCCTCCTCCACTGTGTTCCGGCCACCACCTGTCCCGCCTCTGCTTCGTTCTGGGTTAGAGGAAGCTCAGGGCCTCCTGAGCCTGTTCCAGAGTTGGAGGGAGGGCTGCTGCTGCCAGTGTCCCTCTGCCTCCCGAGAAGGGTGGCAGATGTCTTCTTGTCCTTCTTTAGGAAGGGTTGACTTTGATATAGCTGCAGGTAGCAACTTTCTCTTCTCTAGAGTCTCCTCTTGGCCAGGCCTGCCAGCCACTCCTCTGTGACACGGTTCCCAGACATCCACCATCTCGTATTAGTGCAGTGGGGTGACACACAAAACAAAACCACTAAAGCTCTGCTGTTTTCATCACAGTGAAATTTCAGCCTGTCATCCTAGCCTAGCCGGCAGTTTGAGACTCTCGTCTGTCGTCTGTGTTTTCTATGAGCCTTTCGTTACCCGCGCACTTGGGTGGCAGAGCCACGGAACTGAACCTGCGGGTGCAGGTGAAGCCTCGGGTGCAGGTGAAGCCTCGGGCCCAAGTGCACTCCCAGCCCTCAGTGCACTCACAGGCCTCGATAAGCGCACTGGCTGCTTGTGTGACGTGTGTCAAGGCTGCCCTGTCTAAATGCCAGGCACACAATAGGTGCTTCACAAACACCAGCGTGGGTGAGTGTTGTCAGGGCTGTGTGACAAGGAGCCTGGTCCACACCGTGTGTGCCTTCCGTCTGCCTGAGGGAAGGGGCTCCCTCGTGAGGCAGCGCCCTCTGTGCTACCTGGTGTGGCCGTGGATGGACGGCGAGCAACCCTCCCAGTTCGGCTGTGTTAAGACGCAGGTCACGGAAGAGAAACAGCTGTGGAAGCGTGCTCTGCCAGCGCAGCCTCTGGCCCCAGTGGCCGAGTCGGGGTTGTGGAACCAGCTGCAGGGGCAGTTTTCTGGGAAATAAGCCTCCACTCATTTGGCCCCAGGGAGAGAAAAATCTATGTTTTCTCAGCACTGCCTTCTACTTGCACTTTCAGAATTAAGGAAAAAAAAGTGGCCTGGGCTCTTCTCATCGCTTCCCCGATTTCACATGAAATGATTTTAGTTTACGGGAGCGAGTGCTTCAGCAAGCATCTGCCTGCGGGGCCTGTACCGGGCGGTGGGGAAGGAAGAAAAATGCGGCCTAGGTTGGCTTCATCAGGATGTGAAATCGACTGTGAACAACATGATTCATTAAGGACTGCTGCTGGTGCCAGAGAAGATGTGTGCGCAGCAGCTAGCAGGCGACTCTTGCCCGGCATGGCGGGGAGCTCCGTGCGGGTGCTCGGAGCCACCTCTTCCTCTGTGTCCCCTTGCTGGATGCCCTGTGAGGCTCCGCTGGTAGCAGGGGCCACATGGCACTGACAGTCCTCGTGAAAGGTCATCCAGCCATGGGCACGCGCTCTGCAGTGCTCAGAGTCTAGGCCAGGCACTAAGACAAAGGACGGAAATGTG
The DNA here is from genome assembly GCA_028533065.1 of Trachops cirrhosus. Classification (NCBI taxonomy): domain Eukaryota; kingdom Metazoa; phylum Chordata; class Mammalia; order Chiroptera; family Phyllostomidae; genus Trachops; species Trachops cirrhosus. Next base: position 29,065,397 of record CM052551.1, read on the forward strand.
CACGTCAATGCTTTCTTCACCGTCCTTTGCAAAGATGGAGAAACTGAGACCTCTGGAGGTGGGGTAACCGAGGGGGTTATGGCGGATGACGCCTAATAAGAACCTGCTGCTTCCCCTTCCCTGTTACCGTTGGCATCATGAGTAAAGGGAGGAAACGAGATTTGGAGGCAGAGGACTTAAAGGTGAGGGCCCAGCCAGGAGGCAGGGGCCTGGTGCAAGCCTTTCCTGCATGGGGCCCGAGCGCCCTTGGAGTCACACAGCCCTGAGGTCTGAGTGTGGCCTGACAACTGGTCAGCTGTTAGTCCTTGGAAAAGTTACTGTACTTCCGTGAGCCATAAAACGGAGCTAATAGTACCACCCCAATAAGGTGGTTGAGAATGTAGAAGGCGCCCAGCAAAGCACCTGACAGCTGGTGGTGCTCAGTAATTGTCTGTCCCCTCCACTCCGCCCTGTGACAGAGCCCCATCCATTGACGAACAACCATTAGTAGAAATTTCTTTCTCCAGAGTTCCCCTAGAACAGCACTTCCCAACGGGCGGTCCTTGAACCAGCAGCATCCACATCACCCGGGAGTGTGTTAGATATGCACCTGTTAGGCCCTCCCTGGACCCCGGTTTTAACACGTCCTCCAGCAATTCTGAAGTGGGCTCGTGTTGGAGAACCAGTGCCTTAGGGTTTTATGGTTCGGTTTAGAACCTCTTAGAACCATCTCTCCAGTCCTTCTTTGTCATCAGAGGATGTAAAAAAGGCAGCTGAGCTTACAAAAACAAAAACCATTGAGGCCTCAAAACCTGCGTCTGAGGCCCAGATTTGTAAACTGTACGAGGGTAAGAAATCATTATTATAACCCTGGAGTAGCAGGAGACAGGTCTTCAGACTGCCGTCCACATTCCCACGTGTGTGAAAACAGACCCAGTGGTCACAGGTTCACGTGGCCTGGGCAGCTCTACTCCTGTCCTGCCGTGTGTCTTTGATGAGACAGCCCTCCGACAGGAGAAGGCCCCTGCCCTATAGCTTTATTTAGGTGAAAGCTCTAAATTGAGCTCTGAAGGAAGGTCTGCAGGCTCAGGACCTTGTGATGCATGGTACCACTACATCCCCAGGCTGGGATTAGCATCATTTTGAACAACAAATGAAGTGACCGAGGTGAAGCTGGTGCAGAGAATGCCAGGGCAGGGGTTGGGCTGTTTCTCTGATCCAGAGCCAGCGCCCAAGGACTAGGGTCCAATGCACAAGCTAGTTCTCTAAGGAAAGACACACTCAGCCTGCACTGGCCTCAGAGTAGAAAATGCCACCAATGCAGAGCAGGTATGCATAGGGTCAGGGGTGGCATTCCAAATATCTAACAAATGGTAAGGCATGGCCACAGACCAGTCGATCTGAAAAGATGGCAGCCACATGCTGCAGCAGGTCCCGGAGGCTCCTGCAAAGCCAGCTGTTACCCCTTTCACGGTCGTATCAGGGGACAGGCATGAGGGAGAGGCAGGGCCCGTGGCTTTCACTAACTAGTAGGAAAGCATATTGGCCTTTTAACGTCAGGTATAGTCTCTCCAATGTGCACCAGCTGAATGTCAGCCTGAGGGTACTGTGTGAGGCAGGGCTCAGGGTCGGTGAGAGGAAATACATTCTTTGGTCCCCAATCCACCAGTCACTAAGACCTGTGGCTCTCTCCTCAGCAGCATCTCCTAAAATCATCTTTTCATGCTATTTCCCCATTGGATATCCTTCTCTGAGCCTGCCCATTTGCAAAGGAGGTTGAAATTCACCCGCTTTCCATTGGTCTTCACCAGGATGTTATAAGCACCTGCATCCCCAGGGGTATGGATGGATATGCGGGTGGCATTGAATGATCATAATCCATCCTTCACATTTGCAGACCTCAGTCCAACCCAGGAGAGTTTGTCTGGGGAGGTGAGATGTGTTTTATTCATGGCCTGACGGCTCTCAGGAGTAGTGGGAAGCTCCTCTTACTCCTTTTGTAGATTGGCTTTGAGTCACTGGGCAACATTGCTTCTCGATGGGCCCGGAAAGTGAGAGTCCGTCTGTCCAGCTCTAGACACCCAAGAGCCAAGCTGGGAAGGTCCCGGTATTTCTCACCCCTCAGGAGAAGTGTGACCCAGCAAGGTGACGCCTGAGCCGGGGGGGGGGGGTGGTGGTGAGTAAGGGACAACAGACAACAGGGAGGGAGGCAGAGCCTCTGGCTAGAAAACTTGCCTGGGTGGATGGAGGAAGGAAACCAGTGCATTGTTAATGATAGATGATGGATGATTCAAAATGAAGACTGAAGGACAGACTGAAGTCCTTTAGACTGTTTTCCAGATAGAATCCAACCTGACACCCTGGGCTTGGGAGGCGGACTCCGAGCCCTTCCGAAGCAGTGTGTGACTTCCAGCAAGAATGTTGGTGTAGATAAGTGATTCCTGTCTCAGAGTGTCGTGAGGATTCCCAACGATTCCGAATGCTTTACAAACCCTGTAGTAGATGGCTTGTTCTTCAAACACTATGTACATGCAGACAGAGACCAAGGTGCTGGCTGACTGGGAGGAAGGGCAGGAAGAAAGCTTCTCTGAAAAGCTTGTTCATATGCTGGTCACCAGCCACTTTCTTCTAAAAATGGGCAACAGTAGGATGTGGCCTTTGAGAGCCCATTACAGCCCAGATGGCAGCCACAGGCTCAGGAGTGTTGCCCCACCTAACAGCCAAGCGAGCCTGTGAGGGGGTCACGCTGACTCCTCTCCTGACCACCACCGTTGTCCTCCGAGGCCCTGGGGAGACCGTATGGTTGGGGCGCCCGGTGCTCAGCCTACACGTGGCAGGTCCTCCTGACCCGAGGGAGAGGCAGGACTGAAGACCCATCATCACTTAAAAACGAATGCCTCTTCCTGCACCTTCTGTTTTAATACCCTGGGGCATATATGTCCCAGGACATTGCAGCCTATCGTAAACCTGTGATGTGCTCATGGTCCATTGCCTTTAAAAATGTTTTAAGTGACTTTATCGAGAAATAATTTATGTACAATAAAGTACATTCATTTAAGGTATGTTCCAGATGAACGTGCCCTCGAAGGCATTTCCATAATCGAGATACAGAACACTTCCATCATCCCCAAAGATTCCCAGTGGCCCTTTGTCACCGACCCCTCCCTCTGCTCCAGCCACAGGCAGCCACTGACGTGCCTTTGTCACTGTTATGTAAAAACTTGAATTTTACATAAATGGAGTCATATGCTGTGTATGAGTTTTTCAATGGCTTCTTTTACTCAGCATAAAATTTTTTTATTGTGGTAAATTATACACAACACAGAATTTACCATCTTAACCAGTTTTAAGTGTACAGGTGAGTGGCATTAGGTATACTCCTATTGTTGTGCGACCACCACCACCCTCCATCTCCAGAAGTCTCTGCGTCTGGAGAAACGTAGGCTCTCTACCCATCAAACAATAACTCCCCTGTCTCCCCGCCAGCCCCCGGCAGCACCGTTGTCCTTTCTGTGTCCCTGAGTCTGACAGCTCCAGGTTCTTCATGTAAGTGGAAACCATGCAGTATTTGTCCTTTGGTGACTGGCTTCATTCAGCCTAGTGTCTTCAAGGTGCATGCATGTTGTAGCATGTGTCAGAATTTCCTTTTTAAGGCCCAGAACTACTCCGTTGTACGCATGTGCCCCATTTTGTTGATTCTTTCAACAGTCAGTGGACCCTGGGCTGCTTCCACCGTTGGCTGTTGTGAGTAATGCTGCTGTGAACTGGGGTGTGCAAATGTCTCTCCTAGTTGCTCTTTTCCACTATTTTGGGTGTATGTGTGGTAAATCTATGTTTAATGTTTTGAGAACCCTCCACATTGTTTTCCGCTGTGACTGTATCATTTTACAGCGTTACATTGTGAACAAAGTTTTTCACTAGACCCACTTCTTGTTCTGATTATCCCTTCACTTCCCGGAAAATCAATTTGACATGTCCTTTGCCTTCTTATGGTCCTGCATGCTGGTCATCTTCTCCTTCGCTGTCCTGAGGCTCTGCCTTTACAGTCCCTTCACACTGATGGAATTGCTCAGAGAATTGCTCAGCCACAGAGACCTCAAGTAAAACGACACTGTCACTTTCCATTAGCTGCAGCCTTCCCCTCTGTTCTACCGGGTTCTCATTAGCTGCAGTTACTGCACACCTCATTCTTACCCTATTAACAATATCACGGTGCAGCCACCTAAATCCTATTGCTCCATCTATTATGCCGTGTACACACTGGCCCTCTTCATTGAATCCTTTGTGTGGTACATCCCACTTAAATACATTAGCTATATCTGTCAAATGATTCGTCTTATTAACTATATCACCTAATTTTTTACACCTGGTGTCTAAGTTGCTAGCATCCTGTTGATAATATCTTCAGTGCTGTTAAAACTGTTCACCTGTTTAGACCTTGTTAGGTCCAGGCATCAAAAGCCCACCGGGAAGCTACACACCTCGTTCACTCTGGGGGCCTCGCTGTGAATGTGCAGAGTGTGCAGGGGGCTCTGACCCTAAAGTACCCTCTCAAGAAGGACCTTTTCCTTTGACCAAGAAGCACCTTGCTGCCCCCAGGCTTTATGATCCACGTTCATGGGGTGTGTGTGTGCGCATGTGCATGTACAGGGTCAGGGCCGTGGGGATGTGGAAGTTGACTGGACACCGCACATGGGGAATGCTGGTGAGAAGGGAGAGCAGGGAAGGAGAGACAGAGCGGGGAAAGGCCACGGAGTGGGAGGACTGCAGGATGAGGTCAGTGTTCATTTGTCAGGATGGACTTTTTTGGTGCTGTCTTTTTGGTTAACAGCCGACAAGCCCGGATGACTGTGCATCATAGCAACCCTTGGAATGTCTCCAGAATGACAGCCTGTCTTAGTTTCTTTTCACTCCTATGATACTGGGCTCATCTGAGCCCTGATGAAGAGGAAGCTGTGCCCCAAGCACCCCCTGCACTTCCCCATACACACCTGAGCCACATCGGTGCTTGGTTAGCAGGCACCACAGTCTAAGACCTTGCACCTGTGGCTACCCCCAGATGGCGATGCCAGTGTCTAGGACAGGGCCTGGCACACAGCACAGGCTCAGGTGCGGTATTGGCTGCACCTGAGGTAAATGTTGGCTGTATGTCATGGAAGGGGCTTGCGGAATCTGTCCTTTTCTTGTCGTCACATACTATACTTCAGGTCAAAGGGTAAGAGGTCCTCAGCAGCCGTCCGGTACATGCTGGGGTTACTGTCTGTGGGAATACGCATGCATTAAATGGCCGGCTGTCTGTGTGTGTGACAGGATGCTCAGGGGGTCCTATAGCACTCCTTTGCTTTTCTGAAACACTTTGTAAAAGCACTACCCAAACTGTGATCCTCACATGCTATGATTTATTTTTGACCTCCCATCGTATAGAAGGGAAAACTACTAAGAGACACCCTACTAGTGTCTCTTAATAGAGTCAGGATTGCAAGTCTCCTAACCGCTGTGTAGCTGCCTCTCTGGATGGCACAGTCACAGTGGGGAGCATTTTCGGGGCCCAGCTGAGGTCCTAACTGCACATGTATGTGCCTCACCTCAGGGCAGTGTTGGGGACGTTTCTCCTTAGAATTCTGTGTGCTGGACAGACGCTTCCATGGGGTGCCCAGACATGGCTGTGCAACGCCCCAGGCCCAGCTTTGTGCAAACAAAACATCCCAACCCTCAGCTCCACAGCCGGCCTCTGGGTTTTGTGTTCACCAAATCCCTGCTGATGCCTCCTCCCAAGCACAGCTGGAGTCTGGGAGCACTTCCTGTACCTGGAGCCCCCTTCCCTCTTCCTGCTCCCTGAGCCCACGGCCGAGCAGGCGTTGCCAGGCCCCCTGGCACGTGTGTCTGAGCCTCAGAGTTGAGAGAGCTGATGGCCTCAAGGCTGGGTGGGTCCACCGTGAAGCTTGAAAAAGTGTCTGACCACGCAGTGCTGAACAGCGCCCCCCAAAGTCGTATGCACTGGAATCTCAGAATGTGGCTTCATTTGGAAATAGGGTGCTTGCAGATGCAATTAATTAAGGATCTTGAGAGGAAATCATCCTGGATTGCAGGTGGGCCCTCAATCTAATGACTGGTGTCCTTATAAGTGGAGAGGACACAGAGAGACCAGGGAAGGAGGCTGTGTGAAGACGGGCCAGAGAGTGGAGGGACACTGCCACATGTCAGGGCATTCCTGGGTCACTAGAAGCTGGAAGAGGCAAGGAAGGAGTCCTCCCTGCAGTCCTCAGAAAGAAGGTGGCCCTGCCAGCACCCTGAAGTCAGGCTTGTGGCCTCTCGAATGAATTTCCGTTATTGGAAGCCACGAAGTGTGAGTTGATTTGTTCCAGTTCCTGTCTGCTGTCAGCCAGGAGGCGGGGCATCAGGGCTGGTCCCAGGGTCAGGCCGTTTGGGGTTCTCTGCTCCCCTTCCTTGCCTCGCCTTCAGGACCTGGGAGAATTCCTGCGCTAAGCCAGGCCAAGGAACAAGCTGAAAACAGTAGGGCTTGACTTCCCTGATGTCGCTCCAGTCTTGTTGACGAAAGACTCCTTTGTCCTCTCATCTTTATTATCACCGCCTTTCTGTAGTGTCCACTATAGGCCAAGGGCCATCACTGGACAGCACCCTTATGTCTCAGTTAGCTCAGGCTGCCATAACAGAATACCAGACTGGGTGGCTTAAATGACAGCCATTTATTCCTCCCAGTTCTAGAAACTGGGAAGTCTAAGATCAAGGTGCCAGCTAATTTGGTTCCTGGTAAGGACCCTCTTCCTGGCTTAAATCAAACTGCCTTCTCACTGTGCTCTTATGTGATACAAGAGAGTGGGGAAGGGAAGCAAACTCTCTGGTATCTCTTCTAATAAGGGCACTAATCCCATCACGAGAGCCCCACCCTCATGACCTCATCTTGCCCTATTTACCTCCCAAAGGCTCTACCTCCAAGTATCAGCACACTGGGGATCAGGGCTTCAGCATGTGAGTTTGGGTGGGGGACACAATGCAGTCCATGGCACCTTATAAAGACACTTAAGTTACTCTATCCCTCCTCATTTTACATTTGATATTTCTTCAGTTGCTCAAGGTCACACAGCTGGCAAGTGGCAGAGCCAGGACTTGAGCTTGTGTCTACTCCCCCTTCAGAGCCTGCACTCTTAACCACCACGCTGCCATGTTACTAACAGTAGCTGCTAATGGCTGGCATGGCGAGAAAAAGAGCCTTCCACAGTTGTAATAACCCCCAGTGGCTCCCCACTGCCTCCTCCCTACTCCTGCCCCTTCCCTGCCTGCCCCTCCCTGTGTGATGGCCACATCGCACGATCCCTGTTCCTTGAAGGGCCTGTGATGTTCACACTTCTGGTGATCCCTCTGGTACCTTGTCCCTGTCCCTTTCTCCCTGACAAATTCTTGCTCATCCCACACGGTCCAGTTTGCACGTGCTCTGCACACCTCATTATCGAGCTTATACACACGGCTCATAAACCCCAGGGGTGTGTGTTTGTCTTTGCCAAGCTGGAGTGGGAGCACCATACCTTCCACAGTGGTACCTTCCACAGCGCCTCTGGCTCCCCAGAATCCCCAATAAATGTTTGAATAAGTGAAACATGTGTAAGACATGGAGATCATTAAGAAACAAATACTCAGCAGAAAGGGCTGTTAATTAAAGAAGGATAAAGGAAAGAACATCAGATATTCAAAGTACTTGTAGAAGGAACCACTAAAAGGTGTGAGTTTTGAAAGCCAATGTTTAATTTAGGCTCTCCCATCTGTGTGCTTACTGATGATACTCACTTCAATACAGTCATTGATCATTTGAGATTTACTTGAGAGTTAATATAATAATTTGAGATTTACCATGGATCTCATGGACTGTTGTTCTTTTGTTATTATTAACTGCTTTAGTCTTCTAAATATGTATTCTTTAAAAGCTTGTCCTATTTCTAAACATAATTTGCATTTATGATAGCACACCCCTCATTTGATGCTGACCCAATGGGGATTCGACTGGCTGGCATTCCAGTTAGAGCAAACTTTCCAGGAGGCTCATGTCTTAAGCAGTAAACCGAAGCCCTTGTTCTTTCTTAGGTTGCCTTCTCCGCAGGGGGACAGGTTGCACCAGTGGGAGGTCCCACCCAGGCATGTCTAACTGTTCTCCCATCTCTGTCCCCGCTGCAGGCTGGCCGTGGGTGACCCTCTCCGTCCTGGGATTCCTGTACTGCTACTCCCACGTGGGCATTGCCTGGGCCCAGACATACTCCGAGAACTGATGCTGTGGGCCCAGGCTGGCCTTGCGCTCGGCCTCCAAGGCAAATGGTGCTTCTCCCTCCCCTCACGGCCCACGATGACCTCCAAGGGGCCAGCGCTTGACCTGCTCCTCCTTTGTGGAAATTACCTCACTCCGAGACCAGAAGCTTGAACTCTCATAGAAAATCGACAACCAGAGTCTCCACCGTCAGGGACACAGGGATCATCTCCCCCCACCATCCTTTTCCTGTTGAGTGAGCTGGGGTCCAGCTGTAGTGTCCTGCCCATCTGCCCATGGTGACACTGTGGTCCCCAGTGCCCAAAGGCCTTTTGGGTTTTTTTCCCTTTACTAAGAATTAAATGTAATGGGCATTTTTTGACTGAGGCCCAGAAATCCTGACTGGTGATAGGCCTGTCCTTCACTGGGCAATATTTCTGAAACATTTTGGTGACATATACGTGACCCCCTTCCCCATGCCCTGGAGTGTGGTCTCAGCAGGGAGGTGGCAAAGTCGCAGCTGTGTTTCTCATTACCTGGTAAAGAAGATAGAATATGTTCTGTGACATTTCAAGGAGTCTGTAGCCAAGGAGACCTGTTTTTTGAACTTCATCGTGGCGATCTACACTTGGCTGCTTGTTCCCTAGATTTGCAGAGCAGTCACCATGCAGTGCCTCCACCTGACAGTTCATCACGTCCACATAAGGAAGCAGAATTTAAAGGCCAGGGGACAGCGTACCACAGACAGGTGCTATCAGGCCAGTCACAAAGGGTAAGGATGGCTCCTCTCCCCACGCAAGTCCCATCGGTGTCTTCCCACTTGGTGGTTTGCATTCAGTGCTTTACACTGTTTGGTTTTGTTTCAAATAAAATGGAGCTTTTTCTATCACATTAGCCACTTTTTTGTAGAATGGTTTTAAATATTTTTTTGAGGAAAATGTTTAAACACACATATAACTCTTAATTCTTCATTCCTCTGGAAAGGTGCTGACAGGCTACTAATGGCCTCAAGTGGCAGATAATTCAGAATTCAGAATACTTGTTTTTTTTTTTTAGAGCAGTGGGGGCAGGGGTAAATGAACAAACTTTTTAAAATTTGAATCCAGAGTGTGCCCAGTGATGGGAGAACTTAAAACATCTCAGGCACATGACTTGAATTGTCTCGGGTTCACTTGGCCCTGGTCCGTGTCAGACTGTCTCATGTTGAGGATCTGTTACTGTGTGCTGGCTGTGGTTATTAACTCAGCGCAGTTTAAACTCGCCGAGTGCAGGGCCGTCATCTTGCTGCTGTTCTTTCTTCCGAGCCGCTCTGTGTGGAAGGGGGCGGATGCAGATGACCCGAGCGGGCAGCAGCAAAGGGCAGAGGCCACGGGGGGACGGGCAGCAGTGGCCTCGGCTGCTGGCTCAGTAAAGGAGACACAGGCAAGTGATTCCAAGGTGCGGGGTGTTTTTAAGGAGGGCACGAGGCTGGGGAAGAGTGAGCACTCAAATGAATGCAGTACAGCCTCATGGCCTGACACTGACTTGGGGTTTGTGGTCTGTCAGAGGGAGTGCGGCTGGAAGGGCAGGGCTTTCCGAGGGGGACAAAGACGGAGTGTGGAGATGATTATGAGGAAGTGTATGTACATGTATACATAATAGAAAAGATTCTGAACTCTTCAGAGACACCATTTATATAAAATAAGTTTATTCGTTCATTAAACTGTGTTGGAATATATGGGGCCCGGCAGAAGTAAGGCCTGCTTGAGTGTGGTTGGTAGGGTAATCATATGGGTGTGATAATTTATAGTTTTAATTTGAACATTTCACCCACAATGTCATTAAGGCATGCTTGAGTGCGATGCTTATGATTTTGTAAGAAAGGGCATTATTTGAGCCATACCCTGTATTTGAGAATAATAATCCTGAACTGGCTTTCAGCTATGATATGATTGGAGTGGTTCTCAGGAGTCAGTAAATGACAACTGTTTAGCTGTGCACTTGAGGGCTCATCATCCAGGACTATTGTTTTCTTCCTCTAGCTTCTTGCTATTCCCCAATTACCACATGAAAAATGATGGTGTCTTTCTCTTTCTGCATAAGAACTAAAATCTCGGAGTTGCTTTAATGGAAAGACTTGTGGAGCCGGGCAGCCTGAGAAGCTCCAGCTGGGGAACCTCTGACACGTCACTTTTTGCAGTCATCAGCCCTGGGCAGCTTCGGGCTCAGGGCTGGAAAACAACTAGACAAGGTCCAAGGTCACTCCCAGCCCCAGGACCCTCTGACCCCAACCTAGCAAAAGCTAAAGAGCTCCAGGAATGATGGCCAAGACGATCCCCAAGGAGGCAAGTGAGACATCTGAGGGACAGCCATGTCTTAAGTCACTTTGACTAATTCTTAGGACCACACGAGAGACTTAGCTGTATTGTATTATTTCTTCAGATTAATTTGTTTGAAGTGACAACAGAAAACCCTTCATTCTATTCAAGACTGCAGACCTAGAAAAAAATATGTATCAATCATGTATAGTTGTAGAATGATCTCTATATTGGGAGAGTAGTAATTTAGTGGGAGGGAATTCCCCTTAGAGAAATTGATACTGCTCACTTGCTTCTTTAAGATAATAATAATATAATTGTTGACTAAGTGTAAGAAATTAGCCAATATATAATGAGTTTGTTTTCTAGCAAATGTATCCATTCAACGGGGCCAGCTATTGGGAAGCCAGGCGACCCCCACGGGGCTGGCCTTTCTGGGCCTGCTGGGAAGCTCTCCAGGGCCTTTCTTCAGGGAAACTATTTTATTTTAAAACAAAGCAACAAAGTCTCTCTTTTTCTAATAATGGAAACCCATCTGGCACCCAAAGTGTATTCCTTGGCTCTGTATTACTAGTCCTTTTGCTTAATTATAAAAATTGTATTCACAAAGAGTTTTTTCCTCCCTTGAGGCTATCTGAAGAATGCAATGTTCAGTGCTCTATTAGGTGAGACCTTTAAAATGAACATCAATCATTTGGAATTTTAAGCAATATACCCTTACATTATTTTTATTATGCTTTCCTGTGATGTAATTAAATAATAGGGTGTGGCCTTATGAGATCAAGCAGAGTCCTGCCGGTAAAAAGAAAGGTGCTGTGTTTGAAACGTGGTCCGTTGGTGTTAAAGGAGAGCTCGGGTTGGCAGTGCTGTGGAGAACTTGCTGTGGGCAAGAAGCAGTACCTGCTGAAACCGCAGCGCGGCTGAAACAGGGCTGGTGTAGAGACCAGTTAGCTTGGGGCCGAGCAGTTCTCGACCTTCATAGCTTCCGAGACCATCAGTGAGCTAAGCACACGTCCAGCTCCTGCTGTGGACACTGAGTCATGACCTTTCTGAAAAGGTTCGGCCTTCACACTGTATTGTAAATGGTAGGAAAGCGTTCATGTCTTGTACAGATTTCAGTCCAAACTGTTAAAAATAAAGCTCACTTCTAAGCGGAGGGCAGTTTCAGATATGTGTTAAATCAATGTGTCATACCACGATTTTCCAGTGACGCCAGGTTTTGAAGACATCTCTGTACCCTGGTATAGCAGACACAGCTCTATTTCAAGATCACATTGCAAAGCAACTTCACAGTTGTTGCCTTGCTGTGTGGTACTTTGACACACAATCTTGGTATCTCTAGAATTTAAGTTCTCCAAAAACCACAACTGTAGGTGCTTCTAAATTAAAATTTCCCAAGCTCTGGAAAGAAATAGAAGTACCATCCTTTTTCTGTCATTTTAGGTCAAAACACCCAATTGAGCTTATATAAGAAAAGGCAAAAGTAAGCATCATGTATAAAATAGTTTATTACCATAATAAATAAAATTAAACTTTGTTTTACAAATATCATTTGTGCTTGTTTAAAAATGTTGAGAAGGGAATATCACCAAGGGAGGGGCCCACATGTTCCTCTTAACATTCCCAAGTTGCAGACATACAGTGGAGTTCCTGGCAGCATCCTCCGCTGGCCACAAAAATAGTATCGGCTCATTTGCACTTCTGTTTATTCATGCTTATTTGGACAAAGTGACAGATGCAAAGGAAAAAGAAAACCCCATGAAGGATTTGGCAGGACTCAATGGAAAGAGTGTTAGTATAAGAAGCCCCAGAGTGACAAACTACTTACGAGTAGGTGTCCTTGTGGTGTTGGCAGAATGTTGGCTGTGGACCGTCCAACCGACACACAAATACAGTGTCTGAGTATTAAGAGAATACATTCATTGGGGGATTGCATCTTTCTTAACATAAAAGCAGTTCATATCCTGATACAAGATCCGTGAACTTCTCATTATACAATGAATGGATCCAGAAGTCACAGAGAAAGCGACAATGGCTCTAAGGAAAGTTTCATGGCCGGCCGGGGGAGCACCCACCGGGTCCGGCACCTGCAGGTAATTCAAGTCCAGTTCTAGAGGTTCCAGAAAAAGTCTGATAGGTTCTCATGAAAATGAAGTTTCATGTGAAACTAATTTAAGCTTCAGACAAATTCACATTGGTTCTTTTGATCTGTGTGGGTGGGGGTGGGGTGGGAATGAAAACTTCTCCACGTGAACTCCTTGGTTCCTGGAAGAACAGTGGTTTCTCTTACAGCTGCAGTCGGCGCTGAGAGGACAGTGGTATCCGCCCCAGCCGGAGGGCACAAGAGCTGGTGAAGGTAGTCCTTACTGAAGCGAGCGAGAAGGCAGTGCAATGATTTACACAGAAGAGAGGCTGTCCGGGGGCCCGAGTGCCCGCAGTGGGCCTCCTGTTTAAGCAACACTATGTGAGGAGGGAGGAAAGGGGAAAGAGTGCTGGCAGCTCCACCACAGCTGGAGTTCCATTCAAGGGTCTTAAGGCTAAACATCGTTATTGCAAAACACTATACAATCTGTTCATCAAATGCACATCGACTTGTATCTCCACCAGGGCTCCCCACATTCCCCAGATGGTGCATGTGCCGTAAGGTGGTCAATGCAATAAGGGGAGATGAGGCTCCTTCTGTGCCTGGTGTTCCTAAGGCATTCGTTTAGTCCCCACAGAGGCTTGGACAACACTTTGACAGTTGGCTCTGTCAACCTAAGTAAAGAGGCAAGCTCAAAATTGTCAAAGGAGATGAGTTTTCGGGAATAGCAGAGGAGTTGCGATTCAGGACTCACCTATAGTTTCCTACAGGTTGCTTGTCCCTAACTGCAAAGGAAACAACCCCAGGGGACAGTGACCCTTGGAATTCCTTCAGAATTGAGCAGGGTACCCTCACTGAGCCCTTGGTGCTCATTGCTTTTTCGAGTCTCCCTTGCTTCCGGTTTGGGGAGTCTCCTCTTGGATTCGGGGCTCCTACCCTTTGGTTGAGCTCCACTGCTTTATTCAGAACCTGTTCAAATGCTTCATTCTTTCTGTTTCAGTGTTCATCCTACTCACGTGTTTTCTTGTTTAGGAGTACGCTATAATTTTGGTATAATTACTTTAGAATTTTTGAAAGTAAAAACTAAAAATAATATCAGTGGTCTTGGGTCCAGCAAATAAATCTACCAAAGTGCTTGCCACCTCCTTATGAAAGACTTGATCTCCAAAGCAAAAAGACTCCGAGAGAGGATAAATTGATCACGGAAAGACCAGATTGACAGCCAACTGCCAGGAAAATTTCTGTGTAACAGGAGATCCCTGGTCATGAGTCAGACAACTAGGGCAAAGGCCATCCTTGAGGAGAAAAGTGGATCCGTGAAAGGCACAGTCCCAGTAAAGCAAAATACAACTCCCACTCCTGAAGGCACCCCCTTCAAACTATTTAGGAATTTTTTTGGCTCTCAAGAAAATAAATGGGGTTTATTCCCAGTCATCCAAATGCTTGAAGGGTGGCCCCCCTTCAGGGACTCCAGCTGGCTTTATGTTAAAAAAAGTATAGTTTTGCTTTGTGTGCATTTTGGCATAATGGGCCAACCTTACTAAAGATGGTCAGTGGTCATTATGAGGAATTCTCAATCTCCCTAAACTTTTCTCCAGAGTCAATTACAAGATCACAGTAATTGAACTAAAGAATCTAAATGAGAAAACAATTTTCATTGGTACCTAGAGGCTTCTAAATAGTCAGGATTCTCAAATTGCCTCCTCACACGATACTACATACAAATTAACTGAAGAAAATAACTAAAAGAAGATTTAAAAGCATTTGAAGCCCCTTCCTTGGCAGCACCAACTGCGGTTTCCCCCAGCCCTGTTGCTCCACCTCCTCCATAGCTACCTTTGCCCTGTTCTAACCCCTTCCTTTAGCAGAATGTCCCTTCTCCTCTAGTCCTAAAACCTTACCAACTAAGCCGTTAAAACTCTCCCTTGTATTAGGCCTTTGGACAATACCACTAAACACATTAATTTCTTACATCCTATGGACCGAAGCAGAACTTAGAGCTATGGAAGATTTTCCCACGGTAACTGAAGGTCCTCACAGGTTTGCCAAAGAATTCAATACTATAATTCAAAGGTATCACCCTGGCACCTCTGCTCTCTATCGGTTGGTGCACAAGCTCGCTGGAGAACACACCCTGCATGGCCGGCTTCTAGGGGAAGGCTCAGTGGGTGGGATTTGAAGCTCAAGGTCCTTGCTCAGGAGCCCAGAGCAGCGTTCAGGCAAGAGTAGGCAGTTAGCTCAAAGCATAAAAATGAAAGAAGAGAAGGTTTGGCTCATTTAAAAAAATGTTTCTTTTCCCCAGAGAATACAATTACAGCAAAAGTCCCTAAAATCCTTAGATGGAGGACAAAAGCATGTCCAGCCACACCAGCACTCACACGAGCACGTGTCATGGGCCCCGTGACCTCGAGATGAACAGATCCAGGCTTCCGGTCAAGCCCAGTTTGGATCCTAAGAGTCAGTCATAGGAATACATTCATGGAGCTTTATCCTCTGCCCCTCGCCCCAGCAAGTCTGGACTTCAGTGCCTCACACATCAGCATCTGTGCCCCTCAAACCCAGATTGGGGGTTCATTCCCGAATAGACACCTGCACCCCTCAGGCAGAGATGAAGGGAAGTGGACAGGACTCGCCACACTGGCCTGCGGGGTGCTGGGGGGCACGGAGCCTGTCATCAAGTCCCCGGGGAGCTGGGCAGCGGCTTCTGAAGCTGGATGTGAGAGTCATTAGGGTCCTTGCTCTGCTTTAAATGTAGCAGGTTCAAAACTTCAGAAGTTGGTGCAGGAGCATGTTTAAGGAAGGCAGACTTGAGGGGAAGCTGGTAGATGGGATTCTAGATATTTTACAGCCCCTGCCCAAGGACTAGATAGCAGCTTCTCAAGATAAAGACAGGGAAAGCCCGTGGCTTTATCCAAAATCACAAACAATCATGACAGCCTCAGGAAATTTCACTTCCCTTTCTTTGTATGCTTCCGCCTGGGGCTAAATCTAACAATTTCTCAGCCTTAGGTAGTCTGGGGCCACCCTGAGTGAGAAGCTGCAGGAATCTGCAGGACCTCAGGGGAAGGCGCCTGGCCTCGGCCTCCAGACTTTGCTCCCCAGGACCATCTGTGCCAACCCTGAGAGCCAGAAGAGGACAGTCCCACTCCACACAGAGAAGGGAGGGCCAAGTCCTGGGTCCTGCCATGGCCACTGAGCAGGTGGGTGGGTGGGCCCAGACAGCAGGCCTTCAGAAACACTGAGTATCTTTGGTAGGAAAGGTCCCAACCTGTCAGGTCCCCCTCAGTACGAGGGAAATCAGCCCTAGGTCCAGACTCCGCAGCAAAGCAATGGACGCCAGGCAGAGGTGGTCAGGATGGGGCTGCTGCAGCATAACATGTGCACAAGGTCAGTGCCGGGACGATTCCCTGCTGTCACTGCGGTCCAGACCATCTGCACCCCCAACTGCACCCTCTCAAAGTGGAGTTCTTAGAACTGAGCTTTCAACCTTCAGTTCTTGTCAATTTTTAAGAGTCTGATTCCTCTCTGCAGGCATACACTTGGGTAAGCCCTGCCTTGCTCAGGAGAGACCTCTTCTCTTTCCTTTCTCAGGCACCATTGGAAGGAACCCAAGCACACAAATGACCAAACCCCAGGCCAGAAGTGGCAGTGGAGCATCCCCAGCACGGTGGCACAGGCCACCCCATGATCATGGCTCTGAGCTTGGACCCTCCCCACGGACCATACCTGCTCTCCATCAGTTTACCAGACAGCTGGAAAACCCAGGGCCTCCCTCTCTTTTTCCAGCTCCTGAAGCGAGTGCATACAATCATGGCCCTGTGATTTGTCACAGTTTCTCTTGAAGTCCTACTGACTTTAGTAGGAGGTAAAGAGATTAGTTTTAAAATAAAGCCAAGCCTGGCTCCCACATGTTCTATAGTGACTGCATGCTGTGAACAAAATACAAACTTCTGAAGGGCGACCCCATTGAGAGTTATAAACATAGCACTTGCTACAATCATTTTTCTGTGGTGTGTGTGTGTGTGTGTGTGTGTCTGCTTTGCTAAGGAAGCAACTCTGGGCTCATTGCCCTTCCTGCCGATGCCCCCTACCCTGAGGATTGCCACAGGAGCATGGGGGGGAGAGGTTGGGGAGAAAAAGAAGCAGAGGGGCCTGTGTGATGAGGCCAGTGGCATGAAGCCATCCCGTAAAGCGAGCGGTGGAGAATCTCTGGATCCCAAGGGCCCCTCTCCAGCTCTTGTGTGTGGCTCACCTCTTTGGGGAAAGGAGACCCGAGGGTTCCCGGCTCTCAGCGTCTATGGGAGGCACCCACAGCACCTCAGCTGCTTTTTGGCCTTAACCACTGGAGCCAGAAGTTGAAGGCTCTGCCCTCCCTGTCCCTCAGGCTCCCCTTGTCCCGAGCTTGTTACAAATGAGGACTGTAGGAAAATATACGATGAGGTCAGACAAAGGCTGTACAAGGACAGGGAATGCTGGGAAATCCCTGGGCCCATCTCAGTCTTTGGGGTCTTGGCAAAGGAGCCCAGCATGGTATATACGTGAGGGGTTCTTGGTGCTCCCCCACCAATATCCGAATGGCTGCTGCTCTTTCCTGGTAGTTTTCATCTTTTACAAATATCATGGCAGTAAAAAATTAAAAATGAAGGAAAACACCCGTAGACAGCATGCCCCCTCTTTCGAGTTTGTGCAAAGGCAGTTCCGCGGCAGTCGGCGTCGGGCAGGGGCCGCACACTCCGCTTCCCACGGCTTTGAGAGAGCGCGAGCCTAAGCAACTGTCCCACTTGGACTTCTGTCAGGAAGAGCCTACTTGGAAAGTTGTTGGTCATGTAGGTGTGTGTGGTGGGGTGTTGCCTAGGGCGGGTGGTGGGTTTTCGTCTTCGACTCTGTATTAACGGGCCTCTCAGCTCGCTCCAAAGATGTCTCTCTCTGATTCCGGGGACTGGGGCCTGGATATTTCAAACAGCTCCTGAGGAGACTGAGACGATCTTCTGGAAGTTAATATCCTGAGAATCTCAGAGAGCTGTTTCTCGATGCTTGTCATTTTGGCGTTCAGGGCCTTGATGTCCTCTTTCAGCTCGTGTTTCACCTCCAGGAGGGTGGCCTGCAGCGTCTGCTCCGGGATGGGGTAGAAGGAGTGCTTGACCTCCGCCAGGACGGGGCTGCGGTCCTGGGGGCTCCTGGCCTCACTGACGTTGTCCAGGCGCAGGTCGCTCTTGGTGATGCCGCTGTCGCACGAATCCGTCTTCTTCAGTGTGGCCTCCCCTGACGCCTTGGTCCTCTCGGGGAGCGTCTCCATAGACTCGGCCTTGGACACTTTGTTCCAGTCCTCGCCCTTCCCGCAAGCATCTTTGAAGCGGGCCCAGCCCTTGCGCTTGGCGCAGTCGCCGCCGCCCGCCTTGGCGCCCTGGCACTCAGAGCCCGGCGCGTGCAGCTTGGCGTGGTCCGACACGCCCAGCCCTGGGGGGCAGGCCGCCGGGAAGGGCACGGGCGTGGCGGGGCTCTCGCGCACCGTGACCACGCTGGCCTTCGCCAGGCTGTGGTTGGCAGAGGCGTGCTCCGTGAGGACACTGCCCTTCTCCACGTCCAGGTCGTCCAGGTCCCGGCCGCCCCTCTCGGCTGCCAGCCTGGCCTCTTTCTGCTGCCGGAACCTCTGGAAGAGCCTCCGGACAGGGTGGTCTGGCGGCAAGATCAGGGGGGCCTCATTCTTCCGTTTCATGCGCTCTTCCTCTTCCCGCTTCACATCGCTGATCTTCCGGAACACGATCTGGAGAGACACAGAAGGACACACCATGTTAACTGGCCACTGGGCCCCTCTGCCTGTCACAGTTCTGGGCTCCCAGTCCCCGCCCCCGCGGGTTGAGGCTCACAGCCCCTTTGCATCCCTACCAAAGCCTGCTGGGGCTCTTCTCAGCAACCACCTTCTCTTTCCTTTTCCTGACACTCTTCCCTGCTTCCCTTTAGCATAAATGGACTCTTGCTGCATCCTCTGCAAGAGAAACAAACCCCCAACCTCTCCACCCGCACATGCCAGGAAGCTGGAGCTACCCAGAGGCCTCCTCCGCCAGACTGTGCCGATCTCTGAGACTCTGAGCTGGGCCCTCTTTAACTGGTCCTTGCCTGCAATTCAACTTCACATGACAAACTCAAAAAATCATTTTTTGACCCCATCTCAGACCTAATGCATCAGAATCTCTGGGTGGAAAGCCCTCGAATCTGAACTTCAAAAGCTCCCCAGGTGATTCTGTTGCACATAAGTTTGAGTATCTCCCTCTAAACCATACTCCAGGATGAGGAAGTTCGGCTTCAACCCCAGGCAGGGCTACAGCTAAGACTGCCATCTGCACATTGGACCCTAAGTGAGCGGGGCTGGCTGGGCGAGGTGAAAGCTGGTCTCACAGGGGAGCCCTCCTCGTCCTCACGGAGCTTACAGGAAGAAAGGCCCGTGACCTTGCACACGAGCTTGCCCCAACAATAATAACACCGGGCAGTGCCTCACAGCCTGTTACACACTTGATGTCGCTTCAGGTTTTCCTTAAAACAGTGCTATATAGGTCCCAGGGACACATTATTTACCACCCCCATTTTAGAGAAGAGGAAATCAAGACGTCACATAGCAGGTAGTTTCCTGGAAGGAATTGTACCCAAGACACCAGATCCCGGATCCATTGGATGTCCAGTAGGTACTTCCTGGCAATGACAGTGCTTCAAGCAGAGGACTGACTGACAGCAACGTTGTCTCCTGAGTGTGGCTCTGAGCATGAGCTACACATGACAGGGCTCTGCCTGGGCCGACGACTGATATGGGAAAGCCTCGTCACTCCTGGCTTCTAGTGCTCGTGGCAGCTGCACTCCAGTGCCTCGACTCAAAGCACATCCACACCTGCAGGAAGCAGCCTGCGACAGGTCCTTGTCTTTATGTAAATTGCTGGTACCGAGCCCACTGGGGAGTAGAGGAGAGGCCCATGGAAGGGAGCTTGGCAGCTCTTCCAGCAGAACCATCTGGAGCCCCTGTGCCCTGTGCGGCAGCCTCAGACCCACCCTGAACCGGCCCCAACGACCGGCCACTGGACCCCAGGTCTTGGGGAGGCGCACATGGTGGCACACCAGCAGGAAGGGTTTGGGGCCAGAGAGTTAGTCCCAGCCCTGCCACTAGCTGTGTGACCTCTCACAGGTATCTTTACTTCTGAGTCTCAGTTTTCTCACTGAAAAGTGGGGAAAATCTCTACTTTACTGACTTGGTGTAAGATCAACACAAGATACTTATGTAAAAGCACTGGCCCCACTGCAGATGCTTAAAATGAATCCTCCTGCCCCTGGTTAAAAAAAAAAAGGCAGAGGCAGTGATAAGGCTTTTTGATTTTGTACCTCTAGGTGCAGATGATACATAACTCACCTTACCTGCTCCAGGAAGCCCCAGCCCAGAGCCGGAGGGCTCCACTCAGGTTATCAGATATGACTGACATGACAGTCATTTTTTAGTGCCAATAAATACAGAGGAACCCAAAAACCATTGAGTTGCTTGATGCCCGCGATCAGTCAGCAAATCGCTGGCAGACTGGAGGCTCACACCTGCCATCGGACTTGTTCATCAAAGCTACTGTCACTGGATGACTTTATAGTTGAGTCACACACAGGTGGGTGGGATGGAGCTGCCACCCCTTGTGCCACCTGGTTAAATCTTCCTGTCACATTGCTCAGGTCTTGGCGTCTCCACTGGGCAGCATTTCTCCCATCCCTGCCCTGCCCTGCCCTGCTGTGATCTTATAACCCCACCTGCCCCGGTCCCCTTCAGTCACAGCCTATCTGCCCCTGCAGTCTCGCCTGCAGACCAGCAGAGTCCTGGCCACTCTGAAGACAAATCCAGGTAAAGGACCACAGGGATGGAGGGAGGATGGTAAGTTGGATGATGATCAGGAAGGACCCTTTCTGCCTGTTCCCCTGTGCTCTCAGTTGGCATTCTTACCCTCTGTGCTCCCCTCCACTCACGTGGTTCTGTGTTCTAGGAAAGGTCCCTGCTCTCTACTGGGCATCCAGATACTCCTCACACCAGGCCCCACTCAAACAGCACCTCCTCCAGAAAGACTTCCCTGATTCCATGGAGCTCTAAGGTAAACTCCCACCTTCCAACTCTAGCAGCCCTTGCTCTTCTGCCCTAATTACATTCTATCTTGTATCCTTTTGCAGTTGAGATACCAACTATTTCCTTCCCCAGTCACATCCCATTTTAGAGGGGTGAAGGGGAGAAGTGAATAAGGAAGGAGGTTTAGACAAAGGAGAGATGAGGAAAAGAGGGAAGAAGGGAGAAAGGATGAATGGATAAGAATGTAAATGTAACCAGATGGGAGGGTGGCTGTTCGAGCTGATTGCTCTGGTTCCTGCACTTAATTCTGTGGGACATCTGATTCTTAACAGTTTCCCCACTTTTTAACTTGAGCCAGTTTGAGTGGGGTCGTGTTCTTTGTAAGCAAAAGTTCCCAAACAAGATACCAGTTATTTACATCTTTTATCTTATTCCCTGGGAAAACTTCCTAAGGGCCTACCAGACTACTTTGCATGTCACATTGTATATTTTTTTTTAAAAAAATTATCTACTATAAGAGAATAGGGATTGTCTGATTTGTTCACTATTTTCAGCACTTGGAAAATGCCTGGTAACTAGAGAGGCCTTTGGTAATATTTGTGGAATGAATGAATGAGTAACAGATAAATAGGAGCTAATGAATCAATGGGAGAATGTCTTCTGCCTGGAAAGATGAAATCACAGAGATCATAATCAATGTTATAAAAGGGAGGGATTGGCTCAGGACACATGGTCTTCTTACCCTCAACATCAAAGGTCAGGGGCAGTTCTTGAGACTGGAAATGAGATGTTTTAAGGCTAAAGAAAAGGAAGCACTTCTTCAACTTTTGAAGCATCAACACTAAACTAATCCCAGGAGGTTATACAGGGGAGCATACCCGCAGGTTAATGAAGGTGGACATGTGAGGGGAAGTGGTAGGTCCTCCTAGAGGAGATGGGTATGCTCTTCGACCAAATGCCCTGTAGGTCAGAATCCTGGACGGGGGGCCGGGGCTCAGTCTGGCCCCGCGGCATATTCTGATGCTGTGGCCACGTCATCAATGGGCGCAGCTCAGCACTCATGTGTGGTGTCCGCCCTGCCTGGTTTCAGGATCCGTAACCCCCCATGGCTAAGGCTGAGTGAGAAACCTCTGAGAACCAGGAGGCCTAAGGAGACAAAACCTATTTCCCTGAACATGGGCACTGCCTGCTCTGCTATTCCCTTCAGCCTGGTCGGATAGTCAGTGACGGGCAACCATTCTCTGGAAAGGATGGACCAAGACACACACGATCACGTGGGAATAAGCCATCAGGGAAGAGACTCAGGGGGCTGTGGAAGTGAGGGAGTGATCGATATCACCCCTGCCCCCTCAGGGTTGCAAATAGCCTGAGTCCTAGTTCTGGATGTGAGACATCCAAGTCTCCTGGCTGCCTTTGTCTCCTCCGCCCAACTCAGGGCCTGCAGAAATAGCAGGGGTGGTGAGGCTCAGACTAGAGTCTGTGGACACTTGGGGTAAATTAGACCTGGGGCATAAGATATGTAAAATCCTGTGAGACCTGCTTGCTTGGATGCTCTTGATGTGTACGCTCTGGCAAGAAACTAGACTAATCATGTACCTGTCAGGTAATACCAGCCCCAAAACCCAGAATGAGACTTTTGAACTCTATGTAAATTATCTACCTGTTTTGATCTTTTCTGCTAGACAATGAATCCACATTCTGTATCTGTTCACCTACCCAATACTACCTAATAAAAAGCCTATTGAGGCGACGGCTCGGGGCGCTCTCTTTTGAGAGAGTGGCCAGGCCACTCGGAGGCACCCTCCCCTTGAGAGGGTAGCCATGCCGTCACTATTCCTCCACAGGACTCGGTAGTCCGTGTGTATGTTTCTCTCACCACTCGAGAGCCAGCCATCTGCAACATCTGCGGTCACCGCGGGACGGTGACTGCAACAGCTCATGGGCTCAGGCTCACCGATCAGTGCTGACTCTTCGGAGTCCTCTTGGCTTTTTCCAAAGTGTTACCCTAGTGCTGCCCTCAGTCATCCTGGGTGCCAGAGGCACCTCTACCTGAATATCACTGGCTCATCCAATGGGGAGATGAACCAGAAAAGAACATCTGACCTCCAGAAGTGCCTGAGCCCTCCTTTGAAAATCAGAGAGTAAACCCAGCATCCTCCAAGGACACAGAGCCTATGTGGTCAGACGGCTTCACTGATCTGGGGTCTAGGGCTCTGCTGTTAACTTCAACCACTGTTTTGGAGAAGTCAGTCATGGACTCTTTGTCTCAGAGGCGGCCACAATCAGGCTGTTGGCCAAGTGCGGTAGATCCGAGTGAGCAGGGTGGCAGCATGACTCACGACAATGAGGTCTGTGCTGCCAGCACCAGCCGCAGCAGCTCTCATCTGCTCAGAAAGGCCCCACAGCTCACGGCAGCGGGGTGCTCTAGGAATGCTGGGCAGCACCCAAGTCCATAACCCAGGATGCGCTCTGCTCTGAACAGGCTCTAGCTGGAGGCCTGGGGAAGTCTATCCAGCTTTTTCAAGTGTTCCGTGACATTTTAATGGTGCTATAAAGATGAAAAGTTTTAAAATGAAATTAATTTGAGCAACCTGGCAACATTAAATGTGTTGCTTTACTGCAGGACTTCTCAGAGCCGTAACGTTGGGGCTCAAAGGCTAATGAACTTTACGAATGTCTAAGAGGACAATATCGCAGGTCGCGTATCTTAAACCCTTTTCCCCAGAGCCTGTTTTTGCAAAGGGTAGTATTCCCCAGAATCCCATCTGGCAAACACTGAAATTACATCCACGTGGGGAGATGAGGCACCCTCTGTATTTGTGTGTAGCCCTAATGGATGGGAAGGCCGTTTCCTGGCCCATCTTTCAGCTAAATGGTGCCCACTATCTCGACCCCTACTGTGGAACCCCCAGACTTCGGGGTTTGGAGTCTCTGTCGCAGATGCATCGTCCTCTAGTGGATGGAACTGGATCAATCCATACTCTATGGCATGACTGATGAAGCCATTGGATCAAGTCTCCTGCCCATCTGTGGCTCTATATGCTTTGTCCATACTGAGCAATTTCAGGTCCTGAAAAAGCTCCCTTCAATCTCATCTCCCTTTCCATTCCTTCAACCTGACTCCTAGGTGACCTTTAGGCTTCAGCCACCTACTCCAACAAGCTTCCCTGACCCTCCCCCACCCCTAGGTTCATGGGGTAGCCACATGTATACTTCCATTACAGTGTTTTGCTTATTTGTCTTTTCCTTTAGGCATAGCTCTCTAAAGGTGGGCATCATGCTTTATTCCATTTTTTTCACCTTCAGTATCATGCTTGGCATATATAGTACTCAATCGATTGTCAATGAAAATGTCAGTGAATAAATGATGGCTAACCCCATTTGTGAGGTCCATGCTGGGGTGAAAGAAGTGATGTGTATGCCCTCTCTGCACCCACACATGTGCACAACATATCTATTTCTGATGTCTGTGGTCTATGGGGAGAAAGAAAAAGAGGGAGTACAGGTAGACTTCTCAATGAACAACATATATGCTCCTGAGGAGTAATGTATAAATAAAATCCTAAGGGACTTCCATTTCCACTCATCTGTGTTTCAGACTGACCTAACACTGATTCCATCATCCCTGCCTGACCAGTTTTTAGTTTTTCAATCTCTTACATGAGCTCAGAGATCTGATTTTTAGAAGTAGCCCTGAGATGAAGGTTTTTGTAGAGTACAACTGCTCTTGAATTTTTCTTTTGTATAAACTTGAATCTTCCTGTGGAGGGCAATCAATGTCATGGGAAGAGCCTGTGGGACTGACGACAGGAGCACTCATTTCAGTTCTGCTGCCCAGCAAGGCTGGGCCCTGAGCAAGCCGCCCTCACACCTGCCCTCACCAGCTGGACAGCCTCCTCCCTGAGCTCCCATCATCGCAGTGCCAGGTTTTCTTCTTTTGTTTTCCTGTTTTATGTATTGGGCTTCATTCTATGCAAGGATTTCATTCTGGGCAAGCACTCCATGGTCCAAAAAGTCATTTGGAAACCACTCGATGAGATCCTCTCTAAAGTCTCTTTGAGAATGATTAATGATTATAATAGTACAGTACTTTTTACTGTGCTTTACAGCTTATTCCACATACTCAAGTGCATTATCTCATTTAAGCCAGAATTCCAGTTGTGCAGGGGTCTCCTCCACAGTATGACAGTTAAGGAGACTGGAGCTTAGCTGGTGGAGTGACCTGCAGCAGGTCACACAGCTGGGTAGAAAGAGAACTTCAGGGTATAGACCAGTACTCTTGCCTTGACATCACCTTTCTTGACATTGGCCTTCTGTAGACAGGGGCCACATCAACAGATAGGTGCCAGGGTCTATCTGGAGAGGTTGTTACCAGAAGCCTTCTTATCGCCCACTGGGAAGGCCGTGGAGACAGGCTGACACATATCCTGGTACCAGGGATGGGATAAGTCTGGATCCTTCCTGGCCAACCAGAGTCCTGCCAGCCCACAGTGGGGCCTGACGTGTTGGGCATGAGAGGCCCACACAGAATGCTAAACAGCCCATGACTTTCTGGAACAGGGGAGACAGAGGACGCCTCAGGGCAGAGGTGGCTGCTGCACCTCACTCATCCATCTCTGCATCCCTCCGAGGGCTCACCAAGCAATGGCCTGAGCCTGGGAGGCCTTTAATGAATGGTGGTTAAGCTGAAATGGATTGACATGCAGCTCCTAGAGCTGCAGGGCTTTCTGAGAAGCTATTTTTGAATTTATTTGGAAAAACAACCCCCCTGAGATCTGAGGTGAGTCAGGACAGTTAGCCACCTCTTCTGGGTTGCAGTCAAGGAGAGCCTGGCTCCTCCCAAGCCCACCCGAATAAGGCAAGGGGGGCAGGAGTCCCCTCAGGGTCACTGAGCAAGAAGGTCCCAGCAGCACACGGGAGGGGATGGACTGCCCGGAGTCCTGACAGCACAGAAGATAGAAGCTGGTGATTAAAAGAGCTCAGAGTGAGGAGTAAAAACGTATATGTAATGTCAATTCTCAGTGACATTATGAATAAATGAACAGAGGCGAAGGTATGAATCAGAAAACTGTAGATAAACTAAAAGGGATTTATTTTTGTTTTCATTGGGCTGGAACACACAGAGAGCAGAAGAAAGAACACAGGCTTGGAGTAGCCCCAACTCTGCCGCTGACTGGCCACTGCATGACCTTGGGCAAATTGTGCTCCTCCTTGGCTGGACCAGAGCAACAGTTCTCAAATCTGGCTGCACTTCAAAACCACTTGGAGAGGTGGTCAGCCACCTAGTGAGACGTTCCTGTGGCAAGGTCAGGAACTGGCCTTCGTAACAAGCTCCCAGGTGATTCCAATGCAGGCGGCCTGACCCAGATCCGCTGACCATGGTCTTGGACCCTTAGATTGATGACTGGTGTGATCGCTGCCACTCCACTGTCCTCACGTGTGAATGTGTCCACACACCACCCAGCCCCTCCTCCAGAAGCTCTGCATAGAACAGAGATTGACAAACTGGGCCATCAAAGAGACTGAAAACGAGGGAAAACAAACTGGGGAGGGACTGATACAATAAGGCAGCTGGGTGGGTTTTGCTTTTTGCAAAGGCCACTACTTAACTTCTCAGAACAGCCACAGCTGTTGACGATGGAATCAAACGCTACCTTTTCCTCTCAATAGCATCGTGGACATGTGGACTACCCAGACCATGGGAAGCCTGAGCCTCAGGGAAGGGAAAGGGGTCCCAGAGGGACTGAGGCCAGCCCAGGACAGCAATCACTCCTTGAGCTAAGACCATGTGCTGCCAGTGTCAAAAGCTAGAAGGGAATAAGGCATAACCCTTCCCTCCAGAGAGATAGAGTGGCAAACATCAGCTTAAGTTCAAGGCTGTAAGTGGCCCCAGGGTGGGCAGGAGTTGGTAGAGTCAGCATGGAGTGGTGGACAGTGAGAGCATGAGCGTTGGAAATCAGACACATATTTTCCCCAAGCTTCAGTTCTCTCACCTGTAAAAGCAGGTAATGCTACTGATTTCATTAGGCTATACAGAGGGTTAACCTGGGTGACATCAGTGAACCTTTATGAAGAGAGCTTCCTGTTTAATAGTTGCTGAGTAAATGTGTTGTGCATCATTCTTTGAGGGGTGACTTTTGAGATGATTCCAGAAGAATGCGCTGGAACTAGTCAGGGAGGTAAGGCAAAGGTGCTCATGCAGGGAACAGCACACGTAATGACACCAAGGCAGAAATGCCACCCGACATAGAAGAGTGTCTCTGTGGCAGCCGTCCCGGTGGCGGTGGGGGGACACTGATGGAGACTCACAGATGTGCCAGGCCCTGCTGTTAAATGTGGGACATGTACTACCTAACGCCCTCCTGACAGCAATCTCCGCACGTGGGAGCAATCCCTGTCCTCACTTTTCAAGTGACGAAACTAAAGGGCACAAAGAAGGTGAAGTTAAGACTCAAATCACGGCCACCAGTGTCCCTGCCCTTGCCCATGTTCTGAAGCCATTCTGCCAAAGAAAATGCCTTGGTTTTAGGGAAAAGGACGATTTTCTCTCAGTGTATGTCAATAACCTCCAGCCATGCCTGTCGCCCCTCTCTGCTAGTTTCTCTCATTCCATGTCCATCATCAACTTCGGTAAGAATTCAGGGACAGAACAGTGAAGCCGAGAGAAAATGGCCAAGGGGAGGAGAAAGGTCAAGAAGCAGAGACTCCCAGATCATTTAAGGAGGGACTGACTCATGAGGTACATTAGGCTGTGTGGCCCTTTAATTCGTCAGGACAGGGGAGAGACTTCAGATGAGGTCCAGCCTTGAGTGGTCAAGGCAAGCAAGGGGCAGTACAGCATGTGAGCTGAGTGCTTCGGTTACTGGAAAAATCTGGCCTCCCTGGAGAGCGATGACGTTGCCTTCAGGACACGGCCGTGGGCAGGAGAGGCAGGTACACAGAGGTCTGAGTGGACTTTATCCAAGAGGAATCTAGAGGCTAGAGATGACCTCTAGCTCTCAGGTGACCTGGTCCAGCGGCTCTCAGAGTGCTGCTCACAGGCTGGTCCCTCCCACCACGCAACATCTGTCCTTTCTTCTAGCATTAAGAATGATCTGGTCACACCCCTCAGTGGCATCCCACAAGCACTGGCTCCATCTCATTCCCTCTCGTAAGTGCCCCCAGGGAAAGCAGGCAGATCAGCAAGGTCTTCTTTTGACAGACTAGCCTGGGGCCTGAAAGACTCCTACAGGTACACCTGTTTCTCTGTCTTTAAGGAAGATCAAACTTGAGAGGGATGAGGATCCTTCCTTCTCCACACCACCCAGGGAAGGGGACACGTCCTTTGCTTTGCTGCTCGGGACAGAGATGGCACCTTTGCGTGGGAGCCGCTGGCCTCTGGCATTTCCCTGGGGCCACGTTTGTCCCTCTCCTCCTTGCCTTGTCTCCCTCGGTGTAGTAGATTGAATTGTGGACACCAAAAGACATGTCCACCTGGATCCTCACATGGGACCGTATTTGGAATAAGGGTCTCCACAGATCTAAAAAGGCAAGGATCTTGAGACGAGATTATTCTGCAGTAGGGTGGGCCCTCAATCCAGTGACGAGTGTCCTTATAAGAGGCAGAAAAAAGAAGACAGGACACGTAGAGCAAAAGGGCATGTACACGACGATGGAGGGAGCTACTGGAGGGACGCAGCCACGAAGCCGAGGAGTGCCGAGGCCGCTGGCAGCAACAGATGCAGGACAGAGGCAGGGAACGGGCGCTCTGTCAGAGACTCGAGAAGGAGCCAATCCCACAGACGCCTTGACTTCTCGCCTCCAGAACGGTGAGAGAATGAATTAGTGTTGTCGTAAGCTGCCCAGTGTGCAGTCATCTGTTACAGCAGCCACAGGAGACCAGGACTTGGTTTCCTTTACTGCTGCTTCTTCCCGTCCCCTGAGTGTGGCCCTCCCAAAGCCCTGTCCTCTGCTGTGTCCTCACAGGGCCCTGCCACAGAGCTCACCTGCTTCATGCAGCTGAGGTGCCAACAAGAACTGGTGACAATGCCCACCCTGCTCGGTGCTGGCACAGACCCTGAAGAAATTTCTTGATCTTTCTAAGTTTCAGTTGTCTCACCTGCAAAATTCCTACCTCCAGCCTTGCCATACTGATGCAATGAAATGACATTTGTGAGAAGCCCCTCCCTCCCTTCGCAGTTCCTGTAGCCCCGGCAATATAACGTGAAACTTCCCACGCCGAGCATGGCGACATCCCCCTCTTCTGTCCTAGCCAGCTCAGTCCCTCTTCCCACCCAGGCCTTTGCAGTCGGGCGGGAGGAAACGCAGCCAAATGTAGAGCCGCTGACCCCTCTTCATCAGAGTTGCTTAGGGACTGAGACGGGTGGACCGGTGTTCAGCCCCCAACCCACCCTGAATAACGCCTACCTCCTATCTGTCTGTGGAAGCGCAAATCTTGACTTCCGAAATCGCAGGAAGTAACACTGCGCTGTCTCATTATTCCAAGGGAGAGGTTAAGCATGAGGAAGGTGATCCATGGCATGTAGAAATCAAACCCACCAAATACTTCTCTTATGGGGCATCTGGCTCACTCCCCTCACCCCCTTCAGCCAGATACCCCTGCACCATCCTGCTCACTGTCGCTTTGCAGAGTTGGGACCATGTTTTCTCCACCCTAGGCCTAGTCTCCTGAACATTCCTTTTGCCTTCTGGCCTGAGATGGAGAAAATGGGGAGCCCATGGGAGGAGAGAGCCAGGGTGGCACCGAAGGGGCCACATCTCACCGCCACCACCTCACCTCTGAGCCACTCTCCAGCGCTTCTCTCCCGTCCTCGCCTGAGCCTTCCGCCCAGCCAGCGGTGGCTAACACCAACCAACCACGTGACAAAGGACCGGACGTCGGGCTAAGCACTTTGACCTCACCGGTTACTCACTCCTCACAACCACCCCGTGACACAGAAGTCATTCACCCAGGTCAGCCTTCCCCTGGTGTTCTCTGGATTAGTATCTCCGCAGCTTTGCTTCTCGCCACCAAAAGAAGAAATAATTCAAGAAAGATTACCCGTCCCCAACACCTTCTGGTTGGCTCCATTCTCTTAATTTTTTTCTGGGTTAAAGAATCTCTTACAAAGCATATACTTATATAATTATAATTCCACTCATAAAAAATAGCTGTTTTCTACAAAAACAGACAAACAACTGAGAATTCTGACAACTTGTATGTCACTAGAGGGTTGGCTCTGACGTGCATGCCGTGGTCCTTCGTGACCCGTGCCTCCCTGTCTGAGGCATGTGGCTGGGTTGCTGTGACTCCCACAGCTGTCTGGTCACACGACCCCACGCACCAAGCACCTGAGCAAACAGACAACTCCTCGATTCGTGCAACTGCCTGGTTCTGGAAAATGATGGTCGTAACAACTCAGCTGCCACCCGATCTGCTGGGTCTGCACTCCTGGAGAAAGTTTTCACCATCATCACCCTCACATGGACACCCACGCTTGCTCAGAACCGGTCTGTACCTCACTGTACCGTGAGCCTCACACCCCCAGCAGGGGTAGAGGTGGGAGCGGGGCTGGGAGAATCCCAGAGTGAGGCTGTATCTCTCTGATGTGAGAAGCTCCTGCGCCTTCTCACAAGCTGTCTGCACAGTGGCCCTGTACCACGCGTGTGGGCTCATCTAGAGAGCTAGTCCTTCTTGTCCTTGTCCCTGCAGGGCTGTTTCAATTTTAGGGGCAGTGTAGGGAGGAACTGGGAACTGGGTTAGGCGGAAGCCTGCATCCCCCGCAGGGCTGGCCACGCAGAATCACAGGTGGGTGTGGGGAGAAAGAGGACTGGTCCGGAGACGGGGTCCTCCGAGGCTAAGGGCTCTGTCATGATAAGGGGGAGGCTCAGTGGCTGCCTGAGGTTTTCCTTTGGGGCCTTAGTCTCCTCTCCTAGAGAGCATGTGTGAGGGGTGCACTGGAGGGGTCTCTTCATTCTCACACGCCCATTATCTGCCCAAACTATGCTCCTCAATGAGAGATGAGAGTGGGGTATCTGACACAATAGATTCACTGTCTTTCTAGAGCAGGGCCGAGGTCTCACTGTCCCTGCTAACAGCCAGGCACTGGACTCCAGCTCCAGAGTCATGCCTGGCCCCCAGACGCAGGAGGGGCGTGTCGGTGTGAGCAGCCTTAGGCTTCTTTCTCAAGGAGGTATGAGC
The DNA here is from genome assembly GCA_028533065.1 of Trachops cirrhosus. Classification (NCBI taxonomy): domain Eukaryota; kingdom Metazoa; phylum Chordata; class Mammalia; order Chiroptera; family Phyllostomidae; genus Trachops; species Trachops cirrhosus. The sequence goes on from CM052551.1 coordinate 29,096,270, forward strand.
CGTGGAACAGAAGGCAGACCCAAGCAGCTGTCTCTGCAAAGACCCTCAGGACTAGAGACAGCCAGAGCTTCGATCTGCCTTCCGTTTCATCACAGACTCCTGTTTCAGCACTGTACCTAGCATCTTACGCCAGCCACAATGAGCTGAGTGACGAGCCAGTTACCTTACTGCTGTCTACCTTACTTTCCCCATCCAGGAGCCGGGGAAGCTCGAGCTGGCTGTGTTCTCCTGCAGTGCTGGTGCTGGGCAGAGTGCTGTGCACGCCAGCTATGCTGGGGTTATTGCCATGTGGCCTCCCAGCAGGGAGGCATCGCCCAGCAGCCCCAGGGGCCAGGAGAGCCTTTCTATCCACACGAAGCACGCAGGGCAGCAGGGTCTGAGGACGAATATGATGGAGGTGCAGGGAGCAACTGAAGGGACGGAAGCCAGGTAGAAGGTTGTAAGGGCAGCTGGTGACAAGCATGGAGGAGGTGACCCAGGGAAGCAGAAGAGTGGACAGATGGAACTCAACACGGACATGGCCTGCTTCTAGATGTGCCTGCCAGGTCAGGGTGTGAGAGGAGTGGGCACGATTGGAAAACTCTGACTCTCGCCCTGGGGCCGCACCTGCACCGGGCCCTCCAGCAGCATTTGCAGCATGTGGGTGTCTCAGGGAGCACACGCTGCCAGTCCCAAAGGGCATTGGCCCCTGTCCTGTCTCCTAGTCCAGGAAGCCGGATGGAACCATATGTGAACCTCGAGGCTCCACTTAGCCCTTCCATGGGCAGTTTCCGTAGTCTGCCCGTCCTCATCTCCACTCCCAGGGAGCCCACTCTGGTCCCTGGCCTGGGAGAAGGGGCACAGTAGCCTCATTCCTAAGAGAAATAATTAGAGAAGAAGGAATCTCAGGGAGACCCATCCTAAATGGCACCTCTTAGAGACTGGAAAGCTCTTCCCACTTCTCATCGACAGCTCCACCCTGGGCTCTCGGCTGAAGTGATAAATGGCTCTGTCTCTGCCAGTCTGTTAAGGGTGGAAGCCCAGAGCCACCTGCCTCCCCACCCCCAGCAGTGGTTGTCTACAGGGAGAGGGACAGATCACCTGGGGAACTTTCTGTGCCTCCTCCAGACTGCCACACGGGCAGCTATGTCACACTCATATTTAGAGGACAGGCGTGCACATGTGCTCAGGAGATGAGATGCCAGCAGCTTGAACAGACATGAGGGCGACTCAGAATGGCCACTGGCCATCCACCTGGGTCTTTGGTATTAGTTGCTGACATCCCTGTCTTCAGGGGCCCAGCCCTTTTCTAAGCTCCCACAGCACCTAGCAGGCTTCAGCTGTGTTCAGGTTTTGCTTTGGGCACCTGCAATGGTCAGTGCATTTACTAGCCTGTACGTGTGCTCTGGTTGTTGCCTCATGCCCATTGTCCTCACTGTCCCCATTACCATACAAGTGTCCTTGCTGGCACAAGCCCCGCCTTGTTCATTGCGGTGGCCCCAAAGCTAGAACAATGAGTGGCATGTAGTAGGCATTCGATGACTGGTGACTGAGTGAGTGACTTGGGAAAATCAAGGAACTTCTCTGGTCTTTGGTTTTGTCTCTGTAACTTGGGAACCATACTCTTTACTATAGTCTCTAGAAGAACGTCAGGAGGATGCACTGAGACAGTGCCTCTGGTGTGGGGGTTGGGGTAGAGCTCATGCATCATTTATATCTTTATTGCCAACCAGCACCAAATCCACCCTCTGCACTCTGCATGGAGATGCTGGTGCTTCCCAGACCCCTGGCCAGCTGGTTTCGGTTAGATGCTGCCAGCAACAGGCCCCAGCAGAACTGAGGCAGGAAGAGGGGAGGAGAGGCTTGCTCTCTGCTCTCAGCCTTGTATTTATGATGCCAGCAGCAGCGGTCAGTTTTAGCCCTGCCCTCCAGTAGCTTTTCTGGCAGTGCCCTGCTCAAACCTTGCCATGGTCCCCTGGGGCCTGGGAGCAGTCCAGCGTGGCCTGGGTCCACTGCCATCCTCACCCCTGAGCACCCAAGTTCAGCTCCGTCCCAGAGCTTCGGGGTCGTGTTCCGGTATCTCCTCCTCAGATGTCCTGGCACAGGCCTCAGAGGTCTGAACTCGAGCTGCATGGGGCAGCCCTTCCAGATGCTGGGCCCCTCCTCTGGCCTCCTAGCATTGATAAAAATGCCAGTCTGTTGTGCTGCCATCCCGGAGAGCAGCTGCTTCTTTTAGTTATGAATCTTGAGCATCCCCAACATCTTTTCTCTCTTTCAGCCTTCTAATTCCTTAATTTAATTCCTCTCTTAAAAAATCAGTGTGGCCCTGGCTGGTGTGGCTCAGTGGATTGAGCGCCAGACTGTGAAGCAAAGGGTTGCTGGTTCGATTCCCAGTCAGGACACATGCTTGGGTTGCAGGCCAGGTCCCCAGTAGGGGGTGAGTGAGAGGCAACCACAGATTGATGTTTCTCTCCCTTTCTTTCTCTCTCCCTTCCCTTCTGTCTAAAAATAAATAAATAAAATCTTTTAAAAATGTTTTAAAAAATAGTGTGGTTTCAATTTCTGGTTTCCTAACTGGTGGGGGGAGACTTGAGGGGAGAAGGTCAGGTTGAAACCTAGCAACGCATGAGAAAGAGAAGAACTTGACCCCCCACCTGGGGACCCACAGCCCCCATTGTATTCCTTCACCACAGGCTGCCTGTGGAGGCTGGGGCTGGGGCCCTGGCCAACGTTACCTGGTCTGTGCTGTCATTAGCACCTTACTGTCTCTCTCTAGAACCTGTGAGGGCTACGGTCCAGGCCTTGACTTTCTTTTGGTTCTCTTGGCTACAAGGATGGGGTTGGGGAGAGATGGTCCCCTTCTTTCCTCCTCTCTGCTCAGTCTATTCCCATCACTCAGAGGATCTGTTGTTCCTAAAGCTTTGGGAGAACAGTGCCCTCAGATGCCTGTGCAGGGGAGGAGGAGGCAGATTTTGAGCCCAGTCTGTCTTAGAAATACTCAGTTTTTGGATGAATCATAGCCCAGCTGTGGCCTTGGATGGAGTAGTGCGCCTCACAGCCAGCTACTGGGCCAAACCCAATGTTAGGCATTTATTTGCCTTAACTCTCAACCACAAGAACATGAAGAGTTACTCCTCTTTCAAAGGTGAAGGACTCAGGCCGAGGGAGCTTAAGTCCTTTGCTGACAGTTTATTCAATTGGTCTACAGAACTAGGTCTAGAGCCCAAGGCAGTGGACAGCTCAGCTCTGCCATCAGGGCTGGGACCCCGAGGGATTCCAGAGCAAGGGGCTTTGTAAGGGCAAGGGGTTCATGCATCTGCTCTGCTTGGAAGCTGCCCTGGGAAGGTCTCCAGGACCCTGGAGAGAGCTCAGCACCTGGGAGCTGTCAGGAGGGCTCTCCTGGTAGACTGAACACAACATAGGCAGGTCTCCTACTTGCAGGGGGCTCTGAGCTTGGCCTGGGCTAAGCACTGAACACCTCTGAGGACGAAGGAGATAATGAGAAATTATGACCAGCTAATTACCCAGACCCAGTGCTGCCTCCTGCACTGGGGCTGAGCTCCAGGCCTGGGGGCTAGACAGCCATTTCTGCCCTCAGGACTGTTCATCCCTCTCTGCGGCAGCCCTGTAAGGTTCTGTTGCCAAATGCAGACATGGGATGTGTTTATTCCAATTGCAGATGACTCCCCATTCTTAGGTAGCAAGCACAATAATTTGTCTCGCAAATGGCACATTCATGCAAAACCCTGTGCTGCTGCCGGACACTGCCATGGGGTGCAGGTGGGTAATGTGCCTCCTTCCGGCCCATGGTCTGTGCTGGGCTCCGGGACCAGCTCCTTTCAAGAGGGGCCTGGCCATGTGTCTGCCAAAGGCCATCTTTCCCAAGGGCCTTCTTCTGGCCCCCATCAGCCACACCCCCATACGAGGCAAGCCTGTTTGTGGTGGAGTAACCCACATCAATGCATCTGGGAAAGTGACATTTTAATTTTCAGGAAGCAGCTGATGCAGAATTAGGGGACTTGTGGTGCATATCAAGTGGCCACATCCCTTCCACCTCCTTTATTCTGTATTTTTTTCACACGTTATCACTGCAAGCACATGGCACAGGGATAGACAGACAGACAGATGGCAGAAGATGGTCCCAAACTCAGTACCGACTGGGGAGGCTGGTGTACAGGGCTGCAGAATCTGGCCTTCACTTTTTCCGCATTCCTCTGACACAACTAGAAACAAGCCCGGAGTTGGCCCAGAAGCTGAACACCTGCACAGTGCGTACGCCCCCATCCCACGCCGGTGCCCGGCCTGTGCACACCAGGCAGGGAGGCTGCAGTGCTCTTGGCTAGCCTGGGGGAGCAGAGGCAGGGGGAGCATGGGTGCTGCAAACTGGCCCCACAGCCAGTTCACACCACCGAAGGCGGGTGCCTCCCACAGCTTCTCCTGTGGGAAATCCCCGGGGAGCAAGAAAGGGGGCAGGGGGCTGGAAGATGCAGGAGAGTGGGCCAGGAGGATACATGCTCCAGCTCCAGGAACCAGCATCCGAGAGGGACAGAGGGAAGGACAGAGCAGAACGAGATGGAGAGAGAGCAGAAGAGAAGGGCAGGAAGCCCTTGCAGAAGAGCCTCACAGGGAGGGTGGGAGAACAAATGGCAAGAGCAAGGGTGGAGAAGAGAAGGCACAGAGGCATCAAAATGGCAGAAAAATGAGCACTTGGTACCCAAACCAGGGAGGGGAGAAGCGGGGCCATGCCCACAGAAAGGAGCCCAGAACCACCTGACGATGACGATGGTGGACAGGGGCTGTGCTCTCCCTGTGCGTCAGGCGTCCTGAGGTATGGTAAACACTTTTGGTTGACAGGCTGGTGCTCAATCCACTGAGCCACACCAGCCAGGGCAGGTAAACACTTTTTACATACATTATTTCAATGCATCTGAACAACCCTGTGGGGGTACCACCATTATCCCATTGTACAGATGAGGAAGCTGAGGCCGAGAGAGCCTACACTGTGAATGAGGGGCCGAGCTCAGGGTTGTCCGACACCGCAGCCTGTGGGTGGTAGCACCTGACTGCCTTCCAGCCCGCAGCCCCTCCAGATGCCACAGGCAGCTGCTCCTTCCTCCCTGATTCTCACCAGGGGTAGAAAATGGGAACTCCACACCTTTACCTGAAAATGGGACTCGTCTCCTTCTCCCACCCTCACATCCCCGTTTGCTGTGTAACAGACCCATGCAACATAAGCTCCTTCCCCGGGTCAGATCTCTACCTGAGCTCTCTGACTCGATTCTGGAACCTTTTCCTTCTCAAAGTTGGTCTCTGTTTGTGCCTTCCTGCACCTGCTATAAAGAGAACCATGCACGCTGTGGGGCGGGTGCATGGACTGAGTGAGATCTAAGGTAGATAAAGCATGTGGCACCCCTGGATGCTCAGTAAGGTAGCTTCTGCCCGCCTCCTGCCCTGAGTTGAAGGTCTCACCTTCCTCATCCTGCAAACGTGGCCCTCACGTGTCACTGATTCAGCGGGAGGGGCAGTCCTGCCACTGGGGTCCCAAGGAGCTGTGTCTGGGCAGACCTGGCATGGTGCGGACGAGTCCTGGCGCAGACCGAGATTGGCAGAGGAGGACCTTCGCAATGTGAGTACAAGAATGGCCAAGACAGAGCCCCGCTCGGAGGAGGAGAAGCTTCCATGAGCCATCTTTGGGGCGGAAGTGGAACCCTTCAGGCCAGGCATAGTGTAGGGCACATAGCAGGTGCTCATTAGACACCTGATTTTGAAGTATAATGGTTCATTCTTAGACTAAACCTGTAACCTCAGGCTTGTGTTCTTAGTTTCTCATTTTGCTTTGAAGGCCCAGCCCCAAAGCAAGAGGGTATCAGCCAGCAGCTAAAATGACCGAGAAGAATCCAGGTGCTGGGCATGGGGGTGGTGTTCAGAAATGGTGCTCTGGGACTGAAGGGCAGAGTGCGCCCCGTCAGCAGACAGCCCTAGGAGAGATGAGGACCTTCACTCCGGGACTGCCAGTCAAGCCCCTGTCAGCACGAGGAAGCGACACCCAGGCAGGGAGAGGTGCCCCGGGCCGGAGCAGACACCACAATGCAATCTCCCTGGATCAAGGGTTGGGGAAGCGTCTGGTGCCAATGGAGAACTTGCCTCAAAGGCAGGGGCCCTTCCTGCCCCCTGCTCTGAAGTCCAAAGGAAGGGCGGGGCCGAGGAGCAGCACAATGCCCACGTCTCAATAGGAGGGTTGACTTCCTGGCCACTTCACAGTGTAGGTTATCATCCTCATTTCTAGTAACAATCTCCAAGCCTCCAGGGTCAGAGGCCCCAGGCTGCGGCACAGCCTTTCCGCAGATTCACTCCCATCCCCCCTCCTTCGGTTCTGGGCGGCCAGAGTTGCTCTGATAACAAAGGCAGCGAGCCCAGAGAGAGATGCTAGAATCAGAGGGACTTCAAGGAGTCACCTATTCCAGTCCCGCGTGTTCTAAACCTTTTGAGGCAAGCGACCGTTACCCCTGGCAATAACGGTATGAAAGCTGACGTTTGCTCCCTGTGTGTGGTGACAGAAAGCTGGCACACACATTGTCTCCTTGCACCGCAGTGGCCCTGCAGCACACGCGGGGCAGGTGTTCTTGCTTTGTGTGGATGAAGAGACGGTCTGGGAAAGGCAAGGTCCCTGGCCCTTCCAGCCCCAGATTCTATTTTCATAAATAAATACAGAAGGTCCATTCTGTGCGTATTGTCCAATGGTCAATTTTATATACGCACACAGTGTTGTCTGCTTTTATTTAAATCCCATTCCACTTGCTTTTTCTTCATAGACATGGAGAGCAGCTGGTCAGTACCCTTTCCTCTTATACATACTTTGCAAAGCCAAGGGCAGAGTGGAAGCTTTCTCTTTTTGAAGCTGCAAAGTCAAGCTCTCCTTCCCACCCCAGTCAGCAGGGGTCTGGGGGGTTAGAGGTAGGTTGGGAGAGGCTTGGTCTGAGTTTCCCGGGGCCAGAATGAGGGGATTCAGAACACAGGGAGGTGGGGTAGCATGCATGCTCTGAAGATGGGAATTTATCTCATCTGCATTGAGAATGTTGGAAAGAGACACAGACTTCATCAGTTCCTCCTCCCTGCTCCCCCCAACACCTTTCTGACGGGCCAGGGGTAAAAACCCTTTTCACCTTCTGAGAAGTACCTGAAATAGCCAAGACCTACTAGCCTCACCCTACCAGCCTCACCAGGGAAAAGGAACTGCCAGCTCAGACCCTTGATAAAAATACCCTTTCTTCTAAGTTGTCAGATCTGACTCTCCGAGAAGCTGACGGAGCTGGCAGAGAAGAATTACAGGCTTCTCAAGTCTCTCTTCCCTGGGGTTTCACCTTCACCTGGAGGAATGCACGAAGGTCTTAGGCCAGACAAGGAAAATGAGCTTCCTGAACTGTGTGATCTTGGACTAAGCAAGCAACATCCGTCAGAGCGCCAGTCGGGGGCAGCTGGGAGCTGGTGAGCCGAGGCATGTGCCCACCTAGGCCGGGGGTGTTCCTGGGGACCCTGGCCCAGGCGCAGACCCCATTTGACTGCAGTTTCCACAGCAAAAAAAGCTAAAACCACTTGTTATGATTGCTCTGAAGATATAATAGAAGAGCTGAGAAGACAGATCTAGTGGTCTCAACTCGGAAGCCTCATGGACTCTCCTCTCCTTGGTCACCCTCCCCCTGGGAATCCCCTCGCCTGTAGTTCTGAGTCAGGGTCCCAATCTTGGCCCACACTCACTCCCTTTATGATTAGCCCTCCCTCTGCCCCTCCTTACTTCCTCCCTTCCGGGTTACACTGCCTCTCTCTCCAGTGTCTGGGCCTCCCAATTCCAATTCCAGTCTACTCCTACGCCATGCCACCCCTAAACAATGGTCCCCCAACCATAGTCAGCAGTCACATTACTGAACACTTACTAGGAGCCGGGTGATGTGCATATTGTATTATATTCAATCCTTACAATAACCCTACAGAAGGAACTATTAGTAGTCCCATTTGACAGATGAAGAAACTGAGACTTGGAAGGTTAAGTGGTATAACTGAGATTCAGATCTAGAGAGTTGGACTGCAGAATCTGTCTTTGGCCAATTAATTCAACTCCTCATTGTCACTATTTTCATTCATCTTGAAATCGCCCCTCTCCCAGGAACCTTTCTGTAGCCAACGGGAGGAGGGGAAGTGCCCCTCCCAGACTCACTCAGCCTGCCCTGCTGCAGGGGCCCAGATCCCAGCGCTCGCAGCTGAGACCATGTTGAAAGCACCCCTGGAGGTCACACTGTCACCCCTTCCTCACCTGCAGTCATTGCCTTGTCCAGGGAATGCAAATAACTTTCGGCTTTTGCAGCAGCAATATCAGAGTGGAAAGTAAAGTATATCAAAAAATAAGCAAAGCATTCGAAAGTCAAACAAAAACGACCTTTGTTTTAGCCACTCCTTGGGATTACGTGAGCCATGGCAGGCGACCTGGGGCATGGGTGGTAGATGCCTAATGATCTAACTAGAACGACAAACAGTTGACCTCACGTATCTCTTTGCTCAATTCAGTGTTACAGATGAGGAAACGGAGGCCCATGAGGGGCAGGGATGTCCTTCAGGTATCACAGCCAGAAAGGGGCAGCCTGCACGGGGAACCTGCCAGCTCTTCTATGTCCCAGACCCCGGCTCTCATCAGTAGCTGAAAGGCAAGAAAGCACAAGTATGATTCTTGCTCAGCGGAGTGGCTGCTTCTCACCACCTGACCCAGGGAGCTGCTGTGACTTTTCATTTCACAGGCCCAGTGAAAAAAGAGCCGAAGCACCAGGAGGTCCCTGGTTGTTATTTTGCACTTCCTCTCTCTCACCTCACCTTGGACAAACCTGTACTGAAGCCATGTTATGTCGGCCCCACACCGGAGGCTGGGTGTGAGGGAGAGAGCACAGGCCCTGCTGCCTGGGGATTCCAGGTGGAGAGAACAGCAGGTGTTGGGGGTGGGGTACGTGTGTGCAGGGGCAGGTCACAAAGGCACTGGGGTCAGCTCTCCGCATAGATTAATGCTTGGCCAGTATCTGCGAGGCGTCCGGTAGACGTGGGCAAGGGCAGCCACGCCCAGAAGGGGCACAGGAGTGCCAGGTAGTCAGTGCCTGGGCAGGCCCCCACCCCAGCTCTGAAGGGAGGGGTCTGTCCCCATGCTTCCAGCACCCAGCAGTACAGACCTCTGCTGGCCGCATGGAGAGTCTGCCTATAATGAGGTAGGTGCGCACGTTTAACTGGCGTGGCCCAGACTCTGCTCCCTGAGAGAGCTGTTTGCATCAGGATCTGTTCAAGGACAGGGACGCACAAGCTCTTGCTGGCAGTAAAAACCCGCGCCCTGCTCTGCGGCACTCCCCTCGCCGATTTTCCCAGTCAGTGAAGGGGTCGCTCTGTCTGTGCTGCCAGCAGCAGAGCTTAGGTGTGAGCGCTCAGCCGTGAAGCCCCGGGCCCGAGTGGGAGGAAAGCTTACATTCTTCACCACGATGCTGTTTAACGCCCCAGTCCAGGGGCAGACGGTGGGCTCCAGATGTGGCCGGTCTGCGAGAGCATCTTCTGGACAGCCTCTGTGTGCTCGCAAAGATGAAACTCCGGCAGCCAACCATTCCCTCCCCTTTGCAGCCTAGAAAAGGCCTCTCTGGTCTGAGGGAGAGAACAAACAATAGGGCCTTGCCCTGCTCCCTCGGAAACGTCAAATGAATCTATTCAGATGAACGATTTTCACAGGCCTGCCACCCTCTCTGCAGTGTGTTCAAGCTATGATACAGGTGTGTGATTCAGGTACGTGTCGAGATGACATGACAATGCAAATCTGGACCCAACAGCATGTAGCACAGACGCATAAATGCAGCGTCCATGGAGGAGCATGCGCGTCTGCGACAGTCCCTCTGCCTTACTCTGCAGGTGGAGGAGTGCCCATGCCTCCTGCCTGCCCTCCTCCCCCAACCCAGAGCCCTTTGTGCTGTCTTCACACTCGACTGCTCCCCTTTCCCCTGTGCCCATTTCCACTGGTTCAAATCTTCCTTCAGCAAAGGCCTGAGGATGCCGCTTCTTCCAGGAAGCCTCCCTTGAGCTTCCCAGCCAGAGGTGCTCGATCCTTTTCTGAACATTGTAGGATCTCCATTCTGCTCTAACAATGAACAATGCTTTCTGCCCCAAATTAGTCTTTTATGCAAATATCTGAGCTCGTCCAGTAATTCACCAGCCCCCGGAGCAGGAATTGTCTTGATTCATTTCAGCATCCCCAGCAGGGCCGAGCACAGTACCCGGCATGTAGCTAGAGCTCAGTGAATGTGTCTTGAATGAGTGAACAAAGTCTTACACGCACACACGTGAAGTGCACACAAGGGAGGCAGGAAGGCTGTTTCATTTCGCCCTCACCTTCTTCACTTTCTTTCCTACTCACCCAGTGGAAGGATTTGTTTTCAATGAATCATTGAATTTTATATCCAATGGCTGCAATATGTGGTAGCTGACATTAGCAAAAAGGAAGGTTGTTATCTGAGAGCTGGCTAGATATTCCCTTCGCAAGATTGGGAAAGGCCCACTGCGGGCCCCGTAGGGGAAGAGCCAGGACTCCTGAGAAAATGGTGGAGCTAGGGGAGCCTAGGAAGGGGGCAGGGGGTTCTGAAAGATGGGCTCCCCAGCCAGCAGAGCTCTCTTAGGGGGGCTCCCTGTGCCCAGTGATGGGCAGTAAGTGTTTGGCCTCCCAGGTGCTCTGAGAGTCTGACACGGGGACTACACTTCTCCTGGAGGGGACGGGCGAAGCGGTGCCCCTGCAGTGAGGTACCACATGGGGCCTCCGCAGCCAGCAGCTCGCAGGCCCAGGGCACATAGCACGTGTGAGGACCTGAGAGGCTTCCTCTGTTCACAGGGGCTGTCGCAGTCCACAATGTTCACTGAAACAGCAGACATCACTAGGTGTTCCATTTTCACAGTTACAGCTCATACACATCTTTCTTGTTCACAGTCTCCATGCGTTGGCCCCTTAAACTTGCTGATTACTCTCGGAGTATATCCAGTTCTTTTATTCTTATGGGGCCACTGGACTGAACCACCACAGTGAGGGGATCGCCTCATGCATGCCCGCATCCATGTGCCCATTCAGACACACTGAGGCTGCCCGCTGAAATAAGGGCTGATCTGGTCTAGGTCAGGTTAGTTTCTGGGAAGAAGAAGGCTAGAACGTTTGGTCTCATTGCAGCATTCAGAGCCCCAATTCCAAAATGAAAAGTCCCTGCTATGTTAACAGTCTCGAAACTCCTTCCGCCAGATGATTCTCACATCCCTGGGGTGAGTGGAGGGGGCACACACAAGGGTGGAGTAGGTATTTGTTTTGGAGCCCATAACCAAGGGCTGGAGTAGTGCTTAAGAAGGATACCCTGGTGCTTCTCTTTCTTTTATGGGGAGAAGGGAATAAATGACTCAAAATGATAAGGCACAGTAGGTAACATTATCTGTCCACTTTTTAAGTCCTAGCAAGTAAATGCATGGATTCAAGTTTTAGGAGCTCATTGGACTCATCTCCTAAACCCCACCTTACTCTGTGGCCATGACCCTATACAGCCATCTCACAAATGCAGAGGCAGGTGTATAAGAGAGGGAGAAATCATTATGGGCTGTGTTGTGTCCTCAAAAATCCAACCCCTAGTGTTTCAGAATGGGATTTATTTGGAAATAGAGTAGTGGTAGATGCAATTAGTTATGATGAAATCATACTGGAGTAGAGTGGGCCCCTTATCCAACATGGCCTTATAAAAGGGGAAATTTGGCCACGGACATGGGCTTGCACACAGGGATAGCATCATGTGAAGGTGAAGGCAGAGATGAGGGTAATAGAGCAGACACCAAAGAATCCCCCAGACCACCAGAAGCTGGGAGGCATTGGGGAAGCCTGGAACAGAGTCTCCTTCACAGCCCTCAGAACGTACCAACCATGCTGACACTTTAACCTTGGATTTCCAACTTCTTGAACTGTGAAGCAATACATTTTTGTAATTTAAGTAACTGTGCTACTTTGTTACAGCAGCCCTAGCAAATTAATTTATAGACTTAAGGGAGACCACTTGGTAGTCTGATGGCGATGTCATGAAGCTAAGTTAACTAAGCGTCAGGTCCATAATCCTGTTAGTTTGAAAACATATATACAGAAAGCTGGAAGCAGACAGATGGATGGATGGATGGATGGATGGATGGATGGATGGATGGATGGATGGATGGATAGGTGGATGGATGCGTGGATCCAACTGCTGTGCAGATACTGTGACTGAGCCCTCCCCCAAGCCTAGAAGCCTTCCACACAGGGCTGAAGAGAGACTGCTGAGTGTTGGGGAAACACCACTCAAGGAGACAGTGGGATCTACACCACACAACTACTACATCCATCAATCCTGCCGAGCACCCTACAGTATAGATATTCTCATCCCCATTGTGCAGAGCAGGAAGCTGAAGCTCAGAGAGGTTGAGTCATTTGCCTAACCCCACAGGGCTGGTAAGTGGCAGGGCTGGGATTCATAGTCAAGTCTGCCTGGCCTCTAACACAGCCTCCTCCTGTTGCTTTGCACAGCTCTGCCCTCATGCACCCCACATTCAGATACAGAGCTCAACGGACCCCAGTGGTCCAGATCGACTTAGAAGGGGAAGCATTGCATCTTTGTGCCCTGTAATCCAGACCCACCCACCCTTACTTCTGCAGTGACCCAAGGACAATCAAGGCTCATCATATGGCCACTCCTCTCTGCTCTATGATTCCAGCCTTCTCCCCTTCAAAGTGCCATCTCTGAACACTGGCCTCATGCTACTCATGTGGGCTCTCTTGGATTCTGCTCTCTGGCAGGGGTTCCAGCTCAGTCTGCCTCTCCAGCCCCAGAGTCTTCCTTTATTTTGATTGCCCAGTTCCTGGCCCATGGAAGCCACCCCTGGTCCACTTCTAACCAAGCCACCTCTCTCTGGCCAATCCCAGACCCTCTGTGGGGGATGGAGAGGAGGCCAGATTCTACAGCTGATTCAAATGCCATCATACTTGCAGGTCAGAAATCTTGCTGAGCAATCACACTGTCATTGCCTACTGGCCCTCTGCTAAGATATGAGTAAATCTTAAAGTTGTAGGAAGCTCAGTAGGAAGGGTTGGGGTCTGGTATAGCTTTATCTCCCCAAATTGCATTCCTATTCCCAGGACACAGTAGCTGTAGCCCTGGGCCCATGGAACCTGGCTCATATCCCACCTGGTCCTTTCCCTGCTGTTCTTCTTCGAGAGTCCCAGCCACACCAGGCTCTCTGAAGAAGCCTCTGAGATGCCTTACATGCCATTCCTTTGACTTGAGTTGTCTTTCCTCCTCCTCTTTGCGAGGCCAGTCACTACTCTTCGTTCAGGTCCTAGCTCAGATATCATCTCCTCTGGAGCACTCTCTAAGCTCATTTACTTGTCCAAGGTCCTTGCCAGCTGTTATCTGGGTGGGCAGGAACTTTGCCTGCCTTCCTGTCTCTTTGTCCCTAGGGTCTACACACAGCAGGGGCAGGACAAACAACTGGTGGAAGAGTGCAAGACGAAGGCCACAGTGGGGAATTTGTGACTCTTAGAGGCCAGTTAAGTTTCTCCAGGGGGAGTCCCTGGGCCCGAGGCCTGGAAGGTGTCCCCTCACCTGGGTGGCCACAGTCCCACATATGTTGCTGTTCATCAGGGCAGGTCAGCTGCTCAGAGCCACCTTGGCCCTCGACTGGATTCACAGCCCAGAGTGCCCACTCCTGACAGCAAGTCAAGAGCTGCTCTCCGAGCTCCGCACTCAGTCCATGGACACCAGGACATCCAGCAAAGAGCACAGACAAGCACGAAGTAGCCACACACAAAAAAGCTCTACTATTCAAGCCAGTCATCTTAAGTCTCCAGGATCCATGAAAGGAACATGGTCATACTACATCAACCATGAATAGTGTTCAACTATCCTTAAAACTACAACTCACAAACAAAAATAGTGCTGTGATGAGCCAAACATAAAGCCAAGGCAAGGGTCCTTCAGCCCATGTGAAGTTTTCACATTGAATGCACACTTCCTGGGGGCTGCTTCCTGACACTTCCTCACACTTGAAAGCAGAAGCTCGGCTTGGAGGGAGAGAGCCCGGGGCTGCCTGGAACCTCCCAGCAGGAGGAAGAAGACACACACACACACACACACACACACACACACACACACACACACAGAATGAGGATGAAGGAATCCTCCTCTTCTTCCTGATCTGTTTGGCCCAGAGCGTGTCCTCTGCAGTACAGTGAGCTAAGCTTCTGATGCTAGACCTACTTTGTTCTGACTTTTTCCCTTGATCAGCTTGGCTGTCCATCCCACTGAAAACAAAGCTTAAGGAAGCAGGAGGTGATGTCAAAACTGGATGCTGTTCTCACAGACAGTCCGGCTCATATCTTTTCAGAAGATTCATCTTTGCTTCCCTGAGGCAGTCGTTCCTAATGCCGTGGCCCCCGTGTTCCTGTTTTGTGTATTAAAGGGCTCTGAGATCTGCATGTCCACATGAACAGGGACCTGGGCCTGCCTGAGAGTCCTGGAGCCTTTGCCTCCAGGCCCCAGGACTAGTGTCAAGGCCTGGGAGAGGCTGGGGACAGTCATCTCCTCCCTTCTGCCTGCCTCCTGCTCCATCAGGAGTGCTACTATGCAGGCAGTATTCCTGTAACTTGGGTTTGCTCCTCTATTTGTCAATTTATTTTATTCACCTTAAATTGTTTTCTCCATTTTGGTTTAAAAAAAAACAGATTCAGTGGTACTTATTTAGAAGTACAAGATGAATGATTAAATTAGCAAGAATGTGAGGATAGATGGGAAGAAGGGCAGTAAATGAGATATAGCCACGTGCCAACCACAAGGCTCTGACAGATGCCACTGGTCTAGTTCTGAGTCTCCTAGAGTCAAAGCAAAGATGAAAACATGATTGATTGGGAGTAGCCAGCCCCTAACCTACAAGGAGGTCATTGAGTGTCCATCACGTGTTCAGGACTAAAGCAGCAGCTCTGCTCTGCTCTGTCCTCTCCACAACTATTAAACGGGCATCTTTTAGCTGCCAGGCCTATAGGCTCTGGGGGCAAGATACATACCAAGATGTGAGCCCTTCCCTTGCTCTTCATATAGGGAAATAGATCTAGGGAATCTAGGGAAATAGATTCACCTCCCGAATGGTGCTTGGCTTTGGTGGTGAGTTTTTGTCCAGAAGTGTGAGGGGGTTGGGGAAGCAGTTGTGGGGAAGAACAGACCTTCTGTCTTAGCTCTTCTCTTTTCTAAGCCTGCAATGCCTGATCCTTTGCTCTCTTTCCAGAGAAGCACTCATCCTTCACAGTCTAACTCCAATGCCACCTCCTTCAGGAAGACTTCCTATACAGTTCCAGGCTGAATTAATGGTTCTCACAGCACATGACAGGTGCTTCAGCTTAGCATTTATTTCATTGTTCTTTTCTGCCTTTCCTTCTGGCCTGTCTTGTACGTGTCTATATTTTCAAGACACAGCCCAGGGTCAGGCCTGTCAGTAGTACCTGACAGGTACTATAAGACGTACCCCCTCGCACCCCCATTCGGGAGGAATAATGGTTGTTAATGCTGCTACTGAGTTTGGTTTATATTTACATTGGTGAAATATTATGTTATTTATGTTATTAAGTATTTTACCACATTTTTTGCCTCAAATTTTTTTCCTATTTTCCTCCTCTAAAACCTAGGTGCGTCTTACGGTCCAAAAACCACAGTAATCAAGATGCATCTGCTTGTGTTGTAATAAAGATTTTCATGAAGTAGAAAATTCAGAGGTCACATACACTGAAGTTAATTTCACTCAGGACCAAGGCGGCTCTGAGTGAAACTAACAGGAATTTAGCACCAACAAATCGGACCTGCGTCCTGGGAGCCTCCAAGGAAGGACTAGCAGGACTCACACGTTTTCCTGCCACTCAGGGTGGGCGGCTTCTCATGACTGTCCTGAACATCGACATTTTCCTCCAACCTGCAGATCAGTGTGCTGCCTGCTCTACTGCCCATGCGAGAGGTGATGGAAGAGAGGCCTTGCTGCATCTGGGATGTGGTGGAGGCGTGGTGGCCACGCAAGAGCTCTGGTGTCCAGCTGTGCGTGGGCTGCAGTGCAGCACCTCTGTGCAAAGGCTGCGGCTGTGTGTGCCTAGGGCACATCCCGTCACCTCTCCGAACCTCAGCAAGAGGACGGTAAGATCTACCTCAAAGAATTTTGTAAGATATAAGCATTATAAGGAAGTAAGCGTTTGTAAGGAAACCTGGTCCAGGATCGCACTTGTTAAGTTGTTTCCTTGCAGTCTTGTTCTGTTTTTGGCTTTGTTGCCCAGCCTCATGGCCTTTGCTGCTACACACCACATGACTGTAGGCAAAGTGTCGGACCCAAAAGTCAGTTTCCTTATCAGTGAAATGGGTCACTGAAGACTAAATGGAATAACATGTAATGAGCTTGTTGCATCTACACGCAAGGTTGGAATGTACATGTTTATTACAGGGGGTCAATATACATGCGCAGAACAATTCATGAATTATTGTCTCCATCCATTCATTCATTCATTCAAACAGGTAGCTGGTGGCTTCTGTGTCCTAGGCATTGTGCTGTGTGCAGACGACACAGAGGATCATGACACTATCTCTGCTCTCAAAGGAGCTTCGGTCTTTACCATTTTTGTCTTTATCTCTGTGCATTCCATGTTCCTCTGTTATGTCCTTTGTCTCTCTAGGGTGTTTATTCTGGAGGGAACAACCCAGGAGATAAACACCAAGCTTGGGTACTTAATTAATGCAGTGTCTGTGTGAGGCTCATGTATATAACCCCGTTGTCCCTGGCCATTGCTCTGAGAGGAGCCCCTTGGAATGTTCTGGGCTGTGAACTGTCTCCACAGACAGAGCACTAGTTCCCAAGGGTTCAATACATGGTGATGTCTGACCAGCATAGACTTTCTGTTGAAGGCCTCTGTTGGTTCTGGAGGGAGGACACGGGGCAGCCAGCCCTCAGAGAAGGCTTCAGGTCAAGTCTATAGGAAGAATCTGCCTCCACAGGGAGACTTGAAGCAGCAAAGGCAGGTGAGGACTCTGCAAAGATTCTAGAAGCAGAAACCCCAGGTCTGCCCCCTAGAGGCAAGCACAGGCCTCCATCCACTCTGCCAGGCCTCCGGACCATTTCTGGAAGATCCGGTGTGCTGCCTGCACCAGATGGCTCTCGCCCAGGCACAGAGTATGTTTCTGGCCACTCCTGGCATGAGGACAACAAGGACAGGAGGGACAAGGAGCCTCCGCTGTCAACAGCCAGAGTTGTACAACACACAAGAGACCACATGGGGATGAGGTTGACTTGGTTCCACATTGCATTATCATTCTCTCTCATGAACCCTCCCCAGGGTTTTGCACCATTATCATGAGAGCATAAATTTCCTATTAAGAGTGAATTGTTACAGACAATCATGAATCTGTGGTATTTCAGCACCAAGTAAAAGGGGCTCCAGGTTCTAAACCAACACCAACAATAAGCATGTGTGACCCTCTGTGGGGCCTGAAGGAGGAAGGTTCTCTGAGGGATGTGGCTGAATCAACACAGCCCTTTGCAGGGCCTGGGGTAAGTGGAGTCCTCCGTGGGTCTTTCTGGTCTTCGGATGGAAGAACAGAAACTTCAGAAGTCCCAGGCTCCTGGCTGCCCTGGCCTCAGGGAAGCATATGCTGGGACAATGGGATGGCCCCTCAGAGAAGGCAACTCTCACATTTGTAAGTCGATTTCCTGCCATTCTATTTTCCAAGTCCAGGCCCCAATCCCTGCTCAAAATGTTCCATTTTAACACTTGGGTGGGTCTTGCTTTAAGGAAGTGTGTGACACAAAAATGCATTACTAACGGCAACTCCCAGGATGAGCCCCCAACCAAGACCCACCAAATACCGTTGTACTGAGTACTTCTGCTCACAACTGCTCTGTCCAATATAAAAGCCAACAGTCACACTATAGACTCTTTACATTTAATTATCTTAAATTAAATAAAATTTTAAAATCATCTGCTCAGTTGCACTGCTCGATAGTCACATATGCACCGCATGGAGCAATGCAAATACATCTCCACCATCATCACAGAAAGGTCTATTGGACACAGCTAGCCAGAACTTGGATCAACCCCTTAAAAATGTGGAGAGTAGCCCCAAAATCCCTGAGATGAAGATTCTGCCACTTGTAAGCATGGAGACTTGGAATGAAACCTAATTAAGGTCATTCTTCTAGTACAACTGAATATGTGGAATGGGATGCATAATTTCTTTTGACTTTTAATTGATGTTCTTTTTAACTGTTGAAGTATATTGCATCATTTGAAAATATGCAGGGCAATCCACACCACCTTGCAAGACGATATGAGGATCAAATGAGATGAAAAAGGTCAAATCCCAACCCAAGGCCGGGCACGTTGGGCTCCCTCCCCTCCCTGTCCTAGGGCGGCTTGTGTGTGTGTGTCCGTGCATCCCTCCTCTCTCTCCTCCATTTCTCTAGAATGGGGGATCAGGCAGATTTCATCTCTCTGCAAACCAGGGCCACAGAACTGGAAAGTCAAGGACACTACACTGGAAACCCCCCGTAACAGGAAGGACATGCTACGGCCAAACAGAACTGGTGAGCAGGTGAATTGGAAACTGCTGAGTGGGCATAATTAATAGGAGAAATCTGCTTTATAGAAGGCGGAAAGAGCATCAGGATTTGGAAAAGCAGTAAATTAGTATGGTCAACCAGAACTTTTGGAGAGGAAAAAAAGAAAACAAAGGTGTGTGAGAGGTGAGGAGAGAATTGAGGAATTTTTTGTATGCTTCTGATAAAAACATGAGGTGGGCTAAGAAGGTTTAACCATGGTTTAACCAAGGTTTAACCCTTCTTAACTAAGAAGGTGGTTTACAAACAGAATTTCATGAAGGCTGGCATTGCACTGGTTTGTCCAAGCCATGAAATCTCCATCTTACAGAAATGATGTCCAAGTGAGACTAACCACGTGCAATTCAAGTAAACAGTAAACAAGGTGAAGTCTCTAAAGGTCAGGTTAGCTTGGGAACAGTCTGGAGAAGAATGTGGGACAATCTGTGCCAAAGACAAAGGGTGAAGTCATAAGGGATAAAATTTTAATTATATCTAAATGGGTTAACTTGAATATGCTTGCTCCAAAGAACTGGAAATAATAAAGACCTATTGTTTTCCTCACAGACTCTGGCCAACAAAGGCATTTGTGTTATCTGGTCCCCTTGGCTGAATCCCTGCCTGGAGGGACCCTGACCCAGGAACAAGTGGCGGATGTCTCTCTTGACCAGGGATGGGAGTAATTATAGCAGATTATATGAAGAGTATTCTCCCTGCTCCTCCCTGCTGTCCAGGGAAGTTGGGCCTCCTTGGGGGCAGTGGGAAGAGAAGAGAAAGTCAAGAAAAACTGCACGTCATGTTATGAGGGTAACCTCTGGCACTGATGTCATAGTGCTCCTGCAGCTCCTTCCTTTCAATTTTTGCAACCCTTACTACTTCTCCTAGAGCTTTGGAACTAGGAGAACCCTAAGAGGCCCACGTTTGACCTCCTCATTTTATCATTAGGACTCAGTGACTCCGAGAAGCAGGAGCAAAGTGCTGCGTACAGAAGCCCTGAGTCACTGGGAGCCAAGGAAGGGAACCCAGGCCAGGCCTCCTGCTTCAGTTCAGAGATCTCGCCACAGCATCTTGCAGCCTCTCCACCTGATGCTGAATTTGCACACACACAATAGGTGCTTGATGCTCTGGTGACTAAAAGCAGCTTAATTTAACCTGTACATCTCAGACCCTGCTGCCCTGGCTCCTAGCCACCTCCAGCCTGAGAGAGCATTTCTTAATCCTAATGAAAATTCTTGAATGCAAGAGCTTTGGCTCATAAAGGCTGCCACCAGCTGTATAAGCACTTGGTGGTTGGGGTTAATAAAAATTTTAGGTCTTATAAAATACATTTTCTCTGGAGGTATTTTTGTGTTGTTTTAGAGTAATGAGATCCCTGAAATGACTCTGAGACTTAACAGAAGACTGCGTGGAAGTGGATGGATGGGATAAAATTCAGAATTGCTCTCATGGAGGGACATAATTGCTCCCAAGCAACAAGGCACAGAGTAGACTGTCTCAGTTGCTCATTGCTTTTTTGAGATCTGTCAGAAGTTGCAGAAAGCAGCTGTCAGAAGCCAGTTGCTAGGTCTGAGCTGTCCTTTTCCCTGTGGCTTCAGGGAGGGACCACAGACCTGGCTCAACTTTTTTATTCTTATGTTTCTAAACTGACTCACGATCTGCTAAAGACATGCCTCTCCCCCACATGCCCTCACACTTCCCTCCAGGCCCATCACCCCATCAGTAAGCACTAAGCAAGTTCCAGCAGGTTCCAGCCCCAAACTCCGTAAGAAGGCCAAGGCTCTGAGCTGGAGCCTCACAAGAGACCATGAACTTTACAAACACATACAAAGGAAAATCTGCTCTAAGGCCAGGAGATTGCACTTTAAACCCAAGCAGTCCCCTCCCTGTCTTATGTGAACTGAGATGACAATCTATGCTGTGCTCCTTCACAGGCTGGAGTGGAGCTCGAGGCGAGGATGGGAGACGCTTGGAAAAGATAAGCTCTCTAGCTAGACAGGACTAATGACTCATCCCTAAAAGATTTCCTGGGGCTCCAAGTGCTATTTTGGCTTTAGTGTTTGTTTCTATAGGTGCTTATACATAGTCCACAGTCATACACATTCGTATTTTACTCTCCCAGCTTACAGGGTGGGACCACCTCCCCCTGTGTTCTGGCCATCACCTGTAGACTGTGGCTGTCTTGTTAACTGCTGTTTCCTTAGTGCTGAGAATGGTGCCTCACACATAGCAGAGCCCAGCGAATAGCCAAGGAGTGAAGAAAAATCGGAGCCCCTGGAGGAGGATCGAGAGTTCTCCTGTGCCCCGTGGCATTGACAGCGCTGGTGAATTCTGCCCTCCTCCACCCTGCCTCTGTGTGCCTCTGCCGAATGATGGTCACTGCCCTTATCCCTCGGAATTATGATACATGACCCACGTGTCTCCACGTCAGCCTCCTGAGCTCCTTGGGGTCTGAGTCACCTGCTATCCCTTGGCTTGACAGGATGCATGGACTCAGTACAAGTTGATGGAATGAATGATTGTCCTCTGTGAATTTCTGAGATACCCCAGAATGGGGCCCAGGAAATCTAAAACCTAAAGTAAAAACCTGAAGCCAAAGGCTGAAATAAGAGAAATTCAATTTACATAATGTGCAGAGGACAGCCTGCCTGAAATTTCTCTGTTTGTTTTCACCCTCTTTGTGGAAGGAAATCGAGGCATTCCTGGAAAAACCCACACTTGCCTGGCTGGGGTGAATGTGCTTCCTGTTCTGATGTCCCGAGAGGGCGACCTGATAGAGTCAACAATGGTTTATGGAAATGTAAACAGACTGCCGAAGGGCACATGATTGTGCAGGGCGAGTTCATCAGCAAAGATGTCTGACCAAAGCACTTCAATGAGCAGGCAAGTCAGATGGAAAACCATGCAGGAAACCCGCCTGGCCCCACCTATCCCTTTTTCTCCTGGGTGGAGGTGGGGAAACATGTTATAAATTTTCAAGCTTAAAATTGAAAAACTATGTCATAGAGAGTAACATTGGGTCTCTCTCATGCTTTAGGCATCAGAAACACGTGCTTGGGTCAGGAGAGTCTTGCTGGCCATGTCGGTCACTGCCAGTGTGGGTCATCTCTGACCTAGGAGTGAATACAACCCCTGGGGGAGAGGGTCTCCCTTGTGGGTCCAGCCAGCTCCTAGAGGGGGAGGAGAGGATGGGGGAAGGGTGTACCCTACTCCCTAGGAATTTCTCCCTAGGGATAAATCTGGGAAGAAACCCATTCCTAGTATATCTTTCCTTAAAGTTTGCTGGTAACTTTATGACTTCATCAAACAGAGAAGGTTTTCTGGGGACTGTCCTCCAGTGTGCCAAGCAACACAGTGAAAAGTAAAGGCAAATTGTTTTCTCTTGGTTCCTCCAGCTTTCAGTCCTTATTTCTTTTAAGTGTATTTTATGGTTATGCTATTTCAATTGTCCTATTTTTTCTTCCCTTTCTCCCCCTCAGCCCTGCATTCTCCCTTCCACACGCATTCCCCACCCTTAGTTCATGTCCATGGGTCATACATGTAAATTCTTTGGCTTCTCCATTTCCCATACTATTCTTAACCTCCCCCTGGCTATTTTGTACCTACCAATTTTGCTTCCTATTCCCTGTACCTTTTCCTCCATTTAAGTCCTTATTTCTTTAAGATTAAAAGAAGAAACAAACAAGAAATCTCTAATTTTAGAACAACTTAACCACGAGAGTGGAAAAGTCTAGCCCTCTGAAGGTTCACAAAAGGGCACTTGTGAGTCCACGCATGGTTGGCTGGACAGCAATGGACATCCTCACGGGGAAAGAAGGTCTATGATCTGTCCAGCAGTGAGCTGAGTGCTCCTTGCCACGAACCACACACTGACTTTGCTCAGCCCTCCCCTGCCTCTCACATGGTCTCCACCCTGGCTGGGAGTGTGCCTGGGCCATTCACATGGGAGACTCAAGGTCACCAGCTTACATGGGCCACCCATGATCCTGTCTTTGGCAACATGATATTAACAGTAGTTATCACTTATTGAGCAGACTTTATCTGATTTCATTCTCGCAATTCTGTGAGGTTCATATTATAATTCCCAATCTATAGGCATGAAAAAAATAAGACTCAGAAAGATTGGATAAGTTTTCCAAGATGATTTTTTAAAATACAGTAGTTTTCCATAGCTGTACCTTAGAACCCCATATCACAGCGCCCTGGCCGCCCTGTGGGCTAGTCCACCAGAATCTCCAGGGTGGAGTAGTTTTAAAGCTCCCCAGATGATACCAAAGTACTGCTAAGGCTGAAAAACCACTGATCCAGTAAATAGTAGAATATGAATCTGATCTGAATTTGATTTCAGGCCCCTTGCTCAATTGAAGGAGCAATCCAAAAATTTAAAGAAACATTCATCAAATGTTCTCCTACTGTAAGTACTTGGAGAATAGGATTGAGAAAAAGGAAATCCCCCTGGCCCAAGGTTTATTTTCATTATAAGTAGTGCAAGAGGCAAGCCAAGGGCTAGTATAGTAGGATGCATGGGCTTTTGGAACTGGATTTTCAGCCATTCAAAATCTCTCTATTTTCCCATCCAGTTCTGGAGAGTTGAGCTACAGTTTGACTTCAGGGTCTCATGCTTCCTCCTGGGCCCACAGTGAAGTGTATCAACTCAAGAAGGGCATCCATGGCCAATGTCACACTACACCTCATCTGTTCAGACAGATGGGTCCTGCTTGCCAATTCCAATGAATGCGTCAGTTAATATCCCTCATTTTCTAGGGTAAAATCATCAGGATTGAAACATCTTCTGCTGACTGCCACATGGAACAGAACATCCATTCGCCCTGACTTTTCCTGTCATGAGGAAATGATGGAAAATAATTTTCCATATTAAAATGTCTGCTTTCTTGAGGATGAGAGCCACCACAGCCACTGAAGCTGAGACACCGAGGTTCGGCTGCAGAATAGAACTTGGCTAATTGGAGCCATCAGCCTGTCACTGCTATCTGGTCCGCCCTTTCTTCCAGGCCAGATTACAGCTTGTAGCTGCCTTCAGGTCTTCCTGGCTAACAGTCTCTCTCATGGGACTTCTGTTCCTACTGCCCAGGGCCCATGGCTGCACTGCACAGATAACATTTTAGTGTCTGAATTACTAATGAATATATTTTTGAACCTGTAAATGTGACAGGTCCTATCTTACAGGGAATTTTAGGGTCTTTACTCAGTTTTTAATACATTCATCCAAGTTACTGAGCATCCTCTCTAGTCTAGGCACTACTCTAGACACCGGACAAAAATACCTAAGTAAGGCCCAGCCCCTGACCCAAGAAATCTTCCAGTCTGGTGGTGAAGTTTGTTACATAAAAAGTAAACAGAACCCATTGCAGTGGCTAAATAATGGCTATATGATGGCCCTGCCCATGGATCACTGAAGTCAGCCTTGGAGGAGCGGGAGGAGGTACACAGGGAAAGTCTTCTGAACAAAAGTAAGTGTGAATGGAGGGAATCTTCATGGAGACCCTGGGGATCGTCAGGAGCTCAGTGACCAGCTGCAGAAGCTCACTTCTATAGTCAGGACTGCATTTTCCTCATTCAAAAGTTTTAAGTCTCTTTGAAGGCCCTCTGCAAAATGGCTGTCTGGCCCCTTCACCTCCTCAGACCCCAATGCTGAGCCCCATTCATTGTTCTCTAGCCAGGCCTCGCACTTCATTCTTGCTGGGCCTATGTTCTTTGTCAGGAATGCAATCACCACCCTCCCAACTCTGTCCATTAAGCTCTTGCCCTTCAAGGTCCAGTATCAATACCACCTGCTCTGTGAAGTTATTTCTACCTATAGGAAGTCACAGCACTTGTGACATTATATTAATTTATTTGCCTTTCTAGGCTTTAAGCTTCTGGAGGACAGGAACTGCCTCTTAATCATACTCACATTCCCAACATTTGGTAGACAGAAGACATATTATATGCTTCTTTTTGACAGAGCAATGAAGGAACAAAACAACATATCAAAAATTCACGTGACTTGTTTTCCTCCATTCCCATCACAAGGTGGATCTCCCCAGCTCAGGCTGCAATATGGGTAAAAAAATAGGATCCTGGTACCAGTTCCTGAAAACCAAGCAGCAGCCCTTGCCTAACTTCTGAAATGAAGGCTCATTTGGTGATTTCCACATGCACAATTACATGATAAGCAAGCAGAAAAGAATAAGGAGACTTGAGAGGAAATTGATTATTCATGAATCCAATTACAACTAATAACTGAAGAGGCCCCTCTCAAATGCCTGCAATAATTCATGGAGAGGACAGAGGAAACTCTGCTGGGTTGGCATCTGAACCTGAAATATGAGGGAACTTGGCCCAGAGTATGTTGAATCAGGCCAGGCTGGCCAGCTCAACTCCTTAGACCCAATGTTGACAGGACCAAGGTCAGATTCAAGTCCTTTTGGGCCAGTTTGCAGAATAATGAGGCATACTTTTCTGTGGCCAGAGCTTGTACCCCCTTATCCTAGCTAGTAACCCCAGCATTTATCTCATTTGAAGGATAGGACCTTCAGATGCATGATAAGGTGATTAAGGAGATGAATTTGACAAGAATTTTTCTTGTTCAGATGCTGCAGTGAATCTCTGAACAAGGTGATCAAATAAATGCAGGGGGGTGGGCAAGAAGCTTAATGTTTCAGGACCACGGACAGCACTAGGGTGGGGCTCACACTGCTCTTCTCTATTTACTCAAAAGTGTAGGTTCCAACTCAGAAGCCCCCACTCAACACACAGTGAAGAAGTATGGATATGGAAAGCCTTCCCATGTTTTTCACCATGAATGCAGTAAGAAACCGGATGAGCTCAGGGGTGCTGAGGCCATGCTTTTGTCACCGCACTCAGCCTGGCCCTTCCACTGCTTGGTATGAGTTAAATGGTCAACAATTGTTAATAATGATGAATGATTATTTATGTCTTGATGCTGTGTGGGATTAGAAAGAATGCAAATTCTTTTAGTGATCTACTATGATCCTCATATTGCAGAGACAAATTAAAAAAAACACACACACACACAAAAAACAAAAAACCCCACAGAACCTATTCTGGCCACCAGGGAAGAGAGTGGTGTGTATTTCAAAAGGGGAAAAAAGAGGCTTCCAGTCAAGATAGCACTGTAGGTAAACGTGGTACTCACATCCTCTTACAACCACATCAAAATTGCAACTAATCTACAGAACAGCCATCATTCAGAACCACCTGAAATCTAGCTGAAAGGAAGTCCTATGACTAAAGATATATAAAGATGCCACATCAAGACTGTCAGGAGGGGTGGAGACACAGAATAGGCTGGAACCACACCCACATGTGGTGGTTAAAAATTGGGAGGGATATCTCAGCTGCAGAGGTCCCTCCTGAGTTGTGAGGGGTCCAAGCCCCCTTAATTGCAATCAAGGCTCAACTACAACAGAAGGGTGTACACAGTCCACTTGGGAGGGTGGGCGTACCTGGAGTGCTCAGCTCAGGTGAATTGGGAGGTTGTGTCACTGAACCCTTAGGACACCTGCGACATTAGTCTACTCTACGAAG
The DNA here is from genome assembly GCA_028533065.1 of Trachops cirrhosus. Classification (NCBI taxonomy): domain Eukaryota; kingdom Metazoa; phylum Chordata; class Mammalia; order Chiroptera; family Phyllostomidae; genus Trachops; species Trachops cirrhosus. The sequence continues at coordinate 29,122,472 of CM052551.1, forward strand.
TCCAGGAGACATAGTAACTCTACTTAATACATGGAAACAAACACAAGGAGATTACCAAAATGAGGAGAGAAAAAAACAAGTCCCAAATAAAAGAACACAACAAAAAGAAGTTAACCATAGCAACTGGTTAATTTTTCATTGTCCAGGAGGAAAAAATGCAAGGGGTATATACTACTCTAGATACAGGAGCAAGATGAAATGTTATCTCAAAAAATGTATCGAGATGTTCCATCATCAGATACATAAGAAATTATCTGAAATTTAAGCAAAACAAGTTCTTTTCAATTAAGGCATGAGGGAGTTTGATTCTTTGGAAATAACCTGGCAAGCCATCTCTGGAGTCATGCTTCTGTTAACATGGAAAAGCCAAGTGCATTGTCAACCCCCCTCCAATATTTAAATGGCCCAGAAGGTTATTTGAGATAGGAAGCAGCAAAAATATAGGGAAAAGGTCTTCTGAAACCTGTGGATGGTAGATGGTGGAATGGATAAATAGTTTCTAGGGGTTTACACAGCTAATCCCACAAGAATCTCGACGATCCTCTAAATAAGAGATTGACCTGAACCACACAGCAAAGTGAAGCAACTGTGGGTGAACCATTAAAACAGGGAGAATAAGACTTGAAGAGTTTAAAGTATTCTCCGTGGTCAGCAGTCCCCGTGTGTCAGAATTACCTGTTGAAATGCACACATATGGGGAATATCCATTACCTACTGAATCTAAATCTATGGGGTTGGCACCAGAGCCTACATTTTAAAATAAGCTCTTCAGGAACTAAACCTTGGCAGATGACTGCTCTAAGTCATAATGAACTGAGGCTTGGGAGTCTGAAGAACTTTGCCATAGTTCTGATGATAAGCTCTGAGTTTTCAGACTGCCTTTGTGCCCTCTTAGGTGATAAACTCAGAGCTTGAGTTCAAATGAAAGAGACTGTCAATATCTTTCCTTTCCAACACGTGGCACATAATGAATTCTTTTTTTTTAAAGATTTTATTTATTCATTTTTAGAGAGGGGAAGGCAAGGAGAAGGAGAGAGAGAGAGAAACATCAATGTGTGGTTGCCTCTCATGTAGTCCCCACTGGGGTCCTGGCCCACAACCCAGGCATGTGCCCTGACTGGGAATCAAACCTGCAATGCTTTGGTTTGCAGCCCACGCTCAATCCACTGAGCTACACCAGCCAGGGCACATAATGAATTCTTAATTCATGGTGGTCAATGGGGTAGATAAATAGACTATATGGAGAGATCAAATAGAAGGACAGTTGATTAGATGGATGACATAATGAATGAATGGAAGCAAATGGAGAAACAGTAGGTTTTAATATAGCAATTACAAAACATGACCTTGAAGTGAATATTTTTTGCCTTGATGACATGGAAATTATAAATATCTTTCTCTCTCGTTATTTTGTATCATGCATTTGAAACAGGGAAAGAAATAGTGGAGACCACTGGTTTTAGGTATGCGTGCAGGCATGTGCCAGGTGAATGCACACACATGAACAGAGAGAGAAAAAGGAGAAGAGAAGAGAAGAGAAGAGCCACTCAGGGACCCAACTGCCACACTCAATATTGAAATATTGATTAGCTCAGCAGGAGGAGCCAGCTTCAAACATATTTACAAAGGAAAAACTCAGCCTTAGACATACAGCCCCTTAGGTAGAAACTATAGCTCTACATTTGATGGCTTTGTCACTTACCCTGTGGGTGCATAAACAGAGCCAGCAAGTGTCTTGCTGGAAACTGGTTGGGTAGGGTTGCTGCTCATCTCTGATCTCTAGCCATCTGCATCCCAACTTTCTTGTTCAAGGCACTGCCTAGAGCAATTCAGATGTGGTGCCTGCCCTCTTGACACTCAAGAGCCAAAGCAAATATTGTCAGGTAAGAACAAAGACTCCAAAATTAAAAAGAAAGCTTAAAATAGACTATAATGTAGCTGAGGTTGGATTATAGATGAAAAGCTAGGCTTCCATTTAGGCAGAAAGGGGTTAGGAGAAGTAATCCTTTCCTTTTGATTCATTCTGTATCTTTAAATGCCCAGTATGCAGGTAGACAGGGGAAGGGAATTTAAAACATGGGTACATTTATGAATGAAGAGACCAAATCAATCAAAATAGGTGGCTTCTTCAGGATTTTCTTTAATTTTGTATTTCCTTATTCCTTTTGCTACTGGACTAAACTTTAGTTAAGAGAAAATCAAGAAAAATGTCATTCCCATTGCTTCAAAATCAAAGGGAAGCTTCTGATGGAAATACTACATGTCTAGCATTAAAAACTTAGGGCTATAGTGTCACTGTGACACATAGTAGGGATGTTCAAACACACTGTATGCTGCCACATGGTCCTCCTGGCTTGCAGGCTGTAATTCCACAATTCTCTCCACTCAAGAAAGCATACTGAAATACAATGAGTGAGAAAGGCATTACTATAGTTATAACTCTGAATGCTGTATAATTTTTAAAAGTATATCATCTTGTAATAGGGTGCAGCCAAGAGGTGACCCCCAATGGGGATTTGTAATGGGGTCCAGAACTCAGGGTGTCCAGGAAATATGAGAGAAAAAATATATATATGATGTCCTCATCCTCACCAGTCTGAGCTGGGGAATGGGACACATGGAACAGGGCCATTGAGAGCTGTTTTGCATAGCAACAGCTTTGCAGCTAACCTCTAACATGGTCACTTAACATATCTATAGCCTTTAACTGGTTGCACAGATACATTAAATAGCTGTGGCCAGTGCTTTGAGCCAGGGGGATGGGAGTTACTTCAACCCAGGATGCAAATGGGAAGCAACTCTCCCTGGTTATAGCACCTGAGTGAGAGTTTGGAGATGACTGGCTCCATGCCATGGGGCCCTGACTGCCCAGACTTACTATGGCAGCCCAGAAAAGCTGGAAGAATACAGGAATGCTGGCAGGTGTAACTGATTGTAGAAGGAGTTGGAAATGAGGCTGCAGAGGAAGATTGATGTGGGGATTTAAACCCAGGCATGGCAGCCATACGAGGGAGGACCACTTGGCTTTGGAGGAGTTGGGACCCCCTGGCTTGGGCGAGAGTTAGGACCACGGGGCTTTGGGATGCTCCCTTTTGCCACGTGGCTTAGGAAGCAGGAAAGACCTTGTCTGGAAGAAAAGGGGTGAAAGAACTCTTGCTGGTGGGCCATAAGAAGGTGCCACATGGTTTTGGATTAACTGGAGACACAGCTGATGGTACCAGGAGCCTGAACCACAGACTTCTACTTCTTTTTCCTGAGATACGGTACCCTGGACTGGGCAAAGGGGAGAAGAAAGGATTGTATGCATTTGTGGATATTCTAAAGAACTTTAGTATTTTAATGAAGACATTAAGTCATTACTCTAAGTCTGTATAACTTTTAAATAAATAATTCCTTTCCTTTTCACCAATCTCTGGCATTAAGACACATCTTTCCTCTGGTGGTGGGCAAAGTGAACCTAGTACAGAGGAGGAACACCTGGAGAAAAAGGGGGGTCTTTTTGGTAATAATATATTGTTCACCTCCCCCAGATTGTTCCGTAATAATCTGAAAACATTGTGGTTGACTATCATTAGTAATAGATTACTTGCAAAACACCTCACAACTTATTGTGAAAAAGAAATCAGGGAGAGGAAGATGGCGGCATGGCAGGAGGGAGCAGATTCTACTTCTCCTACACCTGGGGAAAAATCCTAGCCGATCTAGGTGGGAACAGAGCAAATAGCCAACATTATCACAACATAAATGAAAATAGGAGATCACAAATTGTAGCGGACATTGAAAACCCAACAGTAAGGAGACTACGTGGATCAGCGCAGGGACCAGGGAGTTTGCAGCTCCAGGCTCAGCATTCCAGGGTCTGCCTTGGAGCTCCTGGGAGAGAGCTGGGTCAACCACTCCCTCCCTGGCCAAACAAGGACTGGGCAGCACTGGGGGAGGCCAGTGTACCAGAGGGCACAGGGAGAGGAATGAGGGAGGAGTGAGGATGAAGAGGCACCAACACAGGGGCTGTAAGCACCCACACAAAGCCCTGGTGAAAGTGTGCACCCCACCTGGTGCATCCAAAGGCACCTGCCTCTACGCCCGCGCCCCCAACCCAGAGACAGCATGGTTTGGTGGAAGTCTCGGAAACCACAGCACTGAAAAAGGAAAAGGTGTGGGCATTCCCCGAGACCTATGATGCCCAGCCTGTGAATTTGGGGGAAGTGGGCGCCCCTCGGGACCCAGAGAGTGCTCACCTGTGAGCCCGGAAAAGGCGTGGGTGCTCCACAGGACATTGGAACACACGTTGGTGAACTCCCAAGGACGCACATAGTTGCACCCAGCCCCCACACACAGGTCCCTTCGAGGAGGCACCAGACAGGTTTGGGTGAGAACGTGCGCCTACACTATGAACAGTATGCCAGAGGCTGACTGAGTCCTGAACAGGAACAAAGAAAAACTGTCTCCAGACGCCACTCAGTGTGCTGAAGCCAGCTAGAAAAACCAGTTTGGCCAGTCTGAAACCAACAATAGGTGTGTTTTTTGTTTGTTTGTTTTTGGTTTTTTTTTTTTGGTTTTTGTTTGTTTGTTTTTGCTTTTGTCTTCTTTTAATTATTTTTAAGTAACCTTTTATCTTTTCATTCTTATTATTTTTGGATCTATCAATTATTTATGCTTCTTTTTCTGTCATCCTAGTGTTGACCCTTCTCCCTTGCTTTCCAAATTTATCTCTTCTTCCTTCCATCTTCTGCTTCGTTCCTTCCTTTTTTTTTTTTTTGGAAACTGCAAGTAATTGCATAATTGTATTATCATTATCTCACTATTCGTACACTTTTTATTTTTATAGTATTGTGGCATTCCTCTTCTTTCTGTATAGTCTTCTTTGCTTGGCTGGTTATATTGTATCATTTGATAGGTTTCCCCTGTTATCTCATTCATAGTGTATTGCTAATTTACTGTCCTTCATTTGTGTTCCATTAGCACAATACTCTCTATTCCTGAGTACAAGGCTCAATACTCTCTATTCTTGTTATCTAGATTTCATAGATTCTGTCATATGATTGTTGCTCTAATATTACTGTAAATAATAGCTATTCCATACAATTGTAAATACTTCACAACACCCATCCCAGATCTTAGCCCACTTCACAGTTTCCTGAACTCTATCACTGTAGTGGTTAACTCTATTCTCTCACGACTTCCCACATCCTCACTGCTTTCTAGAGCTAACTCACAATCCTTTCCTTCCCAACAAGAGTCTTATCTTCTTTACATCCTTTCTAAAAAGTGGCTAGTGGGGTGGAAGATCACAATTAACACTATACATAGCCAAAGGATCTCCTATCTCCTCTCTACTCACTGATACTGTAAATATCATAGAATACTCTCTTGCTGTCTTAAACCATTCTGTCTTGCCCCTCCAAATGATCACAAAAAAGAGTAGGTAGAAACTGTGAACACCTGGATACCAGAAAGAAACTGCACCATGGAATCTCATAGGTATTCTACTACAGAAGTTCACACCATAAACCCAGGGAGCCAGAACAGATCAATTTAAGAAGCTGAGGCTAGCAAGAGTCTCACGAACAATGAGAAGACAAAGAAACAATCCCCAAATGAAGGGAAAGGAGGAAGCCTCAGAAAGAATGCTAAATGAAATAGAGGCAACTCAACTATCAGATTCTGAGTTCAAAGCAATGATTATCAGGAAGTTCTACGAGCTCACAATGAGCTACCAGAAACTACAGGGAAGCTACAATGAACTCACTGCAAATTCTATCAACATGAAAAATGAAATAGAAACTATCAACAAAGGCCAAGAGGAAATGAAGAATACAATTACTGAACTGAAGAACACAGTAGAAGGAATCAAAAGCAGGATCGATGAAGCAGAAGATCGGATCAGCGAGCTGGAGGACAAAGTAGAAAAAAGCACCCAGAAAGAGCAAGAACAGGAAAGGAGACTCAGAAAGAATGAACAGGGATTAAGAGAAATGCAAGACAATATGAAATGTAATAATATGCATACAATAGGGATACCTGAAGGAGAAGAAGAAGAGCAAGGGATAGAAAACCTTTTTGAAAAAG
>CM052551.1:29129040-29425205 GCA_028533065.1 Trachops cirrhosus
ATGGAACTTCCTCAGAAAACTAAAAATGGACCTGCCCTTTGATCCAGCAATTCCACTGCTGGGTCTATATCCTAAGAACCCTGAAACGCCAATCCAAAAGAACCTATGCACCCCAATGTTCATAGCAGCACAATTTACAATAGCTAACTAAGTGCTGGGAACAACCTAGGTGCCCATCAGTACATGAATGGATCAAAAAGTATGGTACATTTACACAATGGAATATTATGCAGCCAAAAGAAAGAAGGAGCTCATACCCTTTGCAACAGCATGGATGGAGCTGGAAAGCATTATGCTAAGTGAAATAAGCCAGGCATTGAAAGACAAATACCACATGATCTCGCCTTTAACAGGAACCTAAACAACAAAACAAAGAAACAAGTAAAATATAACAAAAGACACTGAAATAGAGGACAGGTTGTCTGTGCCCAGAGTGGAGAGGGGAGGGAATTTCAGGGGAATTTCAGGGGAGATGGGAAGGGTTTACAGGAACACATATAGAGGACACATGGACAAAACTAGGGGGGTTGGAAATGGGAGGGCGGAGGGGAGGAATGGGTGAGTGGGCTGGAATGGTAATAAAGGATAGAAACCGTACTGAATAAGCTAAAATAAAAAAAAATTAAAAATAAAATAAAATATATGCATGGCCCATGGAAAAAAAATAAAATAAAAAAATAAAAGTGCAGACATGATTAAAAAAAAAGAAATCAATCTATCTTACTGAATAATAGATGGAGTTATAAAAAGTGGGAAGGACCTGGCTGGTGTGGCTCAGTTGTTTGGAGCATTGTCCCATAAACTGAAAGGTTGCAAGTTCATTTCCTGGACTGAGCACATGCCTAGGCTGCAGGTTCAGACTCTAGTCTCACATAGAGAGACTAGAGACTACTCCCTCTCTCCCTCCATTCCTCTCTATCTAAAGTCAATAAGCATGTCCTCAGGTGAGGTCTAAAAAAAAACATAGAAGTCAGGGCAAACTGTTAAGATCCTTCCCCCTCAAGATGGTGACTTCTTTAAAAAAACCTTTTATCAGTACTCTATATACAGCTCTTTAAGTTTGCAAATGCAGACTGAGTCAACAGCAGAGCCTGAATGTGGTAGATTTGCAATGGCCATTGTCTTTTTTGCCCACCCCACCCTCTTTAATGAATGTAAGCCACCCAGTCCAGGTGAGGTGGGTCAAGGAGCAGAGATTGGAGAGGCCCTAGCTTCTGGATGGGCACTCCCTATTCATTCTGGTAACAACTCTCAGTAAATAAAGCCAAAAGTCTTACTAAAATAAGGGTCAGCAGTCTTGTTTTCCAGAGCAATATGACACAGGAGGGGTAAGATTAAAACAGTTGTATCTGAAAAGTGCTAAGAAGAGCACCTGGCCCATGGTAAATGCTGCATAAGTGTTTCCTCTTAGGATGATTGTGACATTGCCACGCTGCAGCTGTGAACTATCACTGCCAAAGGCCAGGGAGGAAAATCAGACTCAATGTTCAAACTTCCAGCTTTTTAAAAGGCAGGTGGTACCAGTTTCCAAAAAGACATGATCAGAGCTAAATGGCCCATCTCAGTCAGAAAGCACTCTTGATGAAAGTGAAGGAAAAAAAGGAAGTGAAATGATCCATATCATTTTCCAGGTGACCGTGGGTACCATAGTGGCTTCTTCACACATGGCCTATATAAGAGCAGCAAGAGGCTTTGAGCTGAGGAGCAGCTAAGTGATAACCCAGTCTCATTCGCACCTCTGACCCCTTTCAACACTGAGTGCATCTAGTAATCAGTGAAGAAACTTGTCATTTCCTCATGCTTTTCTAACTTATCCTAGTAATGGGAGGCTCAAGAGCTGGAAAATTTTAGTTTAAGCAATAGTTAATAAACTTAGTAATCAATGCATGTAAAAAACTATTGTTCCAGGAACTGAAGGTATGACCCACCTTGACTCTAGGAGACCATAAGCAATTCCACCTGTGCCTCAGGAGGTCCCAAGCAATCAAGATGGTATCTGAGCCACTGCACTCCAGGGTGAGATTTCCACTGAAGACCACCATCCAGGATACAGATGAAAGAATGCTGCAGCTTTTATCTGATTAACTTTCCCCCTGAATTCCAAACCCTTTACCTACACTTTTCTTATCTTTATAAAAAGGATTGGTTTAAAATAGCATTTAAGACAGTCTGTTAGGGTACATACAGATCACCCTGACCATCTGAATAAAGTGCCCATAAAGATTCAATCCCTGTCTCCGCTTATTGGTTCTGGTTGTGACAGGCGGCATGAATACCAGCTTTTCCAGTCTCACTAGCACAGTTCTTCTAGTGTCTTATTATTACTTTCAGGGAGAATCAGGGGCGAATAGGGGCCCAGATGACTTTCTGAGAAGGCAGGGGTCAGATGTGGCAAAAGTAAAGTGTATTCAAACACTCTGGATTCCTGACCTGGCCTCAAGGGCTGCCTGGCTCTGCAGAAAGCCTCTTACCCAGTCTAGAGCCCAGAAAACCCCTGTGTTTTAGCTTCATCCTTTTCAAATGACACTTAAAACAAGTTGGAATACTCGTGTTGCCTACTCATGCCCCATCATAATCCAACCAAGTGGCTTTTCCAACTTTGATCTGTGATATATCAATGGCCACTATAACCCTCTCCTCTGAACAGTGTCTCCTCAGGCACACACCTGGGCATTGACCTTAGTTGTTCTGTCTTTTAACTCTCCTCTGCTTTATGAAAGATGAGAATTCTGTTGTTTACAAGAGAACGGGGCCAAATCATGAGTATGAAGAGAAGATTTGAGAGCTGCCTCCACCCTGTTATTTTCTTGTGTTTTATCTGTCCACACAGATTGCAAACTTTTTAAAAGCAGAAGCAATGCTGAGATAGTTCTGGTTCTGCCACTACCTTCCCTAACTTCTTTTGAAATGTTTTTGTAGTTACAGGAGTAATGTGTACATAGATCTTTACACTTTTAGAAACACTCTGGCACTTGGAGTAAAAATCTTTCTGGCCATTCATCCCAGAGACTTTAGGAATCTTGTTCCCGTTATGAGAGAAGAGAGGCAGAGGCACAGTCTGCACCCAGGCTCTGTGGTTTCAGAGTTGTCACCCTTAGCCACCACAGCACAGTCCTTTGCCATGTTGGGCCCACTTCTCTCTTATCACAAGACCCTCTGTCTCTATAGGCAATTTATTTACAAAGGCCTAAATGAGTTTAAGAGAGTAGAAAGGGGGTGTGTTAAAGGATGAGAGAAACTCAAGGTCTTATTTCCACTTACTGGGGAGAAATTTTATGAAAGACGTGGGATTTTAAGATATGGCACAAGTCCTTTGAAAAATAATGAGTGGTATAAATTCTGCTTAAATTACTTCTTTAAAAATAAGATCTGCTGGCCAGATCCACAGTTGTCTTCAGGGGGCTCTGATGGAGTTCCCAGGTAAGGTGCCAGAGCTCTGGGTACGTTTATTAAACTCACAAATCATTACCTGAGCAAACACGGAGCAAGTGAGAGAATCAATATCTGAAGTCTGCCCTGCCTGATTCCTCCTCTGAGTTCAGCAGGGTGCTTCGCCACCCACACAGAGAAGAGATCATGACTTTTATTTCAACCACTTCTGACTTTCCGTGCAGAGCCAGCTTGTGTCAGGTGGGAGTAGAAGAAGCTAATAAGTGTGTTCTTGTAGTCTGAGGCCCAGTGTGCCACCTGGAGGCATACAGGCTCCTGAACATCTCAGCAGTCGTTCAGGAGTTTGTCCAATTGGAGGGGATCCTGGCCGGCTGTGGCCATGAAGACACGCCAAATGGTAATGGCCACAGATCCCACCATCAGGCCATAGCTCTGGGAGGGGCTAGCTGGCTGAGAATGAATTCCCCTCCAGGAACTAGGTTCCAGGCCCCACTCCCATCAGGTAGACCAGGTGACCCTGTGTGGACTCTATGGGATGGCTGGCTGGCTTGGGTATTACTCGGCAGTCTCACATTCAGAAACCAAGTGGGACATGAAGGCACATGAATCAGCTAGGAGAAGCGCCTGGGGAGACAGTAGGTCAGACAAGAAGGGGGAAAAGCTGTGCACATCCTAGAGTCAACACTGACCTGTGCAGTAGCAGAGCACCTACGGCACAGCATCCTTGCTCCGTGCTATGTCGCAGGCCCGGCCATCTCACCTACTATGTGTTCATGGCTCAAGGACAAAGTTCCTCCCTCCATCTGCCTCCCAGGACAGAACCTTGCTCAGGCTTCAGCACATAGGAGGCCTAAACCTTTTTGGATTGGTGAAGGGTCATTCAGAGCCAAGCGGGCAGTAGCTTTCTGAGCAGAACCCTTTGGACACCCAGAGCCCCCCACCCGCGCAATCTGTCAGAGTGAAGAGACAAGCTCCTTCCTCTTTGCCTTTGGTGGCAAAAGAACACAGGCATCAACGTATTGATTAAATGAAGCAAGCTAAATGGAGACCTACCATATTTTGCCATATATAATGCACACTCTTTTGCCCAAATTTTTGAGAGAAAAATAAGGATACACATTATATATGGGTAGTACCTAAACATGGGTGTACATTATACACAGCAAAATACATCTTTTTCTTTTTCTGGCCTCAAGTTCTCAGAGAGGATGAACTTCCCCCCCTTCTTAGAAAGCCGTGCAAATTGTGTAGACACTTTCTGAGTGGAACTCAAGTCAAATAAGCTAAAGTTTGGAAATGTTCTGACTTAGAAACAGGAAGCAAGACTCATAGGAATTTGGTTGAGGTTTGGAGTCCACCTGAGTGTTAATCCAGATGATGACGAGGCTACTCTACAGCACAGAGCTCACCTGACCATGTGCAGATGAAAAAGGCACCCAGGAAGTCCCCTTCACCCTCCACGACTTTCCATAACAGCCTGTCACAAAGCCCAAAATTACACCATTAACAATTCATTAATAAGGTTCTGTAGTAATACTTATGCTTTAATTTGAGCAACTTCAAGATATCACTATAGTTATTAAAACAGTATTGCTTCCCTGAGAAGGGTAAGCCACACCAACTCTGGGCACGGATCAGGACCTCCTGGGATTTTAAACTTTGTTGGCTGAAAGGAAGCCTGCATGTGATTGACAGCCAGGGGAGGGGACATGGACATCTGAAGGGAGTGGGTCTGGGTACGGTTGTGTGGGGAGAGGCTGGGTGGGGATATGAATTCACCTGAGGGGCACAACAAAGGGGTAGAGGACAGGGTAGGAGGACGAGTCTTAGCTGCCTCATTATCCTGCCCTGTGCAGGGTCTGGTCTTAAGTCCTATTTCACTTTTTACCTCCAACAAACAAATGCCTGGAAAAACTTCAATTAGTCTTCCTATTTCTCCCATTTTAGAAGGCACACTCAGCTCCCCTAGAGAAGGTAAAAACTCCGTAGTGACTCAGATGGCTCTGTCCATGGCACTACCACACCAGCTTCTGAAATCTTGCAATAAGGAATCACAAACTCTGGATTTAGGTGTCTGTCATTACTTATATGGCACACAATCCTGAAGGATGATAAACTTACAAAGAAGATGAATTGGGGGAGCTATATGCTGTGCCCTTTAGGCAGGACCTCCCACTCTGCAGCCAATCCCAGCTACTCTCAGACAGCCCCCATCAGAAGCTATTTATTCTTTGGGGGTCAGAACACTGATTACTGTCATTCTTAAACCTCCCTACCCAAACATTCCAGAAGGGGCAGCAAGTAAGAAGGAAAACAGACCTACCTCAAAGCCCATTAAGAATGCAACATTTAAAGAACTCACACGACTCCACTCCAGGAAGACAAAAAAAATTAAAAAATGGGCAAAAGACTTGAACAGACACTTCTCCAAAAAAGACACAGAGAGGGCCTAGAGACATATGAAAAGATGCTCAGCATCACTAGCCATCAGAGAGATGCAACTTAAAACCAGAAATGAGATACCACCTCACACCAGTCAGAATGGCCATCATAAACAAATCAGCAAACAAGTGTTGGAGAGGATGAGGAGGAAAGGGAACCCTAGTACACTGTTGGTGGAAATGCAGACTGGTGCAGCCACTGTGGAAAATAGTATGGAATTTTCTCAGAAAACTAAAAATGGAACTGCCTTTTGACCCAGCAATTCTACTGCTGGGATTATACCCTAAGAGCCCTGAAACACCAATCCAAAAGAACCTATGCACCCCAATGTTCATAGCAGCACAATTTACAATAGCCAAGTGCTGGAAGCAACCTAGGTGCCCATCAGTAAATGAGTGGATCAAAAAACTATGGTACATTTACACAATGGAATTCTATGCAGCAGAAAGAAAGAAGGAACTCCTACCTTTCACAACACCATGGATGGAACTAGAGAGTATTTTATGCTAAGTGAAATAAGCCAGGTGGTGAGGGACAAATACCATATGATCTCACTTTTAACTGGAACATAATCAACAAAATAAAAAAGCAAACAAAATATAACCAGAGCCATTGAAATAAAGAACAATTTAATAATAGCCAGAGGGGAATGTTGGGGGGGGGGATCTGTGGAGAGAAGGGTTTTTAGGAACGACTATAAAGGACACATAGACAAAACCAAGGGGGAGAGTGGAAGCAAGGGAGGGAGGTTGATTTAGATGGGGTGGGGAGAAAATGCAGACAACTGTAACTGAACAACAATAAAGTAATTTGTGAAACAAAAAAATAATAAATTCAAAAAGGATACAAAGGTGAATAATAAAAAATGCAACATTTATTTCTTTACACCTTAATTTATCTTACAATTACACAGAGTTTGCCTTCTACTCCATAAAACATCTGTTTTTATTTTTTACATAATTGCTCCAAAAACTTCTGGGTACAATGGATGCTCCAGGAAGCATCATTTAGAGCGAAGGAACAGACATTCCTGGGAGGCTCAGCCTTTTCTTCTGCCATCTGAGCCATGCATGGGCAGGTGCCAAGCTCTGTGGCAGCAGGGGGATGGTGAGAGCCGCAGGCCCTGACTCTGAGGGTGCACCTGCTCACGGGGCTCCTTAGGACCTGGAGAGGGTGCCCACTGAACCCTTAAAAGCACCTGCCCTGCAAGGTTGTCTGAAAGATTAAAGGAAACAATAAATGTGAAATGATCCATGATAGGCATTCAAGGAATGTTATTAATATTAATATTTCTCCCCCTCCTCCTCCTATGTAGTTTTAAACAAAGACCATATCCTTTCCCTACTTATAGCCCTTTGGAGGCTCCTTAAAGATACAAGACCCTACACAACTGGCCACCTCCGAACTCTGTGGCCTCATTTTATGCTTCTTCTCCCCACTCACTCTTGCTCCAGATCCCACCATGAAATCTAGAGTGACTTAAAGTCTCCACTCCTCCTAGGCTCTTTCACAATTCAGGGCTTTTGTGTGTGCTGATCACTCTACCTGGAATGCCCACCACACAGCCTCCTGTCCTGCCAGTGAAGTGTCCCTGCCCTGATGAGACCCAGAAGGAGGCAGCCCCATGTCTGTGACTTCTAAGCCCCCCACCTCCATGGACCTAGCGTGTGCTCCTTAGGCAGCACCCATCATGTTCTATTGCCATTATTTGTGATTTGTCCATCTCTTCTTTCAGATGTCCAGCACCCTGGGGAGTGAGACTTCATCTCTGTGTGTCTTGTCCACACATGGAAGACACACACCAAATGTGCAATGAATAAATGTGTGTATGTGGGAGTGTGGGTAGGAGTGCATAATGCTGGAAGGAGGTGATGGCTGCAAAGGAAGGTGGAATATATACTTGCCCATTACTAAAGCCTGTAAAAATGGACTGTCATGCACCCAGGACAAGGATCCCATCTACCAAAGTTTGCCAGTCAGCCCTCAACCCACTGGTATAAGACAAGAGAGCTGTCAAAAAGTTTCTATGTCTTGCCACAATGGGTAGTGCTTTTACTTGCTCATGAGTGAAACTGTGCCATCCCCTGCCCACCAGCTGGGCACACAGGTCTAGGGACTGGGCTCTGACCTATCCCCTGCATACACACACAATACACACACACACACACACACACACGGAAGGCACGTCAGCCATTTAGGGCCACTTCACTTCTGTGTGGGTGTTTTGTTCAAGGCTTTATATTTTTTCATTATACCCATTTTCATTATCTTATACATTTTGCCTTCTGAAGGCTGCATTTTAATTTAGTGTCTTTTTGCATTTAATTTCTTTTTTTAAAACCTTTAGATTTTTAAAGATGGAAGTCTCTGGGGGAGGGGAACAGCTCTGAGTTTGTCCCGGACCAGGTACAGAGGCTGTACATACTCCCTGCCCTTGGGTATTCCTGGATTAATGGTCAGGACAGGAAACAAGTCCTGAGAAAGAAGACATATCCATTCCTAAAAGGTACACACAAAAATTGCCCCAAATAGTGCCACACATCTCAATACCCAGGTTGTAGGGGGATGAGTGAAGGAAGAGGTTAGAGGGGCTGGGGATAGTCTGGGGAGTGGCTTCTTAAGTGACTGTCCCCTGCCCTACTCCCCAGGTCAGCTAGGCTATAATTCTCAAAGTACTCATGCCTTTCCCTGGGTTTTCTGCACAGCACAATGGACCAGTAAGCATGATTTCAAGGCTGGGTGCCTGGGCTGCTTGCTCACCCAAGAGCCTTCCCTCGTCCCTCACATTCCCCGAAGCATCATCACTATTTGGGTTGAAGTACGGGATTCAGCTCTCCCTAAAAGAGGCTGCAGCTGCTTTCTGGTCTAGGACCACAAGAAAGAAGGAAAAGCACTGTAGCAGTAGCCAAAGCCAAGCACAACCAGATCTTTTAGTTTCAGCCTCCCCGATGCTATAGTTTGCACCAGAGACTTTCCAGAGGGAAGCAGGGAGCCAGAGGCCACAGCAACAAGGTGCTGGAAAGTGGTTCAGTCACCAAGACAGCCATGATGAGGGGAAACAACCAAAGGGAAGAGACTGAAAGAAAGTCCTCTGGTGCATAATGAGAAGGTGGGCTTTTGCAGGCTGAGTGTGTGTTTTTATCTTTTTTCTTCAGGAAGAAAGACTATATGCTTGTCTGCTCTCTTCCTTGTTGGTATTTAGAATTATGGACATTAGTCCTTCATTCAACTCATATGATTAGGTCAATTAATATTTATACTCCTCTACTCAGGGTTCAGACCTCTGCCCTGTTACCTTTGCTGAAGGTATTTACTCTGCAGGCCATCACATCCAGTCAAGTGGCTCTGAATATATGGATATAGATATAGATAGATATAGATATAGATATAGATATAGATATAGATATGTAGATAGATAGATAGATAGATGTAAGTCTATATATAAATGATACACATACACACATTCTGATGACTCCCACATTTATACAGCCAGCTCACAAATTCCTTTTGATCTCTGATTCCGAATTCCTGGTTCCCACCTGTGCCTCCCACACCACTCAAACTTGATCCTCTAAAAGTCCTTGTCAAATTAATAACAACTCTACCCTTCCAGTTAGTCTGGCCAAAGGCCTTGTGAGTGTCCTCCACTCTCGCCCATACTCCCCCAGGAAATTCTGTTGTAGCATCTGACCACTTTCCCCACACTGCCACTGCCAGCCTCCTGGATCCAGTCACCATTATTTCCTATCTGGATCATTTCAGTGTCTTCCTGACTGATCTCCCTGCTTCCACCCTTGTCCAACTCCACTGTATTCCCAACACAGCTATTGGATTGACCTCAAAATCTAGGAACACATCACTGTTCTGCTCAAAACCCTCCAACGGCTCTGTCTGCCTGAGAGTAAGGGTCAATGTCTACTTCCTGTCCCGTAACAGTGAGTCCCACCTCCACCTCTCGGCTTTCCCCTCCTACCTCTTTCCTCGCATGCGTTCCATCCCAACCATATTCACCTCTTTACTTTGCTTTCCCTTGGCCACCTCAATGCCTCTGCATTTGCTGTTTCCTCTGGGTGGACCGTCTTCCTCAGGTATCTATGCAACCTGCTCTGTCATATAATTTGCATCTTTGCTCAAATGTTCCCTAATCCATGAAGGCTTCTCTGACTGTTCTACATCAAGTAATCCACAAAGGCACCAATTTTGTTCAGTGATGTGTCTCTGATATACAACATGGCCTAACATATCACAGACACCCATTATGTATTTTTAAACAAATGAGGAAATCTAGCTAACACTGGGCATATGATCTAATATGGGACAACTGGGTTTCCTTTCTTGGGCCATGAATGCTGAGGGATGGGAAGAGGGAAGGTCAGCGGGCAGGGATGCACCTAGCAGCTGTGCCCTGACAGTCCTGTGCCTTAATTCCGACTGATCCTGCATCCTATTTTTTCTCAGCCTGATTTGTCAGCAATGCATTCAGTTCTATGAGCTACTCTATCTCCCTCCAATCAATTTCTTTTTTGTTCTCAAATTAGCCAGTGTTACTTTCTATTGCTTGACATTTAATAACTCCAATTGGTAAGCTCTTTTATTTCCCAATTCCTCTAGTCTCGTGTTCTCAGTTTCCCACCCCAGCCCCAGCAAAAGCGTTGCATGCTTCCTGAGAGCTGAAGCCAGACTAGTTGTCTTGCCTCTGGCATTCTAAGAACTCTCCTCAGTCTAAAATTAGACTAGACTAGCCTACTAAAAATAACACTGATAGACTCCCATATTCCTTTATATCTCTAACATGTGAGTCAATGCCTCATTTTACTGAAAAGAAAATGAAAGCCCAAGATGTTCTAGTGGGAGATTGTGTGAACAGTCTAGAATTTAGAGCTTGGTGGTCAAATAAAGAACAAAATTCAGAGGGTGATTAGCCAGTTATATGCTCAAAAACACTCATTCTTTGTCCTGGCAATGGGTGGAAGAGTAGGGTCAGTCTCTTCCTGCACAGAGTCTAGGGCTGAACCTTCAACCTGCACTGTTGCTGCTGGAATAAGACAGCCAGCCAAGGGACAGCTGGAAGCCCTCGTAGTCTGCATGTTTTGCTTTCTTGCCTTTTCAAGGACATGTCTGGCCATGGAAAATCCTCAGAGATGGTATCATTTTGTTAGGATCCAAACTCACTGAGTCTTTCTTGCTGAGCTGACCCTGCACAATTTCTCTGACATCACCAGGCTCATTTTCACTGAAAGGAGAACAACAAGCGTCAAGGAGAAAGAAATGCCAATAAAAGCTCCTTAACAGTCTGGCATGAGTGCCCACTGACAACCTTTCTCAATTCTAACTTAAAATGTTTGCAGTTTTGACCTGGCTGATGTGGCTCAGTTGGTTGGAGCATCACCTCATACACCAAAAGGTTATGAGTTCGATTCCCAATCAGGGTACATACCTAGGTTACAAGGCAAAAATGAGAGGCAACCGATTGATGTCTCTCTCTCTGTCTCTCTTCCTCTTTCTCCCCACCCCTTCCACTACCTCTCTAAAAATGTTTGCAGTTCTGTTTGGAAATTGGCCGTAGGGCTTTAGCCAAAATGAATTTTCAGTCTAGGCTCTCTGGGAGTTTAGAAGTCACCTTAACTGCATGTCAGAGAGTCAATCAGCACCCTGGACAGAGTGTCCTCTGTGAGCTAGAGGAGGACAAACCTGAGAGCAACCTGAACCCAGCTCCAGGACACTAGGTCCTATATTCTGCAGGTGCAAAAGCCAAGCTGTTCCATCCTAGTCTCTGTCCCAAGATCATTCCAGGATACCAGGAAGAAAAGCAGACACAGGAACACAAACAGCAAACAGATAATCTGCAGCAACTTCATAGGATAAATATGGGCTGCTGGAAGGATACGAGCTGAGTAAAGATAGTAAAGCTTCCTGAAAGAAAGTAAGGCCTGCCCAGGGATTTGGAAAGGGAGGAACTTGATGTGATAGAAAGAAGGATATTCAAGGCAGAGGGCACAGACAGATAAAGATGAACCAGACAATCAAGTCTGAAACACTTATTTCCATCAATGCTTTCAAATGTTCCCTACAACCCCAGGAAATACCATTTCTGAAAAGAATGTCCCACCCTTTCTTCTTCAAACGACACTGAAATACATTCTTCAGATAGTCACAAAATCAACTCTCTGATAAAGCTCTTTGCATTCTCTCCTATCTTTTCTTTTCTTTTAAACGAACTTTTAACTCCTAACAATGGGGACTATATTTAGACCTGATGAAATGTTAGCCGAGGTATGAGGCTTCTCACATCCAGGGCTGCTGTTCCTCTCCTGACTACACAATGCTATTGTTTCTCGGTATGTTTGTCCTTTTTCATCCCTAGATCCTCAGCCCTGTGCTCAGCCAGAGTGGGTCTCTTCTGGAAAGCTTTAAAATTCTACTTCAAAGCTGCCACTGTCTTGTGACCACTGTCCTTTGTTATTTACCTGTTGGGGTTTAACCAGGCCCCTTTGAAACAGTCATCTCCTTAGACTGCCTGTCTTCTCTGTCCCTTTCTGTCTGTGTACTTGGAGAAAAAGTGCCTCATCAAGTTTTATGATTAAAATTAGTTTCTGTATACAAGAGTCTTTTGAGGAACCAAACTTAGGCTATTGAAAGCCAGAACACTGCCAGTCTGTTTCTTTTTGATGGTAATGATGGGAAGAATGGAGAGAATTTCTGCAACAACGGACATGATGGGGGCATGAACGGAACAGGTCAGCAGGCAGAGCCAGTTCCAGAGGCTAAGACACAGGACTGGTTAGGTGTCTCCAAACCACAATTGAAGGCAATACTTTTGATTATTCCTAACCAGAGTGATCAAAGTGCCTGCTCCCCCCTCATATAAAATCATCTCTAAAAAGACTAGATGACTCCCACCTAAGGGGACACATACACATTTTCTCGGCCCATGGCAGGCTTTGATAAACTGGTCACTGGGACCCTTCAAAAGGCTGGGGTATGTGTTATCGAGTGTGAACCAGAGGGTATTCTGAACCATGTCATCCATCACAATGAAGGCACAAAAAAATAATGGAATATTGCTAAACTTCCACTTCATTTTGCCTTCATGAAGATAGAGTTTACCAACAATGGGATGAATGAATTCGTATTACCAAACTGGAACATGCTGGTAAATATAACATGCTCCATATAAATGAGCAAAAAAAATTCCAAATGACGAGAGGAAAGCAGAGAGACCCAGGCCCAACTGGTTCCTCTGGGATGGTCTTTTTCCTCAGCCCTGCTGCTCAAACTGTGGAAAAGGCAAAGCCAGAGGGAATAAGGAAATAGAAACACAGCAGCTGTAGAAGATGGGGCCAGGCAGAGGCAAAGACTCGGGGCATCTTTGTACCTGGGCTCTGAGCTGTGGGATCCTAACACCAAGGTGCACCTGAGCAATGATTCTCTCCAAGCCCCACTGCAAAGAAGCAGGCATGAGGAGGACAGAAGTGCACTTGGTGTGTGGAAGGCCCTCACAGAGGGCCCTACATCACAGATGTGCATCCTACTGTGGGGACGGCCAGTGTTCTGGGTGCTGGGCCTTAGGTACCAAGTGCAAGGAGTCCACAGCCCACTGACCTAAGAGGGTAGCCCAGGCACTTGCTGCTACCTGCAGTGGAAGTCTGCATGAATTAACTTGACATCAACATGGCTGTATTCTAAAGATCCACAAAGAGGAACCATATTGGGGGCACGCAGAAGAGCACAGGTAGATTAAAGAAAGTGGACAGGATTCCTGGCAGGCAAGATCTTACTCAATTTGCTTCAAGCAAATTGATTAGAGATAGCACTCTCGTAACTCCTGGAAGGCAGACAACTGGGCAAGCTGCCAAGGCTGAGTCAGAAAGTCACCTGCTGGGGCCAGAGGGCATGGTGCTACATGAACGCAGGCCTTCTCAGAAACACCCAGTCTGGGCACAGAAAGGCTGAGGAAACAAAAACAAGGAAGAAAGTGACAATGGATCAAATCTAGTTACCATGCATTCTGAAGGAATTGTTTTAATTCTGGGAATTTGGCTGGAACGAGTCTTACTTTATTGCTGAGAATTTGGCTGGAGCAAATATTAGCAAAAGGGGAGCCTTTGGCTAAAGAGAGTTGTCACAAAAGGACCCTCTTTACTCGACCAGAAACTCTGATGCACTAGTACCCATGGCTTTGACCTCTAAGTCCCTAACCCCCCAGGAGAACCATGCAGGGGCACAGCAGATGGGAACTAGGATTCCTGGTTTGAGAGTGCATAGCCCGTGATGTCCTGTGGGCTGAAGGAGGCAGCACTGTAGGGCTTGTGCATCTCCCAGCATGCTGCTGGGCACACAGCAGAGCTTGTGGGGTGGGGCTGAATCCCAGTGTGGTTCCCTCAGGTCCCAGCTTGCTGCCTCAGGCACTTTCACAGTAAAAACGATGAACAGCAAAATGAAAACAAACGCACAACTATCAACAACGGAACCTAAAAAACAAAAACAAAAACTAAGCAAACAACTAGAACAGGAACAGAATCACGGAATTGGAGATCACATGGAGGGTTATCAGCAGGGAGGGGGAGGAGGGAGAATGGAGGAAAAGGTAAACGGAACAAGAAGCATAAAAGGTAGGTACAAAATAGACAGGGGGAGGTTAAGAGTAGTATGGGTAATGGAGAAGCCAAAGAACATATAATATGTATGACCCATGGACATGCACTGTGGGGGCGGAATGCTGGAGAGGGGGCTGTGCAGGGAGGAGGGGGCTAAAGGGGAGAAAAAACTGGGACAACTGTAATAGCATAATCAATAAAATATACTTTTTAAAAAAGGAGAGTAAAAAAGGCCCCAATAGGTCCCTAACGCCCCCACCCTCCCAGCTCTCTGGAGGAGAGCTCACCGAGAAGCTGTCTGGAGCAGGTCTAATGAGCTGCGGGAGGCAGATGCAGAGCGAGAGGAAGAATGATGTGCCCGAGAGATTCAAGTTAAGAAAACAGATCGAGGAGGCTCAGTTCTTGGTACATGGGCACGTGTCTGTCTGTCTGTCTATGCGTTTTCAGGGGTATTTTTGCATTTTCACTACAAAAATACTTCAAAGCACTGTCAGTGGCCTTATTTATAGGTCCAGGAAATGTATTGCAGCAGGAAGGAAATAAAGAAGACAGAGATGAAAGCAGTGAGGAGAAATTCAGAGTCAGGAAGGAGGCCATTTGTAAATGTTTCATGGGATAAATTAAACAGAGATTACTTCACAAAAGATGTTGGAGAAATGTGAGCTTCTGGCCAAAGCGAGGGGCCTGGAGCTGGGGACCTGCCCAACAGCCTCAGCGTTTCCTGTAGGTGTGGGAAGGCACTGTGTGGTTGGCTTCCCTCCCTCGGTGCACAGGCGGCTCATTAAACAACAAAAGTCCATCAGAGTGCCTTGGGAGGGCCTCCGGGGTGAAGTGGCGGGAGCAGGGCAAGCCCTGCTTTCCCAGGAGGGCCAGGCTGCCTTGTGGTTTTAGTCAGGCCTTCCCTTCAGGGAGAACGTAGTTCCAGTCAACGTGTCCACCTGGGCGGTCCTGGGGCAGACTTGGGGCTCTCCACGGGCCTGAGTGTGCCTGACATTCCGGGGGTGCCAGCTGCAGCCAGAGCTGAGCAGCCCTCAGGCAGCCGGGCTGACTGCACGGAGCCAGCAATCTGAAGACGAAGCCCTCAGGAGAGCACCTGCAGGGAGGTCTGGGGCCGGTGCAGGCAGCCACTGGCCTGCAGGCAAGAGAGCTCAGGGCCTGGGGGTGGGCGTTCAGCAAGGGGAAGACCCTTCCGTCCTGCCTTGGGGGCTTTTGTTTCACCCCACTGTTTCTGAGTGGGCCGTGAGGAGGACAAGAGAAGTGCGCATTACTGTAAAGTGCTTTAAACTGGGGTCTCATTAGGTCGGGAAGGACAGGGCTGCCTTGTGCCACTGTGTCTGTTAGACAATCTAAGGGGCACAGGGACAAACACCTAAGACTTGGGAAGAAGATAAGGTCCTAAGGGAATACACAGTTGGCCCCTATCTTTCAGGGGCAAATCACAGCTCTTTTTGTTAACGGAGGGCCCCCCCACCCCCCGGGCCATGTCTGCTGTCTGTAATTCACTCCGGAGTGAGCTATACTGTGGTAGTAGTGTGTCTGCTTTTTCAACACTTCCTCAGTCTAGGATTTTGCTAGTTATCATTTGGATAGTCTACCAACTGGTTTCCATTTGTGAAAATAGGCCTATTCATCATCATAAAGACTAATGTATTGTAGTCCAAATCGACCGTGTAGTCATTATACAAGGAAAACCACACAAATAAGAGTTAACCCCTGAGGAGAGGTCACCTGCCAGGGAACAAGTGAATAAAGCAGCTTCCGAGTGTGTGCATGTGTTTGCATGCATGTGTTTACATGTGTGTTTGTGTGTGTGCTTGTGTGTATGCACATGTATGCATGTGTGTGTTCAGGCACAGCAACATCACCAGCCACAGGCCTTGGCCCTGCTCTGGAGCAACGCTGGCTTCTCTCTGCCAGAGGCCACAGCTGCAAGGGCAAGAAGGCCAAGTCCTGGGTGATGCATCACGTATGAGACACAGCAGGGGGCAGAAGACAATGTGCCACGGTCCTGAGTCCGGGAGACTGTGGGGATGGTGAGGAAGGGTGGGAATTTGGGTTTTCTTTATCACATGATCATGCCCAACCTTGACCATCAAAAGCAAAAACCAAAACACACCATACTCAATCTGCCTCACAGATAGGCACTTTTGAAACATCAAAAGGAGGGGAAAATCCTTGGCTCATGGAACACTTAGGGAGCAACTATTACGTACAGAAGCATACATACTCCTTAAGCTGTAAGCCCTGCCCTCAAAAAACCTCAGAAGTGTATTAGAGACAGCACAGTGCCCAGCACAGGGCTGAATATTAGGGAGAAACTCATTACCGAGGGAAGGGTGATTAAAAAACCCAACAAAATATTATGGCACTGTATAAATTGCAATCATATAATTGATTATGTAATCATGTGTTATTACTCTACTGAACATATTGCTCCCCTAGGAGGTGCCAGGGCCTTCCACCGGAGATCCAAACCTTGCCCTGAAGGCCCCCCTGGCCCACCCCAGGGCATCAATTCTTAGGAGCTTTTCTAACTAAAGGGCTGCATTTGGCTTTGTGGGGACATAGCCACCCTCCCTGGCTGGGTCGTCTGACCCCTCATGGCCCCTGTCACTCTGAGCCTCCCTGTACCTGCCCCCTCAAGCCAGGCCTGCCCCTCTCCAGCGTTGTTCAAGGCTGCAGGCCTGAAACCCTCACTGGGTCCCTCACACCCCACACTGTCCCACCTGCTCCCATTATGTGCAGAGTCCCAGCATCAGGGTGGAAAAGGGCCCTCACTTGCCACCCCAACTGTGTCCCCTGAGAGACTGTCTGTTTCACCACCTGAGTCCTGAGTGAGGACAACAGGATAAGTGCTAAGTAAACAATTATTTTTTTTAATTTTTTATTTTAGATTATTCAGTACAGTTTCTATCTTTTATTCCCATTCCAGCCCACCCACCCATCCCTCCTCACCTCCCTTCCATTTCCAAGCCCCGTAGTTTTGTCCATGTGTCCTCTATATTTGTTCCTGTAAACCCTTCCCTTCTCCCCTGAAATTCCCTCCCCTCTCCCCTCTGGTCTCTGACATCCCGTCCTCCATTTCAGTAAACAATTATTTACACAACCAGAATCACAACTAAACTGCCCCTCACTACACGGGAGCATGCCCTCTATACTGCAGGGGTCAGATTTCTTGGGCCTTTCATAGCCCTGCCCCTTGGGGAAGGACAGTGGTACGGGCCTGGGGAGACACAGATTCCTGTCCTTTCCTCTCTGCACGTGTCAACTAGAGCTGTTTACAGCCCTGCCATGCAAAGTGTGCCCCTCAAAGTACCACCCCAACCAGTAACACCAGCATCACCTGGGAGCTCGTTAGAAATGCAGAATTTTGGCCCTTCCCCAGTTTTACTGAGTTGGAATTTGCATTTTAACAAGATCACAGCTGATCTGTGTGCACATTAAAGATTGAGAGACACTGGTTTGCAGAACTAACCTGGGGGTGAGGCAGCTACCTGAGGCCACCTCCGTCAGTGTGATGTTCTCATCCCTGTGGCCTTACAGGGAGTGGGGGCAGGCTGTTCACCACCCCCTGCAGGCACACAGAAAGAGATGGGATGTGGAGTTGGAGGATATAAGTTCAAGTTCAAGTTTTGCCACATACTTCCACATTTCACTCCTCTGAGCCTCAGGTTCCCTGTATGGGACATAGGGGTGATAATTGTACCAACCTTATGAAGTTGTTGCAAGTATCAGGTGAGATAGAAAGTGAGAGTATGTTGTCCAAAGTAACATGTGGTGCAGATGTTAAAAGTATGTGCACACACAGAAAAACATACACATATTCTAGAGTTTGAGGCTGGAAAGTCACCCAGTGCATTGCTTCAATAGGCTCAGCTACGTCGATGATATACAAGGGCAACCACAATTAGGTCCTGACAAATTCATCTGGAGAGCAAAGGGAAAAATCAGACATAGCTTTGAGTCTGGTGGAAATTCAGCCAGAAACAAGGCTCAGAAATTGAACCTCTCCTTCCAAATCTTGTTGTGTAAGCCGAGTCATAGGAAAAGAATCAGGGTCTTCTAATTGTACTTTAAAATCTCTTAAACTGTAGATGGTGGCTTTTTTGTCCCATTCACAGCTGGGCCAGGATGGGATTACAGGGAATCAAAGGATAAAGATGGGAATTACAGTCAAGTGGGAATAGGTGGTGGAGATGTGTCAAGATTTCAGAGGCCTCTTCCCATTGCTGTTCTGCTTAAAGCATTTGCATCATGCAGAAGCCCCTCGAGTCCAAGCTTGGGAAGCCTGGTAAAAACATTAGAGCTCACCCAACTTTCTCATTTTACAGTTAGCAAAACTGAGATTAAGAACTTGTACTAATGGCAAATGTGGGGTAGAACCCAGGTCCTGACAACTAGCCCAGGTTCCATTCCATCACTTAGAGGCTCCCAGGGGAAGAAGGAGGGGTGGTGATGAGCTGGTAAGAAAGCATTTCCTAGGGAGAGCCTTCTGGAATAGGTATCTCTGAGTTGTGGCTTTACAGAGGAGAGGGTTTCGTCTGCCATCCAGTCCTCCCAGGACCCTCTTCGGTTTGATAAAGGCAGGGAACTGAGAGCAGAGAGAGGAGGAGAAGTTGCCCGGGACAGTCCGCTACATGGATCAGGTGAGAGGTGCGATGGGGTGGTGCAGAGAAGTCGAATTTATGAGACTGCGTTTGGGGGAAGCCTTGGAGGGCTGTGTGGGGCTGGGGCCAGAAGCCCACCTGAAGGTGAAGGAGAGTTTCAGCAGCTACAGAGCAAAGGACTAGAGAAAGGTGGAGCCTGAGCGATATGCAGTTCACAGAGATTTTCAGCAAGTTGGGGAGGCTGAGTGTGGAGTAAGGCAACCTGTTTGCCCGACACTGAGGAGTTTCTCAGGGTGTAGAACTTTAAATGCTGAAGCCAGGGCAGTCACTGGCAAATTGGGATAGAGGGGAGCAGTGTGGCGGGCTGAGGGTGCCTGCTGGAGAGAGGTGACAAGGAGAACGTGGGGCTGGAATTCCCACCTGAGAACTTTGGACTTGAAACTGAAAAGCAGAGTGAGTGGCAATTTAGTTGTGATTCTAGTAGCTGAAATAATTGTTTACTAAATGCTAGGCATGATTTGAAGAAAGGCAAGGAATAAAAATATGAATAAGGCCCCCAAATCCAGAGGAAAAAATCTGATGTGTGCCTAACACATAAGAAACTATGAGAGATACTTCCTCTAAAGGACAAATACCATGGAAAGACAAATCAGAGGAGATTCTAGCTGACTGTAGAGAGGGAGGAAGCAGGAGGCAGAATCGCAGCTGGGTTTGGAAGGCTGGCTTGGGTCCCGATGGGAGGCAGTGGCATAGGTCATGCCTGTGGCCTATTCCCAGGGCGAGGACATACGAGGCAGTCAGTACGCAGTGTGTCCTGTAACCCTCACAGAGTGGGGCCGGGCATCAGAACACGGCCGGCAGGAGCACTGCACTCTGCAGCTAAAAGCACGAGTTTACCCGAGACCCCTGAGTCTGACCTGTATTCCGAGGCTGTGAGGATTTTAGAACAAGACTTTAGAACAAGAAAAAGATTTTAGAACAAGAAAACTACAGAGATCAGAGTAGGAGGTCAACTAAGGTTTGTTCTTAACCATCTGTGCGAAGGGGAGTCCATACCCCCTCAGGGGTCACTTATTCATCTCACAACCACTACTGGCAGGAAGTTCTCTCTAATGTCTAACACAAGTCTCTTTTCAAGCAGAGTGTTCTGCTGGGTTCACAGAGGCACTACTCATGAGAAAGCAAAGGCAAATGATAAGTCACTTTGAGATTCAAAGGATTAACCAAACACTTAGACCTTATTCCAAGAACCACCCAGGAGAAGCAGCATAAATTATACAAGTATATTTCTTTTTTAAAAAACGATTATTTATTTATTTATTTATTTATTTATTTATTTATTTTTAGACAGGGCAAGGGGGAGAGAGAGAGAGGGAAAAACATCAATGTGTGGTTGCCTCTCTCACGCCCCTCACTGGGGACCTGGCCTGCAACCCGGGAATGTGTCCTGACTGGGAGTTGAACCAGCGGCCCTTTGGTTTGCAGGCCAGTGCTCCATTCACTGAGCCACACCAGCCAGGGCACAAGTATATTTCTTATGAAAGAAAAATATTCCTGTGCTGGGCAGGTGCTCAAGGAGGAGAAGGAAGGAGAAGTGAAGGATAAGGAGACAGAAGAGTAGAAGGAGGAAGAAGAAAGAAGAGAAGAGGAGGAGGGAAAGGGCCATATCCTGACTTAAACTGCATTCCCCCAAAATATATTCCCCAGTCCTAAATGCCAGTACCTGTGAATGTGACCTTATTTGGAAATGGGTCTTGACAGATGTAATTAATTTAAAGACCTCAAGATGTGATCAGCCTGGACTTCTGGTGGGCCCTGACGCAAATCACTGGTATCTGTGTAAGAGAAAAGAGGGGGGATTTGACATATAGAGGCAAGAGGTGAAGGCCACCTGCATACGGAGGAAGAGATTAGTCATGGTTCCACAAGCCGGGGCTTGCCAGGAGCCACCAGAAGCTGAAAGAGACGAGGAAGGGTTCTCACCAGAGCCTTTGGCGGGAGCAGAGGGAGCGTGGCTGCCTCCTTCAGGACTAACCACTGCCAGAAGGACAGGCTGCGCACACACGCGCGTACACGCGCACACACACACACACACACACACACACACACACACACACGGCAGCAGCTATGCTGCAGGCAGACCAGTCTGTGGGGAGGCCTGCAAACCTCCAGCCGTGGGTGCACAAACACCTTGTGTTGTGCACGCAAGCGTGCAAAACAGTGCCTGGCTCTGAGGAAGGGGGCAGTAGCAAAGATCATGCAGGGATAAAAGGGCAGCTGCTTATGCTCTGGCCCACTCTGTGACCCCAAGCACACAGAGCAGTCACCAGCAGTGGGGAGAGGCAAGGAGGAAGCACAGCTCCCGGGGGTGCTGTCCACCCTTGGCACCAGAGGCAGCTCCACTCTCCGGTGTGTTGGGGCTGGTGGAAGTGGAAGTGCTGCTTGAAATGACTGGTTATAGATTCCAAGGTGTTTCATCATTGGTGACCACAGATAATTAGGAGCTGCTTTCAGCACTAGTCTGCAAGCTTCCAGCAGAAAGCCCCCTGTTCAAGTTCTAACATGAGAGAGATGTCAGAGTGGAGTTAGGAAGTGCTTAACCACAAAGCCCAGGATGAAAACCCCGGCAGCTTCCCCACTGCCTCAGCAGGCCTCACAACAGCGAAACAAAGCCACTCTGCTGCTGGGACCAGCTGGCCTGGAAGCTGAAGGGCTGGGGAAAGGGGATTTGGCATGCAGGCCCTTCCCTGGGTTTCTCTTCCAGCCAGGCTCGCAGTTTGGGGTTAGCAAAGGCATCGGCCTCCCTGGGCAAGAAGTCCAGCTGTGCAGAGCAGACATTTCTGCCTTCAATAAGTAACATTTGCAAAACCCACTCATCCTCCCGAACCTCTCCAGTCATGGTAGCCTTGGCCTTTATTTCTCAGGCCCCTTTCTTTCCCTTTGCCGATTCTTTCCCCAGATCCTCACTGTCCTAGGCCAAAAGATAGTGGCTTCCACCCAGAACAAATTTTCCAAGCCACCCCCTACCACCCCAGGGCCAAGTAAAAACCAAACAGAGAAGGTGTCAGAGAAAAGCAGCACCCTCCACACCTCCCGAGCCTTACATTATCATTTCTTTTATGAAATGTGATTAAATGAAATTCCTATTATGGCAAAATCCTCCACATGCTTGAGTGAGGGGCTCTAGGGAAGCAGAGACTGCGTGGTGTGCTGTGAGCTTCAGGCCCCCCCGCCCCATGCACTTTTCCTTGTCAGGATTTCCCATGTTTTTTCAGGGGATATAATTGACACATGAAATTCTATTGTTTCAGGTGTACAACATAATTATTCAACATTTGTATATATTGCTAAATGAGTACCATAGTACATCTAATTAACATCTTTCACCAAGGATTTTTAGTATTCTATCTATGCCCTTTCCTAACTCTTCAGGGGTTCTCTTCATTTTCCATGTTATTCTTCCACCCCCTGCATCTGCCATACAGTCTGTCGCATGCCTGGGGAAGCCCTCCCACTGCTTAGGGTCACTGAGACGCTGCTTCACTTCTTTATTCATCCAGATGGTTCAGAGGTCCAACAGGGTCAGGATGCACCGTCAGACCTCCCCAGCCAGAAGCACCAAAGTATGACGTGCGCCAGCCTGAGAAGTGCCGGATTTTAGGTGCTATAATGTGAACAAGTAACCACTATTAAAAACCCATACTCTGTGAACCAGAAGGTATCTCCATGTCTGGTGTAAGCATCTGCAGGAAGTGTGCTGGGAAACACAGCAGAATGCAGGAGCCATTCTAGATGCATTCTGCATGCTGTCTAGAGCCGGGGGCTCTCTAAAAATGAAATGTCATGAATGATATGCCAGCTCTTGCTACTATAAGTGGCCCAGGGCAGTTGGGTGGGTATAAAAGCTTGGAGAGGGGCAGGTCTGAGGAGCTGCTGCGTCCCTATACCATTGCCAAGGGCAGTGGGAATGAGGGGGAAGCGACAGCAAGCTGATTCTGGCTCCCCGAGGGCGTCTCGTCCTCATTCAGGTTGATTCACTTCTCTTTGGAGTATCCAGACACCTCCAGCAGAAAAGGTGAATCCTGTAGCAGCCCAACTCTGTAAGTCCATGACAGATTTCCCTCTGGAGTCTTCAGGAAACCTTCTCTTAGGCAAAACCAGGTGGGGAAGGAGCAAAAAAACAAACAAACAAACAAAAAAAAAACTAGGGGATGGAGAAACTATGCTTTTCCTCAGGGGGCCCTCTCTTTGCAGATTCTTACTGACTAGTGGCTCAAATTCACTCTTCTCCCATTATCCATGCAAAGACCACTTCCTGGTTAAGTATCACCACTTAATCAACCACCTCTGTGCCCAGCCCATTATGAGGCACAGAGGTGCCTTCCATGGGGCACAGAGGTGGCTTCCATAAGGGAGAGGGACACCCATTAAGGACTGGATTGCTCTCCCAGCTTGGTAAATTCCCACCCTCACCATCAAAATCTGTTCGAAAGTGACCTCCTCAAGGCCCCTGCTAATTACTCCTGGACCAGAAAAAGCCTGAGACTCATGGTTATCACATTTCCATGCTGACGCTAGGGCTTTTGCACACTCTGGCTGGGTTCTGGGCCATGGCCTGACCCCTCATGGGCCATCCAAGATGCAAATCTCCAGTCAAGCTGGCCACCCAGTTGAGAGCTAAAGGTCATTCCCCTGGCCTCTCAGGATGGGCTGAAATAAATTGCAGTGAATATTCCTGCCACAGACCATCATCAAAGTTTATGCCACCTTCATGGGACCAGAGCAGACCCACATGCAAGAGAGAAGCTGGTCAGGAGGGTCAGTCCTCCTCATTCTGCTCCATCCTTAGACCTGTCTGCACCCCTTTTTCCCTTCTCTGAACAAGCAGCAAACCTTCCAATGCCATCAGCCATGGAGCCCTGCTATACTGGGGAGGCCCAGACTCCCTTAGGCATCGACCAAGGGCCTGCGTGCTAATGGAATTAAACAGGCAGAACACGCCGAAGCCTCCAAGGCCATCATCAGGCTGACGGCATCCTTTGGGGAAACCGAGGGAACATGAGCCAGGGCTGCTATCCACAGATCACTGAAGTGGGGTCCCCATTTAGGGGGCAGATACAAAATCTAGCGTATGGTTTGGCAATTGCCAGACTTAGGCTCAAATTCTACCTCCAATGAGCTTATTGGATCTGGGAAAAACTATTTACCTCATTGGGCCTCAGTTTCCTCAGCACCCAAATGAGATAATGATGCACAGAAAAGCTTTAGCACATCCACTGCCAGGGAGGCATGAGTCAATGGGGGTGATTATTATTATTATTTTATGCTGGCATCAGTGGTACCTATGGAGGTGGGGAGACATCTATACCCGGGCCTGGGGAAAAGAAAAGGGGTAGAGGGACAGTATGGGCTATAGGGGCAAAGCTTTAGAGGGAGAAAGAAGAAGACGGGTCTCCACAGATGCCATCTTACAGTCAAGGCTTTAAAACTCTACAGCAATATGAGAGGGAGGAACATGCCCAATAATAGTAGATGAACTTGTGTGTTCATTTGTTGGTTAGTTGGTTGGTTGGCTAGTCTGTTCATTCACTCTTTGTTGGATCAGGCCTCACCTGCACTGGAGAGATTAAAGAGAAGCTATATGGAGTCAGGGCCCCAGAATTTCACTTGGGACATCCAGGTCAAGTACAAGCAGAACGAGTGCATTAGGTGACACTAGTGACAGGTAGACTGTAACCAACAAAGTCCGCAGTGAGAAGCCCCAAACAGATGGACCCATGACACACACTACATCAGAAATGGTCTACGTGGACTTCTGGGCTGGGACAGATTCACAGCATGAGCTTTAGACACACGTGTTCAACGTCTCCTTGGAGGGGATGAACTAACATTTGCTTCCATTAATCCAACATGTGAAAAGGTACTTATTCTTATGACAGACAGCCTAGGTTTAAATCCCAACTCTCCACTTACTAAAAGCATCGGCTAGAATGAAAATCTCCATGACTCACTGGCAAAATTGATAAGGACATGCTCAAAACCAAAGAGCAACTCTCTAAGAGTGGAGGGAGCACTTATACGGGAATAAGGAAGCACAGAAACATGGCAGATGAGGCAGGAACATGACAGTTGATCGAGTCAATAAAAGAATGAGAAAGTAATTGTAAGGAGGGACTCTGAAGCCAGCTGAAGCCAGGAAGAAAACAGCCTTCAGAGTCTTCTATTGATATTAGCATATGTGCTGCCAAAATAAGGGCAAAATGCTCATTTGTAACATAAGGATGGTGGCTCAGTAGAAAATGGATGGGCTCCTGGGCTCTTGGGGGCAGGTGGGGGAAAGCTGAGTTCAGGAGGATTCGCAGAAAGCAGGGAGACTCAGCCAATGATCTCTGTTTGGGATTTTACTAAGAACCAAATGGTGGAGATTCCCACTGCTGGTGTATCTTTGGCTTCTGATGGTCCACAGACAAGACATGTCCATTCTACAGGTCATGACCATTTGAGCCAAAAGGGCCCTTAAGGAGCATAGGCTCTGCTTCCTAAAGATGTTCTGCTAAACACTAGCTCCAATGGATGTTAATAGGTGTATTATAATAGATAATGGATACTTATCAGTATAATTCAACATGGTGTTCAGGGGGCAAATGAACATGAGAAATGGCCTCCCCACTGGAGACATCCAGAAGCCAACTTGCTCACTGGGGACTGATCTGGGATTCATTAGCCTTTAATGTGAGTCAAACATGCACTTCTAAGAAAATACGAGGAAGGTACAGCACTCTCCAAAGAACTGCATTGGCCTCCAGGTCCTCTAAACTAGGCCAGATCTTTTGTAACTTGTGATAAACATACTATGAAACAATACATCAAGGTCGATAAGTGGTGAGATAAATTACAACTTCCTCCCCCAGCATCCACATTGGACTCTACCATTCCCTCCACCATTGGAGGAAATCGGATCCGTGATGAGTCCAGTAGCACTGTTCTTTACCAAACCCCACTGATGAGCCACCTGGTTGTCTGGTGCTACTTGGGGGCCCAGGCACAGGTCCTGGAATCATCTGGCTATAAGATTTCTAGGTATTCAAATTCAGCCCCTCCTCCTCTTTTAAAACTTCTACCACCTAATGGTGACAGCAACACATACATCAAGAACTTGCTACATCAAAGCACCCTGCAAAGGTAGATTACTGCCCCTGTTTTACAAATGAATGAATTGGGGCCCAGAGAGGTCAGGTAATTGGCCCAAAGTTGCAAAGGAGAGCCTGGCTTTGAACCCAAGCACTCTGACTCTGGAGTCCACATTTGTTACCACCATTCCCTGCTGCCTCCATGTGACCATTCCATGAGCCAAACTGTTGTAGCTCTTGCTCTCCTTTGCTCTGCTCCTCCCAATCCCACAAATAATGGAAGGGCACTAACTCGACAGGGCTCCATGTAAGGCGCCGTGCCCAGCACTTGATCACCCTTCCCCAGAGCTACTCTTTGGGTGGGTAGTATGGCTCCACAGAAGAGGAACAGTGGTGCTTATTCAATCTCCCCCGCCCCCCAGATGGCAAGTGGCTGAGCCCAGATGTGAAGATGTAGCTTTAAAGCCCATACTCATTCCAGAAATTTACTGTTTCCTTAAAAATGGCTGGATACAGTTTGACCACCTGCAGTAGAAGCCGATTTATACATAAAGAAGCATGGAATACTTCCATCATCTCCCACCCCTGGGGTTCTGCTAAGTTTTGGGGGGTACTATAGGGAGGATCTCTGAGGACCCACAGAAGGCCACACAGGTCCTGAACAACACTCCTCGATTGTCTTGAGGAGAAAGGGACTTGGCTTTGACTGACATTTTGTTGTCCTGAAGGACTTGTGATCTTATCACTCACATCATCTGTCCCCTTCCCCACCCCTGTTCCAACACACCGATTTTATTATCTTTATGGCTGCACAGTCTAATGGATTATTTTAATTCCTCAGAAGCCCTCACTAAGGAGGGATGACAGGGAAAATATGGGCTACGTAGGGATCACTTTACAAACTTGGGCTGTGATGATTCGATGGGGAAGGAGATGCATTTCTAAGTACCTGGCTTGCAGTCTCTTTTTTCATCTTATCAACCTTCGGCAAAAATTTGTTCAGGAGAAAATTGAAAGGCTTTCCAATGCCACTTATGAACAGAGCTCTCTCTGAGGCGCCGCGATTTGATCTCCTCTTTTCCAGAATAAAATTCCCTTTGGTTAACGTGGCCTAGAAATATACATATAGGATTCAAGACAGTTCACTATGGCAACCTCCGCTTTAGAAAACAGGCACTAGGAAAGCACCAGTAAGTATAGTCCCCGCTCCTTCCCTAACTCACTGGGTTGGGGCCTCAGCAAGCTAAGAAAAATCCATCCTGGAATAAATTAATATATGCAAACCCTGTGCAAAAACATACTCAAATATACAACAATATTTACTTTAAAAGTAAGGGCCCCACGCAGAGAATGAGAACCACCTTCCCAATCACCTACATGCCAATTATCCTGTGCACTGACTGCTGGGGATTACCTCACTGCTCGTCTGCGTGCGCCACTCACTTGTGGAACCTTTCCTCTACATCCTCCTGAGGAGCCGAGGACCCCACCCCCTGGCCAGCACCTGGGAATGAAACCTCATCCCAGGCTGAAAGGAACGGAGAGCCCAAGAGAAACACCCAGGAAAGAAGGGATCTGGTTATAAGCAAATGCGAGCAAAGCATGACCTGGGATGTTCAAGGGCAGAGGAGGCTGAAGGTGGAGGGAGGGGACAGGCAGTAGGAGGAGAGGGAAACAAATATGTAGGTAGTGAGTGGTTCTTACAGGTGTATGTCACTTTTAATGCCTTATTTTTTAATATATGTGAGCACGGTACACCTAATAAGGAGGAACTTTTATCAGACCTTCATTGCAGATGAAGCTTCCCACAGTTCAGTAACTTGCCTGAGGGCACACAGCTAGTCAGCAGTCAGACCAGGATTCAGACCCAGGTCCTTAGCGCTGAAGCCGGTGGTCTTCCTGGTAAGTTACTGATGTCACAGCCAGGTTCGCCCACTGCCTAACCAAACTGAGCTGTGTCGTGCCTCCCCAGCACACCTGGCAGGGCGTGCCTGTGCCTAGGAGGGGAAACCTGTCCTGTGTCCCCACCTGGGTATTCCTGTGGCTTTGCTGTACAAGTGTCTGAGTGTGCTGGTGCGTGGAGACAGCCATTGGAGATGCTCTGTGGACGACCTGTGCCACTCTGAAACGTCAGCGGCCTGGGAGAAAGCAGAAGCCAGAGAACGCCGACATGGGAAAAGCTGAGAGCCGCTCTTCACAGAGGCCGAGCACGGGACGTGATGCTGCCTAACAAGAGGGGCGCATGCGGGGTGTCACTTACCAGCTGGGTGACCTCGGAAGAGTGATCCTCTTCTCCACAGGGTCCTAGTCTACTCCCTTGGGAAATGGGGTTGCTTCTCTAATGCTATGAGGCTGCAGAGGATTTAAGAAGCTGACATAAGGCGTGCACTGACGTTGTGACATAGCTGGCGCAGTACCAGGAGTTGGTGAGAATGTTACTATTAATAGTGTACAAAGCTCCGATTATAGATAGAAGATGCCTCGGGGCCTGGAGGAAAATGCCAGGAGAGCCTGGCACCCTAGAGAGCCAGGGGTCTGGGATGAGGAAGGCCCCACTTCCCCTCATCATCATGGACAACTACAGGCCACCTCCCTCAGAAGAAAGAAGATGCTGTGCTTTTCTCTTGGCAAAGCCTGACTCGACTCGATAGCGACTGACCTGAGATGTCAGAACAGCCTGACTTTCCCCTCCGTGAATGGAACTGGCCAAAAGAGGGTGAGTGCTGACCGCTCCCTGGCAGGAGCTCAAAATGACAGTGAGGCCAGCACCACGTCCACTTTCCAGATCAGCCAACCCTGCGTTTGCTGCGAGAGGTGCAGAGAGCCTTGTGACAAAATCCACCCCACAGAACATCCATTCAGCAGAGTGAGAACCCTGTACAAAGTCAGAGGAACTGCCTTCTTTTTATTTTCCAAAAGACACAAGATAATAAAGAGGAGAGTGTAGTAGGGTGTCAAGTGGGCAGAACAAGATCATAATAACCCACAACTGAATTGAGCACGTACTATGTGCTAGACCCTGTGTGAAAGAGCTTTGGAAGCACTATATAATCCTCACAATTATCCTGCAAGGGTGGGACTTCTCATCGTTCCTGTTTTACAGATGAGGAAGCATTTGTAACTTATGGCAGCACTAAGTGGCACAGGCAGGGCGCAGACCAAGGCCTCCTCTGGCTCAGCGCCCACCAGCAAGGAAGACCGAAGGTCAGCATACTGAATTGGCCTCAGGTTCTGCCTCCTTCATCCCTGCCTATGACCTCAGGTTCTTTGGGGGAAATGGAGTCAGGCAACAGTTCCCTCCCTGAGTTGGGTTTCAGGGCAGTGCTGAGAGCTGGGTTTTATGCACACGGATTTAGGGTACAAAGGTGAGGCTTAGATACTGAGGCCAGCGTGGGCCAGGAAGCGGTGAGAAGCAGACAGCAGTGTGGTCTCCGAGTCGGGGCTCACTCATTACTAACCCAGTGTGAAAGGAGGGTGGGGGGAAGGCGGGACAGACTGGATGGCCAGGGAGGGCCTTCCAGCGCAGAGCTGCCGCTGTGTGCTCGAGGAGGCCCGCAACACCAAACAAGTCCCCAAACAGATGTCGGAGGCACTGTGTTCTCAGGAATCTTCGCAAATAACACACTTGATTTTGCCAAGATAGGAACAACCACAAGAATGCATTTCACTTTGCCAGAAAAAAAATTAGCTACAAGGATAATTCATGCATGTAATGTTCTCATCTTCTATGCCCTATGTAACTATAAATTAACTCTCAGAAGGACACAGTGAGAGACTACAATGGCAATACCAATGTGACAAGCCTCTTTTTATTCCAGGAAAATGAATGGCTACCTCATTATAGAAAGGACCTCACTAAAGTTCTCTTGCATCCACAGCAGACTCATTGGCAATTGCAATTGAAAGGATATTTCAAGGTCAACTAACGTGACTTTTCACCAGGTACGTAAGTCCCCTTCACTGTCTCTAAGGGGTACCTAGGGGAATGCCTAAATACCTTCAGGACAGGCAGGCTGATATCACTCCAAGCTGCCTATTGCATTCATTGGGCAGCTTGGAACTTTCCCAAGGTCTTCCTTACACTGTCTGCAGCTCTGATTCTATCTCTGCACTTTGTGATCCTACAGACCATGCCTAAAGCTCCTCCACCACACCCTTCAAAACTGTGGCCCCGAGTCTTCTCTTCTCCAGAGCTGTCAATCATCTGACCACCAAGGGGATGTTTTTGCTGTCGCCCTTGTTTTTTAAGACAGATTAGATCCACAATTATTTGAACATGATTACTCCTCCAAATAACCTAAACTGCACATTTTCAATCAATATTATTAGCAACACTGAAAACTAATTATAATCAACTTGCTTTCATAAGAAGGAATAAATCAAAAAATAGACTTTAAGAGAATCTACTTGGCTAAAAGTATCAGCAGCAAGCATTCCATGTTCCCAGATAAATAAGGAAGAAGTGTAAATACTCTCTCTTCTCCACCCCTGCCAATTCCCGACTGGAATTTAAATGTCCAACATTCAAATCACAGAACAATAAAAAAATCATCTAGTTACAATGTCATATGCTATGATGTGGAAACTGAGGCCCAGAGATCCCATTGCTTTCTCCTTGCCGTCCCCAAAGGCTTATTACTTCTTTGTACTGGGTTAGGCACAGGGAACATCAGCTCACGAAGCCCCTGCCCTCCCAGGTCTCTGAGCAGAGGCTTATAACGCATTCACTTCAAGAGATTCAAAATACTTGGAAGCCTGTTGTTGGGATAACCCAGTGACAGGCATTTAGAATCTTTGACAAAGGATTGGAAGACTGTTTCTTTTCTCTGTGCCTTTGCTTCAAACTGCCCCTCCCACTGGAACACCTGCTTCCTCTCCTTTTTTGGCAAACTCATCTTTTAAGGCTCAGCTCAGGTATCACCCCCTGATACTTTCTCCTCAACTGCCCCTTTAGCTGCCCTCCTCCTTTGTGCTCCCCCGACCCCCCATACAAGTCGCACTCGCCATACTTAGTTGGGATTGTGCACTGCACTATGCTTCCTGAGGCTGTCTCCCCTAGGGGACTCTAGATACCTGGAGACAGGGAACTGAGTGTTACTCGGTTTTATATGTCTGTCTAGTTCAGTTGGTATGCCCTGGGTTTGATGAATGAACGAATAAACATTTCAGCAGAATCTTAAGGGTTAAGAAGTGTCTGCTGCACACAGAAGGAAAGAAAAGAATCCCCGGCCCATGAAGCCCGTGCGGAGGCACAGTGCTCTGAGAGGGTGTGGTGTGGCTGCAGAGCTGTGCGGAGTCCTCAGGGTGGGAGTGTTCAGGGTGCCAGAGGTGGGCGTGGGAAGCGTGACTGAGGTGAGGGCGTGGGGGCTAAGTCTGGGCCAGGTGTGAAAAACCACATAAGCCAGGCTGAAGGGTACAGACATTACTCTGCAACAGAGTGGGAGCAAAAATCTTTTTTTTTTTTCCAAACAGAGGGAGTGACAGGGTCTAATTAGTTTCTAAGGTCACTCACAAGACCAGAAGAGAGGGCACCATACTGAGGACAGACACAAGGCGGGAGGGCGTGTTTGGAGCCCACTGCACAGTCCAGGACACGGGAAGGGTCTGTGTCAGGGGTGCTGTGTCCCGAGGGCCCTGGGAGAGCCCCGAGGAGGAAGCACAGTGTGGACTCAGGTCTGAGAGCCCAGGTAGAACCCGCAGGATCTGATTAATAAACGGCCTGAGGCCTGGGAGAGGAGAAGGATCACAGCAGTGCCAGGGTTTCTAACTTGGAACCTCGGGGCAGTACGAACAATGTTAACAGAGACAGGGACCTCGGGGGAAAGATTATAAAGTCTTTTTGGGCAAGATTTCTAAAACAATCCTTCCAGATGATTTCTGTAGATCCAGAGCTACCTTGTTACTGATTTAACTAAAAGACTTAAATACAGTATAAGAAATCAACCATGAAAACCTAGAGTACAAGACAAATATTTTAATCCTCACAGCCAGACGGAGCAATTCCGATGATTTAAGGGTGCAAGAAACAACTTCAGATAAGAAATCTTTTGGTTCTCAAAACTAATACTGTTCCTCAACCAGTGAAATTGGCATTTGTATACAAAATATTCTCTAGGCCATCACAGTCTATGTTTCTTATTTTCTGCATCCAACTGTATCATTTTCATATCTTTTAAAAAATTATTATTGCCCACTGGCTAATGTCTGCACACCACTCAGCGGGTCCCAGTCACCAGGGAGAATTCAGTTTATATTAAGTGGCCCACGCAGCCGTTTTACTGACTAATGATCTCATGTTTTAGTCATCTTTCCAAAATATTAAAGGTCTATATATTGTTGGGGGAAAGCCCAGGGGCACTCTCATGAATGAATCTCTTCAGCTCTGAAATGGATCCATCTTTTAACCTGGTAACATTTCTATCTCCCTCATTCCATAGCAAAAGCTCTGAAGAGCAAGCAGTGCACAGAATCCCCGCCCCCCCGCCCCCCCCCCCGCCCCCCGACCCACAGAACCAATGGCTCCACTTAAATAAACCACGAAAGGACGTTCCGGCCCACGCGGTGACCCCAAGCGCATGGGGACTGCTCCTGGTAGGGAGGAAACGGACACTGCCAGCTCACCCTCTTCCTCAGGTTGTAGGTGAGAATGAGGTTCCGGGAGAAGGAGTGGGAGAAGGCCGTGTAGAACTCCAGCACCTTCTGCAGGGCGTCCCGCTTGATCACGTGCAGGTCGCAGTAGGTCAAGGCCCTAACATTGGCGCAGGACTGGGCGAGGGTGGCCTCCTTCCAGAACACATCTCCAAACACGTCTCCCTTCCCTGAGGAGAGAGAGGGGTGAGTGAGGAACGTGCCATCCAGGAGGGCTCTGGCCATTGGGTCGCTTCCCCTGCTCCCCAGAAATGCGGCTCATTCCGCAACTTGGGCTCAGCAAAGGCAATAATGGTTTTAATTTGAATTGTAACGACATGCAATTTGAGACACTTAAAAATGCTACAAAATCCATGTCAAAGTTTAACCAGTGACTCTGGGATCATTCACGTTACCTCCTGAACATCCTAACCAAAACAGGGCTCCTGTTATTCTTTAGCACACCCCCAGCTTCCCCAAACACCAGTCCCAATCTCAAATTAGTTATTCGTTTGCTTGCTTATGGTGTGTTTCCCAGCACGAGTTCTTGCATTTTGTCCCTCCACGTAACACTGCGTCTGGCACGCAGAAGGAGTTCTGTCCGTGTTCAGAGTTGACAGAAGTGAGGAAGGAAGGTGAGCAGTGGACCTGCAGTCGGCTGTCAGGAGGAGGGCGTGGACTGTTCATCGAATCGAAGGACAGGAGTCTCCTCTGTGTGGGACAATCCACGCGGACGAAGTCAGGCCAGAGCGGAGTCCGTCTCCTCGCATGTTCTGTCACTGTCCTGAGTTTATGTGTGTATGGTGGCCCCACTCCTCACCCTCTCACCCACACACCTTCCGTGTTCCTTGCCCTTGACAAATTTCCTTCTGTTTGTATAAAAACATTGGCCCTGTATAAATGGTACCTCCAGGGTCCTAAGGGCTTAGCATGCCACAGAGTGTATGTCACAAATCAATTGAGTACTAATCCCACACAGCCATGTTCTGGGTTAAACTTCTATCAACCTCTACATATCTGCTTTTCACACCTAGGGGTATTCTTCCCACCTTTCCCACTCACCAACATTTAACGTATATCTAATACGAAGCACAGCCTCTGGTTATAAATAGCTTGAAATGTTGTTTATCTTGCCTCTAAATTTTCAGCACAGATAAACACAAATTTGAGTCCTCAGGGAGCCGGAGAGGAGTACAGAGGGGGAAAGCAACACAGCTACAAGGGTGGAAAGTAACCCTGACGGCCCTGAAGGCAGTCGCCTGCCCTGTACTCAGAGCAGCCACCCCCTGCAGCAGGAACCCAGGTGCCCATGACGCGGTGTGATGAAGAGGGCAGCCGTTTTCCTGATTTAGGCTATGAAGGCAATCAGACTTTGAAGCACTTGGACAGAACTTGACCTTTTCTTAAACACACAAAGTGTGGTTCTAAGCATACAAGTGCCCTTGGGCACGGTCTTCTGTGGGCGCTCCTACCATGTGAGCTGAGAAACAATGGCCCAGACACCGACTGCACTGTTCTTTACATGTTTGCGAAGTACCGCGCAGCTCCAATGTATGGAGATGGTTTTACTGACTCCAGATGAGTAGGATGCATGCACGGGGGAGCTTTTAGGTGAACATGCCTTTAAAACTTTGCTATTTAAATTCCCTTGCTGAGTTGTGACTCAGTCGTCTGTCATAGGAGTGGGCTAATTTAGGGCTGCGGCCAGTGGATGGGGATGTTTCTTTCTCTCTGTGGGTGCTACCTGGCTTCCATGGACAAAGGCTCATTCAGTGCGTGCTCCCTGCTCCCTGGTACTGAGTCTGCCCAGCAAGCCTGCCCAGTTCGTCCGTACATGTTAGTCATTCCATACGCTCCCTACGCTGCATCACGGTGCCTCTCCTGCCTTTCATATTTACTTAATCTCATTCCTCTAGAGAACACTCTTCTTCTGATGCACACTATGGAAATTAAAAAATGGACCCCATCTGTATCCTGCAGCTCACATCAGGCGGCAAAGCCTAATTCTCTTCACCTTGAATCTGGACTGACCTTCGTCCCTTGCTTTGACCCACAGAGAGTGGCAGAAGTGATGTCTGGGACTTTGAGGCAAGGTCACAGGAAGGCTTGCAGCCTCTGCTGGGTCTCTTGGAACCCAACCACCATGTTTCGAGAAGGAGCCACACAAGAGGTCACACACAGGTGCTCTGTGGAGCCCAGCAGGGCTCTCAGAGGGCAGCCAGCCTCTGCCCCTCGTGTAAGTGAGCTGTCTTGGCCTCCCAGGCCAGTCGGGCAGTAAACCACAGCCCCGGCCAACACTGGCCTGCAACCCCATGTGGGAAGGCCAGGTGAGAACCAAGCAGCTGACCGAAAACCCACAGAATGGTGAGAAACAATAATGGATTTCCTGAGCCACTAAATGCAGGGGTGGTTTGTAACACAGCAATAGTCAGAAGACACAGAATCATGGGAATCTAGGCCCATGAGACTTAACAGGTTCCCCAGTACTGCAGCAGAACATCACAGTCCTGGGTCTGAGCAGGCACCCCCTTTCTTCCCTGAAAGAAGGAGGCGAGAAAGAGCAAGGACAGGGACAGATTGTCCTGAAGGAGCATCCTGAATATCAATGAGAAATGCAGAATTTACAAAATTTGCCGTCTCCTATTGGGACGCAGTGGGGTGTAACTAAGCCAGGACTATTGTGAGTGAAGAGCGTTGGTAATCTTGCCCGATTCTTAATAAAACTACTTCATTTAAACAAGATCTAACACATGAGCATTATACTTCTCAAACTTGGGAGTCATTTTTCTAACTATAAAAGAACTCACAAAGTAAAGCAACAGCTCCTTGCATATATTTAACATGTGAATTATCTGTAAAAGTTCAGTTTATAAACAACTTCATACCTATTGCTTAAAACAAAGGGCAACCACGCTGTGGTTGAAACATGCCATGAAATAAATAAGTGCATCTTTAGAAATGACAACCCGCCCAATTGTAAAGTTTTCCAAGCAAAGGTTTTGACAGAAACAGTAAGTAGAGGGCGGTTCCACCACAAAAAGTGCTTCACAGTAAGATCATCATAATTAACGTGG
The DNA here is from genome assembly GCA_028533065.1 of Trachops cirrhosus. Classification (NCBI taxonomy): domain Eukaryota; kingdom Metazoa; phylum Chordata; class Mammalia; order Chiroptera; family Phyllostomidae; genus Trachops; species Trachops cirrhosus. The sequence continues at coordinate 29,164,908 of CM052551.1, forward strand.
ACGGTTTCGGTCTCAGTCTTGGTCTTGGTCTCGGTCTTGGTGTTGTCATAACTGGGATCTGATTCTTCCTGTGAGGGACGCGTTTTTGTATAAATCATGTTAGTAAGATGTAAGAATGTGGTGTTGGAGGACCCGTCAGATTCAAAACAAACCCAAGACTGTCCTGGCCAATGGGAAATGTGTTTATGAGACACACAACTTGGGGAAAGTGTCAGAGGGAAGGGTACCGAGTGTTCGGCAGGCTACTCGTAGGTTCCACGCATCGCTGGGAACAATGACTTCCCAGGACAGCTTTCAGATCGGAAGCAAGGACAAGCCCTACACCCATGCTCGCTCCCTGTTCCCTGGTGTGAAATCATCATTCACTGGAGAACAAAAGGTACGCCAGTGCACTGGGAAATCAAACTACTGGAAGCAATTGGCTTATTGATTTACTTATTACACTGAGGCGCTGGGTGCAGAATGTTAAAGCAACGTACCAATTTCTAAAATGCGTTCTAAGTGGACTTGCTGAGCTGGAGGGGAAATTTTTAAAAAGGGAAGTGAGGACAGGCAGCCTAATTAAAACTCCAAGCAAGCATCGCTGTGACAATCACTGCTCCTCCACCCCCAGTTACATGCGGCTGTCCCTGCCGCACCTCCACTGTGGAAGGGTCACAGACAACTACAGGCTACAAACAGGGGACTGAAGGAGACACACAGACGGGAGCCGGGACGCACGGCTAGGAAGTCGCCCGGAGAGGGCGGGAGATCTCTGCGGGGGGGTTCACAGCACAGGAGAAAACCAAACCCTGCAGGACATTTCCTTCTGCGAAGGGCAGAGGCTGGAACAGCCACTTGAGGTGGCTGTGGGTGGGGGACTGGCACTCAGGTGGGTTCAGAGGGGTGCATGATCAGGGCAAATTCCAGGGGTGCTGGAACTAGGGCCCTGGGAGGGTGGCACAGCCTATCCACATGTTAAAGAGTCGCAGGGGAGGAAGCAATTCTACTCTAAACTGACAATTCTCCAGAAAAAGGCCCTGTTTACTCAACGACGAGTTCTGAGTGAGCTTGGCAGGCCAGAGAGGAAAGGGCAAAAATGAAATATACAGCTGCTCCTCTTCACTGTTCCCTAACACCTGCTCTTGTGAGGACCCCTCACAGTGGGGTATCCTGCACTAGACAACGTATAATTCTGCAGTTAAAGTCATCATCTGCTGCTAAAATCGAGTTATCTCCAGACGCAAACCCATTACAACAGACTCATTCAGTCCTTCATGCAACTTCTGGCAGGCACTGTTCCAGGGGCCGAGGGATGGCAGTGGAATGACAGACACGGTGCAGTGAGACTCGGGATTATAACACGACAGGGGCTGTGATGGGGGAGATGGCAGGAGGGGTATCAGCTTAAGTTCAAGGGCTCAGGGGAGACTGCAGGATGTGTGAGCCGGCTCCAGTTAATCAGCGTGAAGATGAAACACAGAGATGTTTCTAGGGAGAGGAAACGGCACAGGATTTGGCTTTTTGGCAGGACTGAAAACTTCTGCCTCTGGAAAACCCCGTGTTTTGGATTGTATGCTCCTTCACTCACCTGTAGAGATGAGTGTTGCCAGTACATTTCATAACCCTGTGATGGAAGTGCCTGGTCTCCTCACTCAGCTGCAAACCCACCTGCGCACCTGCCATACTCTGCACCCTGAGGGTGCAACGCCTGTTCAGCTTGTTCAGTGGCTGGATCCACTGCGCTGCTGGCAGCCCCACTGGGGGTGCTGAGAGGTGCCAGGAACATGGGGTGCAGTGAGGGCCAACCCCTCCCAGCCCCCCGTCCCCTACTGCCTTTACTCCTACTCTCTGGGGCATCAGGAAGTCCTCTGTCCTCAACCCATTTCAGGACTGGAGGAGCCTGTCACTCACTTCATTGGGTTGGTGAAATGTGACTGCAGAGACCCTGGCATGGCTGAGAGGGCCTCTGAGGAAGAGCCATTGTCTCTCCTGTTCCTAGGAATGATTCCGAGTGTGAGACCCAGAGTAGAGGGGCTGGATCACTCTCCCTGGCAGCCCTGGGCAGACTGTGCGCACACCACTAATGGATGGTCCAGGAGGACAGCCATGAGGGCATGCGCAGGCCTCAGACCTTCTGGATTCCTCACATGTGCCAGGCACATTAAATCCGGGTCCTCTCCTTTGTCCTCTGACACATGTCTAAGACACAAAGAAAATTCACCAAAATCTCCTCCTCCCTGGTACTGCCTCAGCCAGTCTTCCGAGTAATTACTCATCCATTCTCTCAATACAAGCTTCAGGGCCAGACAAGTTGAGTTAAAGCTCTGCTCCCCACTGTCAGGGTTTGAGATGGTCTCTGCCGGCCTCTCCCCCTCCCCCACCCTACAGTCGCAAGCAGGTTCTTCCAGTCCCTCCAGGCCCAGTTCCCCTCTCCCCTCAGGGCCTTCCCAGCACTGCCTCCAATAGGCCACCCTGCTACTTGGTCTGGGTGACCTCCACTTCTGCTTTGAAAAAATCCCTGACCCCTTAACCAGAGCAGCTGCCATCACACACGCCCTGTGCACTCTGGAGCCACTCCTCGTGCCGCGGACTGCTGCACCCCCACAGCGTTTCTGGCACTCTGCAGGCGCTCCGTGGGTGCTGAATGCATAAAGAAACCACAGCACTGGGCATCTTATTCAACCTCTCCCAGTCTCAGTGGAGTCAGCTATAAAATGTGCATTAAAATACCACCTCCTGGGGCTGCTGTAAGCTTTGCATGAAATAAGGCGAACAAAGCACTGTGCTTGGAACATAGTAGACATGCAATAAATAGTAGCCACAATAAAAGAAGAATCCTCTTAACAGCCCTGTAAGCACAGGCATCATTTTAAGAAGAGGAATGTGGGCTCCAAAGAAGTGAGATGACTGTAGCGACCCCACGAACTTTCCCCACCTACCACGGGCCTCCACTCCGGGAGAGGCTGCTCAGTGCTCCCACGGGGCTGTCCTCTGCCAGCCCTCCTCCCAGTCAGCATTTATGGAGCTCTACCTTGGATGGGCACTGTGCAAAGTGACAAGGAAAAGGACCAGTCAGAGGCAGCTTTGATCTTACGAGGTATGGCCTGGGAATCCAGCTGTTCCCCTAAAGCAATTCTCTCCTCTTTACCCTAACAGAACCCATGACTTTTAGCTGGCAGAAGATAACCAGAATCAGACTGCCCTGCAGCTAGGTGAGGTCATCTGTCCACATGCTGGTTAAGGTGTGGGGAACACAGGGATGCGTACAACTTCTGGGGCAGGCTCTGCCCTTCCCCTCTCCCTTCTTCCTGGCTGGAACAAGGTTGCATATTCTCTTGGACCAGGAGGATAACCTAGTTAGGATAGAGCAACAGGCTGGAAGAAGGTTGGGTGCTCACACTGTGAAGTTGCCATGTTAGCTGTCTTATACTTGGACTGCTACATGAGAGAAAAACAAGTTTCTGTCTTGTGTAAACTTTTCTTTGGTGGAGGAGCTGTGAAGCAGCTGAGCCCACACCAGAGCCAGTTCAGGAGTCCACGGTCCAGTGGGCGGGGCAACGTGCTGAGCTCAGGGGGGAGGTGCACACACACCTGCCTTCTCATCTGCTCCAGGGAAGAGCACAGGTTTCCACGTCTGCAAGCCCGTGCAGTAACGTGATGATGGGGGCCCTGGCAGCACATTCACAGCAGAAGCTCCAGAACCTTGAGCTGAACACCTTGGCCATACCCACTCTCTCCCTGACTGGACTGGGGAGCCAGGCTCTGCAGAGAATGTACTGGGGAGCCTTACGCTGTATCAGGCCAGGCAGGGGCTGGGGACCCTGCCTCAGGTGCTACTGTGTGCCTCACCCCAATGGTGCCAAGTCTGGGCTTTCCGGCTTATTTTGGAATACTTAATAACTCTCCCACATGCATCAATGGCTCTCTCCCTTGGTTGTCTGAGATCATAGGGAAGAGTGGGTAAGCAAAGTGTTGACACCTTGAATTTTGCCTCATCTTGTCTGTTGTGAATCTACAAAGTCCCTCTTCTTGTTTGTGCTGAGAAAAACAAAAAACAAACAAACAAATAACAACAACAAAAAAAAACGCTGCTGGCATTCCGTGACCACTGCTTCAACTGGCACGGTTTTGAGAAGTGGGAGTGCACATCAAAGACAGACAGACAGTGGAACTCATCAGTCTGCCTTCCCGTCCCAGTGGTAAAAATACACTACTAGGAATAAAGCCTTAGCTTCACGTGCCAGGTCTTATCTGGGTGTGTTTTGGTGTCGGAGGCTGAGCCAACATGTTTTGATGGGTTTCTTTTTGCAAACAAAGGAAGCTGGGGCTGGAGATGCTGGGGGGCCCTTGGCCCCGGACAGGCTCATGTTTCACCACATACCTCAGAGTGGTGTCTCCTTCTAGAAAGGTCGGCTCTCGTTTTAGGTTTTACGGAAGAGTTCAAAGATGTCTAAGAAATGCTTGTTTTCTTCTGCAGTCAGCACAAAGGGCGGCGACGATCACGCTCTTCTGCAAACCAGCCCTACAGCAGAGCTGGGACGCTGCGTGGGTCAACCACATGTGCGGTCAGCGAGCCCCTCACAGGAACCCGTGACATCGTCCGCTAAGTCTGTCGTGCGCGGCGTCGGATTGAGGGTTCCCAAAGGTGGGGTTATGTCTCGCCATCTTTGCACACAAGTCAATCCAGTTCAACAACTTGGCCTTACCTACCACAGATCGGGCAGCGTTCCAGTGGTGAAAGGGATAAGACAGATGGATGTGACATTGTCTCTACGTTCAAGGGCCTTACAACTAAGGAGACAAACTTACAACTTTGGCTCCATGCAGGTAACAACAAAGCAACAAATAAAAATAGAATACCAAGTATGTGGAGACTGGGCTAGGCAGGACCACGGCAACTTCATGGAGAAAATGGGAATGGAGCTGGCTTTCTATGGTAAAGCAAGACAATTCAGATACATGAGGTAGACAGGTAATTTTTCCAAAGAGCAGAGGGAAAAAGCTGGGTGGCTGGGAATGAAGACATCTGGTTTGGGATGTGTTGAGCTTCCTTTTACAGCTTGGCTTGTTGGTAGTGTTGTTTACACTGCCTCGCCCTCTTACTGCTGAGGGGAAAGGACCTGTCCCTGTGCTTGATGTTTCCCTTGGGGAAGGCAGCTTCATGACGTCATACTCTTGGCCTCTCTCTTCTGGTCATCTGAGGAGTTTGGAGAAGAGGCTGGCCGTGTGAGGCCAGCCCCTTGCTCTGTCCTCAGGGCCTGTCTGCCCACAGCAAGCATGTCTCTCTGTCTCTCCACACCATGAGCTTTGCAGGGAGACCCTCACAGGGGTAGGTTTGTGCTGGTCAGCACGAACAGGGTGGGTCTAATTTGGGGGCTCAATATTGGGAAGCCTCCTTGGATGCAGATATCATGCAAGTTCTCCAATATTAGCTTTACCAGAAAAATAAAAGCTGATTTTTGTCTTGTACCTATCTTATTTTCTCTCTTGTGCCTTGGAATTCTGAGGAGATCGATGTAATTTGTTAAGCACCCCTGAAACCAGAACCCACCTCTCTTCATACCTGATCTTGCTCCTGACACCCCTACTCCCACTAATACTTCCTTCACAATAGTCAATAAATTTTCCTGATAAAGCTAAAAGATATTTTTTAGTCCTCAGCTTGTAACAGCGCTTTGATCCTAATGTATATACTTAAGTTGTTTAGCATTTTTTAGCTCTGAAATCAGAACGTGTCTTACAATCAGTGATAAGTCACAGTTTAATTGGCAGCATTCTTTCTTGGGCAACAAAATATTGGTGTGTTTTATAATCCATGATGCCATCTGGTCAGTGAATAAGGTTCTGGAACATTTGAAGATACTATTCCCCCTCTCCTTATCTTCTGTGATCCCTCTCCTGGTCTCCTGGTCTCTCCCCCTCTGCTGGCTCTGCTGCAGGCTCTCATACATGCTCCATATAGATGTATTCCTCGGGGTTCCGCTCTAGACAGTGTTGCTTCTTACCCATCCTCCCCCTGCTGCTTGGGTTTGCTCCGCCCCTCCCTGGCTTCAATTGCCACCTGGATCATGATGATGCCCAGGTTCATGCCTCGAGCCTAGGTCTCTCTTCTGAGACCAAGATCACTTTCACTTAGCTCAGATCTACAGATGCAAACAGAACCAGCACCCCTCCCAGGTGAACCCAGGCTCCAGTGTTCTTCATCCCATTGAAGGTCGTCTGGGTCATTCCAGACTCCTCCCTCATCTCCATAGCCAGCAAGTGACCACGCCCTGACAACCTGATCTACCAAATATCTTTTGAGTGAGGATACTTTTCTCCACTTCCACTGCCACTGAGTCAGTTCAGGCCACTCTCATCTCCCAGCATCTTCCTTGCTGGTCTCCCTGTCTGCTATATAGTCTCTTCACAGCAGCCAGGATGATCTCTATAAACACAAATGTGATTCTGTCACTCGTCTGCTTTCGCGTCTTTGTAGATGCTGTTCCCGCTGCCTGGAACATTCTTTAATCCCGTATCCCAACCACCAATATCATACTACTGCACCTGGTGGAATTCAATTCATCATGCAAGTCTCAGTTCAGATACCACCTCTATCAGGAAGCCTTCTTTGGTTTCTCCTGGCTGGCCTATCTTATAAGCTCCCATAGCATCCCATTCTTACTCCTATTAGAAATCTTGACACTGTATTATACAACTGCATATTTACTTGTCTGTCTCCCTGGTGAGACTGTAAGCTCTAAGCCAGGCATATTTGTTTGGTTCACTGTTGTATCTCCAATCCCCAGCATGACACCTGGCATGTTCATGGAGTGAATGAATCAACACATCAGTGAAAAAATGGGTCTGAGTGAACAATGTTAGGTGGGCCAGGATATGAAAGACTTAGAATGCCTTAGGATGGATGACTTGAAGGAGAGACTTGGTCTCTAGTCTTCATGCAGGCACCTGGGTGTCCTCAGGTAGCTCCATTGTCAACCTGACTCAAGAAGGAATTTGCTAACTTGCTCATAAACACTCCCATAATTCCTCCTGATCCAGACTGACACTGAGCTGAAAATTCACAAAGTTAAAAAGAAATACAGGTAATGAATATCAGAAATTACCTTATAATACAAGTGTTCTCTGTAAAGGAATGAAAATCTCACCCAAATGTGGGACACCAGCCTTCTTCGTGGAGAAGATACTGAGCACGAGCAAACGACCCTGCACCTCCACCTGAGTGGGGCCACCCACAATGGTTAAACTAAGCAAAGGTTCGGAAACATCACAATGAGTCTCCTTCTGTTCTTCACAACTGCAGTTAGATAAAATTAAGTTAGTCAAATGTCTCTCCACTAGCTTATACAGACCACAAATCTTCCACTGAAAACAGGTGATAATTTTCTGAGATTGCTATAGGTGAAAATTAAAAAGTGACTTGATTTTTCCATTTCTGTTTATAAAACAATATATAGTGGTACCTCAGTACCTGTCGTTAATTCATTATAATGGAACTTGTGACCAGTCACAAAACTGATGAGTACCAAGCAAGCGACAAGGGATGAAGCATTTTCTCTTGTGGGGAAGTGGCGTGACTCATACAAGTTCGAGCAAGTATGAGGAGTCCCGAGCCAGTGCTGAGGGTTGAACATTTCTTTCTCATCAAAATGCGATGAGTTCGGGGTTTGACAAGTTCTGAAGCCGACAAGTACTGAGGTATGACTGTATGTGCATTGTAGAAAATAATTGAAATATATTGAAAAATAGGCCACCATCCAGAAAACATCAGCTAAGACTATGGTACACTTTCCATCTTCCTTCTACTCATACATGCCTGTTTATGTAATTGAGGTTACTGTTACTGCATATATAGTTATATACTCTGCTTTTCCCCACTTAATATTACATTGGAAATACTTTGAATGCCAGTAAAACTTCTTACATCTTGATTTACCATAATTTTTTATTTAACCAATTTGCTCTGTCTGGACACTAAAGTTATGATAATTTCCTTTAGAAAGATCTATTAACTCTCCTAACTGCCAGTGTCTTTAGGGACTGAAAACCAATTTTTAAAAATTGCTTAAGCAAAAACAGAATTAGGAAAGAGAACCTGGTCCCCACCCCCACCCTCTCTCAATCAGGTAATATGTTCATTAGCTGATACAAATGTTTTTGCAATTCTGAATGTCTAGATTATTCATACTACACCTCCTCGCTTGCAGTGTGGATTTAATATAATTGCTTTGGTTGATGGAACAGCTATATGAATATTAATGCTTGGTTGGAGTGTTTAGAGAGACACTTAAGCATAGCTTCCTCCTTTTGTGCTGAGCATGAAAATACCTCCTGATACAAATTTTATTATATGGCACTTCAGCTAGTCCACTCGGTATGTGGAATAATGCACCATGGAAGATGGCAGCGCAGGAAGTGGGGGGTGTCCCCTCACCCCCTCCAGCTCACAGAAGTCTCGGAAGCATCTCTGTGAAGGGCTAGCTAGCTTCTCCATCTCTAAAATAATGAGGGTTTATAGGAAGCTTTTGTTGTTTCTTAAACCTTCGTGAGATAGCCAGTCTTTCTTCATTGTCTAGCCCAATTGTCCTCCTAATCAAGAACTGTTTGAGGGAGGGGTTGGTAGTTCCTACTAAAATAAATGTCACCAGTTTCTGATTGTATCAGTAAATGTCAAGTCTTTAAAAATGTTGTTTTTTTCAAATTGTATCCTAAACACTGAAAGGATCTATAAAACTTGGAATGATGTCGACTTTCTCAAGATCTGTTTTAAAAATAAATTTACCAGTTCTGAAAGTAGCATATGCCATTTTAAAGAAGATTAGAAACTAGACAAATATAAAAAAAGAAAAAGAAAATCTCCTTCAGCTTTACAAGTCAAAGCCATCCACTGTGATATGCTGATGAAGATGCGGGTGGGCTTTTATCCTCAAATGTTTCTCCCCTTATAGCTGAGATTATATCGCACTTAAAAATTGTATTTTACTCACTTTACTTATCTTAAGTTTCTAATAACATGCAAAGTTCTTTGTGAGTGTGCTGAAGGGCCACACTCCCATTTCTTTTAAAATGCTCTAAAATACTTGGTTATTTTGAAATATGTTCATATGCTCTCTCTGTAGCTGTTCTCTCCACATCCCTCTACCCCCATTCTTTCCTCTGAATCCTAAATCTCTGTCTTAAGCCCTGGCTTTTTTTCCCAGTTCCAGACCCACCTTGCTGAGTAGCTGTTGAGGACTCCACCTGGAAACTCCACAGGTCTTTAAGTCAAAACCACATCACTTTTCTCCCCCACTCTCCATCTCCTCCTCCTGGAGGCCTTATGTTACCGATGTCTCCATCTCCCTTCTTCCTCGAATGTCAGAGTCACCCCTCTCACCTCCCTCTGTCTACTCCTCATGTCCTATCGTGCACAGTCTTTCAGACTCTCCTTCCAGAATGTCCCATCCACCTGTCCCTCCCACCTAAGGTTGCCAGATTTAGCAAATAGACATATAGGACACCCAGTTAAAGCTAAATTTCAGATACATGGATAATTTTTTTTAGCATAAATATGTCCCATTTACTGTTTGGAAATATTTAAGCTAAAAATGACTTGTTCTTCATATGCAATCCAAATTTAACTGTATTTTATTTGGCAGCCCTGCTTCTCTCCTAGTCTGTGCCTGTGCCTTAACAACTCCCATCTCTTCTCTAAGCCATAGTCACCTCATGACCTGCTGGTCTCTGAGTCTAATTCATTCATTTTACAAATCACAGCTCTAATGGTGTCACATGTGACTCATCACCTTTGGCCTAGTTCCCCACGGCCTAGTTCTTCATGCTGACTCTTAGAAATGCCCACAGACGAGCCTTGAGCTGTCTCTCCAGCCCCAGGCCCCACTGCTGCCCCTCAGGGCTCTCAGTTCCATTGCCAAGTGCTGGTCTCGAGGCCACAAAACACACCCTCCCCCGGCCTTAGTCCCCACCATGCTTTCCATCTATGAGGCCCTGCCTCATATATCCAAATCCTGACTCCATCTTCACAGAGCCCACCCTAGGCTAGACCCTCTTCTCTTGTATATAGATCACTTGTTGTCTATCCTACCATTTTGGCAGGTCAGAAATAGTTGAACATTGGCAATTTCATATGGTTTAGGTGAATATAATAACAGGCCCCTACCTCTGGCTTCCCTGCCTTACTACTTTCTGTAGGATCATCATTTCACCTCTTTCCACAAAAAACATCAAGTAGTGACTGTCTATAGCAATGTCCTTAAGATGCTGTCCAACCACATTCAATGGAATCACTCAAGGGAGGGAGGGTTTGCTGACCCTGCCGATCCCAAGGCTCACCCTAGAGCTGCAGAATCAGAACCCACAAGGAGAGACCTGGGAATCTGCACTGTGAACAAGTTTTCCATCTGAGCATTACACTCACCGACATTGAGAATCACCGGCCCACTTGGGAAGCCTTCTCAGCCTACACTACTCCACTGGTCCCTGAATATGCCTACACATAATCCTACCTCGAATGGTGCTAGAGGCTCATGCTGCTCTTCCCATTTTAAAACCCAGCCTATCAAACACTCTGCTGATCCTACCAGGCCCAGTCAAATTGTTACTTCCTCCAACAACATTTCCCTGTTTACTCCATGAAGTCTACAGAAAGGGGAGCCTGTGTTACTTATTGTCACCAATCACCCATGTATCTCCCCAGTTGGGAAAGAACATTCATTCAAGACAAGGATTTTTCTCTACCTCCCTCCTCAAAGAGGCTAACACCATGTTATGCCATGATAGTTGGTAAATAAACAGATGCTACATTAATATCCAGGCAAGGTCAATGGATTATTTAAAGCAAAGATCAGCATGCCTTCCATATTAAGGAAAAAAAAAAAGACTCCATCTGTGAGGAAGTATTTACATGTTTACATGTTCATTTCAGGAGAGTGTAAATCTTAGCTCAGTAGCAACAGGACTACAAGTAGAAAGCTGACTGGGATGACCTGATGAGCCAGGGCCTGCGCATAAGCCTTCCTCACGGCTGCTCCCCTTCCCTGGGCCCTGGCCCACCCACAAGTTGAGGAGAGTTTCGCCTTTGAGAGCCATGACCAGATCTGTTCCAAAAAGACACTGCAGACTCAACAGAATAAACCTATCACCTTTCAATCCTCCTCATCCTCTTCTTCCTCCTCCAGCTCTACTGCCTATTTAGTCACTGCCAGAAACTATTCCCTCTCTTTACCTCCCACATTCTGGAAGTTTTCCCTCCTGTGATATCTCTGGACTCTGGCTCTTTCTCCACATCTCCCTCCCACCACCTTACTGAGGTCCTCATAGTTTCTCACCTGAGCCTCCTAGCTAGCCTCCATACCTCCGTATTTGTGGAACCAGATCTTTATGTTACTCTCGTTTTTTGAAACTTTCTCTGAGTCCCTCAGCCCACAAGATGAAGTCCAGACCCTTAATCTGGACCATGGGCTTTTCACAGCCTGACTTTCAATTCAATTCAACTCAATTCAATTCAGCAAGCAGCTTCTAGAGCCTCCGTGTGCTGGGCTAAGCCAGAGATATGAAATCAAAGGATCTCAGCTCACAGGAGAAGTAGATGAGCAAATGTGATTGATGCATTGTGATGGGCTTAGCAGAATCACAGGAGGCCTTGGAGACTTAACCTACTAGTGGTAACTTCTGCAGGAGTTAACGCACAGCCAGAGCAACAGTAAGTCTCCAGCTCCAGGTCCAGGCTCTTTACATTACTCAAGGCAGCCCGGCCAAAAAGACCTCTCAGTCTTGCCCAGTAGAATGAAACACAACGAAACAGAAGACCCAAGATGATCCATGATTAAACTACAACTTAAGTATTAAAATGCGGCACCCATAAGTAACTCTAGAAACACTAAGTCACAGTGAAACAAGATCATTTAAATACTGCTTTATAAGATGGAAACTCGCAGAGACGGACCACACTGAAGCACAGCCCCAAGGGACTCACCTACTTTGGCCATGTAACGCAAAGTGGGAAAAACAGAGTTACTTGCAAATGCTAATAGTACTGCTTGGTTGGGGACCAAAATGGGTGCCTGTATCTTTTTATTCTCATGTCTATGAAAAACTAGAAGAAAATTATTTTTAAAAATATAATAAAAATGCATATGGTAAAATCTTAAACGTATTTTGCAGAGCTGAGAAACTACATTTGAGAAGACATTAAATGATTTCTAAGAGAACTCCAAAAGGAGATTGGGAAGGTGTCATTTCAAAATCAAGGCAGAGAACATCAGCAGAAAAGAAACTCATAAGAGATCGTTTAGCATATTTTGTCCTCGGGACACAGCAGGGCCTTCACTCCTAGAAAGATACGGTCGACGTTTGTGGGACCGTGCTTTTAAACTGTGGACTGCAGCAGGTCAAGAAAGCAATTTAGTGGGTCACAAGAGTCGATTTCTTTTTAAATGAAAGCTAATAGAATCTGATAGAAAATGCCAGTTGCATTTTATGTAGCAAAAGTAAGTACTGAGTTTTACGTATAATTGTGTGCACACATGTTGATTAGTTCCTGACATAATAAACATTTCAGACGGTGAGTTGCAGTCAAGAAAGTTTGAAAAACACTCCTTTAGAACTCTTGCATTACAAAGGGTTCTTTTAAAACATATACTAAACACACTCAGTTATGAACAGTGACCTTTTCCCTCACTCTTGCAGTCTGTGCTAAAATTAAACAGAGAATGGGGTGGAGTATTAGAACTGAAAGCGGGAAACAAATCAGCAGAAAGTAAATGAGTGAACTGATAACAAGGGGCTAGAGACCAAACAGATGAGATAAATGAGGTTTTTTTCTAAAGACTCCTGTTCTATGATAACTAAAGATGACCTAGCCATTCCCCTTCATCACTGGGCACTGGATACACAGCAGCTGCTCAATAATTACTGGTCCAATGACCCTTTAGAAGCACCTGCATTCTATGATAACACTTATCGAGCAGTGTGATTGTTGCTTTTTTAGTAACGTCGGTCTCCTCCATTGAAGCTCCTTGAAGGCTGAGCTACTGTTGGGTCCACAGCTGCATCCCCACCCCTCTGACAGTGCCTGGCAAGTGTTCCATAAGTTTTGGCTGCATTGAACTGAAGGGCATGAAAGGGCAATAAAGATCTAGTTCTCATATCCATCCAATGTTTGAGCCCCCTTTGCAGGAACAAACTGATTTCAAAACATTGAGCAAAAGGTATTCTAATCAGAGAAAAACAGCCCTGAATTTAAGTTTCCAGAAAGCAAATAGCTTGGAATCTCTTAATGTGTCCTGGTCCAGAGGCCAGGTTGACTCAAAGACCTTATATCATCCTTTTATAGAAGAGCCTTTTAAAATGTCCCGGCCACTGGGGACCCATGGAAGTGCTTTGTCTAGTTCGGACAGCTTGAGGGCTTTGCTAATTGGAGCAGGCGGGATGCTCAGGAAGGCCCGAGGCAGAGGGCTGGATTTGGAGGAGCAGTTGACCAGGTAAATCAACAACAAACCAAGCCCATAAGAAGCCCAGGCTGAGGGGAAACAGGACATGGCTTGGACATAGTCATTCGCCTTCCTTGCTCCTGTGTGGCTCTGTCACACTTCCATGGCTGGGTGTCCATGCTCAACTCCTGACAGTGCAGCTGTTCAGGGTGCATCAACAAGGGCGCCCTGAGCACGAGTACGGAAGGTGAAAGGCATTTCTCGGAAAGGCATATGGTGAATTATCGGGGGTGGGGGGTGGGGAGGGGGATGGGTGGAAGATGCTCTACCCCGCAGGATCAATTCAAATTCAGTTCAAAGGAGAGCCTACTAGTCACTCGTTACTCTTCTTCTCTGCCAGGCAAACACCCTGACTGCTATTACTAATGGAAAGTCCGCTTTATCAAGGACACTGATTAAAGGCAGGCATAAACGTCACTTCGCTGCAGCTACAATAAAGTAATGGGTGTCCCGTTTGTACACAGTCAAGCCTCACATCGCCGTGGATGGGGAAGGCAAGGAACAGGATAACCCTGTCTGTAGAAGGCAGTGGATACCAGGAATCCAGATCACTCATTTTAGCGAACAATTTCAGCCTCTCTCCCCCACCCAGTCTCTATCCCAGTCTCCAGCAAATGCTGAAGTAATGGAAATCATCCTTGATTATTACCCTGAGCAGAATGCAACCAAGAGGGCAAGTTCGCTTGGGGCCGAGGGAGCAAGAGGAGGCTGCATATTATATTCTTGAAAGTTAAACAGGAACAAAGTTTGGAATTTTTAAAAAAATACTGTGTCAAGATACTTAGTTTGAATTTCAATTCTAACTTTGGTATAATTTACCATATTTTTGGACTATAAGACGCACTCTCCCCCAATTTGGGAGGAAAGGGGGTGTATCTTATAGTCCGAATGTAGCTTACCTGGCTCACTGTGGTGGGGGCGGGGTGAGGGGTGGTGGTGGAATGGAGTCACAGGTTATTAAATATTTTACCACATTTTTTGCTTCAAAATTTTTGCTTCAAAATTTTTTCCCTATTTTCCTCCTCTAAAACCTAGGTGCATCTATGGTCCAGTTTGTCTTATAGTCCTAAAATTCAGTAATCACTCTGTCTCAGATTCCTAAAATATGGGGAATAAAAAAAAAAAACCCTGGAATTATCTTCTGGAGGGCGGGCCCCTTGTAGTACATGCTTCCTCTGCTAGGTGAGTATTTTAGGAACTCATCTGTGTCAGTGTACCAGCTAAGGTTGCTGTGAGAAGCCGCGCTTGGCTTCAGTAAACTTTTTTGAAGACATTTTCAACGCATTGGCCCATTTCATATGGTGATTTACAAGCGCACCTGCTCACACTGCGCTGAGTGTTCAGCAGTTTTTGACCAAAAATGGCATGACCCCCTGCCCTGCTCCATTCGCCCAGTCTCTACCCCAAGGATTTTTTTGTTTGTTTGTTTCCCTGGATAAAAAAAGACCTCAAAGATTTTGCCGATGTGGAAGAGGTGAAACAAAAAATGGCAGAAGCACTAGAAGGCATCAAATCAACAAGTTCAAAGCCTGTTTTGAGCGGTGGAAAAAGCATCTCGATAGTTGCATTGCATTTAATGGAGAATACTTGGAAGGTGGCTGAAGCTAAAACATATAAGAATAAATTTTGGGTTCCTCCTCATGTATGTCTACAATGTCTAGCAGTATCTGGCAGTTTGAGGGGCCAGCAAACCACATAAATTATCATTATGATTGCAGTATTACAAAATAAGACAGAGCAGAGGTTTTGGAGTCTGAGGGACTCCAGGATGCTGGCTCCATGGACCTCGTCAGCTGTGAGGTCTTGGGAGAGTCTCCTAACCTCTCTGAGTTTTCACTGTCTCATACACAAAACGGGGATAATACAATCACTTCACAGGGTTACTCTAAGGGTTCACTGAGAATCTGTATGTAAAATGCTTGGTGCAGAATAGGTGACCATGAATGATGGATCTTATTATGATGGCCTGCCCACTCAGAGTAAAATGCCCCTGATCGGGGGCTGCCCCGAAGCTACCTCTGGCAATCAGATGAATCTCTCAAAGGCCACTGATGTGCAACATGGAAAACACCAACATGTGCCCCACGTCCCTTTCCGCCTCCCCGGTTCTTTACCACAGTCTGGTGGACCAGCTTCCCTGTTACCCAGTGAGAAACCCCACAACCCTCCTGGACTCTCTCCTCTCTCTCCACAGTAAATCCTTCATCAGGCTCTGTTGATTCTGCTTTTTGTATGACAGCTCCATTTGCTTCTCTTCATCGGCTCACCATCAGCTTGCCCCTAGATGACCTGTCTCCAACGTCACCTGCCATCCCCAGCCTTCTCCCTTCAATCCACCCTCCATGTTTCGACTACCGTCACCTGTCTAAAGTACAAATCTGATTGTGCCCCTCTCCTGCTTTAAACCTTCATTATGGCTCCCCCAAAGTGAAATCCAAGTCCTTTAACGTGGATCCCAGAGCCTGCATGACCAGCCTCGCCCCCGATGGCATCCCCGGCCCCATCTCTCACATGCCCCTTCGGTGTGTGTGTTCCAGCCGCACCAATGCACATGCATCGCTGTGCACATAAACCAAGCTCTCTGTCCGCAGGGCCGTCACACATGCTGCTCCCTCTGCCTAGAACTCTCCTTCGCCCTGTCTCTTCTTCATGCTAACTCATTCTCAGTATTTGTTTTTCAGTTTAGGTGTCATTTCTTCCAGGAAGCCCTCCTGACACTTGAATACAGGGTTAGATGCTTCTTCCACTGTATGCCAATGTCTGCTTATTTGTTTATCTCCCCAGTTGACTGGATGGCTCTTGAGGACAAAACCCATTTCTGTCATTGAAATACCCCAAGTGCCACAAAACAGGCACTCAACTATTTGTTGGCTAGAGGCACAGATGCTAACAATTGTTCTTCCCCCTGGTGTAATCTCTGGTTGAAGGCAGCAGTGGCCTTGGTCTGCCCAGTAGCTAAGCCAAAATCTCGGGCACCAGAAGGTTTCCTTCCAGCAGAAGCAACACCTACCTAGGATGGCCACCACCTCGTCATCCTGGATCACCTCCAGGGAGCCGGAGACCACAAAGCAGAGGTTGTCCACACTCTCTCCTGCGTGGTAGATAAGGTCCCCCGGGGCACAGTGCACCGTCTGGAACTCCATGGCCAGTGCCCGCAGGCAGCCGTCGCTGGCCAGCCGGAAAGCCGGGTGCTCCTTGAACACCTTGCGGTTCAGGTGCACGCAGATGTCAGCTCTCATGTCCTTGGGGCAGATCTGCAGGACCTGGCCAAGCATGGGAAGGAAGAGTGTCAGGGAGCTCTGAGGCCTCCAGCTCACCGCTGCTCCACCCCTGGGGGCAGAAGCATGTCACCCCCCACCCCCTGAGGCCAGATGGCACTCGAGGCCCTGGTGGACAAGACAGCTGGTCCCTGGCCTCATGGTGCTCACTGTCTGTGGGAGGCAGTAACCACGAAAATCTGTGTTAGCTGCTCAGAAGCAGGTCCCGGGAGCAGGGGCGCTGGAAGAATGTGGGACTCTTTAAGTAGCTGGGGGAGGCCTCTCTGAGATGACATTTAAGTTGACACCTTCATAACGTGTCAGAGGGAGACCAGTGAAGAATGAACATTCCAGAAGAATAACAAAGGCTGTGAGGAGACCGCAGCAATAGCCAATGTGAATGAGGGGCAAGGGGTGGATGAGGTTTTGGGGAGAATGCCAAGCAGGAGAGCGTGTAGAGACATTCAAGGATGCAAAGCTTTTCGTTTATTCTGAGTGTGATAAGGACACACTGGAGGATTTCCAGCAGGGAGGTGACAGGACCTGAACTATATTTTAGGGGATCATTGCAGCTACAGAATGGAGTCAGAGGGTCCTGACTTTCGCAGAGCAAGAATGGAGCCAAGGAGTCAAGTGGCGGCAGGACAGCCAGATTGAGGAGCTGGGCTCCTCCTCCACCCGCTCTGTATGGAAACAGCTTGCAAGAGGAAGCAAGCTTGCAAGCAAAACTGCAGAGACAAATAAGGTCCAGTTCTATCCAGCTGGGCCAGGCACTCTGACCCCAAAAGGTGACCTACAGTCAATTATAATTTCATTATAATATTATTAGCATTGCAGATAGACCCGTACCCATCATGCACCAACACCAGGCAGTTTCAGAAAAGACCAAATAAGGATAGAAACTCCCCCTCCCATTGGGAAGGTGGTGCCTTACCTCCTCTGCTTCCACTCCTCCCAGATTCACACATTTAGGAGTTCCTCCCCACTAACCCAAGTATAAGCCCAGCCCCCGAGACCCCCCAGGGTGATGCACTTCCCTATCTGAGTGTGTATTCTCGCTTTAATAAAACCTCTGTGCTTCACTGAATCTTTCTGTCTAGTTCTCAAATTCTCTCCCATGTGGAGACAAGAACCTGGATACTGTCACTGGGCTGAGGCCTCCCTTGGCCTCCCCATGAGCCTCTGATGTCAAGTTCAGGTCACTCCCACAGGTGTCACCTAAGAGCCTAGGGGACTTGGACTGGAATGCTGGCAGTGGAGCCAGTGAGAAGTGATCATATTCAGACCACATTCTGAAGGTGGAGCTGACAATCTGCGGAGGGACAGAGTATGGGTGTGATTGAAGGAGACAGAAATAATATTTACTAAGCACTTACTGTGTGCCATGTATTCCTAAGTACTTTAGAGGGGTTCATTCATTTCATACTTATTTTACAGCATCTTATTTTATGCCAGGAACCATTCTAGGTTCTGAGGATGTAGCAGTGAACAAAATAGACAAAATCCCTGCCTTCATGTAACTTAACATCTGGTGGGAGGAGACAAATAATAAGCAAAATCATTTAGCAGTAAGTGCTAAAAAGAACAGTAAAGAAAGAGAAGGAAAGTCAGGGAGGGTTGTGATTTTACACTTTCAAGCACTGGCTAATCTAATCCTCACATAAACCCTAGGATGGAAGGGCTATTATTGTACCATTTTGCAGATAAGGAAACTGAGACACAGGGAAGATACTAGCTTGCCTAAAGTGGCACAGCCAGGAAATGGCAGAGCTGGGATCTTCAACCAGGTAGCTGGACTCCAGAGCCTAGTTTAGATACTAACCACTTCTTATATTATGTGGCTGCCCCCCAAAAAATGGGCTTGTGATTTGATTTTCAGCATTTAGGAAATCAAAGCAAATGGGAACTGTAGGAGGCCATGCAGGTCTCATGCTTCAAAGACAAAAAACTTTCTCAGCCTTCTCTAGTGGGAGAAATATTTCCCTGAACAAAATTTTGTCACAAAACCATGGCATAGCCCCTTACACACTAAGTAACACAGTAAGGCCCCAAGTGGACTTTTTCAGAGAAATTAGGAGTGTTCCTAAGTTAATCCTTCTCCCATCCTAGCCTGGGAACAAAGCTGAGGGCACAGAATCAACCATGTCCAGTGAGGACATTTCCTTGGTGTGCTGGTTTCCTCCCCGTCCCTGCTTCTCTGCCTTTGCCCAGGCCATTTGCTTCTGTGCCTGGAGTCACCACGGACGTTGGAAATCCTGCGGTTTCCCTCAAAACCCAGCTCAAATCTCAGCTTGCCCTTGACAGCTTCGCTCACATCCCACCCCACTCAGGTGCCCCCACGCTCCGCATGGAGGCGTGGTGGTGGGAAGAGGGCAAACCGTTGAAATCCCACCTCCTGCCTCTTCAAGTGACTTAACTGCTATTTCCTTTGGCATCTCCTGTAAAATGAACACCGCTCACATTGGCTGATGAGGATTAAATAAAATTGCATCTCCCATCATACTTCCTCGGGACAGTGCCTGGCCCCAGCAGGAGACTCGATAAATGCCAGTCCCTCCTCCTGTGGTCTTGCTCTAGGGCTGCAGGATGCTGAGGCAGCCAGCATGTTCTCCTGCTGAGGGGATGGAAGGCTGGCAGAGACGGAGGAAGATTCAGACTAGCAATGCTTGGGCGGAGTGTTTGCTAATACTTTCCTCTTTAAAGCTCATTAAAAACAAGACTTCTGTAGAAATGTGGATTTAATTTGGATCCTCTTCTCTCCAAACAGAACACAGGAAGTATAGAATGCTCACATGTCATGTCAGAACTGTGCCCAGTGGTTTGAAACCAAGATTTATTCTTTCAAGTTCACCTTTAAATAGTTGGTTTCCCCCTGGCTGGAGTTTGCTGGCAGAGGCTGCTAGTGAATGAGACCCTGGCTTGGTGACAATATTTTGTTCATGGGCTCTGTTCCCGGAGCCACTGGGAAGCACGTGTGAGGAGGAGGGGGACCGTGGAGTGGAACTCACAGACTGTCATGGCCATCAGGCCTCTCCAGCCTCCTTCTGTGGGCTCCATACTGTGTGGGCTGGGGGACCCCGAATTCCTGTCTCCAAGGGAGGGTGTCAGCTCAAGGCCCTGAAATGGGCCACGTTTCCTTCTACTCGGTGCTGAGAAGAGACTATCCCCACTAGTCCTTGAGGCCTTGAAGGCCACAGGGAGATGTCACCGTAGAAGCTCCAGGAGCCACCTCAGATTGGGCAGGACAGTAGCACGGCTGAGAGAACAGACTTTAGGGGTGGTCGGATCTGGATCCAATTCCTGGCTCTAACACTTAGTAGTCATGGGAACTTGAAGCAATGCTTAGCTTTTCCCCAAGTCTTCACTTTGGAACTGGAGCACAGAGCTCTTCTGAGGGTCCCCTGAGCTGGCACACCCAGTGCTCAGTGCACACGGCTCTCATTTCTGATGTTTTCCACCCAGGAGAGCAGTGGCTCCTCCTGACGGAGGCTCTGATGTCCAGAGGGTCAGAGCCCAAAGGGCCTTGGAGGTTGGCCTTAGTATAAAATCATCTAGTTTCCAGGTGTACAGACTCAGAAGGACAAGTGACATGCTCAAGGTCACCAGCCAATAAATGGTAAACTGGATGAGCCCAGCACTGCCGTCCCACCACCACACAGCCCACCTCAGCCTCCCCTGGTCATCACTGACCATTCTGACTCAGAATGGAGGAGAAGGGATCCATGGAGAGGCATGGGTCCACGGGACTGGTCCTCTCCAGAGCAGCTGCCAGCCAGGAAGAGCAGCCACCCCAGGCCAGGCTCTGCTGTGGGATGCCACAGTATCCCATCTTCCATCCAATCAGAACCTGGGGCAGATCCCAAAGCCCTCCAGGGTCAGGAGGCAACAGGAGGGGGAGAAAGAGCCAATGCTGACAGTGCTGTCTCCCTCGGGTAGCCACCCAGCTCAGCCCTGCAGTGAGGGCGGGGAAGGGCCTTCTTTCCCACGACCAGCTTTCCAAAGGCATCCTGGTCCCTGGGAAAAGGAGCCCCGGGGCTGTGAGATCGAAGTTCCTTTCTGCTCCATCAGCTCCCGGGCATCCACAGAACCCACGGCCTTGCTGAGAGAGCAGAGCAGAAACAGGCACAGCCAGGGTCTGTCCTACCCCACCGACGCCCTGCTTGTCTGAGAGACAGGGGCAGCTCTGTCTGGACTCGTCCTTCTTCCCTCCCGTACATGTTTTCAATTTTCAAAAAGTGACAGTAGGAAAAGCATAAGCTATGAAGTCAGAAAAACTGGGTTCAAATCCTGGCTTTGACATTTTTCTTTTTGTTTAAAGCAAGGTATGTTTTTCTATTTATTCAAGTTTTCTTTCTTAAAGAAGTTATTTCTTTATTTGTGTATTTATTTATTTGAGAGAGAGAGAGAGAAACATTCATTTGCTGTTCCACTTATGAATTTATTGATTGATTCTTTTATGTGCCCTTACTGGGGATCGAACCTGCAACCCTGGCATATTGGGGTGATGCTCCAGCTGAGCTACTCAGCCAGGGTAGCTTTGCGATTCTTAGCTCTGTGACCTGGGCAGTTAATAAAATTAACTGGGCCTCGGTGTCTTTATCCCTTTCAATAGAAATAGCACCAGGGTTGTAGTGGAGCCTAGGTGAGGCAGGAATACAGGACCAGGCACGTGGAGAAGGGCAGTAAATTTTTGTGCTTAACACACATTCAAGTCACCGTAGCTGGTGTCTTGGTGTCCGTGTGATGTTACTGTTGTTATTATGGAAGGTGCTTAACCAAACCAAAGTATCGTTCCTTTTAAATTTGGATCAGTTAAGTTTAGTTCAGTTTTTCCTTTTGAACTGTCAACTTTCAACTGACTATTCTAATGGAGGAAGACTAGGAGCATGAAGAGCTAGCTGTCCAAAGCCAACTGAATTTGGCTTTGAATGTGTCATAAGACATTTTTGCAGTAGTGTTATCTTTGTTTTCCTCATTCGAACAATGAAAGGAATTGGTATTCCCTAAGTACTTACAAATTGACAATAAAAGGAGAAATGTAGTTGAAAAAACTAAAAAGCAGAGGAAAACTGACCTTGGGTTACATTTTGGCTTATAGAAAACATAAAAAGGAGATAATTCTCAAGTGCATAATAGAAAGTCCACTTATCTTCATTCTGTCCAATACCACCAAATTTTCTTCACTTTATTGAAATGCACCTAGAATAATAAACGCAACTCGTAGAAAACAACAGGGATTTGTGGCCACTTCTGTTTTCCAGGTGGGAAAACTGATGCCTAGGGAGGTGGGTACCTGCGGCTCTGCCCAAGTCAGCTGGTGATGAAGGCACACGCCCTTGCTCAGCATTTCCTCGCCCTCCCTGATGAGTAGGATCACTTGTGAAAATGCAGGCTTCCAGGCTCTCCACACCCTCCCCCCAAATTCTCCTTCCACGGGTCTGGGGTGGAGGCTGGGAATCTTCTTTGAATGATCACCTCCTGAGATTCTTATCAGGGCCAAGGCTAAAGTGAGGCCACAAAACTGCCTGGGGCACAAAACTGAAGGGGATGTTAAAAAGTCAGTAATCAAGGTAAATCAGTTTATTTAATGCAATATTTTAAAAATAAAAATTCATGCAAAAAGTCCATGTGAACAAAACATCGAAAGTCTGAATAAACACAGCATCAGTAGCCGTGCTAAGCCATCTTGTGCCATCCTTGCCGGAGGCAGAAGGAATATCAGTACTACTGGTGACCTCACCCAGGGTGGCTCTGGTTCTTATCACATATGTTTGGGAAATTCCACCCTGGACAGTTAGACTTCCAGTTCCTCTTTTCTCCGGGAGGCATACCCTGCCTTTCCAATTTTCTAAATAATGGCTCCTAATTGCTAGTCTTTGAGCAAGGCTGATCTGGAAGCCATCGAAATCTCTGGAGGTAGGACCTAGACATGCAAAACTACCCAGGTGAATTCTGAGGCACAGCCAGATGTGAAAACAAGTGCCCTAGGAGAGCACCCAGGTCTCCCAGGAAAGCTGGCAGTAACTGGTTTATCTGAGCTTGTCGCCCTCCTTACCTTCTCAGTGTCAATGCCTCTGGACATGGACCAGGTGGACACGATATAATCCATGACTCGCTCACTCAATCCCTTTGGCACCTGGTAGAGTTTCAGGAAGTCCCGAACACTGTTGAGCATCTCATGGTACCTGTTGGTGTTGGCGTACATCTGTTGGAAAATGGTTGTCACATTCCCAAAGATGGTGGCGTAAAGAAGTGCTAGAGACAGGAAGAAGAGACAGGAGGAGAAGAAACAACATATGAGTGATCCCTGAACCAGGGCCCAAGAATGCACGCCTTGTCCAAAGCAGGCCAGTGGCCAGAGCTGCCCTCTCCAGGACAGACTGTCCTGACCTTCCCACAAAAACCTCACCCCAGGAGCTTCTGGGAGTGGACTCCAAACAAGAGTCTCCTAACACCAGACCAGCAGGACAAGTCCAGAGTGGACGAAAGCTGACGTGACTGGGCCTAGAGCTAGGACACAGAGCAGTGGGGGATGGGATGGAAGCTACACCCACCTGCTTCACTTATAAAGCCACAGAAAGTACGAGTCATGGCTGAGGCCACCAGGCAAATGTGTTCCTATGGGCTCCATATCAACTCAAATCCGAACCTACCAGCAAGTAAGCTTTATCAAACCCTGGCATGTGCCCAGCACTATACTGCCTGCCGGGGACAGGAAGGTGAATGAGACACTCAGTCCTGGCCCTCACACAGCAAACAGCATAGCAGAAGGACAGACCTGGAATGCGTAATCACGAATAAATAAATCATAGCCAGTCTGCCAAGGGAAGTTCTATCTTTGCTTTGCACTTATTGTTCAGGATGTTAATACAGCAATCCATTTCACTGTCATGTGAGTCCTGCGGGGGAAAGCATGGCTTTAATGTGATGAGAATAAAATCAGATTCCCTCTGAGATGTAGCAAGGACATACTCTGTGCTCCTGCTGCTCTTACATCAGTGTCATAAAGGACGACCATAATGTCATCACAAAACCCCACCTTCCACCTCCACCTCCCATTGCCCTGGAATGCTGAACTCCAGTGCCCACACACCCAGGAAACCTCCCCACAAGGGCGACCATGACTCCCAGCCATGTCTACAGAGCTCATATAGCATGTGCTTCTTTCTTGACAAAGTATGAGTTGCTTGAAGTCTGGGCCCATCTTTTCCTTGCCACTGTGTCCCTGAGAGCTAACACTATACCAGCACCCAATAAATATTTGTCAGATTCGTGAGTTTCACACACATTTGTGCTCTGGCTTTTTTAAAAACAAGCCATATGTACGATAAACTGCACATATTTAAAGGGTACAGTTTGATAACCTTTGACATATGTATACACCCATAAAACCATTACCACAATCAAGATAGTGAACATGTCCATCACCCCCAGAAGTTTTGTTGTGTCCCTTTGTAGTCTCTCCACCCCCTCCTGCTTCTCCCTACTCTCCACCTTCCCCTCGCTGAGCAACTGCTGGTGTTTTCCATCACCACGGGTTAGCTTGCATTTTCAATACTCATATAAATTGAATCATATACAGTGTACTTTTTACACACATCTTTACTAAGATAGAATCCATATACCATAAATACTTCTACAAAAGTATACAATTCAATGGCTCTCAGTGTATTGCCAGAGCTGTACAATCAGCACTGCATCTAAGTAGATTATTTCCATCCCCCAGAGAAACACTGTACCCATTTGCAGTCATTCCTTGTTTGCCCCCCTCCTGTCCCTTAGCCAACCACTTGTAGCCTCAATAGATTTGTCTATTCTGGACATTTCATATAAATTAAACTACACAATATGTGGGCTTCTATGGCTAGCTTCTTTCATTTATCACGAGGTTTTCAAGGTGTATCCTTTTACTGTTGGATAATATTCCATTGTATGGATATACCCCTTTTCATTTATCCATTCATCAGTTCATGGGCATCGGGGTCATTTCCACTTCTTGGCTATTATGGATGATGCTCCTATAAACACTCATGTACAAATTTTTCTATTAACATGCTTTTATTTCTCATGGGTATACACCTAGCTGTGAGTTTGTTAGGTCACATGGTAACGCTATGTTTAACGTTTTGAAGAACTGCAGCATTTTACACTCTCACCAATGGTGTATAAGGGGTCCCAATGTCTCCGACATCCTCCCAACACTTGTCATTCATTATCTGTTGTTTTTATTACTATTACCATCCTAATGAGCATGATCTGCTAGCTCACTGAGGTTTTGATTTGCATTTCCCTGATGGCTAATGAGGTAAATTAAGTATCTTTTCATGTGCCTGTTGGCCATTCATATATCTTTGGAGAAAGGTTCGCTCAAAACTTTTGCCTATTTTTGTTAGGTTGTCTTTTTATTATTGAGTTACAAGTGTTCTTTATATATACATATAAAGAATTTTATTTACATATATAAATTCTTTATCAGATATGTGATTTGCAAATACTTTCTCACATCCTGTGGGTTGTTTTTTCACTTTCTTGATGATAATGTTTTTGGACCATAAAAGTTTTTAATTTTAAGGTAGTCCAATTCATCTTTATATATTTCTACTTTATTGACTAGTTTCCTTCATTCAGCATAATTATTTTCAGATTTATCCGTGTTGTTGCAACAATAGCTCATTTCTCTTTTTAAGAAAGAAAAATTTTTATGTTGAAATAACTATAAATTCACAGGAAGTTGTAAAGATAATGCAGGGAGATTCTATAAATCTGTCACCTAGTTTCCCCATTGGTTACATGTCACATAACAACCGTTCCAATATCAAAACCAAAAGATCTGCATTGCTCTAAAGTATGCATATGATTCTGTGTCATTTTATCACATGTGCAGATTCGTGTAACCAGCACCACATTCAGAATACAGAACTGTCGTGTTATCCCAGAGACCTCCTTTGTCTACTCACACTTCCCCTGGAAACCACTAATCGCTTCTTTTTTTACAATGATGTCATAGTTATATAAATGGAATCACACTGTACATGATCTTTTGAGACTGGCTTTTTCCACTTAGCAAAATATCCTTGTGATCCATCTACCTTGTTGCATACATATATCAATAGTTCATTCCTTTTTATTGATGAATACTACCCCATGGTGTGAACACACCATAGCATTATTTTCAAATAATCTTAGGCTTAACTGAAGATGAAGGGAGGGAAAAAAGAGAGTGAGAGGAAGCCCTGGATCTAGAGGTAAGGGAGGGCTATCTTCAGTTCGGTCTGCTCAGCAGTTGCTGGGTATGGCTGCCTGAAAAACCGAGGACACAAATCTACCTGAAGAGAATTGTAAACGAGGATCACAAAGTGCCGCCAGCTCTGAAGAGCTACCAGGGAGTGGTGTCGATCTGAACAAAAGGACGCAGATGAAAAGCAATAGTGAAAGCCTGAATAATGCAGACATCAGCTCTTCTAAGCTCATAAACAGCATCATACACTACAGGGGCGAAACACCTATTCCCCCGCCCCAGGCATGTTACCCAGTGGGCTCAGTATCAGCCTCCCAGGGCCCAGATGGCTGCCTGTGCCCAGTCAGTCTGACCCCAACCCAATCAGCCCGAATGGCAGTCCTGCCTCAGCTGTTTTCTGGTCCACAATCAGCCAGAGGTCATGCATGAGGAGTACAGGTGCTTTTTGCAGGATGGCTGCCAGGAAGCTAATTTAATCTTGAGCATAAAAAATAGTTACACCAAATCAATACAGAAAGAGTAGCTACCTTGTTAACGATCTGAGAGCCGGGCGCAGGTCTGAGACCATGGTCCTGGTCACAGTTACAGCAGGGCTACCACGTCATTTGTGGCCCAGGGCTGCTCCCGTCCCAGTCTGGTCCTGAGAGTCTGGAAGGTCCAGGGTCCTCAGGGGGGCCTTATTCAATTATCATTGTTATCATAAAGGTTATGATTCCTAAAAATGGACGATTCTGTTCTCAATGCCCCTCCTCTAATTTTATCATTACTAATTATTCCTCACCTGAGGATATGCTTTCATTGATAGAGGGAGGGAAGGAGAAAGAGAGAAACATCAATGTGAGAGAGAAACACGGATCAGCAGCCTCCTGTATGCACTCAGACCGGGGACTGAACCCGAAACCTAGGTCTGTGCCCTGCCTGGGAATCAAACCCACCCCCTTCTGGTGTATGGAATGACACTTGAACCAACTGAGCCACCCACCAGGGCCCTTCTTTAATTTTATATGAAGGAAGTTGTGTTTTTCATGTATACATTTTTTTACTGATATCTCACATATAAAGCATTATGCCCTTAAATACAACCTAACTGGGAGAGAAGATGCGTAAGTCAAACTACCACCAGAGCAGACATCTGAACGTGAGGCGGGTGGAAGGGAGGGAGAGTGCAGCAGTCACGTCACTGTCATGACGGAGCCTCGGGGCAGAGGAAGTCTTGCGTGACTCTACACAGGGATTAGTTGGCCCTGCTGTTTTGGGGAGGAAGGAAGGAGACTTCTCCAACCTCAGACAAAATGCCGATTTGGATATGAGGTTTATTTCTGTACTTGAGTGGTTTACAGTTAATTTTATACCATATCAAGAGTTTTAGGTCTCATCCAAAGAACAGTGAGATAGTATTCTCTGGCCCTTAAATGGAAATTATTATATGGAATTTGGAGGGAAGAATGGAAAAAGTTTGTCTTCCTTTTTAAAATTTAGTATTTGTTTTTGTATAGGTAATACACACAAAGTTTAAAGAGCCAATTGTCCAAGACATTTAAAAATTTCTTTTTCTCCTAGGCCATCTTTCTTTTCACCCAATTTTCTATTCTGCAGAAGCACCCACTTCCATTGTATTAGCCAATTGTTTTACTATTGATCTCTGTATTTTAATACAGTGCCCAAACTGCCATATCCTGACATTTCAATTGTAGGCTTTACCCACTGACCTCTGAGAATTTAGCTCTTTTTCTTACCTCACCTCCAACCTCACCCTCCTAACATAATTCTACCATCATATTGGTTAGATAATTACCTATATTCACATTATCATTAATAAATGAATGCTATCACAGCTAAGCCATGTACTATACTGTGGTTACTTTTCCTTTTCTGCAATGTTTTCTTTTTGTGGTAGCCAATAATGGTATTTGTCTTTTCTTGTTTAGTTTACTTATTGCCAATTTGTCTCCAAACTCTCCCACAGGTCGATGTGTCTTCTCAAGATATCGAAACACATTCGTGAGTTTATCAACTTCATTTCTGTAAAGAAATCTCTCCTGGAGGCTTCCGAACTGTGGCTTCGCAGCTGTGTGGGCAGCTCTGCCTGGCGTCCTGGGAAGTCCCCTCCTTTAGGATTCAGGTGAGAGCCCAATCCCTGTGTCCCACGTCTTCTTGCCTCCTGGTTTACCCCTTTTTGTTGTGTTGGTAGAAGGCGTTTTCTAACAGCTTTCAGAGAAAGGATATATGGGAGCACCGCTTTTGAGAATGAATGTTTACTCTTCAAATCAGTTAATAGCTTGGTGTAGTGGGTGTGGAATTCCAGATTAGAAATCATTTCTCTCAGAGTTTGGAAGCATTTCTCCACTGTGCTCCTTTGCTATTTAGAAGTAAAAAGCATTCAGATCTTTCATCCTTCAAATTAAACTTGTTTTTTTCTCTCTAGAAACTCTTTTTCTTCAATGATCTAAAAATTCAGAATAATGGACCTTTTGCTGTGGTTCACTTTTTATCCATTATGCTAGGCTTTCAATAAAGCCTTTCAACCTGGAAATTTATGCCCTTCAAAGAAATGTTCTTTTCTCTCTTCTCTCTCCCCTCCTCTCCTGACCTCTCCCTCCTTCACCTCTCCCCCTCACCTCTCCTTCCTCCCCTTCCCCCTCCTCCTCCTCCTCCTCCTCCCCCTCCTCCTTCTTCTTCTTCTTCTCCCCCTCCTTCTCCTCCTTCTTCTCTCTCCAGCAGATCAAAGTTGGGTAAAGCATAATAAGGATACTTTTTATTTCTAGTCAGCTTTCTTTTGTCACTTGGAACAAAATTCTTCACATTTTCTCAAAAAGTAAGAGAGAAGGGAAACTGAGAGACTGTTCTATTCTATGAACCTAGGTTGGAGGGCAACCCTAGTCAATGTAACAGCAGTGGGAAAGGAAGTAGGTAGCTCAATCCCTAGGATTTTTGGTGGAAGAGAAAAGAGATTCAAGGGGTGTATTTAACAGGCCACAGGTCCTAGCCCCTTGCTATTTTCACTTACACTGAATGTGCTGTCTAGCTCCCCATTCTTCTGAGCTCCCCAGTCTCTAGACTCATCAGCCACACTCCTCCCACCTCCCTCATCTCTCTCCCTTTGGGACATCTACTTCAGGGCCCAGAAGCTGGATGGGCACCTAATCTACCTGCTACCAAAGGGAAGTGATGAAGAGAAGAACCTGTCTCTGAGTTAGCAAGGCATCTCTGGCACTCCAGGAGGCCAGCTTCTGCAGAGCTGTTAGACCTCACCAGTAGACTTTACTAATCAGTGGATTAGGTAGATTTCTGGCTCCTCAAGCAAGTTGGCCATTATTTGTAAATTTATTCCTATTGCAAAATGCACTCTAACTTCTAATTAACAACCTTGCAGAGTATAATTTATCCCTAAACTCGAGAAGGCTGAATAAATAAGTAAATAAATAAATAGCTTCCTCTGCAAGTGTTTCAAAGCTTACAGATATAGAAAGGACCAAAATGAGCTTTTTCCCTTTTTGTAACAATAACAAATGATTGCCCTCTGTTGGTAATTTATGGGTCTATCCAAACCAACTTTTCTTGCAAAGTTCCTGATGATACATTAAAATCAAATTTAAATATGCCTCTACCATTAAGCCTGTGTTTGTTTCTGTAGCCGTAATTCCCAGCAAAAGGCCACGAGGCCTTTGTTAGCTCCTCATCTGGAAACTGCATTCGGCAATGATGGGGACATGCTAGTCACGGAGGACGGGTCCCTAGGAGTGCAGCCACATCGACTCTCTGACATCTCTCCCGGCCTTTATGCCAAATTACAGAAAAAGACTGAAGAAGCATAAGACAAGTGAATACACAGGGGGAATGACTATTGATAGAAGAAACAAATCATGAAAAAACAAAGCTGAAAAGAAAATTCTTAAAAATGGAGGTAGGCTTTCAAAGTCACCCTGGCAAAAGATTTCCCTGGCTCCTCTTTTTCCCCCAGTTTTAATGCAATGTAAACATAGAACATGGTATTAATTTAAGGTGTATAACACACTGATTTGATGCATGTACATATTGAGAATATTGTGTATGTGCACAATAAGTTTAGTTAACATCCATCACCTCACGTAGTTATTGGGTTATCTCTTTGATGGTTTCTTTTTTTTTAAATTAGCATTACTTTCAATGTAATTAGCATTTGTTATTTCTATTTCATCTTTTTTTCTTTTTCTTTTTTTAAATTTAAATTATTTTATTGTTGTTCAGTTACAGTTGTTCATATTTTCTCTCCCTTCTTTGATGGTTTCTTCCTCTTCATTTTCATTCCATTTCTCAGATCTCCTGTTATTCAAGTGTCGGACTCAGGGATTAATCTAATTTTCTTATCTTTCTTTCCTGTTTTCTATCATCTTATAAAAGATTTCTTCAACTTTTATCTTCTATCCTCTTTGCTTAATTTTTATTTGCTATCATACTTGCAATTTCCATGAAATTTTTTGTTTTCTAAATGTTCTTTTTCAATAGCATTTTGTTCTGTTTCATCAATGTAATATATATTCTCCTGTTTTTTGAGGATATCAGCAATAAATACAATGTCAAGCACAAATAACACCTTTTTTATTACATTAAAAATCTTTTATTACAAAGTCATAAGCATGTAATTCTGTAACAATGTCACATGCAAGCACACCATATGACATTTTAGGTGAAATGTTCACATTGCTGTCCATCTCATGCAAGACATTCCCGTACCCCACCAACCACACTCAATGGCATTATTTCAGCCGGACCCTGTATAGTTTTAAGTTTTCTTCTGCTTGGTGTTTGTTTCCTCACTTCATTTTTGTGACTTTCATCTTAAAAAGATGTGGTCATCCTTGGGTGCATATATTTTAAAATGAGGCCTTAGAAAATGGCTTAAAAGCTTTGCGGCAACAAGAAGGTTGTCTGCTGTGAGAATGCACTGCAGGGTGTCCTGACTGAAGTCGATGCTGAAGAATCCTCAGCGCCATCAACTTTAGGATCGTCCTTTTAAACTTCACAGAATGCCCCTGAAAACTTATACTTCTAACAAGTTCCCAGGTGATACTCTTACTGCTGGGAACTTTGAGAAGCAAGTACTACAACTTTCTACTTTCTACTGCAATTCTTGTTTTATTTCAGAAAATGTTGCCAAACTCTATGGCAATAAACATTGGTTTGTTCTTCATGGTTGGTTGGATTATTCACCAGTTATTTTTCTGAGAGTAGGTTTAGGTAGATCAAAAGGAAAAAGTAGCTGATTTAGAAAAAGCCCATTTTCTGAATATAGATTATAAATTATTCTCTCTCTTTTTTTGTCTCCTTCTCTTCTTCCTTCAGTTCTGCTCATACCCTGGCTATCTCGCCATGCCCAGATCTCCTAGGGACCAACAGGAAAAACTGAGGCAGTATAAGCCCTTTCCAATACCTGCTTTTAAATCAAATAGTGCCTGAAATAAAATATCTGTTGAAATTATGCCTAATTGCTACTTATTTTAATGAGACTTAATTACTTCATTTCTTTTGAAGGAAAAAAGAAACCCTTTTTTAAATATAAATTTCCCTTAAAATAAAATCAGCAGTCTTTTATGATCCTTAATTTCCCATTAGCCTGCTGATTAGGATGAGCTTCTCATCAAGTCAGATGGGTTTGCAGGGGGAAGGTCATGAGCACACACAACATTGGCACTGAGAGCTCAAAGCAGTCCAGACACACCCTCTCACTTCCATTCCAAGAGATACAGCAAGAAGGGTCTACCAAGGCAGAGGAGCTGAGAAGTGGACTCTTCTGCTTCCTATGTTAAGGGCAGCCCAGCGAATCCTGACAGGCAAGTCCAGTGACTTCTGCACCCACATATTATCTCCTGGGAAGGAAAGAAGGATGAGGTCTTAAAGTTCTACTTTCCTGGGTTCAAATTCCAGCTCAGTCACCGAGAGCTATGTGGCCAGAAACAAATTATTTCTTTTTCCTTCTGTTTCTGTCAGTTTGACAAGAGGAAAACCACGTGCTCACTTCCCTGGGTTGTTGGGGGAATTAAGTGAGATACCGTGTATAAGTACTCAGACTACTGAGCTGGAACATAGAGACCCTCCATGTTATCTTCTCTCTCAGTTAATTGCCCTGGAGTCAACTTTCAAGAACACACACACCAGAGAACATTTCATTAAGACATTAACCTCAAACACCTACCCCGAATGGTGACTATGGTCTTCTCATTACATAAATGGACTCAAAATTTATCATTATAGGAAAACGTTGGAATCTAGAAAGAGCTGTTTTAAACCAAGCTCATGATATACAAAAGCCTTCAAAGAAGTCTCAGCATTCCATAAATGCTGTATCTTTGACACTTTGGCTGAAAAACTGACTACTTGCTCATGGATTGAAGGTACTCATGGATTAGGAAGGGTGGAAGAAGGGAAAGCAGGAGGGGTGGTAGTCGTAGGGAGGGCACGGGCCTGGGAACCACAGTAGCCTTTATTGTATTTCATATGCCCTTCATGACAGCGACTGCAGTGTTCTTGGTCTTCGTTGCTATTACTGTATTTGCTGATTCTAATGATGATGGAGTGGGTGTGAGGATAATGTTTCTATTGGCATGGCAACTGGTGACTAACTTTTAAAATCCCATGTCCTGTGACTTGAAATCCACAGCTATGAGTCTTAGGAAGAAATAGGTAGTAACAATGGGAAGAAAGGAAGTAACTAACTACTCACTGCCATGGCAGGGAGAATAAAAGGAGTGCACTTTGGAAACAAAAAGCTAAAATTTGGGATCCTGGTTCCTCTACCAACCACAGGATAATCATTCACCCTCTCTAATTTCATCACATATAATGAGTTAATCACTTTATAGTTTATTTTTAATAAGTGGGATAATATATATAAAATGTTTATCACTGTACCTGGTACATAGTAAAAGCTCAATAAATAATAACAATACTTAATAGCAGGGTGGTTAAGGTTATCCCCAGGTTCTTAATTCCATAAACATTGAATGAATACTCAGGTGAGTCATCTGTTTTGTTGGGAAGCAACATGGTATTATGAAAATAATTCAGACTCTGAAGAAAAGGAACCCTGGATTTTAATTATTGGTCCTGACACTAACTCAGGTCCTAAGAGGATAATTTCCACCACTCAAGTTTCTGTGAAGATTCAATGAATTTATATGACAAATGCAATCACAATGCTGGCATGGGGTAGATCTGAAATAAATCTTTTATTTCTTTCTTGAACCACCCAGTATTAACTTCTCTCCATCAATTGCCCCTGGATTCTAGTCCCGTTAGCCTTGGCTTTGAGTGGATACATCCTACTCTGACAGAAGACTTTCTGGAGTGCAGGAAATGTGGTGGGGCCATTGGTGGGGAACCTTCTTCTG
Organism: Trachops cirrhosus; assembly: GCA_028533065.1. Taxonomy (NCBI): domain Eukaryota; kingdom Metazoa; phylum Chordata; class Mammalia; order Chiroptera; family Phyllostomidae; genus Trachops; species Trachops cirrhosus. The sequence continues at coordinate 29,198,242 of CM052551.1, forward strand.
TATCTCGTGGGTGCTTAGTAAGTGCTGCTCTGTAACCATGAAGAGATTGTCCCAAAGAGGTGAGTTTGCTCAGGTTCAGTTGTGGGTGGGGTTTCTCCACACACTACTTCCAATTCTCCAACACTAGCTGAGTGTCCTACAGTTCAATTGGATTCTGGGAGCATTGATTCCACAAGGTAAGGGCTCAGTCTCGCAGACCACCCTCCACCTCAGATGCCAGGTGTAAGTAAGTCCACGTTGTTACTTGTGCTTCTGACTAGCTATAAATGAGAGGTTTCCATGACCCCCTTCTCAGGTTTGATGAATTTTCTAGAGCATCTCGCAGAACTAAGGAAACCCATTTACTCACTAGAATACTGAGGTTTTATTATTTTTATTATTATTGATTTTTAGAGAAAGAGAGGAAGAGAGAGAGAGAAACATCAATTTGTTGTTCCACTTATTTATGCATTTATTGGTGGATTCTTGTATGTGCCCTGACCAGGGCACAAACCCACAACCTTAGCCTATCAGGATACTGGTTTATTACAAAGGATGTTAAAAGATATGACTCAACAGCTAGATGAAGAGCTACATAGGGCAAGGCTCCTGCACGGTGGCACATGGATGTGTTCTGGCTCTTCAACATGGAAACTCTCCAAACCCCATCTTTTGGGGTTTTATGGAGGCTTCATTACGTAGGCGTGATTAATTAAATCGTTGGCCAATGGTAACTGAACTCAATCTGCACCATCTGGGGGAGGGAGACTGAAAGTTCCAACCCTCCAATCACGTGGTTGAGGTAGGAGGGAGATACTGAGCCACAATGAAGAAGCTGAAACAGGCTATGGAGGCAGCTACCCGGACCCCACCAGACAAGACAATAGCAATAAGGCCAGGAGACAGTGGGAAAGTGATCCCACAGGTTAGCGATGCAGCAGTCTCTCTTTACCCGCAGTTTTACTTTCCAAGGAAGCTCTCCAGACCCCATGGTTACCCACAGTAAAAATTCCAAAATAAACAATTCATAAGTTTTGAGTTGTGCTCTGTTCTAAGTAGTATGATGGAATTTTGAGTTGTCCAGCTCCATCCCACCCAGGATGTGAGTCGTCCCTTTGTTCAGCACATCCACACTGCATATACTCTGCTTACTACCTGTCTCGGTTATCAGACTGATGGACTGTCATGTGTATTCTACTTAATAATGGTCCAAAGTGCAAGAGTAGTGATGTTGGCAATTCAGTATGCCAACAAGACACTGTGAAGTGCTTCCTTTGTGAAAGGTATCTATGGATAGGTAAAAATACAGTACACAGTATATAGGGTTTGGTACTATCCATGGTTTCAGGCATCCACTAGGGGTGTTAGAACTTATCTCCCTGAAATAAGAGGGGCAACTGACTATACCCTGATGCACGGGATGCTTTGTTGGAAATGACTACTACTCAGCTCCAAATTTCCTGTAGGCTCTATGCCCTCATTCCTCCTCAAGCTGGACAGCAATTGCCTGGGCACAGAAAGTGGCCCCCAAATCAAGAAGAATAAAACACTATGCATTCCTCATTACCTAACAAGAAAAGCCTGCAAACTCTCATTTAATATCCTGCTAAAAATAGCACACATTCCTATACCACACTGACACTCTGCTGTGTTGGTGAATGTCACTTAACAAGCAAAATTCTTACAGGGGAGACAGAGGTTATTTTCAGGTACTTCTCATCTGTCGAATAAAACGTCAGCTCCCACTCCGTGCTAACCCGTTACCAATGTAGTCTGTGCAACCTCATTCCAACCAGTGCTTTAATAGCACAACAGATAAAAGCACATCAATTTCCACAGGCAATTACTTCTGCAAATGAATCAAGAAGGTCAGATAGAGGTTGGAAAGGTCTCTGAATAATTTGCCACTTGCACCTATTTTGTGCTTGCTGAGTTCTTGATTGCAAGGAGACGACCACTTAGTTATAGTTAAACCTGGCTAAAGGTAGACTGGCTTGTGAATTTGCAAACCCAGGTCTTGCTTTACTTCATAATGAGAGCTCTAAGTTTTAGATGTCTTAGATGATTCTTTAATATGAATCATCCAAGAGAATCTAATTAATAAAGCCATTTAAAATAATAGATAAATATTAAAGCCATTTAAACAAGCATGTTAACCTTAACTGGTTCTCTTTGTCCTTTCACTTTCTTCCTTCTCTTCATCCTCATGCTCATCCTCATCCTCTTCATCAACTTCTCCATCACATCCAAATTCTTCTACCTACACATTAACTTCAACTTCATCATCATACTCTTCCTGCTCACCATTCCCTTCTTCCTCTTCTTCATCTACTCCATCCACCTTGGCCCCTGAGTCAGGGATTTCTCCATTGTCTCTCATAGCCACCCAGGTATGTCAGCTAGTGTAGCTGCTTGAAGACACTCTCAGTAGTCATTCAGATTAATAACACCACAGTTAAACAGATCCAGGCTTTCTAGACATTCCAACTTTTTCAAAGGTTCCAAGGTGCTGATATTTTCACTGAAGTTTAGATGTGTGAGGTTTGGAGGTTTTTCCTGCTAACCTGTCCAGACCTCCAGAGATTCTATTGTCACCGAGCTCAAGTTTTTTCCATTTAGCTGGTCTGGGGAGAGTTGAAACTGAAATCACACCTACATTTATTAAATATAAGAATTCTAAGTTCACAAATTTAGCGGTTAAACCCTCCATTTTCCAATTCTTTGATTTGCAATTGTCCAGGACAAATTTGCAAGCCAGTTCCTCAGCTCTAGGTCCATGCATTTCCCTCCTCGCCTCTTCAAACTTCACATCTCAGTGAGGCCATCATGAGAGCTCTGATGGGACAGAGGCCCAGGGCACAGTCCCAGGCTGTCTCAGAGCCAAGTGACTCACTGGAGTGAGAGAAAGCAGGGAGGCAAAGGGGCTGGGGCACAGCCCTGGTCTCCCAACCCCTGCCGCACCCAGCACTGTGCTTACAGGCGAGAAGGCGCCTGCAGGAGCTCTCTTCTGAGGTGAAGGGTGTTTAGCAGAATCCCTGGCCTCTGCCCACTGATACCAGTAGCACCCTCCATTTATGATGATGAAAAATGTCTTCAGACATGCTGTTGGTCCTTCGGCAGGCAAATTCACCCCAGCTGAGAACAACTGCTCTGCACTCTGCTGCCTTTCCTTGGGTAGATAAACCTGCCAGCTGAAGGAGTCCAGCAAGAAACAGGACTCTGTGGGATCTAAAGTCCCTCTGACCTCCAACAAAATACTATGATTATAAGTTATAATTGTGGAATTAGAAAAATGGAAGTGGATGATATTATACCAGATCTATTTGTGACGATAAAAACTTGGTCTTTCTCCTCTTCTTAGAGACAGAAAGACAATTTCCAGCCTAAGAGTGATGCCCATAATTGGCTTTAGGGCTTCTTATAAGCCCAGATGTCTTTCTTCCACAAAGATTTTGCTCAGGTGAGAAATAATTCTCTTATCATTACCCCACGCGATGACCCTCTGCTGCCTCTTTCCCACTAACTCTGACACATCAAAGCAGTCACAGCTGCGACCACATTGACTGAAGGGTTAAGCACCAACTCTGCTGTTCACTAGCTATGGATTCTGGGCTCTCTCTCAGCTCTACTTTTCTCATCTGTAAAAATGGGATAATACTCTCTGCCTTACAGTAGGATTTTGATGAGTGATGACGTGATGACATATATGAAGTCCTCCACACAGCCCATGCTCAGCACATACCAGTTGTTGCTATGTTATTATTATTCAAGATCCAACCCAAAATGTAACTCTCCCAGAAGTGTCCCAAAATCATCACAGCTGGCTTCCCCCATCCCACTCCCCTAACTCATGTGAAATGAACTATATCAGATGGGTTCTACCTAGCTGCAACCAACTTGACCATGATTCTCAACCAGGGGGCATATTCGAATCACCAACAGAGCTTTGTAAAATTTTCATTTTCCTATGTTTGGGTATACCCAGCGATGAAGTGGGGTGAGAAGAGGGTGAGCAAATAGACTTTGAAAAGCTCCCCATGATTCTTACAGGCACTGTTACCTCATCCCCATCTGTGAGCCTCTAAATGAGTCTGCAAGTGACCACTGGATGTCCAGTTTTGTAAAAGTCTGCCTTGTGTTCAGCTGTTTTTACAATGGTCAAGGAAAAGAGTATGATGCCTCTATGAAACTGATTATAAAACAACAGGCTTAGCCATGAAGCACTTAATAATAATTGGGTACTGATGATTTTAAAAAAGGGGGGAAGGGAGTAGTTAATTGAAGAATTAGTAACTAAGTTGATGAAGTTTTTCCCCATTGGAAAGAAATAATCATAGGCTAGATTGACATTTTATAGAGACTAGGAAAACATCACAGTCTTTCCTTTTTTCTCTTTTCTCCCTTTAAAAAGGAAAGATTACCAGTATAGAGAGAAAAAGGTCATTTTTAGGCCTTGAAATTAGCAGGTCATTATTTTTCATTAGGAGAGATGGCTAAGGAGGGCTGGCCAAGTGTCAGGAAGAAGACATGCAGCCTTCACCAGGGTTTGAAGAGCTAAGCTTTGAGTGTCCACCATGGCAGCCAAGGACCAGCCAAGGGTCCTGGGAACTCCTGCCCTTGAAGCACCAGGGCTGCAAGACATTCAAGGACACCCTGAAGGTACAGAGAAAAAGGAAAATTAAGCTGAACAATGTCAGATACATTGAGTTTTGGAGGAAAAAACAACAACATTCAACTTGTATTTAGCCATTTCAGTGCTTCTCAACCTTTTTCATCTCATGGCACATATAAACTAATTACTAAAATTCTGCAGCACACCAAAAATATATATCTTTTGCCAATCTGAACAAAAAAATAGGTATAATTTTGATTCATTCACACTGGACTGTTCTTGTTGTGCTGGCTGTTGTCATTTTTTATTTGACAATCTAAGGGAAAAGAGGTCAGTGCCCCTGATGAAATGGTTGGGTATTGTATGTTTTCAAAGTTCTTGTGGCACACCAGTTGAAAATTGCTGAGCTATTTGATTACCTATCTTACATACCTTGATAAATTCTCCAAAAAAACAGCAATCAGAAACCACTGGATTCTACTCTTCTGTTGATAGGGGTATTGTTTGTCGAAAAGGCTTTGGGGTGGATTTCTCCAGATTTCTGACTCGGATTCACCACAGCACCAGCACTGAACTTGGTGGTGGCTCTCAGGGACTGTGAGAACAGCACTTAGCAAAACACAACCAGCCTTGAGAGAGGCAGAAGAAACAACCCCCCAGAGAATTCTTCTGGAGGGGCACAGCCAAGGTCAGAAGGAAGCACATGGGAAGCTGTTCTAGACTTGGAAGTAGACAAAGGGGTAGAAGGCAGGGACAAGGACAACATAGGCCAGAAGACAGATGAGGTTACTTAGCTGCAACATAGGTTTACAGAAACAAAGTGTGCATCTACCTGATCCCATCTGGGTAAGTGAGCAAAGAAAGGCCTCCTACATGAGAAGATGCCAGAACTTAGTTGTGAAATATTCCAGTAAATGAGGGAGTGGGGGTAAATGGAAACTTCCAGGCAAAGGAATAGCATGGCCAAGGTGGGAAGGTTGAGAGAACAGAGCTTGTCTGAGGAAGTGGACATCCCTCAGCAAAGCTGGTGCCTAGAACACAAGGATGGTGGTGGTGTGATTCTAGACAGGAAGTTGGGGTGTGACAAGAACCACATCCTGAAGGGTGTCCTCAGGTTTTATCCTGAAGGCAGTGGAGCTCCTAATCTATACCTGGTAAGTCTGTCCTTGAACTCAGCACAGACATAACAACCTCAACCAGCATCCCAGGATTCACATGCTGCTCTAGAGGCACACGGGGTCCCAGGGGAGGGATCAGAGCAGCCCTCCAGTGGGTGCTCATTCTTACAGCTGCTATTTATTAGTGACATACTGGTATCACCACATGAGATGGGATATCAATATACATTACAGAATTAACCTGTTTGCTAATTCAGATACAAAACGTTGCCAGCAAAAATTTTCAAATTGCCATCCTGTAGCTTTTGAAATATTTTCCAACTTCATTCAGCACAAGGGGAGGGAAGGTGTTTCAGAAGGATGTGTTCACTGAGTGAGGTCTACAAATTACACACGTGCTAGTGAACGGACAACTAGAAACACGTCCTCACCCCCCTCCCTGCCCCTGAGACATTGCTAAATAGCACAGTACAGGCTATTTGTCTGCCCAGGGAGAAGCACAGGGGCAGAGATCCTGGCTCCACGACAGTCTCTGCTCCCAACACTTAGAGTCCAGCTCCACTCAGAGAGGCTCCTCAGAGCCAACAGGCCCTTCTGAATGCCTCCCTGATTCTGAAAGAAGGGACGTAGAGGTCCTGAGAAGGGACAGGCAGGGCCCTAGGAAGGTCGCCATGATGTTACCAATATGAGGAGGGAAAAGGACGTTTTGAGGGGCCCAAGCTTATAGGAAGGGCAGGTAAATTGTCTGTACTGTGCCTGGGAGAGGCATGATTAAAACTCTGCACTGCTCTGCAGTGGGGCCCAGGGTGCACTCTGGTGGGAGGAGGCAGTGAGGCTTCTCTGAGGGGGAGGAGTGTTTTATCACTGACGTCAGTTACAAATGCCGGCTCCTGGTGATAATAGAAATAGTCCAACTTTCAGTTGGTATTTTAATATTTTTACAGGCTCCACAGTCAGTCCACTAGTATGGACCACTCATACCTCAATCTCACTCTTGGGATGGCCCTGCTCCTTCCAGGTCTCTGGTTACAACAGGTGGGCTGGGGTGTCAGGATGACAACACCGGTGACACAGGATTTTCTGAGCCCCATTTGGTGCTTGGTTGTTTAACCAGCAGCAGTATACTTTCTGCTGCTTAGAAACTGCAGGTCACCTGCCTTCTTTTGAACTAAAAATCTGTCAACTATTTAATACAAAATTGAATGGGCTTTCAGCTTCAATCTCGGGGACAAACTTGACCTCCTCATTCATTCATTTATTCTGCAAACATTTACCCAGCATCTCCCTTGTGACAGGCACGGCACTAACACTCAGATGCAATGTCCAATAAGACCTGGTCCCACATGACTAGATAAGCAAGATGTGGAGTGGCTGGAGAGCAATCTAGACCGGGGGTGGTGGAGGGCTGGAGCGAACCATATGTCCAGAGAGGACTTCAGGAGATACATGGGAGTCAGAAGTGTGGCGGTGGAGTGAGGAAAGAAGACTACCAAACAAAGCAACTGATTCAGCCTCGGAGCCCAGGAATGGGCAGGATGTGGTGAGACAGGTGGCTGGACAGGTGCACAGGGATCTGAAGCTTAATGTGCTAGGATTTGACTTCATCAAAGCTTGCTCACCTCACCACACCGCTAGCGTGTGCTATGGACCCATGGGCATTTTCAGAGCTTCACTGAATTAAGGAGGGTATGGGACTTCCTTTCGCTGAAGAATTTCTACTACTCAGTTATTTCCACCATTTAACTCTTATTGCTTTGGTTAAGTACTAGTAGAGTAATAAAATCACTGCAGATAATCAGCTAGTTGGTCAAATAGCATGGATTGAATGCCCAACTTCCTCACCTACCAACTCTCCTTTGACCTTTTTTAAATCAGTCCTACCACGGAGGCTACCCACTTTAGTATCATTTCTGCACACCCCTTTCCTCACCCTTCTCAATTTGGTTACCTAAAAATCTCTACTTCTGATATGTTTCTGTATCCGTTGTCTCCACACCATCCCTGCTGCTTCTTCTAGTGTTCAGAACCATTTTTTTCTTACAGGTCCATATTTCAGTCTCTTCCCAAGCCCCTGTCCTCACTTCAACCCCTCCCAAACCACCTCAAGTCCTGCCTCTGCACTGCCCCCACTATCTTTCCAAAACACTCCTTTGACCATATCATTCCCAGCTCCAAACTTCAAAGGTTGCTCACTGAACTCAGCATCCAGTCCATCCTCCTAAGTATGACACCCACACATGTGGCTCCAACCTGCCTGTGCACACTTATCTTCCACTACTCACTCCCACACAGCTATGCTTCTGATAAGCCTGACCTCCCCTTCTTTGTATGCATCCTGCATTCAGGACTGGCTCCATGGGCATGTCACCTATGCAGTTGCATGGCCTCTGTCATCATAAGGTTCCATGCTTGGGTGAAGGCTCTGGTGTCACTGTCTTGGAATTTTTCATCATTTTTGAACGAGGCTTAGTGTTTTCATTTTGCACTGGCTCCCACAATTACGTTGTTGATTCTGCCTTCTCTTTACTCATGTTGTCTCTCCATAGAAAGACCTTTATCTGCCCATTCTTCCCTGCTACAACATGACGCCTCTTTCAAGGCTCAGCTCAAGTGCCATCAAGCCTTGGCCAGCCTCCCCAAGCCTGAAGCATATGTTCCTCCGGGTTCCCAAAGCACTTGGCTTTTATTTCTGTTATAGCACTTGTCACACGAAACTCACAGTGCAGTTATTTGCAAACATGACTCACCCCTCCCCCACTCCCCACACACCCCCAAAGGGACCTGCAAGCTTCTTTCAGGTAGGGGTGAGAAGTATTCTTTCACCTCTGTTGCTCCTCAGTGCCTGGCACAGAGTGAACTAAATATATTGTTGATGAACTAAATTTCACTCTCTGTAATAACCAAGTGATTTCTTGGCCACCAGTGTGCGTGTCCCTGTGAGCTGCCCCCTAGACAAGCCCAACTCTGCTGACTGTGCCCATGGTAATTCTTGGCTACACTCAAAACTATGGTCATGTAAGAATGGGCACCAGGCAGCCAATTACCTGAGGAGAGTGAAATGATTTGGTAACTAGTAATGCACATGAGTAGAAGGAGAAAAAAAAATCAACCCAAATTTGAAAGTCAATGGGCCAGCAAAATTTTCTACCAAAGAGAACGGATTCCCAGTTGTATATAAAATAGTTTCTAAAATAAGTGGCGCACTGAGATACCCCAAGAGCCTTCCCAAGAGTGAACACTTCCACCCCGAAAGTAGCCAGTGGAGCTCAGCTGTACCTGCTTTCCCCCAGGACCACACTGCATCAAGAAAAGCCCCACCTACTATGCACACCCTCTGTATTTTTCTCTAAGTACATCTTAATCCAGTCATGTCTTCTTCTCGCTAAGATCCTCCAAACTCTCTCTTACTAGAGTCCAAAAAACTCCTTAATAAAAAATACCCAATATTTGAGTGCTTTCTTTGTGCCAAGCACTATGTCAAGGGTTGTACAGAGATTATTTCACTCAGTCCTTACAGACCTAGATAATTGGCACTGTTATTAACTCTATTTTAAATATTTGAAAGCTGAGATACAGAGAGGTTAAGTAACTTGCCCCAAGCACACTGGAACCAAGTGACAGAACCAAAATTCAGCCCAGGCAGTCTGAGGCCTGCATACTTGATCACTGCACTGGCCCTTGCCTACTGGCCAGCCTCACCCTTCCTGCCTCTCCTCTGTCTCCTGCCCCTCCCTGAAGCCCATCTGAGCTTTGTCCAGCCTCTGAATGTGCCCAGTTCACTCACTCAGAATCCTGAGTCTTTGGTCCCAGCATATCCATTATTTTGGTGTATGTGACCCCCTTAAATCTGGATTTCAAACTTGGGTGTTAGGGCTCCTTATTACTATTAGGAGATTGAGGACAACAAAGCTTTTATTTATGTGGATTATATCTATTGCTATTCATCATATTAGAAATTAAATTGGAGAAAATTATTAAAATATTTATTTACCTACTTAAGAATAAGAATAAACTCATTATAGGTTAACAGGTAACATATTTTATAAAAACAATATTATCCAAAATATTTAAAAAATGAATAAGAAGAGTATTATTGCTTTACATTTTCCCAAAGCTTTTTAGTGTCTGGCTTAATAGATGACAGCTAGATATTCATGCCTGCTTCTGCACTCAATCTGAAGTGATGCTTCTGGTTGAAGCAGATGAAGAAAATCCAGTGTCACACAGATATGCAGTTGGACAAAGGAGAAATATTTTAGTAAGATGTTCTTTTTAGGTACTAGCCTAAAATTCAGCAAATGGCAGTTTCTTAGAGTTTAACCTAGAACCTGAAGCCAAACTAATGAATTTTTCATCCTCTGTTAATGATACATTGGTCAACCTTGCACTTGGAACAGGTCTTTAACCATACATAGTTTTGTAACATCATGCATTGATCACTTGGAAAATATGAGTTCATTGAGCTATGCAGGTCTTCCAAAAGTTAACACATTTCATTAAACAGTATAGAAAACCCAATTCGTTAATATCACCATCAATCACATCAAACCGTCTGATTTTGAAAACTGTCAAATCGATGGTGACAGATACCAGTTTTTCATAATTCTAATTTTTGCTTGAAAGCTTCTATTGTACAATTGGCAACAAATACTGTCAGTTGTTTCCTCTAACGTGATGGGCTCGCCTCACCTCATTGGTTTTCAAGAGAACATCTGCCGAATAGCCCAGTGTAAATGGCTATAGTTTGTCAGTTGTTCTCTCAAGTAAAAATGTACTCGAGAACAATGAAGTCAGTGTGAGAGGAAACAACAGCTCTTTCAGCTTAGGGTTCAACTGCACAAGAGCTTTTCCCTGAAACCGCCACCACATTTCAGTATGCAGAAGTGCCTCACGCGTTCTTCTCATTTTGTCATGCCGAATATTAAAATGCACACTCAAGGGCCAAGATTCAATCATTTAATTATTTGTATCGCTTCATCAAGGGCATTCGTAAGTGCAACTGGATTCTTATTTTTCAGTGAGTACATGGCAGTGAAGGATATGATGGAAACTCTGTATGGTTTGGGATGGTCTTTATTCATGCTAAGGCACCCACTGTTTTACACACCCCTGCTTTTGCATCATCAGTATACATATCGACACAATAAAACAGATAAATTATATCTTAGTATTATTATGTAGTTTTTTTTATCCTCACCCAAAGACATTTTTTTTCATTGCTTTTAGAGAGAAAGGAAGGAAGAGAGAGAAAAACATCAGTGTGAGAGAGAAGCATTGATTGGTTGCTCCCCCTACGTACCTGGACCGAGAATCGAATCCGAAACCTAGCTATGTGCCCAGACTGGGAATTGAACCCACAACCTTTTGGTGTATGGGTTGATGCTCCAACCAACTGAGCCACACTGACCAGGGCTTATTATATAAACAGCTTTGACCTCACAAGCTTCCTGAAAATGTCTTGGGGCCCCCCATGGACACACAGACCACACTTTGGGAACTGTTGCTTCATGCTCCTTTCTAGGGCCAACTCGTATGTTACTACCCTGAGGAACTGTGCCACCTCCCCTTCTCTTGAGCTATCACCACTACAAACTTCTGGCCAAGTACCTAAACATTTATTACAGACAGTCAATTATAATACATCATCTTTCTCTCCTGCAACTATCAGTTTCTTTAGGCAGTCACCCTGTTTTGTTCATCTTTGAATATCCAGCCCTTAACAGTACCTCTCCCAGGCACATAGGAAGTAGTTGATAAATATTTGTTGACTGACTGACTGAATGAACAACTTGTATGGCAGGTTGTATTTTCTAAAGATGGTTACAACAATATGTCCCATCATACATGCCCTTCTATAATCTCACCACACACCCGTCAGTGGGTCTGTTCCCCTCATTTTTACCCCGGCAGGCCTTCGTGACCGCATCAGTCCACAGAGCATGGTAGGACAGATGCTATGTGACTTTTGAGGCTAGGACTTCAAAGTGCCATGGGTCTCTGCCTCGATCTCTTGGGACACTCATACTTGGAACACAGCCTGTATACTATGAGGAAGTCCAAGCTGCCTGTGAAGAGGCCTACCTGGAAAGCAACTGGGGTCCCTGGCTCAAAGCCCCCACTGGGTTCCCAATCTATATCCAGGGCCCAGGTTGCCGTCCACGTGAGTTAGTCATCTTGAAAGAGGACCATCCAGGCCCCAGGACATCTACGCCTACTGACAACACGTGTAACGGAAAGAGACACTGCCTGGCTGCAGATTTATGAATTAGATAAAACCTTGCTGCTGTTTTGGATCAGTTAGCCTTGGGGTAATTTCTTATGCAGCAACAGATCATCAGTATACCTTATAACTGAGTGATCCACCTTACTGAGCTGCCATGTCATTCAAGACAAAACCATGCTGGTCCGTCCCCAGTGTTCCCCTACCACATCTGGCACAGGACCTTGAACACGGTAAGGGCTCAAAATATATTTGTTGACCCAGAGTCAGCACTTTTTTGATGCCACATATCCAGTTAAATACAATCAATATAATTATGGACTTTACACATGAAATGGGGGAAATATCTCATTCCCTCAGGACACAATTAAATACTACCATCCCCATTATGAAATGACATGTAATGTATAAAACACAAGTCAAAAAATCCTAGTCTCCCTACCTTTTCCCCCATGAATTAGGATACAGAGAGATTTAGACAACAATTACTAGAGAAATATCTTCTTAGCCACCTCCTTGCCAGCGCAGAAAATCAGATGAGGGAGACCACAGAGGACAAGGTGAACAGAGAAAATGTTGGCATGTATACTTCTGTGATCATTTCAATTTTTAATCAACCCTGCTTAATTTACAGCTTAACATTATCAGCTAAATTAAGATGAAAACTACATTATGTATTTTTAGTTCTAATTTACAGACTGTAAAAGAAATTTCACAGTATTTTGTTTATCTCAAGAAAATACACACTTTGTCTGAATGTATCAGTAGAAGTAAACTAAACAGTGGCAATGGCAGCTATTCCAAAAAAACTGGGACCAAAGAGTTCGTGCTGGTGTCATTTGGAAATACCATACCTCATACACAAAGTTTGGGTTCGTAGCCATGGTTGCAGGTGGCATGTTAAAACCCAAAAGTGTGTTACTGGCAGAGACCGACTAACAAATGATAACTTTCAAGAGTTCTTGGGCAGCATTTACTCACAAAGGTAAAAAATAAAAGTTCAAAACCAAAAGAATTCTTTGAAATAAAAGAGTATAGCATTAGAAGACCATATTAACTTTATATATTTTACATATTAACACTTTGCAGGCTTCAAATAAAATAGTATTTTGGGTCGCTAAGACAAAAAAATGTGCAATCAATGACATTAGTGAAAATCTGCATTGGAGGTGTTTGCCTAAAAATGTTGGGTAAATCTGTGGCTAAGGAGGCAGCATTGGTATGACTTCCAAGTGACACCATAGGTTAACATACCAGGCTAATGAGAGGAGAGACCAACTCACAGCCCAGATAAAACGAGCAAAGTACTTTTCACTGGAACTTGACAAGTGCATTATAGTGCTGACATGGCCACCTTTCAGTACATATGTGAGTGACATAATGATGGTATGAAGGAAGGATCCATTTTTTAAATACTTGTTGCCAAAAGACACAACTAGCTCTCAAATGTATAAAGCTAAGAAGAATTACATTACCAACAGATATAGTCTGGAGTTTAAGTGATGTATAGGAGCAAGTTCTGATGGCTCAGCAGTAATAATAGGAAAATGCTCTAGAGTGATTACCCAGGTTAATTAACTTGCACCAGAATGTAAATTAATGCATTGTTGGCTTTGTTAAGAAAGACTTGCCTTGAAAGTAAGTCAGCTAAACTGAACATTGTACTTAGTGAACAGTAAAATTGTGAATTATGTGAAGGTAAATGGGTTAAAGTCATGATTACTCTGAGTGAGCAATCGAGTAAGGCACTAATCATGACCAACAATATTGAATGTTGACGTCGGATGGCTACTGAGAGGAAAAGTCTGTGAGGAACATCTGATCTGCCAGATCAAGGCTTAGTGTTCTGCAGGGTAAGAAACCAGGTTGGTCCCAACTTTCTGAAGATATGAATTAGACAGCCAGACTTCTTTGTCTGTCCTTGCTAGATGAGTTATCTTAACACTTCCATGTAAGGGAGCAACATGCTTTTTGATGGCAGATTAGATTGAAGACAAAAAACAAAATCTAAAAGCTTAAATGAACAGTTTCCACAGTTTATGACACGTTCCAGACTTGAACAATGATCAGTGAAGGGGGAGATGAAATTGATACAGCACATCTGCAAAAAAGTCATCACCCAATATTTTCTTAATTCAGTAGAATGTTTTGAATTTCTTTTCCTAGAATTATGCATGGAAAATTCTATGGATTTGGGTTTTTTTATGAAAAGATCATTTAAATTTAATATTTTTAGAACTGTTACTGATGAAGAACTAAGGATGAATTTTGAAAACACAGCACCATTTGCTTCATTTTAGATAAAAATTAAAAATAGACCTTCTGAACAATGCTAACTTTGCTAGCACCTCTTTTTTCATTCCTGTCAACATGAGATCAGACCAACCAGAGGCCCTGTATGCCAATCCCACCACCTTAAGGAGAAATTCAGCGGTCAGATCCTGAATGACCTTGAATGCCCTTCATTACATATCTAAGAATGTAAGCCATCCACACTTCCATGACGGTCTTTCCTCCTACCTCCAGACCCTGTAGAAGGAGGTTTTATTTCTTAGTCCTGCAAGCAGTTTTATTCCATTCTTCGGTAAGAATGATTCATTGTTATTCAGCAAGTCATTGCAAATCATTTCTGAAAGTTCCTGTTCTTCAGCAATGGGGCTCAGCTGAGGGTGGCTCAGAGGATTATATGCCGCTGTCGTAGAGATGTGGACCTACCTGGGAGTGGCGCCCTAGGGACCTCTGTCATGGATGAGCAGTTCCCAGAACCACATTTTAGAAAAGGCAGGTTAGTCCTCCACAGCCTGCTTTCATTCAGCATGCTTTTGCTGAGTGCCTGAACCCTGGCTTGTGGCCTTGATGCATTCCATTTGGGCCTATTGTCTGTCCCCAAGAATGGCATTTTTGTTAATCCAACCTAGATTAGATAAATGAGCAAGCAAGAAGTGAGCTCATATATGTATGGTGTTCATTCAAAGTGCATAGTATCATTTAATATGAGGAATTGCATTAGACTCGTAACTTCATTTAGTTACAATTGTGGAATGACAAAAGTGCAAGTGTAATGGGAATTTTTATTATAATCACTTGTGTGTCAACTAAAAACTGTGAAGTGTTTGTGATTCTTTCCTTTTTATCACTGTTCTGAATATGTTTACTGAAATATAAATTTATGTCTGTTGATTCCAATAAAAATTGGGGCTTGTATTTTTATTCACCTTTTTTAAATTTAATTTTTTAAATTCAACTTGCATCTTGACAAAAGTTATTAGTCTGAGATGGATCAGATGTCTTTATTTTTAAGTTTTTTAGCATTGATTTTTAGAGCAGCAGTAGACAGAGAGAGAGAGAGAGAGAGAGAGAGAGCCACTTGCTGTCCCCCTTGTTTATGCATTCATTGGTTGCTTCCTGTATGCGCCCTGACCAGGAATCAAACCTGCAACCCTGGCTCATTGGGATGACTCTCCAACCAACGGAGCTACCCAGCCAGGGCTGGATTAGGTATCTTAAAAGATCAAAAACTAGTTCTTGAGAAGCAGGGCATAAGAGAGCTGAGAATAGTATGCTACTGTTGTTAGCTTCTATTTGTGGAGACTCCGGTCCCGTGATCAGTAAGCGTGCTCCGAGCTCTATCCTCCTTGCAACAGTGTGTTTATTGGGAGCCATCTACACCCCTTCCCCTGATCCTGTTCTTCCCCTATACCTGTGACTTCACAAGGTGGTGCCCTCTGGAGTTAGTAATGCTGCCCACAAAAAAAAAATAAAGTGACAACAACAAAGCTGGAACCTCACATCAGCCCGACTCATTTTAGACAATAAAATCAAGTGTAGGTCAAGCAATGTATGGAGCATAGCATCTTACCCCTCACGGGGAAGAGAACTTCAGGTTATTTTTCCTTTTCCATATTTTTAAAGGAAGCACAACCATTGAAAGAAGAAAGCTGACAACCTCCAGTTCAGCTTTCAGGATTTCAGTTGAGAAATCAAAGAAGTATTTTTATTCTCACCATGAAATTATCTGCTAAAGCAATTCTGCAGTCACTCTGAATACATACAAACTCAAATGACTTACACTCTGAAAGTTACATTTCCAACTGATGACGTGCAAAAAGCAGCTTTGCCAAATGTGCCCTCGTGTGCAGAGCCCAGTGAGCAATTACCTGTCCCTCCTGACCAAGCTGTGTCGGCACAGAGCCTGGGAGCACCTTTGCCAAGTCTGCCCGGGGCCTGCAGGGTTGGCGCATGGCAGCTTGGAATCTGATAGGAAACACATTCACTGACAAAAAGCTAGCTTCTTAAACCTGGGTGGAATATAAATTTACTCTTTAAAAATTTGATAAATACAACTCTAACCTTTAAAAAAATCAGCTTGCAAAACCCTTCATGACTAGGTATTCTCTGTTTAACGTGTAATTTTTTATCATGCCACAAACATGAACAGATTTGACTCCTTTCCAAGGGTCCAGTTGGACAACTAGAAAGATCAAAGATAAATAAGACAATTTCTATGCTAAAGAAGATTTTGTTACATAGTAAACAGTAATTATTTTAATATATATTTGTATATGACAGTTTACATTTAAAGACCCCAAGTGCCCCTGTGCCAATGAAGTAGACAGAAAGGATTATTGACATTTTCCCAAATAGGAACTGGAAAACAGAATGTATTAAATCATCTTGTTCCATTCAAATCACAAAGGACAAACCCAGAATACAGTGGCAGCTAAGAGCACGGCTTTGGGGTCCGGTGGATCTGGGGTCACAAACCAGTCCCAACAGTCGTCACCTTAGCTGGTTGGTTTGGACATACTAGCCCATATGTGTGTCTTGTTCTAATCTGTAATATGGAGATAAGTAACGCCTGCCTCCGTAGGCTATTGGGGGATTAACTGAGAAAATGTTTGTGAAGGTGGGAGGAACTCAGTAAGTGATGGTGGCTATCGTTACTTCTTCAAAAGTCCTTCCTTAAACCCTCGTTTATATGCACAGAAATATGCAGAAAATATGATAAACTGAGGATCTGGCGATGTCACACAAAGACAAATAGGCAAAGAATGTAAGATAAAACAAAGGGACAAATCAGGCGCTGATAGGGGCTGCCTCCTCAATGTTCCCAAATAACACCTAAGTCTCAGAGACTCAGTGGAGTCTGCCATCAGCGTCAGGCTCTCTGGCCACCCTGCCCCCATCCCTTGCTGGCGAATTATGGATTCTAAGTTAGTTTTATTATTTTGCTAAGTCCTTACTTGTTACTGTACAAGCACTGACAGAGATGATGGAGTCAGAACATGAGAGCCATGGTCCTCGCCCTCGGGGACCGGCTGGCAGTTAACAAAGGCATGCTGAGGTAAGGTAGGCTGTTGATGGTTAGACTGTTCTTTTGGGGTTTCCCAGTTATCTTTCTGTTATTGTTGTTTAGTTTAATTCCATTTTGGTCTGAGAGCAGACACTGTATGATTTCTAGTCCTTTAAATTTGTTAAGATGTGCTTTATGGCTCAGAATCTGGTCTATCTGGATGAATGTTCCAGGTGAGCTTGAGAAGAATGGGTATTCTGCTGTTGCTGGATGAAGCAGTAGTTTATAGATGTCAGTTATACCCAGTTGATTGATGGTAGTGTTGAGTTCGATTGGGTCCTTACTGACTTTCTCCCTGCTGGATCTGTCCATTTCTGACAAGGGGTATTGAAGTCACCCATTATGACAGTAGATTAATCTATTTGTCCCTGAAATTCTATCGTTTTTCCTCATCTAGTTTGACACTCAGTTGTTAGGCACTTACACATTAAGGATTGTTACGTCTTCTTGGAGAACTGACCGCTTTATCATTGTGTAAGGCCCCAGATTGTCCTGCCTGAAATGTGGTTCTGGGGGCTGCTGTGTCAAAGATCCCTAGGGCTCCCCTCCCACCCAGGGTGCACATCTCTGGGACAGCAGCCTCCAGTCCTCTGAGCCATCCTCATTTAAATCCCATTGTTCTAGAGCAGACACTTTCAGAAACCATTTGCCATGACTTTCTGAATGACAATGAATCATCATTACTGACAAGTGAAATAAAAATGCTCCCAGGATGAACAAATAGAACATTTTCCTGTGGGGTCTGGAAGTAGGAAAAGAAAGCTATTATGAAAGCGTGTATGGTTTATGTAGGTATGTTTTGAAGGATGCTCAAGGTCATTCAGGACCTGGCCCCGCATCTCTCCTTAGGGCAGTGGGACTGAAACACAGGCTCTCTGGGTGGTCTAATTCAGTAAGAACCCCAGTAGAAGAAGGGGCTGAGCTATATGCCGAGGGAAGTTTGGAAGAAGGGCCCACTTAGCCTCTCTTCTACGGTCCTCACAATTCAGCTCTGGCCCCAAACTGCAGCTCACACTCAGCAGAACCCAAGGCCTGCAGTCCAGTAGACCCACAGTCCTCAGAAGGCATTCAGCGGATGTCTTTGTTACCCAACCAAACATGCACCAGGGTTGTTTCACTGCCTACAAATAATACTTTTCCTAAGGTGAATTCTGGCAAGAACAGTCTCTTTCTTATAAAACTGCTAGTGCTATTTCAGTGCTGTTTACAGTCTGCCCCCCGTGTGGCTGCCCCGCTGACAGCCTCTTCATGTAGCCATTAATCTTGGCTACATGAAGCCCTTAAAGTCTATTCTCAATAGAGCGACCAGACTGACCTTTTAAAACCTAAGTTAAATCACACCCCTATGACTCTCTATTTCACTCCCAATGAAACCGAAGTCCTCATGATGGCCTAGAGGTCCTTACCGTTTCTGTCCCCTCCATCTCTCCAACCTCATTCTTCCACCCTGACATCCTTGCTGGTCCCTGAGGGCACTCTCCTGCCTCAGGGCTTTTGCACTGGCTGGTACCTGCACAGGAAGGTTCTTTACCGAAATGATTATCCGTAACTCTGCACCTCTTTCAAGTCTTTGCTCAATGGTACTTTTTAAAAAAGGTTTCTCAAAGAGGTTACAACATGACAACCCACTCCCAACACCTTCCTTTGGCACTCCTGATCTCCTTTACCAAACCCTGACATACACACACTCCCACAGCACTTATGGCCTTCTAACAGACACAGAACGTTATTCAGTTTAATCAATCAAACACTCATGTAGCCCTTGTAATGTGCCAAGCATTGTTCTAAGCTCTTTATAAATAATTTAGTATTTTCATTGTTTTATTGATTATTTTCTGACTTCTTCCACTCACCTACTAGTTCCATAAGGGTAAGGATCTTTGTTTTATTCATTAATGTGCTTAATAAATATTTATTAAATGAATGATTCTCTCACTAGTTCCTTTCACAAAACCATCCCTGAGTTTCCCTTAGACATCTGAAGCGCTGGTATTTCTCTGCCTTTGTATAGGCCACGCCCACTCCCTCGCATTCTTTCCCCCTCTCATCCATGCTACACACCCCTACCATCCTTTAACTTCACTTCAGCATCACTTCCCATGAGAACTTTCTCTTGACTGTGTGCAGACCCAGGCAAGAGCTCCTTCCTCAGTGCAGCCAGATCAAACCAAGGATGCTTCCCAACGCAACCTAGTTTTGGCAAATAAACGCATCTGTATTTGCCTTGAGGAGACAGTTGCCTGGAGGGTCAGGGCGCAGAACTGATACCTGAGCTTCAAATCCAGGGTGGGTCAGGACACACCCTGATATAACACTTGCCTAGAGGGTAGTTTCTCCCCTTGCGCTGGGTAGGAATGAACCAGAGTGCTGATCAGGAGAGGAGAAAGCAGGGACAAGAGAAACCAGCTGTTTCTACCACTCAAAGGAGTAAATTTTAAAATGTTTAAAAGTAAACAACTAAGTTTTCAAAAAAAAAAGTGGACAAAGACTTCCCATGGACAGTTTAGAAAACAAAGTCAATCTAAGACGAGTGAGGTGCTCAGACCACAATCTGTCCCCAGTGACTACAGAACTGCCTGTTCTTTCTCTGCACCTCCTGGAGGGACCACTGCAACGTGTTTGCTGCATGGCATTCTCCTCCTCTGGTACTCTCACGAGGTTTGAGAGTGTCCTTTCAAAACTCCTAGAGGCCAATGAAAGTGCCCGGGCTTGACCAGAGTTGAGATTCATATGCAGGGCAACGCCATCGTTACAATTAAGAAACGTGCTCAAGTAACCAACCCTGGTTTTAGACTTCCAGAAATAATTCTTTGATTTCTCAGGCACAGTCTCCTTAAAAGCTACACAAGAGCTTTATAAATACCTACTAATTATGGCCCTTCAATTCTCTAGAAGTTCAAGCATGTATTTGAGAAGGCATGACTTTGCCACAGAGATACCTTGCAAACAAAGACTGCTCCAAACACTTTCTTTGTGGCTTAGCCAGGGGAAATACTGTTGTCAATTTCTAACTGATGTTTTATTCTGCTTAAGTTCAAATGTTTCAATACATAGGATCTTGGATAAGTCAAGTCCATGCAGGGTTAGAAATCACGGCCTTTTCATTATCTTCATCTATCAGTGACCCAAATTTATATTCAGAAAATATATCCCCACTTTTGGATTTACAGAAATAAGTTCTTTCTAGGCACAATTTTGCTGAAGACCTCTAATGAGCTTTGTAAATGATCGGTCTTTCCAAGGAGGGTTGAAATCGGATGAAGGTAGAACTGAGAGAGAGAGCTGAGACTATTCTCAGCCAAGCCACCAGGCACTTCCTACCAGCAAACAGTGAAGGGAGTTGCAGAGCTCTGAACAGACACTGAGCAGGCTGGCTGGGCCTGACAGGGACGGGAAGACAAAGTCTGACAGCCCGGAAGTCTGACATCTACTGCCACTTCCTCCTACAGCATCCTTGACAAGGGTCACCAAGGGTCAGCCTTTCCCCTCTCAGAGAGCTTCCCAGTCTGTCTCTTCTCTTACTGACCATCTCAAGTGTCGGGAAAATGTCCCCTCTGGTTTTTTTCTGTTGGGTGTAACTGTACCTTCCAGAGATATGCAGAGTAAATCTATCATCTCTCCCACATGCACTTCTTCAAGTATTTAGAGCAGCACTCTCTAACAGAACACTCTGCAATGACAGAATCGCCCTGCATCTGAGCGTTTGTTGTCCAGCACGGCAACCACCAGCCACTGGTGGCTCTGGAGCCTGCAGAATGTGCTGGTGCAATGAGGGATTACTTTTTTAAAAGTTATTTAATTCTGATTAGTTCAAATTTAAATAGTGACATGTGGTTAGTGGCTATCATAGTGAAGATTTAGAGACATTTCTTCTGACCTCTTTACCAAAAATCTTCCCTTGCCCTGGCTGCGTGGCTCACTTGGTTGGAGCATCATCCTGTACACCAAAGGGCTGCCGGTTCCATCACCGGTCAGGGCGCATGTCTAGGTTGCAGGTTGGATCCTGGGTTAGGGTGCTCACAGGCTCACAGGAGGCAGCCAATCGATGTTTCTCTCTCTCTCTCAAATCAGTAAACATATCTTTGGGTGAGGATAAGATTTTTTTTAAATCTTCCCTTTTCCAGGTAAATAGTCCTTGCTTCTTTAACAGTTTCTCAAACAAAATGGCTTCCAGAACCTTCTTTATACAGTTGGTCCTCTCTGAATATATACTGATTTAACAAATTCCTACACTGTTGTAAACAGAGACCTCCTGATGAGGTCTGCAGAAAAGGTCATGGCCTCTGTCTGATCCTGGTCAGATGTCCGGTGATCCTCTACTTAAACCTACATACTGGACACTCAAGCATTTGAAGCTCAAAGGAATAATTCCAAGTATCTTGGTATAATTTGATGAGCCCATTTTCCCAATTCTTCAGTCTTCTCAGATCTTCTATTTTTTCTTCCTCTATTATGGTTTGTTTTATTAGGCTTGGAGGATTTGTGGCTCTCAAGAACATTAGAACATATGAAATGTCTTTCATATTATACAGTAAATCAAACAGCAAATTACAGTTGCTATATTCTTGGCATTGTTAAGCAGGTGTTGCATTTCTCAAAAAAAAAGGTGTGTATAAGTTGAACTTTAGGAATTTAAATCATTTTAGAGATACTTTACCATCTTTGCAGATAGTTCTTCGAAGAACTACCAGATCCCTAGCTTTAAGGTTCATAGCTTTAAGGTTCTCTTCTCTTTACTCTAGATTATTAGTGATCTGTAACAATACCTGGGCAGTACTAAGACATGACTATTTTCAGGAATTTGGGTAAATACACTTATTTGCAAAGACCATTTTCAAGATGAATAATAACCCTAACAGAGTGGAGAATTACTGAATATGTTGTGATTATAATTCAGATTTCTAAAAGTAGGGTACAACCTCAGAATTATTTTGCTAGACAGAAAGAATTTATTACAAAGCCACCTTACATGGCTCACAGAGGGCCCCTCGCCTCACCCCTTGGTAAGCTTCTGCACGTGTGTGGTAAAGCCTTCTAAAAACAGAAGGGGAGAAATGGGCTATCGTCAACAGAGTACCTAAAAACTCACACCCATAGAATGCCTTTCGTTTCTTCTAATAAGTAAACCTTTACCAAATTTTATGCGCCAAATAATTTGGTTCGTTCAAGAAAAATAAGCAGCCACATTTTCACATGTAGGCACAAACCAACTAGAGTCTCTTGGATCTCTCTAAGCCTCTTAGTAATCTTGAAAAAAAAAAAAAACAGTTTAGGCACAGAGTTCAGCCTCTTACCCTGTAAAGCCAAGTATTAATTTTAACACAATCAGTAGAAGCCCACAGGCCATTAAATATATTCACATGTGGCAGAACCCCATGAAGTATAATTAAAATTTAACCAGAAAAAAACTGTGAATTCAAGGGAAACATTACCTTCTTAACATTTACCCTTTCACAGAAATCTTTTATCTAAATGATAATTACCCCTGATTCAGGGTTTTTGTAGGCGCTTACTGTGAGGTGCAAGAGCGCCCTCCAGTCAGCCCTGGAGAAGAGTGGTTATGACAGCCTGGGAGGAAGGGAGGGAGGGAGGGAGGCAGAAAAGGATCCAAATCCCCATCTTCGTGGAAGACACCAGGGCCCAAAAGGTGGTGGAGCATTTTAGACCATAGAAACGAAGCCACCACGTACTTGTGAAAAACTTCATGTGATAATAGCTTGAAACTTAAGAGAAGCTGGACCAAAGTGAATAATTGGGGGGAAACGTTAATGGGCTTAATTAGTGATTTTTGCAGTCCCTTTGTCTAGAACTGGTAATGGGATGCAGAAGTGGACACCTGGACAACATGCCGGGTCCCCAAAACACTGGCTTCGGTGAGAACAGGTCCTTGTGAAAATCTGATTCTACTTCAGCTTCCATGTAGGCTTTTGTGTTTAATAAGCTAAAAACAATGTGCAAACTCCTTAGCTAAAGAAACGGCCACCCCACAGAACTTACAGGGAAGCGAGCAGGGCTTCACGTAGTGTCGAGGGTAGATAGGTTCGTACCTACACATTGGCTATAAAACCATCAGATGTTCTTCCTATTTCTAATCCCTTGTGTTGGAGTCCAACCGATTTTTAAGAGGGGACACAGAAGTTGTGTAACGTTACTGAGAGTAAATAGAAAGCCTGCCAAGGAACTACCTGAAGTCCCAGAAGAATGCTGATGCACTTTGGTGGAGTCCAAGGGGAGTCACAGGAAATTCTTATCTGTCAACCACCCCTCCGAAATTTACTGTAGAGCAAAAGAATTCTCCCTCATCTATCCTTACCAACAACCTCTTCTTCCTAGAACAATCCCAGAAAGGACTCTAGACTACAGCCATGCTACACTGATCCTGCCCCATCATGAACTTGAAACACATGTGCCAGGCACAGTATTTGTGCAGCAAATCTAAGATGAAAAGGACGCATCGAGGTCTCACAGGAGAGGCAGGTTCATGAATTGCAGTGCACAAAGGCAAAGCAGGCAAATACTGTAAAGATAAGTGATGAAAGGTCAGTGGCAGCGGGGACAGCCTGGCAGACATGCTGGCTGCTGAGAGCAACACATAAATCAATTAAGCATGTCCTGGGGAGGCAGGGAAAGTTTGACTCACTGCCTCTGCCTCGGGTCAGGACCCTCATTATTTGTTATTAGACAATTCTAATAGCCTCCTTAATGGGTCTCTCCACCTCCAAGCTTACTTCATCTATTCCAGTCCATTCTCTAAAATACCTGCTTCAGATCTTTCAGTGACACCCCGCCACCTGCTGAAGCCCACACTGCTTACCATGGCTCACAGTGTTCTTCATGACCTGAGCCCATCCCATCTCTCTGGCTTCTTTTCTTCTAAACCCAAGGTCTCGCAGAATTCCTTTGAGCTTCAAATGCTTGAGTGTCCAGTATGTAGGTTTAAGTAGAGGATCACCGAACATCTGATCAGGATCAGACAGAGGCCGTGACCTTTTCTGCAGACCTCACCAGGAGCTCTTGGAGGTCCCCAGAGACTCCATGCTCTCAAGTGTACCTGGGCCTTGGCACCAGGTACTCCTGTGTCCAGAACAACTTCCTTGTCTCAGTCTGGCTAATTTCCATTCATTCCTGGACACTCAGTTCTTGAATGTAAAATCTTTAAAAAATAAAAGTATAAAATCTTTTTAAAAATATATACATTTAAAAAAAAACTCAGAAGATAGACTTTAAAAAACTCTTTTGTATTCATAGTGGGAGGAATTTCCGTAGCACTCTTAGGCTGGATTCTTTCTCCAGGACAAATAAAGAACCTCTTGACTATCTATCTAAACGGAGGTCTATCTGGGCTAAGGACATGCCCTGGGACCCATGAGCAAGCTACCCAGGGCTGGGAGAGCAAGCGTGGGTGGGGCCTGTATGGGCACCCCCCCATCCCGACACACACACACACTCTGATGTTTTTCAAAAGGCTCCTCCAGGGAAAATCCAATCACATGTTTATCTTCCTCAGTCCCTGACAACACGGACCACAGAACAGATGTCTCCCATCCACAGCGTGAACTGCACTGAGCACTCTCCTTTCAGGGAAGGCAATGTACACACTTAGGTTATGGCTCTGGAGCTATTTTCTTTCAAAAAATCAGCCTAGATCTGAAAAAATGAAAACACATCAGCCATTCTCCTGAGTGCTTCCACTCTTTGGGTGGGTTACATGAAAAGCTAGAAAAAGAAAATATATCATGAATGGGGTAAAAAAAAATAAAGCAAAACAAGAAAAGAAGACCGTGAAAACTAAAACTGACATTAACTGGGGCTACTTCTCACGGTTACTGCACCCAGGCCTGGGCAAGGCAGGAGGGCCCTCGGGTGCACCGGGGCTCTCCTGTACACCTCATCAGAAGAGGGGGAGATGCAAACAAGAACATCACAGCACTCGGACCTGGGATGGAACAGTCGGGAGAACTTGCTTCTAGCATTTTGCAAAGTGGGCTTTGTAAAAGCAAGTTTGGAGCCTTCTCTAGAGATGTTGAAGAGAAAGTTAAAAGTCTGTTTTCAAGGGATGGTGGAAAGGCCAGGGGGTGGTCTGGGTCAGCATTCAGAGTTCTCTGTAGAAGTACCATTTCAGACACAAGACGCCCCTCAGGTCTTCTAAGCAACAGCTGCTTCCTTGCTGCTGCTTAAATAAACAAACTCCAATGAGTCACAAGCTCACCAAAACCATCAGGAGGAAGGATGCCACGTTTTATATCACTGGTGAGCGCACTTCACCTAAGGAGGTCAAACTCATGGTTCTGAATCTTATCTTGGCCTGTTACCTTTTTCTACATGAATGGACACCGGACCAGCTGTCCTGCAAATAAACATGGGCCAGTAATCAGAAAGGCGGTCAGGCAAACAGAGCATTAGCTTCTGCAAAAATCTGTCCCTGCTACTTAAGAAAAAATCCATAACCTGAGCCCCCAGAATGGTCGGTCATGAATGGGATCACAAGTGGGGCTGTTTCTTGTTAAATACCATTTATGTATTAAAAAGACTCATTGGTTTATGCCTCACCCTCCTAGCAACTACTCTCATCAGTTAGTTAAGTGCATTTATACCTTTCCTCTTCTAAAAGGGAGCCGTGGTGGTTCCCTCTCATATTATCACTTCCACAGACCAGCCTCCAGCCTCCAAGGCCCACTGTAAGGCCAGGAGACTTACAGTTACCTGTTCTCAGCTAGTTGCTACCAGCCCTAAACTTCGGGGATCCTCCGTGCTACAAAGAGAACCTTTAGGGAATGGGAGGTTTATTTTGTGGCCTGCACAGTCAAGGCTGAATTTTAGAATATGAGCCAGGCTTGGAAAAATAATAATTAATTTTGAGATGGTAACATGTTATTCCTCTGTAAAGCTAGATGAAATGTAGATGTTCTTAAGACCACTTAAGAAATGTATCTCTCTGCCACCCACTGTGACAACTTGAGCAACCTTCTTGGACATGGGGAGAAGATAACAGGGCCAGGAGGTTCCAGAATCTTGAGCCTATGTTGGAACAATAGCTCTTAACAGGTGACACCTCAAAGCTCCTACAATCTCTACTCTTATTTTTTTAAGGGGGAAACTGTCCACTAATAGGGTTTTCCCATGTACTGTATTTTTTGGACTATAAGCTGTACTCCCCCTCCCCAAAATTTGGGAGGAAAAGGGGGGTACATCTTATAGTCCGAATGTAGCTTGCCTGGCTCATGGGGGGTGGCCTTATTTATTATTATGTTATTTATGTTATTTATGTATATTTATGTTATTTATGTTATTAAATATTTTACCATATTTTTTGCTTCAAATTTTTTTTCCTAGTTTCCTCCTCTAAAACCTAGGTGGGTCTTATGGTCCAAAAAATGTAGTATATTTCAAGGGGCTATCTTTTTTCTAGGAATATATGAATCTAGGAATAACCCTAGTGGATTGTAAATACTATTGGAATATAAGCGGCATGATGGGAGGTGTGGAGGAGATGCAGGGACAGAGAACTGGGGCTATGAACACTCTAGGGGGGATTAAAAATATATATATGTTGGATGATAAGATGTGAGAATCCTGAAAACTTCTGATAAACAGGTTTTAAATTGGGTACAACATGAGCTCCATCTTTAACAAACTTCCAAAAAACTACCTCATTGAGTACTCGAAGTCCATTTACTGCAAGCTGATGATGGACATTGACCCAACAGGCAGCCGGCTACTCAGTAAATCTAACATACTTGCAAATTTGGCTTTGTACCCCCATCGGCTCTGGATTTCCCATTTGCTCTATTAGCCAAAAATAGCACAAGAGCACACTGCTTCCTCCCTACCATGACCAGAAAGCTCACCTACATGACATGTAAGGTCTTAATTATCTTGATAAGACACTAAATTATTCCTTGAAAATAACAATACTCTACAACACTCTATCACCATAAAACTGAAAATATAAAAAAGTGTTACCTAAAAAAAAAATCAAACTTGTCATTTGGAGACGTGAAGACAATTTTTCTAGGTTGGCAGGTGGACAAGGAACACAGATAGCAAGAGACTGAGCTAACAGTGGACATGATGAAAAACACATATTCTATACTAGCCAGAGCACAGTGCTTTAATGCGGCGATGACCCAGGGATAGCAGGGGGATTCAAACTGAATGAATACTCACTGAGTGGCCACTAGGTGCCAGGCACCAAGCAGGCTCCTTTCATCATGATGTCTATTACTCACACCACCACTGTGTGGTCCTAGTGTTACTATTTTCAGGTTTCTTGTGACCACACAGCTGGCGTTTAAGTAAGACAGGCTGAAAACTCCTCAGTGATGATGAGGTTGACAAGTTGATAGATTGCAGGAACTCTACGAAGCTCTTGTTTCCCAGCTGGGGATGGTGGCCCACCACCCACATTCCCTCACTCATTCTATGTATGAACAAGGCAGTAAATTATGTAGTTTTTCCTCTAAAATAAGTAAGGAATATGCCTGTAGTATATTTAAAATCATCTGGCGATGGACACATCGCCAGACCTGCAGTAGTTAAGGAGAGCTCTCTTAGGAGAAGTGAGGAAAAGGGATAATATTACAGTGTATCAACAGTCTGGTGCCGAGCTGCTCTTCTTGTCAGGTTGAATTAATGTGTTTTCAGGAAACATGGGAGCGGCATTTCTAGACCACTAGACCCTGATGGGCCATTAATGGTGCTGACGGTGCTGACGGTGCTCGGTGCTCCATGATGCTAGACAATCACCTTCTGGAAATGGACCCCCTGGAACATCCTGTTGTATAATTTATTAAGAAACCAACCACTAATGTGCTTACCTCTTCAAAAGGTGGAAGAACCAAGCTGGTCATTTAACAAGCACACTCCCCCTTTCCTGCCAAAAGCTGATGTTTCTATTCCATAACTCCACTCTGTACCTGTTGTCAGCAGGTCTTTGGGTTCAGAGTCTTCCGTCTGTGAAGTCAGATCTTGCAGCACGTGACATAATGGGGATGGACTGCCATTAAGTGGACATTACTGGGTCCCTCCACCCTCATGCATCTTGACCCACACAAAGGTAGGCCTGGGGAGGTCAAGGCTAATTAAAAACAACCAAACAGCAGAGAGTCACAGGGTCATGTTCATTTGTGCATGTCTGTGGATGAAAACTCACAGCATTAATGTGCTCATTTCCGGTCAGGGGTGGAGGGCAATCATTTACTCTGTGTAATCACATCTTGTTTAAAGAGCCTGTTTACCACAATGTCACCTATTTCATCTCCTTTTAAAAAAATTGTTTATTCTATTACAGCTGTCTCTCCTTTTAAAACATAGACATTGGAAGGAGGCAACCAGTGTTCTATCTCTACCTCACCCACAGCCCGGCTTCAGAAATGTTCCAGGTAAATAATCATAGACTCCGACTGAGTAGGAAATAATGAGCTGGTAGTGCAATATGGCTTACTGTCAGTACATCACCTAGAAAACTGTTTGCCCAACAGGTGATGAGTTAGCGAGGAGAGAAAACGTTAAACCCATTTTTATTAATCCTCTTAAGCAGCCTCTGATGTCTTTAGGGATTTCCAGCAAGCCACGTTGCAATTCCCTTTTTGCTTCAGTTGGCTTTTTGTTCAAAACAACCCGCTGAGCCAAGGAAAAAAGTACTTTGGTGATAAGATAATGTATGTGAAAGGTCCTTACACTGTGCCTACCATAAAATTGACATCGAAATATGTTTTCTCCTTTCTCTCATCTCTTGCCTTGCATGTGGACTTTTGCTTTATTTATTTTGCTAATGCAGTAAAATGAATGGGCATGGGAAGACTTGCAAAGCATTTGTGTCAGTTAGCAAACTTAGGCATTTGTTTTATGCTGAGAACAAGTTTAGAAGCCACTGGAGTTACCACCATGGATTTTCCAAGTTATGTCTGTGTATGTATAATTCAATTCAATAGGGATTTATTAAGCATTTATGATATGCCAGAATTGTTCTGGGATTGTAACAATGAAAAAAAAAAGGACCCTGCCTCAAAAAACCACAGGGGAGCAGCTTCCAGACAAACATTTGGAGGAATTCAAAAAAAAAAAAAAAAAAAAGAGTAAATCCCTACTCTCTAGGACATGAGTTTAATTAACGCAATCAAAACATAATGTGACTAATTGTAGCATGTAAATATTGCAAATTAACCCACAGATGTCTTATTGATTCCCCCACAAATTTAAATATCACAGCCTTTTCTATTATTGAAGGAAGGTCAAGGCAGTGTCAACAAGAAAGTGAAGTTCTTTTCATATTTTTCACAGGGAAGTCAATAGAGGTCCCTGCCCCAAGAAATCGCCATATGACTTACATACTAGATTTCAAAGCAAGGTAACAAAATCTCATCATTTATGTGCTGAGTGACGCCTGATCCCAAAGCTAAAATGGCCTGTTGCTGGTGCCATGGTCAAGGAGCAAATGCAACAGCAAAGCAGCTCGAGGATGCCTCTAATTCGAGTCAAGTGACTGCAAACCATAATCGCTGGTTAGAAGTGAAATTTCATTATGATCACTAGTGTCGATCAGGAAATTACACCAAAATTAAATTTCATCTTCTAGCATCTCCCACTAGGACCTCAGTCAAGTTTTCATGCAATAGTTATAACACATGACCCCATTATTCCTTTTCCCATTTTTTTAGAAGTTGTAGCACCTCCCTGCTGATCGAGATGACCAGAAACAAAGCTAGATAGAGTGTAGCCGGCCCCCAAGCTCTAAGAGTAAATACGAGTCAGGGAAGAAGAGTGGAAGACCAAACGACAGGCTGGGCCAGATCCTGGAAGACAATTGTCCTTGAGGATGAAGAATAGTTATAATCACGGGGTAATCTCAGCCTGAAGAACATTAAAGGTTGATAACGTCTATCTATGAGGTTAAGAATTTGTGAGCCCTGGCCAAGTATCTCAGTTGGTGACAGCATTGTCCTGATACGCCAAGGTTGCAGGTTCGATCTCCAGTCAGGGCACGTACAAGAAGCAACAAACGAATGCATCAGTAAGTGGAACAACAAATCAGTGTTCCTCTCTCTCTATCTCTTTCCCTCCCTCCCTCCCTCTCAAATCAATACATAAAAAAGAAATTTAAAAAGAAATACTTTGTGAGGCAGGAATATTGCAGAGATACAGGTTCTCAGAAGGCAGAGACCACATCTTAGGAATCTTAATACCTTCTCCTCAGAGAGAAACTCCTTCTTAGCAAGGTACCTTATAGATAGTAAACATTCAATAAATGTTGAATTCATTACTCAGTATGTGATTTCTCCTGCCTATGATTTTACACCTTAGTCTGACAAGGGTGTCCATCCCGCAGCCCACTGGCCACATGCAGCACAAGATGGCTATGAATGCAGCCCAGTACAAAATCATGAATTTACTTAAAACCCCTTTTTTTTTTTTGCTCATCAGCTTTCAGTAGTGTTTGTGCATTTAATGTGTGGCTCAAGACAACTGTTCTTCCAGTGTGGCCCAGAGACACCAAAAGGTTGGACACCCCTGCTTAGAAGATGATTTGACATAGAGAGTTTGGAGCATGAACAATATAAATCTTCCAAAGCTCATGTCTCTCATTGGCTAGTTGGTCATATGGCTTTCTCCTGACCCTGTCTTAATAAATTCAATTCAATGCAGTAAGCATTTGAGCTTAGTTCTGTCAAGAGTCAGTAGTGTGTATTCAAATACAGATCCTAGACCATTAGTGTAAGAGTGATCTCAAGGCATCGCACTGCATTAGTCAGCCCAGGCTGCCAAAACAAATGCCAAAGACCGGTTGGCTTTCTTTTCTCACAATCCTGGAGGATGGAAAGTCCAAGATCAAGGTCCAGTAAGGTTCAGTTTCTGGTGAGGACTCTCTTCCTAGCCTGCAGCAGACAGCAACCTTTTTGCTGTATATTCATTCACATGGCCCTTCCTCAGCACATACACACAGAGAGAACGATCTCCTGTCCTCTTTTATCAGGCCACCAGTCCTATTAGATTAGGACCACATCTTTATGTCCTCATCTAACTCTGCCTCCTAAAGCCGTTCTCTCATAAGGCTCTGGGGATTAGAGTTTCAACCTAAGAATTTTGGGGGCACACAATCAGCCCATACCATTCTATCTCTGGCCCCAACAAAATGTATGTCCTTCTTGTGTACAAAATACATTCGTTCCATCCCAACAGGCCCCAAAGTTTTAACTCATTCCAGCATAAAGTCTAAAGTCCAAAGTCTCAGCTAAATATCACGTAGGTCCAAAACCTAACGAGGCAAATTATATCAGCTTTTAAAGCTCAAGAATAATCATCTTTGATTCTGCCGTTCAGGCTCAGTGGGGTGGCAGGGTCATCCCACAGCTCTAGATGGTGTCCCACCCCGAACATCCTGCCAAGCAAGGATTCCACCCCCATAGTTCTGGGGGGCCCTGCCCCATGGTCTCACACCAAAGCTACAGGAAGAGGCCATCTGTCCTGTGAAACTAAAGTTTGGCCCTGATGACCTCTGATTTACCTTCAGGTTTGTCTTCCCTCCTCTTAAAGAACGCACATTTGTAGCCAAATAACTTTATGCTCCTGTCCTATTGAATCCAGTAAGTCCAACAATCTTCCTTCATTTTGCCCCATCTCTGTCCTCTTGCATTCAGACTGGCAGTGTTCCTGTTCATATGATCCCATAAGTTCTTTTGAAAAGAACATTCCTGATGTTCTCTTCAAAACATGCTTTCTCATTTTTGGCCATATGGGACGGCTGAGATTTTCTAAATCTTCAAATTCTGGTTCCCTTTTCGTAACAAGTCATTCTTTAATTTATCTTTCTCCTATAGCATTTTACTATAAGCTGTAGGGAGGAACAAAGCTACTTCTTCAACACCTTGCTTAGAAATCTTCTCAGCTAAATATCTAATTTTATTGCTTATGAGTTCTATCTTCCACAAAATACTAGAACACAGTTCAGTCAAGTTTTTGCCATTTTATGACAAAGGATGCTTTTCCTCCAGTTTCCAACAACATGCCCCTCATTTCTGTTTGAGTTCTCACCAGAGCTGGTCTTAACATTTGTATTTCTCACATGCACCTCAAAACTCTCCCAGCCTCCACCCATTGCCTGGTTCCAAAGCTACTAGTGCATTTTGAAATATTTATCATAGTAGCACCCCATTTCTCAGTACGAAAGTCTGTATTGACCAGGATTCTCATGAGAAGCAGAACCAATGGGATCTGTATATATAGCGAAAGGAATTTATTATAAAAAAAATTGGCTCACACAATGACCGAGGCTGAGAAATTTCAAAATCTGCAGTCAGCCAGCTGGAGACCCTGGAGAGCCAATATGTCTCTCTAGCCTGAGTCCAAAGTCCTGAGAACCAGGAGAGTGATGGCGTAAGGTACTGTCTGAAATCAGGCAGGTTGGAGGCCCCAGAAAGGCCAACTTTTCAGTTCTAGTCCAAAGGCAGGAGAAGACTAATGTCAAACTCAACAGTCAGGCAGAGAGGAACTCCTTATTCATAGGATGGTTGGCCTTTTTGTCCTGGCCCAGCCTTCAACTGACTGGTACCACCCACACTGGGGAGGGCAACCTGCTTTACTGAGTCTACTGAGGCCAAGGTTAACTCCATCCAAAAACACCTCACAGAGGCAGCCAGTGGCCCAGTCAAGGTGATGTATAAAATTCGCCATCATTCCATTCCCACAAATTCTCTTACAAAACTGACATTCTTGGCCTTCTATAATTAGCTCCACACCCAGGGTTGTTTTTCCAGTGATTAAAATTGATTTGCATTGAGTCATCAGGATGGTCTGCTGGGCCCCACCTTGCGAATGATGACACACACATGGGAGACGGACGGCCAGGGCACAGTCTGCGGCCAGGTGGCATTCTTCTCTGTGGGGAGGTAACTAGGTCCTTACGGGGTCTACTCATGAAATTCTGGTTTCATAACAATATACTGTATTCTTACCAACTGGGCTCCCTTGTCAATATTTTCTACTTCTTGTTTTTTCTCCAATAAAATACTGATTCCTTAATTGCATGTGCAGAGCACATTACTAGGTGTTAAAAAAGCTACAAAGATAATTAGTTAAGAGTCTCAAACCTTAAAGGACTTCAAGTTTACAAGGCAGAGAAATGTACACAGCTAATTACAATTAAAGGCAAAGTGAAATGACTCTAAGGGAAAACAAAAATGTTCAAGCAGCATGTTAAAAGTCAATGCACAGTTGCTTCCAGACGGGAGGAGACACGTGTGCATGTGTATTTATTATGTGCCCATATGAACATACACATATACTTGTGCAAAATCCTGTACACATTCTACTACATGGATACCACTCAGATAAAATTAAAAATAATAGGTTATCTGCCAAAAGCTCGAGATTTCCCTTTAAGTGAAGAATTTCTATGAAGATTTATTCAGATCACCATTGCATCTCCCCAGAGGATTTGAATTAGACTAGAGTTTGTCAAACTGAGGTTTTAAGCCATGAGCCCTTAAATCAAGCAACATTTCAGAAAGAAGTTCAATATGTAAAACAAATAAAGAGTGGCTGCTTCATTGGGAGGGGTAGGGGAAGGGAGCTCCACCAGCCCTGCCCTTCCTACCTCTTGCCAAAGGCCCGTGGGCTCCACAGAGCCCATGGTAGAAACCCTTTAACATGATCACCAAGTCCCTTCCTGGTGCCACTATCTGTGATTCAAGTCCAAGTCTCTGTGGAGCACCTGGTGCTCACAGCACTGCATGGTCTGGAAGGTACAGCCTGTTGTGTGAGACTTGGAGTCCTCCCTGTAGTTGGGGAAGGAAGCTGAACCTGAACACACATGAGAAGAAGGAAAGCAAAGCATTAAGTGCCTGTCCAGAAGAAAGGCCTTCAGAATATGAAGAGAAGCCAGGGAACACATCCCAGGCCATGGGTTGATCAACAGTGAGGGAGTAGAGCAAGTCGTTAATTTTTATGGAAAAGTTGGAATTAGTGTTGCGTGCAGAACCCAAAGATTAACTGCTGTGTCCAAACTGGGCTCCAGAGACAGCAGGCATATCACCCCTCCAATGGCTCTTCCAGCTCGGCCTTGGCAAAGCAGGGCTCCTGAGGGACTTGAAGGCACCAGCTCAGGCCTGACACAGCAGCCCCAATAGCAAGCCAAGCAGCAGAACAATGCGACTACAAAATCAGTGATTTATGATGAGTCAAACCCACAAAAACAGCCTTCCCTGGGAGGAAAGGGAAAATGGGCTTTGCTGGTCAGCATCCAGGGACAGATCAAAAGCCCACTTTCTAGAGCTTGTTCCAAACATCTCTCCCAGCTATTTAGAGCCCACGGGCCTCCAGTAGCCATACTCAGCATCTATCTTTCATGCACAAAGAGGTCATTTCAGATCCAGCACAGAGAGCTTGCTCCCTGCCTTCTGATACCTGCCAAATGGACTTTCTTGCTCTCCCATAGGGCTGTTCAAAATCAGTCTTTCTATTGCATGTATCACCATAAGACAAAGCATGTGCCTTCTGCTCTGGGAACAGAGACAGGAGTCAACCCAGCCCTGTCTCCAGTCACAGCTCTGCCAGTGTTTGGACAGCGATGGCTTGAGCCCAGGGAGACCAAGTAACCGAGGACATACTGTCTTCTTCCAAGTGTTCTCAGTCTGATGTGTGCAGGTGCCTCGTTCGGGACACTCTCTAATCTTGGGCTGAGACATAACTGTAACAGCTGAAAGGATGTGTTTCTATCAGCCCAGGAAGGAGGCAAGAAGAGCTTTGTTCTCTAAATAAATCAAAGTCACAGAGCACTGTAAAGTGAAGTGAGCACTGGATTTGAGAGTCAGGAACTGGGTTAGGGTCCCGGCTCTGCCATTCACTCAGTGGTGACTTTGAGAAGTCGCACTACCTCTCTGATCAGCTGGGGCTTATAAGACTGATTCCAAAACCAGTCAGTATTTATCAGTGCCCATCCACAAAGGGTCAGGGGTCATGCTAATACTAAGGTACTTTGGTGAGCAGAACGGACATGGCCTTTACCCTTACACAGCTCACAGACTAGTCAGGGAGACAGAAACTAAATCAGTTGACAAGTGAATATGTAATTACAAATTGGAAGTCCTCCAAAGGATTAAAAACACCATTTTTAGAAAGAAAGCACGATAGGTTGGGGGTGGGCTTCATCCAGCTGAGGAGTAAAGAAAGCATACCTAAGGGGAGGCGTGTCCGAGGCAGGAGGAAAAGCTCATGCTAAGGGTGCGGTGGGAGAGGGGACTCCAGGCCGAAGGCACATCACTGGAAAAGGCCCAGAGGGAAAGAAGGGCTCGGCATGTTCAAAGGATAACAAATGCTCAGGTGCCAGGACCTGGGAGCTTACAGAGCAAGTGGACACTGAGATGGAAGGCTGGGGAGGTGGCCGGCCACGTGCGGTTAACAACTAGAAAGCCCCAGTGTCCTGCTGAGCATGTAGCGGGCCCTCCATGAATGTGGCCTCCGTAGGAATGCATTTTTGGTTGATAGAGTAAATTTTAATATAATCTAAGTGACTTCTAAGAACCCCTCTACTTTAATGATTCTTGTCCACAGGTTGCTGAGAAAATATATCTAAAAGAGTTCCTTGTCCTTTGTAAACCGTAAAATTAACAAAACCCTTGTGGAAAGGGAAGTCCACCCTTGGAGACACTATGCATCTACCTGAGGTGAGATGAACACTTAAATGTGGTTTAGGAAAATATGTTTGGCCCAAGGGCAGCAATCACTGCTCCTATAGCTATAAACATTCTGCAAGGTTGAGATCATTTCATGGTTCCCCCCCTTACATGAGCAAACATGTGCTTCATGCATCAAGCAAAAATGGTAGAATTTAAGTATCCCATTGAAAAGACTCATACAGTCAAAGGCAATTCAGAACATCCTAGGCACAACTGTGCCATTTGTTTATGCTCAAAAGAATTAAGTTTCACAGCCACATCTTAACTGAGTGACGTGTCCTCTTTTGGGACCCGTGGGGTCTATTCTTTTTCTAGTTCCAGCATTTCCATCACGCAGTGGCTCTTCCAGAGAGAATCCAGCAAGAACGTGGGCCCCTGAAACAGCCGGACTAAAAGCCACTAAAGTGTTCACATTTCCAGTGTAATTTGTCTGTAGAGACAGAGAGAGCAAGGGATTTGGAATGAGAAAGGGCTAGATCAACACCCAGCTCTGCCATTTACTGACCACATGAACTTCTGTTCCTTCCTGGGTCTGTTTCCTTTTCAGTCAAACAGAATTAACACCTATCCAGCAGGGCCTTTGTGGCTTAAAAGAGATCATATCTAAGGGCCCACGCCCAGTGCAGGGAGCATAATCAGTACAAAATAACAAAAAGCCAGGTTTAGCAGGTGTCCCATGTCTGGGATGCAGCAAAGCCCTGGTGGCAGGACTGCTCCCCAGGGTGGCCTGGCCCTTGAGAGAGAGGGAGCAAGTAGAGAGAATTAGAAATTGTCATGAGACGTCAACCCTGCTGAGCCCGTCAGTGCCACAGTCCCTCACATCCCCCAGGGGACCCTGGCCTCCTGCAGAACAAGGGGACTGAGGGCTCCTGGGTGGACAAGGGCACTGTGGCTCCTCCCCAGGGGCCAGGGCACCTGCAGAGCCCAGACTCAGCCTGACCAGGCAGAGCTTGTCAGAGAAGCGCTTACCTTTAAGATCTTAAAAAGGTACCAATGGCCCTCGCCACGTGTTAGAGAAACATAGTTTGGGGGAGATTTCTCAGGCTTTGCTGTCACCCTGGCTCACATTATTTTTGGCAGATAGGCCCACAGTTTGTTATTCCTGTCTTTCTGATCAATACCCTTGTCTAAATTCTGCCTATAGACCCAAGCCGTCCTAGTTAAAGTCAGCCCAGTTCTCTTTTGTCTCTTGTGAATTTTCTGTCTAGCATTTCAATTCTTCATCTAGGAGACAGATGAGTCTGAATTAGGTAACATTTTAATACTCTTAGCTAAAAAAGGGTTTATCTAGCTAAAAAAAACTAGAGCAATACCTATCTATTGGTATAGGTGTTTAACACCCTTGATAAGTCTTACCACATAGATATAATAACCAAGGATCAAAAATCACGTTATTCTAGAAACATGCTGCCTTTCATTTGTGTGATTCCATGGTAAGCAGGAAAAATTCAGCAAATGACCGATTATAAGAACAAATGAGCCTATATATTTGGAATCCACACATTAACTTAAAATCTACAAACCTTATTTTATACAATACAATCAATTCATCCTTCCAATATTAATTGATTATCAACTCATAGTGAGAACTTTTTATTTCATTTCACAGAGTAATAGAAATGGAAGGAGGAGCCCCTTGATTTACAAAGGAGGAAATCAGGGCTCAGGGACGACTGAGTGGCCTCAGACCACTCATCGAGTCCAGGAGGGGAGAATGGGCAGCGCTGGACTCCAGCATGGTCAGAGACCAGGAACAGGAAAGGGCCTGGACAATCTTCAACTCCACACACCTGGCTCTGTGGGGCAGCCCCTTACCTATGGGAGCAATGAGCAGAATGAGAAGGGATACATCTGGGAGACCTAAAGACAGGAGTGTGACTGTCCACCAGTCACAACCAGTGACAACTGAGGGCCTCATCCACCTAGGACCGGCCCACCAAAAGGCAAGCTGCACCTCACATCAGTTTATACACATATGGCTTTAGTATTATGACAACCCCTACGAGAGAGAAGGTGGTAACTCAGACAACACATTTTAATCTGATACTAAAAGTGCCTGGAGCCCATCCTGATGCTTACCCTTTGCAACTTCTTTCTCTCAAAAGGCTGTGCTCCTTATTCATTTTGACCCAACTGCACCTGTATACAAATGAAGGAGGGTGGAAAAGGTACCAATGTGGGGAGGTTCTGAAAGCCTCCTCTCAGGAGTATCATCTAAAGCTTTATCCACCTCCAGACTGGGCCACAGCCCAGGCCAGTGATGTCACCAGCCATGGACGAAGACCACTGAGAGCTCAAGGAAGGAACCACAGTCAGCAGGGGCAGAAACTGAAGCAAGGGGACTGAGTCTTTGACTCTCTCACACACTGTTTTAAACAGATTTTAAAGGAAAAAAACTTGAACCCCCATTTTCTCAAGCCTCTCATTATCCACTGTCAGCCTCTAAGCGAAGTTGATTCCCCCTGCCAACATAATACTGCCTCTGTGGTGGCCAGTTGCGCCACCAAATCACCGTGGCCGTGGTTGCAGGCAGCAGCCAAAGAAAAAAGGAAAGTCCTGGTTGTAGATATCTGTAGATTTCTAAGGGTATAACCTGACCATATTCTCAGTTTATAGGCTGGGAACTAAACAGAAGACAGAGAGCAGGTAAGTAAAGGATACCAAGAGTACTGTTTGGCCTTGGCTGCTGTGGCTCAGTGGACTGAGTGCTGGCCTGCGAACCGCAGGGTTGCTGTTTCGATTCCCAGTCAGGGCACATGCCTGGGTTTCGGGACAGGTCCCCAGTAAGGGGTGTGCAAGAGGCAACCACACATTGACGTTTCTTTCTCTCCCTCTCTTTCTTCCTCCCTTCCCCTCCCTCTAAAAATAAATAAATAAATTCTTTTTAAAAAGAGAGTATTGTTTGGCCAGAGAGCTTGAAGCTGCTACACCAGCACCATGGACAGCAAGCACAGTCTTAGTAAGCCTCCTGGGATACTCAGCGTTCCTGCCCTCTCCAGCTACCTGCTGGTTTTCTGTAACAGAGCCTCAGAACTCAGCTGGGAATGCTGGCGATGCTTTCACTTATAAACTAGGGGGCTGGGCTCTGCTATGATCTACTTTTCCCTTCTACTTTCTCCTGTGATTCATTCCACCTGCAGGTACTTGAACTGCAGCTAAATAACTCATTTATTTTCAAAGAATAATTTCACGAGGTTTTTTAAAAAATCAGGCAATCAGTTTACTCTTCACCTGACCTGCCAGTTGGCTGGCAGGTGATCCCCTGGCCCAGGCATGGTGCTGATCTCCTGCAGTCACGTTTCCCTCCTCCTCTAAATGTCATTTCATCCTCATCATCAAGACCCTTTCAAATGTGCCTCCTACTGAATCTTGAGTTCTCAACTGATCTAGTTACAGAGCAAGAGTTCCAAACCCTTTGGGCAGCTGCCCTTGAAAAACCCTACTTTCCACATTTGCCTAGAGTTGAAGTTTTTCATTGAACTCCTTCTTAGCCTGAGTACCAGCCATGCTACCAGGGTGCTTCCTGTAGCTTTCACAAACCAGAGCCTGGCTGGTGCAGTCCCTGCTCCTATTCCTCCAGGAGGGAGAGAAGCAGCCCCTCAAACACACCTCTGCTGCATCTTTGCTCTTTGACTGGGTATTCAGTGAAGATTTCTGCCGCCCATCCTCTGTCCCAGACTGTTTTCCCACTGACCTCTGGGGAAGCCGACAGGGGGGTGAGATGGTGAGAAAGCTGGGCAGGATGAAACACTGAACCCTGAACACACACGCAGACAAGGGTCTCTGTCTTCTGCCTCCTTCCCTGGCTCTCTCAGCCACCTGGACAAATCACCCATTTGGGCACATTCTCCCTGTAGAGTTCTCTTTTCAAGATTTTGTGGTCATCACCAGTCTCCTCTGACCCAATTCCCTACTAGAACTTCCCACCAAGAGAAACTACTCTTTGGGACGGTTCTTACACAGGGAGGCACATCAGAATTCTGAGTGGAGCTTTTTAAAAATAAATACTCATGCCTGCTGTTCACTCTGGAGATGCTCACCTAGGAGGTCTCAAAATGAAGGTCATAAAGCTAACCTTGAGCATCATAGATCATTTGGATGCACTCTCAGTTGAGAAGCCCCAGCTCAGGGCCTATGTTAGTTTGCTAGGGCTGCCCTAACAAAGCACCACAGACTGGATGGCTTCAACAACAGGCATTTATTTCTCTCCATAGTCCTGCAGGTTAGAAGTCTGAGATCAAGGGGTTTGGCAGGCTTGGTTTCTTCTGAGGCCTCTTTCCTCTGCTTATAGGTGTATCAACCTATGTCATCACATGCTTGTCCCTCTGTGTGAGTCCATGTCCTAATCTCCTCTTATTCCAAGAAGACCTGTCACATTAGATTGGGGTCATTCCTAATGACCTCATTTTAACTTACTTACCTCCTTAAAGACCACATCTCCAAATATAATCACATTCTGAGATGCCTGGGGTTAGGATTCAACATATGAATTTGGGGGATGGGGAGCAAAATTCAACCCTAGCAGAACCTTCCATTCAGTGTATGGCCCACAGGCTGGGAGCATTGATGAGATGCAGAGCCATGAGCTTCACACCAGACCTGCTTCATTAGAATCTGCATGTTAACAAGATCCCAAGGTGGGATGTATCCCCATTAACGTCTGAGAAATACTGGCTTAGAGCACATTTGGGTCAGTAGGTTAATGTTCACACCAATAACTACACTTTATTTTTGAGGCCTTACCAGCACTCCAGAAATCACACTATGAGGATGAAGGCCTAGTTTATTTACATGAGGCCAAACCTTTGTATGAAACCAGGTGTTAAGCCCAAAGCTTTGAGCCTAAAACCAAGAAGGTTGGCCTGGATATTTTCAATAGCTAGAGATAGGGTTGATGAGTGTTCTCTCATGCTTTACTCAAAACAAACATCCATGAGCACCCACTTATGTGATAGATACTGTGATATGTGTTGGGCATACAAAAGGAAATAAGACCCAACAAAACTAAATGCTAAATGGAATCTGCCCTGACCTGGAAGGCAGGAGAAGGAGCTTCCAGGGCATGTGAGTTGAGTGAAGCTGTGATGACTTACGCTAAAAGGTTCATAGAAGACGGAAGCCAGCACTACTCATTTCCCATGAAAGTAAGGATGACCAAGAGAATGACCTCGAATCCACGGAGAGCTTCCAATAAAGGCGATTCTAAGTTCAGATCTGCCCAGAGGCAGAGAGGCCTGGTCTGATTTACCTGGTGAGCCTATCTGTGCACCCACTGAGAGCACGTCCTTCACCAAGCGCCGTCCTCCTGGGCATACCCTCTCCCAGTGCAGAGCTGCCTGTGCCACATCTGGACCAAGTACCTTCATATGACAGCTCATTGATTTAGTCCTCACAATAGTACAGCAAGTTGTTTTTAATCATTATCCCATTTTGTAGCTGAAATCAAACTCAAAGAGTTTAGATAACTTGCCCAAGGCCATGCAGTTTTTAAGCACAGAAACAGTACCTAATCCAGATCTAAATCTGCTAACAACTTACTCAAACTCAAAGATGATCATTTTCCAGAACCTGGTGCTGCAGACAAAATTATCTTGGATGCTTGGGTAGTAGGAACAAGGTTTTGTTGGTTTTTAAAGCCAACAAAATTATTAATATAATGTGTTATTAACTAGAATGTGTTCATTTGATGCCTAAATGTTCACAGTTCACAGTGCCACAGTTAAGCCTTGTAACTCATAAATGTTATTTGTCTTACTAATAAATGCATTTTATGTAACAAAGAAAGACTTTGGAAAACAGTATTGTGTGATGGGATGAAAGCTATGGAGGTGGGTTGCCCTATGCTCCCTTACTGGCCCCCACTGGCCCCATCACACTTCCCAGAGTGGGAAGAAAAAGGGCACAGCTCAGAGTCTCTTTTAATTTTTTTTTAGAGTAGAACCAGACATTCCCTTTCTTATCCCTAACCCCTTAAAAGGGATACTTTTTATTCTGAAATTTAGCTTAGATCGTGGGGCAAAGCACGATCAAGTAAGATGGGGAATTCCCATTTCAACCCTTACTGTTATTCTCCCTTTGGGGCAGCTGATGGAGGGATAGGCTAAATATGAACCAAAAAGTGTGCTAAAGGCCAGCTTTAGTTTTAAAAATATTATTTTATATCAATGAAATTCAATGGGGAAAGAATAATCTCTTCAACAAATAGTGCTGGAACCACTGGATAGCCACATGCAAAACAATGCAGCTGAATTCCTCACACCACACACAAAATTACTCAAAATGCATCATAGACCTAACTATAAGAGCTACAACTACAAAACTCTTTAAAAATATATAGGAGTATATCTTTATGACTTGGGGTAAGCAAAACCTTCTTAGTTGTAACACCAAAAGCACAAGTAAGAAAAAAATAGGTATGTGGGATTTATATGAAAACTAAAAACTTTTGTGCTGCAGAAGATACATCAAGCAAATAAAAACACAACCCACAGAATGGAAAATAATATTTTCAAATCTCTGGTACAAATATCTGGTAAGAGATTTGTATCCAAATATATAAAGAACTCATACCTCAATAACACAAAAGGAAACCTAATTACAAAACAGGCAAAGGAACTGAATAGACATTTCTCCAAAGAAGATATACAAATGGTCAATAAACAAAGTTGCTCAACATCGTTGGTCATCAGGAAAATGCAAATCAAAACCAAAATCAGCCACTTCCCACCACAAGGCTGGCAATAAGAAAAAAGGTAAGTGTGGGTGATGATACACTAGACATTGAAAGCCCCTGTAAACTGCTGGTGGGAGTGTAAAACGGTACAAATGCTTTGAGAAACAGTTTGGCAGTCCCCCAAAATGTTAAACAGAGAGTCACTATGTAACCCAGCAATTCCACTCCTAGGTATATATATGCAAACAAAATGCAAACAAATGTCTTCTCAAGAACGTGTGCATGAATGTTCATAGCAGCACTATTTATAATAGCAAAAAAGTGAAAACAGCTTGTATGTTCATCAGTTGATGAGTGGATAAATAAGATGTGCTATATCCATACAATGTACCATATTTTTCGGACTATAAGATGCACCTCTCCAAATTTGGGAGTAATAGGGGGTGTGTCTTATAGTCTGAATGTAGCTTTACACTTACATTGGTGAAATACTATGTTATTTATGTTATTAAATATTTTACCACATTTTTGGCTTCAAATTTTTTCCTGTTTTCCTCCTCTAAAACCTATGTGCATCTTATGGTCCCAAAAATACAGTAATATTATTCAACAATAAAAAGAAATGAAGCCCTGGCTGGTGTGACTCAGTGGATTGAGTGCCGGCCTGTGAATGAAAGGGTCATTGGTTCGATTCCCAGTGTAGGACACATGCCTGGTTGTGAGCCAGGTCCCCAGTGGGGGGTGTAGGATAGGCAACCACACATTGATGTTTCTCTCCCTCTTTCTCCTTCCCTTCCTCTCTCTAAAAATAAATAAATAAAATCTTTTTAAAAAAGAGAAAGAAATTATGTACCAATACATGCTACAACATGGATGAGCCTTGAAAACTTTATTCTAAATGAAACAAGCCAGTCAGGAAAACCACATATTGTATTTGTTAATTTTTATGAAATGTCCAGAATAGGATAATTATATATATAGAAATAAAAAGAGGATTAATAGTAGCCTTGTTAACCTAATTAGGGCCAGGAGATGTGGGGAGAGTGGAAAGTGACTGTGAGTGGGTGTGAGGTTTTTTGGGGGGTTGTGAAAATGTTCTAAGGTTGATGGTGGTGATAGTTTCACAACTCAGTGATCACAGTGAAAACCAGTGAATTGTGTGGGAAGCAAGTTTTATAAACAAAGCATCTATACATAATGTATACACACACATATATATACACATATACATGTGCATACAAATATAAATTTCATGTAGAACCCAGGCGACGTCAAGAATGAAGGGTAACACCTGCAGGTGCTCTGCTTCAGCGTGGTATATATGTGTGCCAGGGCAGACCGAAAAGCAACTAGATGATTTCTAAAAAACAACTTTGTTGAGGTATAATGTACATGTGACAAAATGTTCTCATTTGAAATGTATCGTTTAATGAGCTTTGACAAATGTAAAACCCAACACAATCAAGATACAGAACATTTTTATTGCCCCAAAGTTCCTTCGTGCATCCTTGTGTTCCAGTGCCCAGCTCCGGGCAATGTGCTATGTCATTACAGGTAAGTTTGCCTTTTCCATGATTTCATATAATTTAAATAACACAGTGAGTACTATTTTGAGTCTGATTTTTTTAAAATCAGCCTAATAAGCCCTGGCTGGTGTAGCTCAGTGGACTGAGCACTGGCCTGAGAGCCAAAGGATCACTGGTTTAATTCCCGGTCAGGGCACATGCCTGGGTTACAGGCCAGGTCCCCAGTAGGGGGTGCATGAGAAGTAACTACACATTGATGTTTCTCTTTCTCACTCCCT
Source organism: Trachops cirrhosus (assembly GCA_028533065.1). Taxonomy (NCBI): domain Eukaryota; kingdom Metazoa; phylum Chordata; class Mammalia; order Chiroptera; family Phyllostomidae; genus Trachops; species Trachops cirrhosus. The sequence continues at coordinate 29,242,672 of CM052551.1, forward strand.
TCCCCTCTCTCTAAAAATAAATAAATAAAATATTTAAAAATCAATCAGCCTAATATATTTTATGTTTACATTGTGTATATCTCTAGTTTATTGCTTTTTTATTGCTGGTAGTATTACATCATATGACTATGTTACTATAATTTGTTTATCCATTCATCTGCTGATAGACATTTGGAATTTTCCTATTTTGGGTTATTATGAAGATTAATGTGCAAGTTTTTGTGGGGACATACGTTGTCATCGCTGTATGGTAAACACATAGAAATGGAAACACTGGGCCTTGTGCTAAGTGTATGCTCAACTTCATAAGAAACGGCCCGGCTAACTTCCAAAATGGCAGTGCTGTTTTCCACAGCCACCAGCAATATGTAAGGTTTGTGTCTTTTTAGTTTTAGCCATCCTAGTGCATTTAAATTGCATTTCCTTGATGGTTTGGACCATTCATATAACTTCCTTTATAAAATGTCTGTCCAAATCTGTTTCTTATTTAAAAAATATTTTTTAAAAATTGAATTGATTCTTTATTACTGAGTTGTATGAGCCCTTTATTCTGTATTCAAATCTTTTATCAGCTATTTATCCTAGTCAGTCGCTAGAAATTTCCATTTTCTGTTTTGTTTTTTTTTAATCCTCACCTCAGGACATTTTTTCATCGTTTTTCGAGAGACGGGGCAAAGAGAGAGAGGTGGGGAAAGAAACATCGATGTGAGAGAGAATCATCGATTGGTTGCTTTCTTGTACGAGCTCCAACGGGGGATCAAACTGGCAACCTGGGTGTGTGCCCTGACCAGGAGCCACACCGGCCAAGACAAGAAATTTCATTTTCTTAATAATTTTTTATAAAGTCTAATGTACCCATTTTTTCTTTTATGTTTCAAACTTTTTGTATCCTAAGAAATCTTTGCCTACCCGAAAGTTGCAAAGATTTCTTATGACTTCTAAAAGTCATAAAATTTTAATATCTATTTCAAATTAATTTTTATGTCTAGTTTGCAGAAAGTATTGATGTTCATCTTTGAATATGACTACCAAGTGTTCTGGCATCATTTATTGAAGACTTTCCCCACTGAAATACTTTCTTAGTATTTTCTAAGTATTTTCTTAGTACTGGATACTTTTCCAAAACCATAAGATCCCCCATGTTTCCCTCTTATAGCCACACCCACTTCTCTTCTACTGCCCTCCCCTATTCCTCCCTTAACCTCCAGCAGCTGTTAGTCTGTTCTCCATTTCTATAATTTTGCCATTTCAATAATATTACATGTGAATGGGATCATAAAGTATCCAGCCTCTCAGGGTTGGCTTTTTTCCCTTCGGATTCAACCACACACAATGTCCTTGCTTCATCTGTGGAGCTCACTGATGTCGTCAGCCAAGCATTGTACGAACTTGCATTTCAGGTCTGCTTGTGAGGAATTGTGTTAGCTTTTGTTTCACAGAAGAAGTTTTTATTTCATATTTAATTTTGAAGGATATCTGTACTGTCAACAGAGCTGTATGTTAATAGCATATTTTATTTTGTTTTTGTGTCAGCACTTTAAAGATATCCTTTCATTTTCTTCTGGCTTAAAAAGTTTCTGACAGGAAGTACGTGGACATTGTTATCTTTGTTCTCCTGTATGCAATATTTTTGTTTATTGTCAAAATTTTCTTGTTATAAATTATTGTCAGTAATTTGATCATAAATTCCTTTGTTGTGATGTTCCTTTATTTTTTATCCTGCAAGGAGATTATTGAGCTGCTTGGATATGTGAGTTTGTATTTTTCATAAAATTTGGAAAGCTTTTAGCCATTACTCCTTTTATTATTTTTTACCTTCCTCCCTTTCTGGGATTCCAATTACATGCATAATAGCTGTTTTAAAGGCCTCATCTGGTAATTGTATCTTCTCTGATATTTTGGGTCTGTTTCTATTAAGTGATCTTTCTCCTAATTATCTCATCATCATAGCTAACATTTATTAAGCATTTACTGTGGTGCAGGCACAGTGCTTTACATGAATTATCTTCTTTAACCATTGAAATAACCCCAAGAGATTCACGAAATGTATTATCCCTATTTTAAAGAATGGCCAGAAGCTCAAAGGGGGTAAGTTAAATTGCCTAGGGCTACCCAGCTATTAAGTAGCAGAACTGGCATCAGAATCCAAAGGCAGTGTTATTCATCCTAAGGCAGGATGGGTGTGGAGGAGCGATAAGTTGAAGTGAAGATGATTATGTACCTTCAAGCCTTATGATCTCACAACTATGAAGTGTATTGGTGCTGAGCAGAGAGAGAGAAAAAGGTAGTAGGAAGAATGTATATATATTGCTGAGGATCAGGTTGATGTAAGAAAGGGTCACTCTGTAATGGACAGCTTCTCATCCTTCTCTGTCAGAGATCTTCAGCTGCACAGCAGATACTGAGAAGGAAAAAGAGCTAAGATTTGAGACTTGACACATACACTAATGAGGTGTGTAATGACTAGCAGGATGCTGGAACCAGGATAAGAACACTGGGGCAAAGCCAACTGACTAACAGGCTGCAGCTGTTAGCAGAGATGTGCGTATATATTTAAAATAGGGGTTGGGGAGGGCGGCTGGGTGACACTGCTCACAATGGGAGAGGGAGGGAGAGCACCCTGTGCTTTCTCTGGTGGTGGGGAGAGGCACAGTATTCTGGGTTAAGAGAAAACCAGCAGACCTAAATCAAGACTTGGATAGTGAATACAGCAGAGACACTTACAGATAAGGTGGGGAAAAGGAAAGGCAACACTTGGTCTTTTCATGGCATTACTTACCTCTGCTTCCAGGCATGAGAGAACAACTGGGATGGGACTTGGTCTCCTGCCACAAAAAATTAGAAAACCAGACAAAATCCATGGAACAGCTCTTTTAGACATTAGACAGTGGGCAGTACAGTTCCAGGACCCCTCAGAGAAGGAAACAAATAAGCCCTGTGATAGTACCAAGTTTGTGCCTGGCAGTACTTTCTGGACCACAACACAGACCCAAGCACGGCACGGTGGCTGCTGAGTTGAGGAGATAGACACTGGACTTTGGAGAGACTGAGCTGTCTGGCATGTGCTGTGTAGAAAATGCACAGGATCTACGTAGCAGTCCTCTTGCATCCACAGCTGAGTACTGACCACAGAGTTAAAAAGAATGGCCAGGTGCCCATAAGTGGAATAATTCCCAGAGGTAATAGAGAGCTAGTAGAAGTTTGAGTTCTAACCAGCCAGAATGGAGCATCCTTATTGGACATCAAAGGCACACCAAAGAGACCCCCAAAAACTCACAGCTTAGTAATAGGACTAAACGATCCCTAAAGTAAACTCTATTTTATAAAGTTTTAATAAAGATTAGAAAAGGAGGAAGCTGAAATGCAAGTAAATTAACTACCTGACAGAACATAGTCCAACATCCATTAAAAATAACAAAATCCAACATTCAACAACATAAACGTTATGATTTCCAGCATCCAATCCAAAATTACTATGTATACATTAAAGCCAAAGAAAGGGTGGGGGGATGATAACACTGCTTTTGAATTCCAGTGCCAGCTCTGCCACTTATTAACTAGATAGCTCTAGGCAATGTAACTTACTCCCTTTGAGCTTCTGGCCATTCTTTGAAATAGGGATAATACACTCTGTATATCTCTTAGGGTTATTTTAAGGGTTAAAGAAGATAATCCATGTAAAGTATTGAGCCTGCGCCACAGTAAATGCTAAATAGATGTTAGTTATGATGGTGATGAGTGAAGCTAGCCCTTCCATCTTCATTATACACCATCTTCTGCCCGACATGATGATTACAATTATTCCCTAACTACATCTCAAACAGCTTCAATCTCCCTTCACTTCTGCTCTAAACATTCCCAATTCTAAAAGATTGCCCCTATTTCACAGAACAGGAGTATGTTCTTTTCTTCCCTTTTCTAGCTCTTCATAAACACAACTTACCAATTCTATGACTCTTATCTACTTTATTCTTAACTCCTTTTAATCCAGCTTTTATCCCCAACAATTTAATTGTCTCTCAAAATCACCAATGATCTCTGAGCTATATTGAGTAGCCTTTTAAAAGTCCTACTAGTCTTTGGATTTTCTTCAGCTTTTGACTGAATTGTTCATTCTCTCATCTTCAGCTACCATAACCACTAAATTGTCTCTTTCCATTTCTTATCTGGGTATATTGAACTGTTGGCCTTATTCCTTTATCCTCAGTGATATTATTATCCACACCCCTGCAATAGCCTTATGGTGGGTGTAACGAAACTTCCTACTCCTTGACTTTGGACTTGACCCTGTGACTTTAAAAAATTAAATGCTAGAAAGCACACTATGAACAACAGATTGAAATAGGCTTGCATAGCTGGGATTTCCCTCTAGGACCCTGCCTTTTGCCAAGAGAAGGACATGTCATTAGTTCAAGGACATAAAAAGAAAAGAGAGAACAAAAATAATATATGAAATGAATAAGGAGAAATTACTCCAGATACAGCAGGTAGTAAGTAATCATAAAGAGGGTTATAATTATAAAAGATTTGAAGAATTTAAAACATTCAAATAGACCAATAACTACAAAAGACACTCAGATAATAGTAACAAACTTGGACAAAATATTAGTAAATATAAATCAGATAAGCAGAATTGATAGCCTCTGGTTCATTCATTAAGTTTCTGAGTGATTGTGATGTACAGCTGTGTTTAGGAGTCACTGGTCTAAACCACTTGTAATTTAGCCAAGGTCTCATTCCCTTGGCTGAGGAGTGGGTTAGTCCTCAGTGGATCATATGATTCTGGCCAATGAGGCACAAGAGAAAGTCTGTTGAAGGTGGAAGATGAAACTTCTGGGACAAGTTTCCTCACTTTATAAGGAGTCAAAGAAAAAAGTTGTGTTATACTTTTGCTGGGCACCACAGAATCCGTGTGTGACCCCTGGAACTCTGGCAGAAAACAAGGCCGGTGTGGAAGACAGAGCAGAAGGATGGAATGGACCTTTGAGCCTCTGAATCAAATGGAGTTGGAGAAGCTCTACACTGGGGCATCTTGTAAGTAAGATAATAAATGTTCTTAATGTTTAAGCCAATTGGACTTAGAAATTCCTATTTCTATCTGAATACATTCTGATGACCAAGTAGGATTTATCCTAGAAATATAAGAATAGAATATTGGATCTTAGGAATTAATATTATCAGATATTAAAGTTTACATACCCATTATTAGAAAACCTAGCAAACATGCCACACTTTCATCTACATATATTCTGGAAAGATTCTCCTGAAGGTCCCCTGGAAACATGAACAAGGATATCCATCGCAGCATTGTCTGTGGTGCCAAGCCATGGGAGGTACCTGAGTCCGTCACTAGGGGACTGGATGAGTGAGATGTAGCTTTGCATAAATTACATTCTATGCACAATCACATGAGAAGTAGTATGATGGATTTTTACCACATTACTAAAAATGCTTAATTAATTACTTTTTGAAATATTTGTATATTTATATATACAGGCATAAATATGATGCTAAACACCATAATACTGAATGAAACAAAAAGAAACCATGATATAGCATAATACCTTTTATGTAAATTAAACATACACACACCCCTTCGCACACACAATATGCTACTGGATATTTCAAAGAATTCACATAATATAGAAATAGAAAGTAAAATGATGAGTTAAAAGGAATATAACAGTGGTAACAATAATAAAAAGAAGGCCTTGACAGACCAAGTCTCTGAGTGTTCCAAGTCTCTGAGTAACTCTATTTGCTATACCTGAGATAAGGGGAAGGAGGGAGGGAGCAGACAGCAGGAAGAAAGGAGTGAAGGAAGAGAGGGGAACAAATACCTACCATTGTAATTCACCACATTTATAGATTAAAATAAAGCACACACATTCTTCTCAAGGGATAAGGATGAAGCATTCAATAAAATGTGCCATGAATTACTCTTAAAAAGCCGAGATTTAAAAACATGGGGTTAACTGTAAAGAGCATCCATCAGGACTCTGAGTTGACACTCTTCTCGATGGTCTAACTTTAAACACTTCCCCTTTAAAGTCAAGAACGAAGGAGAAAAGCCTAATATGACAGCTACTATTGAGAATTATACTGAATGTCCTAAAAATTCATAAGAACAAAGAGTGATCATGATTAGAAAATTAGTTTAAATTATAGGTATAAATTATCTATTTATCTACATTTAAAAAAACAAAAGAATCATCAGGAAAAAACTATTAGAAAGAAGAGGAGGTTTTGATAAGATTGCTGGATAGAAAATCAGCGTGCAAAAACCAACAGAATTATTTTGAGAAGCAATAATCAATTAGAAAACTTAATAAGTAAAAAAAGAGAGACTAGTTACAATAGGTTAAAACAACAGAGTAAAACATCTAGGAATAAACCTAACATAAATGTACAGAATATTAATGGGGAAAATAATCAAACTTGCATGATAAGAAAATTTTTTAAATTCTTGAATAAATGGAGAAGTAAATAATTAATTATAAGACAACATTACATACAAGAATAACAGTATGTAAAAAATTAAAATAACTTTAAAAAGAAGAGCATAAATGAAAACTGACCTGGTTAAAGCATATTAAACACCTATATTAAAGTAGACACCGATGCAGTGATGGACAGATTGGTAGATCTGATTAAAGAATGCTGGAAACATCTGTTTGACACCTCAGACTTAACAAGTCCAAAACTGAGACTCTCATCTATCCTCCCACCCCCATCCTAAACTTATTCTTCCAGAATCTTCCCCTTCCCAGTTAACAGACAGACACTCTTTGGATTCTGGTTGTTTAGCACAGTGGGAAAAGTGCTCTGCTGGTCTCCCTAGGACTCAAACGTTCACTTCTCCATAGATGCGGACAGACCATGATATAGTCCCTGAACTTGTACTGTAACGGTCAAGGGTAACTAGGACTACAGGAACACCTGAAACCTCCTCCTCGCTCTTCTCCCCACTTCCACAGAGGCCCCTGGAGGCTCCCGATCTCTGTGGGGCCTTTGGTTTTATGGGTTTGGTCTTGATAGGCTCGAAAATGTGGTAGTATTTCATGTCCACAAACTAAAGGAGGAAACGAGTGCAATCCCTCTTCTTTCAAGGAGCACCGAAGCAACCAGGAGTACCAAGTACCCTGCTCCAAACGGGCTGTGAAGGGCCGCTAGTGTTCCCGAGGAATCCCTTCGTGTCACTGAGCACCACTCCAAGTGCCTGGCAAACGCAGGCATCACTGGCTCTGCCTCTAGCAGGTCACAGTAAAAAGAAACTCAGTTTCTCATGTGTGGAATACAAAACAGAAAAGAAACAAGTAAATAAACAAATTAGAGTTACAGACAACAGATTTCTGGCTACCAGAGAAGAAGGGGGTGGAGGGAGGGCAACATGGGTAAAGGAGATCAAGTATATAGTGACAGATGGAAACTAGATTTCTGGTGGTGAGCATGTTAAGTTGTGTATCCAGATACTCAATTACAATGTTATACTCCTGAAACTTATATAACATTAGGAACCAATGTTCTCTCAATTTAAAAATACCAACTCAAAATGGATTAAGTGCAAAACATTGTCCTTTCCACCCCTCCTCCTTTCCTAGCATTAACCCTGGCTCTCAGCTTGCGTTAAGCAACTAAAAGGCAATTTGGTGAGTCCTCTTTCTTAAAGTTAACCTAAAGCAATGTAGAGTGTTGTGGCTCTTCCCTTGAATTTTTTTTTTAATAAAAGCTACCACCACCACCAAGCCTGATTTCCACAGTTTAGCAGACAGGATAAATAACTTGTGTGCAGAAAGTGCTATTTGCTACTGGAGGCTGCTTTCTAGAAGTTTAACTATGCCATCCCTCATTAGAAGTATAACCGATCTGGTCATTTGTGTGCAGAGAGAGGCAAAAGCAGGAGCATGAGGGGAGGGCAGACGATTGGGATGCAGAGTCAGAAGCAGGACACTGAGTGCAGCCCACAAGGAGTCTCATCAGTGCAGAAATGAGGCCGGAAAGCAGCTCTGAGTCCCAGCTCCCAAGGGGGAATGAATGAAGCTACAACCTCAGGAACTGGCAGGCCACTGAAGTCTTCAGCTAGCAGGGCGCACGATGCCCCCTGTTCCGTTCCTGGATCAGGACCCACCAGCTTCATTAGCAACAGTACCAACAACACCCAGAAGTTCACCCACCACCACCCAAAAGTTCCTCTCCAAATCTGCTCCCATTTTCTCATTGCAGGATTCCAAACAAATTCTTCAACTCATCTGTTCTGCAAATAAATGAAGAGCTCCTGTGTACTATTATTATATTATCTTCTGAGGAAAATAGAGATTTCTACAGCCTGTGTCCTCCTAGGCCCCCACCAATGGAAGTGGTTACTACTTAATTCATGTTCTGTTTTCTCCTGGAGTTTATGGTCTCATAAACTCCAGGATGGCAGGGACTTGTCCATCATGTTCATCACTTTATTTTTAATAAGGGACTGTCCAAAACACATATAGTACTGAGTGAATGAAAAAATGAATGTTCCCTTTCCCTCTGTCATTGACAATATAAGCCAAACACATAAATGCACAGAAACTAATTAAATGCATAAATAATGAATGCATTCAATTTTCTCCCTGAATTATACATCTAGTGTATGAATTCAATATTGTACTCAATTATTTATATACGAGGGCCACCTTTGGACTTTCCGAAGTCTCCAGCTAAAAGGACTCCCTTATATCTTGTCTAAAAGAGGTGCCCAAAAGAAGAGGTGTCTACACATAAACATGTGTAGTCATGGGTACACATATCAAGATGTGAACAACATGCTTACAAAACAGTGATGGGAAAAGCCCATTCCCATGGGAAAAAGAAGTTAAGTTCCAACAGGAGGGACCAGAGAGCCTCAGGATAGAGTCAGAGAAAGTTAGCTCCGGAAGAAATCATTTTAACCCACCACCCATTAACACATCTCACCTTGTTCCCAGATCTCAAGATCAAAAACAACCCTCAAGAACCTCCATTGCTCAGTCTCGGTTTGCAGATGCCAGAACAGGCTCAAAAGGCAAGCCCGCTGGCCCCTCTGTTGCTCCAAAGCCTGGAACATTCAAGATTAGAAAAGAAACTTGCTGACTCCTTTGCTATGAGTCAGAGAAGCTTTCGGTGTACTTGTGAGCAGCCAAGGGGGAAAGAAGATGCAAACATGAGGAGGATGAGGACTAGGAGGGAAAATCATTCCCCTTCCAGGCCGGGTGTGCTTGCTGGAAGACAGCTGAGGTGGTTCTCCTTGTTGGGAAGGAATCCATGCTTGCATCTAAACTCCAGCCTAATTAGAAGCCACATCAGGCAGAATCTCTAAACCTTTTCAGCCCTGAAAAGAAAAAGCATCACCACATTATCACTCTGCAAAATGGAGTCATTAGTACCCAGTAAAACACAGAAGCTGTGAAAAAGACTGCGAAGCACACAGCCGCGGGCATTTAGCAGGGACACATGACAGAACAACGAGACAGAACAATGGGTAATAAGCTCCAGTAGCCATTGTGGGGGTTAAAACGAATAAATCCTGCCCTAAAAAAATGAAGTCACCTAATTTTCTTTCTAAATTACAAATCCAATAGACCAGACACAAGCACTAGGTATGATGAAGTTGGGGGAGGGAGTGTTTCGCAAAACTTTCAATAAGGTCTATCTAGGCTTTTTCAGGGAAATGAATGCAAATAAATTCACTCACAGGCACTACACTCAGCACCACACAGCAGTGAATTTCTGCTAAAGAAGACAAAGGATGCCATCAGAGATTTGCCTCCGATTTCAGAGAAAAGCTTTTTCCTGTCTAACACGTATGAGGCCAGTCTCGTCAGACGGGCTTGTGCACTTCGGCACTTGATTAAAGAGAGACTCCACCAGATGTGAGGGCAAAGGGGTTTCTCTCTGAGTCCACTCCTGGCACTAGAACAATGCGAAGGCCACTGGCCTGCGTCATGGACGAGACACGGTGTGCTCTGTGTCCTGTCAGGGGTGGCAGTGGGATTCCGGGATCAGCAGCTAGGTTTGAATCCTGAGCTCAGCACCAACTAGCTGTGCAACCTTGAGCGAGCTGCTTAATCTCTTTTCATCCCCACCAGCCTGTCTGCAAGTACACATAAATTATACTGCATACTTCATAGTGTTGTTGAGGGAATTAAGGGAAGCCATAAGAAAGGATTTGTAACATATAAGGAAAGAGCTATACAAATTCATAGGCTTATGGTCTTCTGTTTTGGGAAGCCCAGTTCTGACAGTTCCAAGCCAGTCTGGTAGAAGTTGGACAATTCAGGAAAAAGAGAGAGAATCTACTACAAAGTCTGAAATGCAAGAGGTTCAATAGAAAATGAATGACTGCTGATCAAGGTTTATCAAAGGATTAAACATAGATGGTTTAATTAAACCGAGATCTGGTGTGATGCCAACCTCCTCCTCCCAGCCCCTGCTTTGGACAGTGATTTACCTACCACTTCCTCAGTTCCACAGCCACTAACAGATCTAAGCCATGGCCTTGGATGCCCATGGCAGATCCAGGGAGAGGCGTGCATAGAAAAAGAACTAGGGAGCAGCGAAGAGAGAGCAGGGAAATTTTTGTACAGGTGCATGCATGCACGAGGCACGGCCATTACCCTTTAGAAAGGACAGAGCCCTCAGCAAGCCTCACTCTGATGCCAGGCAAGGACCACGCCTGGCCACAGCCATCTTCGGCCCCCACGGCACCAAATCCTATGGTATGTGCCTGGTGTCTGCACATTCGGCAGCCTCTTCTCAAAGCCACTTGAGAGAACTTCTCTTACCATGTGAACTAGGCACAGGCAGAACACCTAAGGTTTCCAAAAGCACTCCTGTATCTATTACTCCTTGAACCTTGAGAGTCCCCAGGCAGGCAGAAAGTTCTTTCCAGCTCCAGGTTACAGACGAAGAACCCAAAATTCAGAGAGAGACAGAGAAAATGTCTTTGCCTGAGGGCACACAACTTGTAAGTCAGGGAGCTGGCTCTCCAACACAGACCTGGCTTCAGACCCTAGACCGATCTCTCTTCAACCTCAGGGTCACCCCCACTGTTGGTGGAAGAAGAGCAGCAGCAGCCACAAATCCTGCCCCCCTGCCCTCCCTCTGCAGGCCTGGCTTGGAGCCATGCTTGCCTCAGGGAAGCTCTAGCTCCCCCACGAACTGTGCGGGGGTAGGGAGGCTAAATGTTACTTCACACACTGCCCTGCTCTCTGCCAGGCACTCAGATCAGTTTGTATCACAATCTCTGAGCTGAAGCTTAATGGCATTTTCAAATGAGTGTCTTCCATCCCTTCTGGCAGAGTCACCAGGCAGAGGGGAAGAGGTCAGTCACTGGCCTACCATGCACGAGCTTCACTCTTCCAAGGCCAGCTCAGAGCAAACACTTACTTGGCCCCGACAGTTGCTCATACCTCTGAAGGGCAATTTCTCAGTTGAAGTATCAGGGGCCGACATCATTTCCTATTTGCCTTCAGGAGGCACTACTGAGAACAGAGCAAGACTGAGGCCAAAAATACAGTCTCACCATAAGGGTGTGCGCCTGCCCCCTGACCCATCTCCCAGTCACACTTACCATACTCTGAATACCTGGAACTCATCTGCAAACCAGGTTATTTGCTTTTGCAAATGCAGCACCCTCTACCCTAGGAGATGCCTAATCCTCCTTTTAGAGCATTCCTTCTTTCAGTCACCCATGCAAATAGTAACACCTTCCTCAGCCCTCAGAGGCAGTCACCATTCCCACCAATACTCCACCATCCATACCTCCATCCTAGTGCTGGTGACAATGTATATAGGACTCTTTGCAATAGAAGGCCTCTCTGGTTCATAATTATTTTCCTATACATATCCATTACCAACAGGGGTCTGGAGACGAAGACTTCAAGACCACCAAATATAGGGAAGAGGTATAAGTTGAGAGCAGAAGATAAAGTAGAGATGGTATCAGAGAAGAAATATGGCTCAAACGAAAGAAAAAGGCCCTTTGGAGGAGGCTGCTGAAAAAGAAGAGGGGCAGGGGCTCCTCCTTTCCCTGGCTTCATATTCCTCCTTGGTTCTTACGTTGTTCTCGCTTAGCAGGTCCATCTCTCTGCCTTTGTTTACCAGCAGAGCCAAATCACAAGCAGGCACATGCATGCATGCATGCACGCCCAAAACCACATCATGGGGCTGAGATTAACCTAGACAGATCATCAGACAAGCAGTCCTACAGTGCTACTGCAGACAGCCACCAGGGATCCTAGGTAATGCAGGATGTCAACAACTGTTACTGGTGTCGCCTACCCTGAGCAGAGGGTATGTGAGAAGAAACTTAATGAGAGCTACAAGGAGCTTTCATAACAACAATCTCCCCAAGTCCTCCCCACTCCTGGACCTTATTTAAGATAAGACCATGCTCCCCCATGTTAAATACAGGGGCTAAAATTCAAAATGGTTAAGTGATACAACCTAGAACTGGTTTTCCCAGTCCTTAATTCTATGAATTTAGCTTCAACGATCCCAGGCCATGGGTAACCAATGACGTTGGTGTCATCAGTGTATGAGATCTTTAAATGTCAGCTAACAAAACTTCACCATCAAAAACATAAGCCCTGGAGCAAATCTGACCAGTAATGGGCTGCAGGCAATTGCACTCAAACCCCTCAAGCAGTTCAAGGTCAAGGTATAACAGACAAGCTCAAAGACTGCCCAAAGACTTGGAGGTGTTTCTCTTTTTGTTTTTTGCCTCCACCTGGGACAGATCGGTAAAGAGTTGAATCTGGCCAGCAAGTGACAGAACAAGGAAAGAACAGGGTCCTGGACCCGGTAGCTTCAGCTAAATCTCTAAAGAATGGAGTTTATTTGACATATGAACCAAAGATATGGCTAAAACTGTAGGTCTCTTCCAGAAAGCTAGGTGGAAGCTGCCTAGCAACCTGGTATGGGGACAGCCTGGATTCCTGTACCCAGCACCCCAGTGCAGTACATCTTTCTCTAGATGGAGTCATGTTGACCTTCACAAAGAAAGAAGACAAGAAGGAAGAAAAGGGATAAAGAAGGCAGGGAAGGAGGGAGGTAGAAAGAACAGGCACAAAAGAGGAAAACAAAGGAAAATTAGAAAAAGGGAAAAGGCAGGTTTTGTGCTCCCATTACCGCAGGGACTGGCTGACACCTAGATGACTAAGACCCAGATGACTCAAGGACGACTTGACCGCAGTGATGCAGAGGACAGGGAGGGGCTGCTCTTCAAGCCAGCAGAGGGCCATTATGGACAAGGGGTCCAGCCAGTTGTGCTTCCTCCAGCAGAAAAGAGAGTGAAAATTCTCTTGTTCGGGAGCAGGAGATGAAGCTGAGTAGGCTGACACAAAGCTGAGAAGGAGAAGAAAGATGGGGCTCCGTCTGGCTTAAAACTCTCTGGACCTGACAAATAATGACACGTGCTGCCTGCGCTGGTTATAACCTCACCAGGAGGCAGGAGACTGGGTGGGATCCACTTTAGAGACTGCCTCCACCTCACACACTCTGCGGAGCCCACACGGGGGTGGGGGAGGAGACCAACCGTGCTCTCCCACTGCGAGGATGGCGCCCCAGTCTTCCGCAGGCTCCTGTGGAGTAGGAAATCAGACAGGAGCCCTCCTCTGGTTTTCTAATGAGACAAGATCATTTACCGAGATGTTGGTTTGGATTTTGTATTGCTCTTGCTAAGGTTTTCTTTACTCCAAGTAGGCGTGGGGCCCTGCATGCTCACCTGCCTTTGGGGATACGTGGCGGTGGGGGAGGGCAGTGTACTGAAAAGAGTACAAAGCACAGCCTGCCTACACACACCTTCCTTTCCCGGGCTTTTGTTTCCTTCCATTCTGAGGACTTTTAGGGGTCATGCTACAGAGAGAGCCAAGAGGCAGAGCTGAGAGAGAGCTCAGGCTCTGAGCCCAGAAGGGGGCTCATGTCAACGGGCTCAGAGAGGGTTTCCCCACAGGGAGGGGAAGATGGCCAGGCCCCTGAGGGGCTGGTGGGAGTGGCCACATAGTGACTGGCCAGGACCACCTTTCATCTGCCTCTTCCACTAGCATCTGGCTTAGTCTAATGCCTTTCTGAATAACTCTAAGTCGCTGTATTCTTTCCTTTTTTTATTTCTGTGAATTGCATTATATTGAGATATACTCGAACCATGTCCACCATTGGAAATCTCCTTTGTTAAACAGACGTGTCTGCAGCAGCTGTCTCTTGTCCATGGATTTGACCTGCCTACTGATTGTCACTTATTGATAATATCACTTTCTAAGTACAAGGACATTTCCTTGTTCAAATGGAATATGTCATCCCACTGAACTGTTCATCGGGCAAGGGCAGAGAGTGTGCCCTTCACTTTTTTTTAACACAAAACAATAAATATTTATAAACCCCAGCCTCATGGAAGGTACAGAAACAAGAACAGGCATGATTTTCCCTCCTGCACCTCACAGTCTTGAGGAACTTGTTAAGGGACAACACAGCATGCAAATGAGCAGTAAATGCACACAGTGTTGGCTTTAGGTGCCGCGGGGACTCACAGGAGCGCGGTTTGGCAGTGCCCTGGGAGTGAGCTGGCAGAATGCAGACTCATCTGGCGCCCACTGTGGCCAGGCCTTGTGCCAGGTGTGTGCAACCATGACCTCACCTAGGACTACAGGACCCCCTAAGGAGAGGCCTGGCAGTCACTTTTTCACCAATGGGGCAACCAGTACTCATGGTAAAGGAACCTAGGATTTGTAGCCAGGCACGGGTGACTCCGGAACTCACGCTCTCTCTTCTGTATCACGCTGCCGCACCCAGGAGACAATCTGGGGTTGACGTTCAGGAGCCGAGTAATTAAAGGCTAGACTGAGGTGGACACAGAAAGACTGGAGAAGATGAAGGTGAATGAAGACACTTCAGTGAGCCATCTACCCAACTGGATGTTGGAGAAGGAGGAAAGAGTGAACTGAAGATGCTCAGGGTTTGAGATTCTTACGGAGCCTTATAGGGCTCAGCTCACAAAGGCTTTCAGTCAGTCTTGCTGATTTCCTCACTCAGATTAGCCCCAGACATCTGCGTATGATCCTAATCTTTGGAACTCCATGCCTAGAATAGCAGTTCTCAGAATGTGACCTGGGACCCCTGAGAGTCCCTCAGACCCTTTCAGAGGGTCCTTGACTTTAAAATTATTTTCATAATAATGCTGAGACATTACTTTCCTTTTTTACTCTCACTCGCTCACAAGTGACAGTAAGCGGAGTTTCCAGAGCTTACACATCAAGTCCGACCTGCGGCCCGCGGGCTGCAGGCGGCCCAGGGTGGCTGTGAATGTGGCCCAACACAAAGTTGTGAATTTACTTAAAACATTCTGAGATTTATTTTTTCTGTGATTACGTGTCACAGTGTATTCGATGTGTGGCCGAAGACAACTCTTCTTCTTCCAGTGTGGCACAGAGACACCAGAAGGTTGGACACCCCTTCGTGTGACAGCGCGAGGGACTGAACGCAGGGCAGGTGGGCGGCTCCAGCCGTCCCCTACTGAGGCAGGGTTGAAGAGGTTTGCAAATATGTGAGACAACGCCACGCTCAACACTAATTTGGTTTGTATGTTTTGGAAAATATAGCCTTAGTCAATATTCAATAAGTACATTATTCTTTTTTTAGATTTTATTTACTTATTTTTAGAGAGAGGGGAAGGGACAGAGAAAGAGAGGGAGAGAAACATCGATCAGCTGCCTCTCCACTGCGTCCCAGCTGGGACTGAACCTGCATCCCCACCCTGTGCCCGGACCAGAAAGCGAACCCGCGACCTTTTGGTGTGCGGGATGATGCCCAACCAACTGAACCACACTGGTCAGTGCATTGTTCTTATTTTTAAGTGGATTAATAAATAAATTTTTTTAAATTTCCCAGTTTACATTTTTAAAGCAATAAGTATTGATAGATAAAACTCATGCAAACAAAAGCTCGTGGGTATCTCTGATACTTTTTCAGATTATAAAGGAGTCTTGAGAAGCACTGACCCAAAAGAAGGATGATAAAGACAAACCCTCGGGGTGTGTGGTACTGAACGACCACCAACCCGCGGGGCAGGCAGTTCAGATTCGTGACTTCATTTGATCTTCTCAACAATATTTTAAGGTAAGAACCTTGCCCCCATTTGGCAGATAAGGGAAATGAGGCGCTGAGAAGCTGAGCAGCCTGCCCGAGGCCACACAGCAGGTAGGTGAGCAGAGGAGAATTCAAGCCTAGTCGTGCCTGTCAAATGACAAGGCCCAGGATTCTCTTAATGGCTATCTTGCTCTTAAAAAACCAGTACTGCAGAGTCATTACATGTTAGAGTCATATTTTTAAAAAAACCTGTAATACAAATAGAGAAGACCTACGATGACGGAGGACTTTAGAATAATGAGGCAGTAAATGAACATAGTTCTTTAACCCCAAACATCTGTTGCTGCCAGGCACTGTCCTGTGCCTTGAGGATGCAGCAGTAAACAAGACGCGCTCTTTTCCTTCCCTTTAAGTAGTTTACAGAGGGGTCGTGGAAGAACAGAGACAGACTTTAAACAAATAATTACACAAATACAAAAGCACAGTTCAAAAACACAGCGCTGTCAGAAAGATACTCTGCTTTGGGCGATGGGCGCACAATGCCGGTGACGCCTTGTTGCCAAGACGCGCTTGAAACCTGTGTGGTTTTGTGAACAAATGCCACCCCAGCACAGTCAATTAAAAAATCATAGCGACGTCTACATGGGAATTCAGCTGTTCAGCGCAGTCCCCATTCAGGTACCAAGAGAGCTGGGAGGCAGGACAACATCTGTCACAGAGCAGGCCTGGACCCCCGTGGGAGCCGAGCTGGGCTGTGTGTACAGTCTGAGCAGAAGGGCTTTGAAACATGCCTTTGTTTCTTTCTTTGAGTTTCAGCTACAGATATATCTGGACTACTGCAGCTAGCGAAGCCAAGATTACTGTTTCATTTGAAAGGACAAATATGTTTTGTGAGTCCTGGTCAGCTAGGGAGGGCTGTGGGAGGTGTGAAGCGCTTGGGTATGTTTAGTCTGTTTAGAGAATTTCTGGAATAGAACTCTGGGCAAAAATACTAACTGAGCCAGTAGGTGGTACTGAGATGGTTTTGATGCAATTAGCCACATCCCCAGCTCTGGTGTGCAAACTCTGGGCCAAGGTCACGATGGAGTGAGGAAAGCTTCTGAATGGCTCACACAACCTGCCTGTCCATGGCACTAATAGGGGGCCATGGTCATCTTCACAGCCCATGATTGAAGGAACAGCAGGGTTCCCTCGTAGACGGGCTTCTATTCAACCCAGATGATTCCCTGTTCTGCACTGTCCTCATCCTTCCTCTACTCAGCCTAGCCAGATAGAAAGAGGCCAGCTTTGCTACCCAGTTCCCGTCATGCACAGCTCACTCCCCCTGAATAAAAATAAAACACATACCCTGCCTCCAAGACCTCCAGCAGGGAAGCTGCACATAACAGTGCCTGTGAGTCCTCAGTGAGGCCAGAGGGCACTCAGCTCCTCCCAGCCTGCAGCAGCTGGGTGTCAGCAGCCGGTGGGATATACCACAGCCAGAATGAATACATGGAACCAGCCCCCTTCCCTCTGCCAAAGTGCCAGAAAGATATTTCACCTCGGCCATCAGGTTGAACAGGAGCAGGCCCCCATCGTCCCTTCTCCCCTTCCCACCATCCAAGAGATAATTCCAAAGTAGATTGAACCATCTCTCCAGTGACTTTGAGGAAACTCCCAGTTGGAAGCATCAGATTTGGGGGTGGGAAGGAGCAAATGAAGAGTTTTAGAAAAAATGCATTCACTGTCCGTTTCAGCCCCTGTGTTGTACAAAGAGATTGGGAAGGAAGGGACCCCTCCTCTGAAGCAGTGTCTTCCACAACGAGCAAAGGAGAAGGGGCCCACTGGCAGGCTGGTTTCAGAGCCAAGGATCTGTACACTGCCAGGAGAGCCTTCCCAGGTGAGAGGCTTCGAGCCCCTGCGGCATCTCTGACCTTGTAGTGGCCCCAAACCTGGCTAAGGGGACAGCCAGAGCCTCTCCTTCAAAACCCAGCCAAGCTGCTAAAAAAGACTTCAGCTCAGAATTGCAGTTCCAGACTGTTGAGAGGGAAAAGAAGGAGAGACAGCTATGGGAAGAGCAGGTCAAGAGCCACAGGGAAGGAATGAAACGCCAGGCATGGGAGCCGGTCATGAGTGTGATTGTTGCCACAGGTAGGAGGAGGGGAGGACAGGGGGCAAAGTGGGGAAGAAACACAAACGTGGGTCTAGCCTGGATCTCAGTGCCTGTGGCCTTGAAGCAAAGTCCTTACGGCCTCAAATGAGAAAAATAACTGGGGCTCTGACTTGTGTGGCTCAGATTGAGTGTGGGCCTGTGAACCAAAGGGTCACCAGTTCATTTCCCAGTTAGGGCACATGCTTGGGTTGCAGACCAGGTCCCCAGTAGGGGGTGCTCAAGAGGCAACCACACATTGATGTTTTTCTCGCTCTCTTACTCCCTCCCTTGCCCTCTCTAAAAAGAATAAATAAAATCTTTAAAGAAAAATAACTGGTTAGTAATCTCAGAACAAACATCTAAGCACTCAGACCTCCAAACCTCAGGCATTTGGAAGACAGTGGGGAGCCTTCCTTTTCCAAACACCACCACCTCTCAGCCAGCACTGAGGGCTGACCTCCCCAAGAATACCAGGCACCTTCCAAGGTGCACACGTGGGTGACCCAGAGAAGCAGGGAGCCCTGGGAACCATGATGAACAGACCCTGAGGAAACATAACCCAGGAGCAAACAAATCAGTGAGAGGAAGAAGGAGAGGGGAGTGGGCATCGGCACCGCCCCCACAACCCCTCACCTGGAGCGGGTTGTCCCCAGCTCTGCAGAGCAGGCAAAACCCACACATCGTGCTTGGCTGGGGGGTGATTCTTAACATCTGACCAATGGTTCCTTTAGTATTAATCAAACAATCTCTTCAAGACAGAGCAGTTTTTCAGTTTTGCCCCAGAAGGGCCAAAGGAACACAAGCAAAGGACACTGCAGAAAAAAGAGAACAAATAAAGATGCTGCCCTGCTGTTGACCACCATGGTGTCACTCTGCCACCGGCTGGCCCTGGGCCCTTGCCCACGGTGGCAGTAGGAAGGAGGCTGAGAAGAAAGTCTTGGCTTCGGGAGACGAGCTCATTCATCATGGCTGCCGGCCAGCCCGCCTGTCCCCACTGTCGCTGCCCGGGCGCCTGCAGACCCTCCATATGGCTGCAAGTGGTGCTTTGGGGCCCTGCTGAAATGCTGCCTCTATCTGCATGCCTGGAAGGATGCCCATGGCGAAGCAGAAGTGCAGGGGCACACTTTGTCCCCAGCCCCTGGCAGGGACACTGCCAAGAGCCATCTACTTGCTTAATATTTCTGGAACCCCTCCCTCTCTCCCCATCCTCACCAGCCTGCTGTAGCTCAGCTTGTCAACGTCCCTCCACTGAAATGAAACAAAACACCCTGTACTCCATCACACCGACCACCACCCAGTCTTGCTCTCCTCCACCCTTTCTCCGATGGCAAAATTCCCTGTGGAAAACCCTGGGACTGTCTCTCCTGCCCCCAGGGAAGGTGCACAGAGGGCCCTTCAGAACTAGCCCCTACTTTCCGGTGCTCGCCAGTGGCTCCCTCCCCTTATGCTTCAGCTATGCGAGCGCACTTCATTCTCTTTGATAGAACTGTGTTCTCCAGCCTGCCTGCCTGCCTGTGCTTTCATCTCTCTTTCTGTCACCTGGTTAACTCCAGCGAGCCTCCAGGTCACGGTAAACAGCCATTGTTCCTTGACCCCTAATACCTGACTACAATCATAGCAGTTCTCATGCTGCATGAAAATTGTCTGTAGAACTGTTTGTCCCCCAGCTACCGTCACCTCCTTGCAGTCTTGTTTATTGTTTTATTTATTCTCAGCCTGTAGATGGCTCAATCTTTTGTTAAACGAATGAATGAAGTATGCTCATCAATCACGGGTAGTAAATTGGCCACTGCTCCGGGAGGATTCAGGAAGGGCCGACATCGCCATGGAATGAGGTCAAGTCTCTGGAAGCACATTTAGGCCAATG
The DNA here is from genome assembly GCA_028533065.1 of Trachops cirrhosus. NCBI lineage: Eukaryota > Metazoa > Chordata > Mammalia > Chiroptera > Phyllostomidae > Trachops > Trachops cirrhosus. The sequence goes on from CM052551.1 coordinate 29,262,765, forward strand.
CGCTTGTCTTTACTTCAGCAATATTGCCACCACCCACTCTATGCACAGATGGTGGACATAGCATGTATTTCAGTACATCGGCAAAGAGCTAAAAACGATGTCCTGAGATGTAGGCTCAAAGTAAAGTCTATTTGCTACCTGGAAATACCTGTGATGTGCCTTATATATCTTAGGCTTTCGATAAATGTTTAGGAAAAAACAGAATACTATACCCAAGTGAATAAGCCTCTGCTCTCCTTCCCACTGGAATAATACAGCTCAAGTCAACCCTCAAGGTTTTCCTGACTGAAGTCCTCTCCAGAAAGTTCTGGCCCAAAGTTACAGGTGTGCCCCATGTATTTGCCTCTCGGGGAGTTAGAGATGAGGGTTACTTTTCCTGTCTCCAAGTGGTGAAGCATCGAGATAAAGAAAAAGCAAAACTGCTCCTTGGGGCCGACACGGAACTGGACTCACTCCAAATGCTGTTCTCTCCTCCTCCCCACCCCTGAGAGGGAACACAGCTGTGCCAGGCGTACCCGGCCTGTGAGGGCAGCGAGCTGCAGTCAGCATGGAAAAGCTATGGCAGGTGAGCAGGTCCCTTGTCTTGTGATCTCTTCATGTACCTGACCAAGAAACATGCACTTATAAGCCCAACTCGTGGCCTCTAAGGAACCGTGGAAAGTCAGCAGGCACCAGCAAGTACTTTTCTCATTAATATGTGTAATTAAGGTCATTAAGTTCTTAATGTGAGAACATTCAATGGAGAATATTAAAATAATGAGATAACTGCTTTGCAAGAAGCCCGATTAAAGGGGGGAAGCTCAGCTGAGCGAGCCCTGCTAAGGGGTGACCTCACAGAAACCTCCACATGGTGCAGAAGGAGAGCATCCTTCTTGGGCTTCTGTGCCTGCTCACTCCCCAGCCCCTCCCCAGGCCTCCCCTCACCATACCTCCACCAATCAGGGCCTCCGTCTCTGGTAGACTCGCAGCTGGAGAGGAAGGGTTGATAAACTCAGCAGAAGATGTGGAGAAATTCTCTTTGGGGCATGTTATTCAATGGATCCCAAAGGCCAGTGGTATGAATAAGGGAATAATACAGGCCATGTCACAACAAGAGAGGGCTCTGCAGCCCGCTGCATGGGGAGAGCGACATGCCATGGACCTCTACACCATTTTTGGAAGAAGAGCTAGGATGGGTTGATTTTCAAAAGTGGTCGAAAGTGGTTCACGAGGCAATACCCACATCTCTCTCTGGGGTGCATATATAAAGGATGAGAAAGGAATAGTAATAATAATAGTTATTAATAACTCCAGTATTTATTTATTTGGCCCTTACCACATGCCTGGCTCCATGTCAGGGATTCACAGACAGTATGTCCAAGCCTCACACGACCCTGTCAGGTAACCATCATCATCTCTACCTTACACATGATGACACTGAGGCTCAGAGGTCACCCTTGGCTTTGGGAACAAGCCACAGAGACAGTGAGTGGCTAAGGGAAGACGACAAATACAGAGGAACATCCATATTGCCTATTTTCATCAGAGGATCTACCCCACCTTGACCTTCTTCACAACTCCCCACAATTTCAGCCCTTATAGAGAAGGACACAGGGGCAAAGAATTGGCAGAAACGAGACACAGAGGCCCACCTTGAAAACTGAGTGTCCTCCAGGGATCTGGCATAGGGTGTGTCTTTAATATACTGAAGGTCTGCAGTTAGACTCCCTGCAGCTCCTCCACTTCCTTGCTGTGCCTCTATTTTCATATCTATACAATGGGAATGATGATTAAAGAGCTCAGTATGAGTTAAGGGTACGTGGCCCAGAATAAGTGCTCAGTGAATCTTAGCTCTCACTATCACCATCAACATTGTCAACTTCCTGACTGATCCAAACACAGAAAAGCAAGACAAGCTGGCACTGCTGAGCTTCTACACTCAGAGCACCAGCGGGCCAACCACTCTCTCACACTGACCACGATCCAAGCAGCCAATGGAGACATCTCCCCAAAGCAGAGCACAGTCAGTTACTAAGGCTTCAGGTCCTGACAGGGGCCCCTGAGTCCAGTGACCTGAGATTACTGCTAAAAGTAATGTTCGTGTGGACATACCGAGCAAAGGAGCTCTCTGTGTGAGCCTCATGTCTTTCGACTCAGGGAAAAAAGGACAAGGTGGAGCTGGCCTAGCATGTCCTTGTTCTCAGTGGGGTTCCCAAAGGTGCAGGTGTGGGTGCTAAGGGAACACCTCAGACTTAGGTGTAAACTCTGGTTCTTCCACTCAGAGCTGTGTCGTGTCACGTAAACTGGTCAGCCACCCCGAGTCTCACTTCCTCAACCACGATACTCGTGACATAATGTCTACAATGCAAATTCATTCATTCATTCATTCATTCACTCTCAGTCTCTGCTGGTGTCAGGGTCTCAGGGAAGGAGCTGGATGAAGGGCGATATGGGTGGTAAGTGCAGTCAGGTCTGAACTCCGAGCGGTAGAGGGTCATGAGTACCATTTTCAGCTAGACCAGTTGTGGAAAGGTCAGCCTGTGACTTCATGCGAGTCCTCTTCCTGCCCCAAGACTCATGTGTGGCTTCTAAACCTGAAGACTAGAAACAGCCAGGTCTCCAATGCTGAGTGGACTGTGAAAAGCAGGTCTACTCATTTATATGGGGTGAGCAGCAGCCATTTTTCACTGCCAGACCATTGTGGAGGACACAGTGCCAGGGGACAGAAGGGGACAGAATGATAAGATGCTGCAGGTCTGATATCACTGTTCGACACTGCATTTCTCCTCTGAGACTCAGGTAACACTTAGGAGCACCCATAGGAGACCAGTGCTGATTGTCACTCCACACAATGACAGTCGTGGCTCCAGCTTTCAGCAGTACCCCCTGGAAAATTAAGAGATTGTCATAACTACTTCCCATGCCTCCTTTTGCTACTTGGAGATAAGAGACACCCAGTGGGTGAAATTCATAAAAGTGTTTCTAGCTACTGTATTCATAATGAAGTCGTGGATAGATGAGCTATATGTGTTGCTATTAATTCAGTGCTTTAGCTCACATTTGCTCTGATTCGCCCACTGACAGATTTAGGAAAATGCCCTGCAAGTTTCTGAAGACACGGTCATGGAGTTGGGGGATGGGAGGAGTGGTTCTAGAGTGAGCACTGCTTTTACAAGATGCAACGTGAAGGAACGATTAAATGGACCAGAATCCCCCCAAACTGATGACATGTGGATCAAATCTGTGGATGACTTGAAGCTAAGGAAGTAATACCCAAGAGGGTAGATTAAAGACCACAATCCGTAACTATGGCAAAAGCACAAGCAACAAAGGAAAAAAACATATTTAAATTGAACTGTGTCAAAATTTACAGCTTTGTGCAAAGGACACTATTAAGAAAGTAAAGAGGAACCCACAGAATAGAAGAGAACATTTGGAAATCGTGTATCTCACATACAATAAAAAATCAGAACTAAATATAAAATGGTAACTCGGTCCAAGCTCCATCCAGTCACCTGGGAACAAAAAGGCTTGGATTTACTTCCAGGTGAGGCCCCAGGGGTCGCTCGGGCCAGAGAGGTGCAGGGAACCAAGGCCACTTCCCAGGTCTAATAACACCTGCAAGCAGCAGAACAATGGCCTTCAAGTGCCAAGAAATTGTACCCAGTGGGGAACAGCTTGACCTAATGGTAATCATGGAGTTGGGTCCAAACAGCCAGTTGCTAAAGTGAAGAATGGTAGAAATATGGTTTCTCCATGTGTCAATGATTGCCAAGAACAAGCTTCATCTGGGAACATTGGTCGAGGGTGAGATTCTGTGAGCGGAGCAGGAAAAGGAGAGGACAGCACCACACGGTGTCTTCTAGACCAAACTCGAGGGAATCCAAGTCAGGGTCTAAGAAAAGAGACTAGGATTTTTTTAAAAAAGCAAGTCAAATGGAAGTGCTCTATTCTGGAAGCATGAAGTGATAGCACTCTGTCCTGGTGCCAGAGTTTAGCTCGGGGAGGCGGGGAGAGGGGGAGAGCATGTCCTCCCGCACTGGAGCAAAGTACAGAGCCTCTGCATGTCACTGTGGGTGACATGGGAGGAGGAACACCAGCACTTCGGTGAAGGAAAGGATCTACAGCCCAGCAGGGTAGGGGGTCACAGTGGGAAACCATGTGGTACATGATAGGAGTGGCCAGGGAAGGAAAGCAGACACTACCAGGTGGATGAAGAGGGCAGCAACGGTCACTCCCCAGTCAACATGAGACATCACTATTACCCCTTAAACCACAAATTGGGTTCTAATGATCGGGCTGGGAAGCAATGGAAAAAGGAATCACTGTTTTGTTGGTACTGCTGTGACTTTGTTCCGTGACTATGTTCCCAGATTGATGCAGCCAAGGGAAATAGGGAAACATTTGGATAAATGCCAAATCATAAACTTGGATCCAAAAAGCTAACTAAAAAAGCATAAGATGGTAAAAACATGGTTCCCAGTAGAACCTATGAAATAACTTAGGACTTCTAGTTGGGAGCCAGTTGAATTTTAATCAACACCATGACACTATGACACTACTACTATGAGGTAGTAGTCAAAAATACAAGCTTGAATTATGAGAGGCCTGGAAAGATGTATAGATGTGGTGAGTGGTGGAAAGTGTTCAAACCTTGGAAGATTGGGGGTTTTGGAGATGTGAGTCCTTTTCTGGCTCTGTCACTAACTAGTTGAGTCACCTCTTCTATCTGGGCCTCACCTTTTTACCTCCATGATGACACTGTTAGGACCGGTGGTCTCTAAGACCCCTTGTAGTCCTATGGCTCTTTCAATCTATGAATGCGAATTCAAAATGTGGGAAGTGATGATCTCATTTGAACACCAACTCCTGGGGGGCATTCAAACTTCAGGGAAGGATTCAAAGATCTAGTGAGTAGGTGACCCTGATGACATTTGAGGTCCTCCTTAATTCCAAAATTCTGTGAGTGCCCATGAGATCATTGGAGCTCTGGTTAACTATCACAGAAAAAGAATGGCTGATTATCCATCTGTCTTCACACCATCTCTAAGTGGTAGGCCGGTGAGCACAGAGCAGAGGTTTAATAAAATTTGTGGAAGATTGGGGAGAAAAGCCAAGATAGTAGGCTTAAATCCCACATTCCACCGTATGTCCCAAAAGTTCTTTGCTCAGAAGCTCGCCTCCCTTCCACTTGTTAAGGTGCTGGATTTCAGCCAATGCCTTCGTGCTGGCCTGTGAGCACAGTTCCTGTAATTAAACATCTGAGTTTCCCAGGAGAAAAGGAGTCAAAAAGAAAACCGGGAAAGAACCTCTGGCTGCTTCTGCCTCTTTCCCCACCATCTTGCTTGGCCTGCCAAGTAGTGCCATGGGCCTGAGACCTCTCTCGTTTTTGTTGTCCCCACAAAGCTGTAGTCAGCCTGCTGTCCTCTACAAAGCTGAACATTTGTGCCCTGTTTTGTAGGGATGCTTTAGAGTTCACTGTTGTTTCTCTAACGGATGCATTCTGCTTCCCCGGGAGCTTGAAGAAGGGATCTGGACTCAGTTACGAAGGTATGACCCGGAAGAGGGACCCCTCCCCTGCTCTAGCTTTGCCACCCGTACTTTAGCCCACCCAGATCCTCTGCCCACCCCACCTGCCCACCCCCAAGGAAGAACAAAGGTCACTCTTCTGAGCAGGGTTAGCCCTACAAGCAGGGAACCTGCAGCTCTACAGAGCTCACTGGTGATTTTCGACATATTTGGTTTTCTTTCTAAGCCTCCTGCTCTTTCATTTTGTTCTTCCTACCAAGACCTCTCTCCTTGTCAAGCTTTCTTGCGACAACAGTGGTTTATTTTATCACCACGTAGCTATGATTCAGAGCCAGGCCTCTAGCTGATGAGAGCTAAAATTATTCTCACACACGCACAGAGGACCACAACGGGGAAAAGTGAAAATGGAAACATTTTTCGAGTCCGCAAAGTCACTATCAGGTGAGGATTTATGGAGTCAACCCTGAAAGCTCTGAGTTTTCCAGCATCCTCACCAGAAGATTTTCATCTTGATGATCAGTTCCACAAACAAACCCACATCAAGCTCCTCTGTACGTAAAGCATCACGCTGTCCCTGTGCCATCACCACCTTCGCACACACTATCCCCTTCCTGTAACCGGCCCCCTGCCCTCCAGCCAGTGCCTGCCAAAGTCCCAGGCTGAACTGTTGAACAAGCAATGCAGACCAAGGGTGCCAGAGTGCCTGGCACATGGCAGACATTCAAATAATGTTTATGAAATAAACAAAGAGGTACTCGGGTGAACTGTTGATTGATTGAGGTTCTGGGGAACTGGCAGGTGAACCTAACATTTGTTTTCTCAGGGACCATAGTCACTGATGTAGTTTTAGAAAATATTTCCCTGGTGGGCATTCCTCTTCTCAGCAATTTTAAAGAAGGAAAGGAAAATTATTTTCTCTCTGTGTGATTTCTCACTAGCTATCTGTAATTGTCAGCCTAGAGGTTGAGAGCCACAACAAAGGCTTGAAAAGAAGCACCTTGATCCTTGGCTGGTGTGGCTCAGTGGATTGAGCACCGGCCTACAAACCAAAGGGCCACCGGTTTGATTCCCAGTCAGGGCACATGCCTGGGTGGCAGGCCAGGTCCCCAGGAGGAAGCACATGAGAGGCAACCACACATTTATGTTTCTCTCCTTCTCTTTCTGTTTCTTTCCCCTTCTCTCTAAAAATAAATAAAATCTTTTTTAAAAAAGAAGCAGCTCAAAAAGAGTGAAATTGGATTAATCAAGTTCCTTTCATGAAAATAGAATGGAGGTTTTAACCACTCTTCCTTCTCCCACCTTCACCTCTTCTCATCAAAGTCTCTCGTCAAAGTCTGGGGACATCCCACAAAGGGACCAGCTGCCACAATCTACTGGTTTAACTTGGGGTGGGCGGCCACCAGTAGCAGCTGCCGTCAAAGTGACCTGGAAGAGCAGGGAGAGCACCTAACTGAGAGTACAGATGACAGGAACTTCAGCCCAGCTCTGCACCTACTGTATTTTGCCAAGTATGATGAGCACTTTTTGCCCAAATTTTTGAGGGGAAAAATAAGGATGTGCATTATACATAAGTAGTACTAATTCTGTAGCTATATAAAAAATTTTCAATTCTTTTATTTATGCTTAAGCATTAAAAGTGTAACTCTAGAAAGCAATAATGATATCAGGATGCAAAATAATACTCTGGAATAGGATAATCAGTTTTGTTTCTAAATATAAATAAATAATAAATTGAATTTAAAAATGAAAACAAAAGATTTTTTTCCCCGAAAGTTCGGGCCAAAAATGTGAGTGTGTATTATACACGGGAGTGCACTATACAGGGCGATTTACGGTAACTAGCTGCGCAACCTCCAGCACATTGCGGCAGGTCCTGGAATGATGTCAATTTGTTCAATGTCATTTCATTATAACGTCTACGAGATGCCATAGGAACTTAACTCTCGTTTATACCAATGAGCCTACAGTAATACTATTTTCATCATTATATGTCATTTTGCTTAAAGTTGCAAAATCTATCAATGGCGTTAGGTGAGGACTTACTCTACTCCACAATTTTCTCATCTAAACAAATGGAAGAATACTACCTATCCCATAAAGTATTCAGAGTTTCTAAGAAGACAGACAGAGATACAAAATAGAAACAAAAGATTTGATGATAGAAACATCTCTAAATGACAATTTCTATTTGGATGAAAATTACATTTTAAAAAGGAATTTTGCAAATGCCGTGGATACCTGTAAGGTCAGAGATAATACCCCTCATCCAGCAGCTTCCCACTGGCAGAGTTTTCTAACATCTAAAATGTGGCTGTAAATTATTCTGCCCGGTGAAGCAATCCAGCTACGAACAAGGAAAATGCCTTCCCACAAGACACATAATCAGACATCTGTCACTACAGCTATCATTCAAAGTAATAGAGAAGGCTTCCAGGAAAACAGCCCTTCTCTTCAATCTTTCTGCGGCCCCCTTCTTTCCCTGCCGCCCCCACCCCCCAACACCACCCACACGGCAGAGAACATGCGCCACTCCCACATCCCAAAACAATCAGCAAGGAAAGCAACAAAATGACGTAAAACTTTGAGGGCACATAAACTTGGCTCAAAACCCAATTCGACCCCCACTCATCCTGTGACCTTGGGTAAGTTACTTTGTGTCTCTAAACCTCAGTTTCCCTATCTGCAAAACAGGGACATAAAGCCTATTATACGGTTGTTGGGTAAGGAAAAGTTCCCAGCATGTCTTGGGTGCTCAGCACATGTGTATTTCTAGCTCCTTCCCTCCAGGGAGTGGGCCACTCTCCCTCCCTTTGGTACTGTTTCCTGCTCAGTGAAGACCCTGCCAGTCAGGCCGGGACAACGATGCCTGGGAGGCCTCCCTGACCACATGAAATGACTTTCTCTTCCTTTAAGAGCTTCCCTTAGCCTGCTTTGCAGTCAGGCCATTGTTTTAAGAAGCATTATATCTAGGGAAACTCACATCCGGATATACGTATATTTAATCACCTATACATTAAACGTACCTGATGTAATGTACATCAGTAATGTACCTGATGTTTTATGTAGGTTCAAATTCCCTACATAGGGAACCACACCCAATGATTTTGAAGAACATCATTTTAAAGATTATTTATTTATTTATTTACTTACTTATTTCTAGAGAAGGGAAGGGATGGAGAAAGAGAGGGAGAGGGAAAGGGAAACATCAGTATGCGGTTGCCTCTAGCACGCCCTCCACTGGGGACCTGACCCACAACCCAGGCATGTGCCCTGACTGGAAATCAAACTGGTGACCCTTCGGTTCACAGGCCAGCACTCAATCCACTGAGCCACAGCAGTCAGGGCTCATTGTCTGATGAGTCCTAGAAACACGCTATAAGAGGAAATGGAGGGGCAGGTGAGAGCTACCACTGGTTGAACACCCCAGAGGTGTGAAGCTCTGCGCTACGAACCCTGCACAGGAACTGAGCACGTGACCACCCAGAATAAAGACTAGATTTCCCAGTATCCTTTGCAGCTAGGTGTGGCCAGGCTACCAAGTTCTAGCCCATGTGATATAAATAAAGGTAATATGATAATTTCCTAGCCTTGTTCTCAAGATGAAAGAATTCAGCCAGCCTTCCTCTTCCCTTTCTTTCTGCTTTCTGGAAAAAGAGCATATAGCTGAACCTGGAACAGCCACATTGCACCCAGATATGGAAGTCATGTGCCGAAGACAGCAAGACGCCTGCATCTCTGATGACTGCAGAGCAGCCAGACCAACCCTCAACTTTCAGGAAACTTATGCCTTGTTGATGCTGCTATTACTCTCTGCCTCTGCCCAGCAGCAGAACACTATGTCCTAACAAATAAAGAAGCGTGGCCAATAACGCTGCAGGCCAGCTCCAGAACTCCAGCGCCTTCTCAATTGCTCAGATTCAAGAAGTCCATAAACATGTATTGAGCAGCTACCACGTGTCTAAGGTCTCCTAAGTGTATCTTTTCCACCTCCTGGAAGATGTGCCCCATATCATTTTTGAAAACCCAGTATACTGGTATGGAATGCAAAAAGACATATTCAGCAAAAGTGAAATGAGAAGAATGAGAAATATTTAAATAAGATCATGAAGGAGGCAGAGAAAAGTTCAGTGTCTTGCAAATAATCTAAGTGGAAGGGAAACCACAAAGCATACTCCAAGTGGGTGAGGGAGTGGGGTCAAAGGCCCAAGGTTACAGGTCGCTAGTGTCCCTTCCCCCAGGAGAGAAGATGATGTAAGCAAACCACGAGGGGTGGGCCCACTACTCTCTGGGAGCTCCCAGGCCTGGGATGGGGGTGGGGGGCTGGCTGAAGCATTGATCTAGCCCAGCAGGAGGACAAGAGGAGGGGTTCTTCTGGGCTAAAGGGATGCTCCCAAGAGTCCCTTCAGCACTGACATCCTGCTCTGATGTGAAGGGGCTGAGGTGGGAAGGACTGGGAAGAAAAAAATGAGTTCGAAGAGGCAGGCATCATGCAGTGCTGAGGTAGGAGACCAAATGCTCAGTGTTCGGGGGGCTGTCTGGAGTAGGAGTGCAATGTCTAGACTCCCCGCCATTGTCAGAGAGAAAGAAAATAAGTGGGGCTTAATTATTATGACAGGATGACAGCAGTGACATTATGAAGAGAGAATCAGAAAAGTGCAAAGCTTATTTTAAAAAAGTGAAAATGTCTCTTCACCATGAAATTCTCCCTGGAGAGCTCCCCAAGACAGGGTCGTGTCCCTAACCTGAGATCAAGACCTCCCAGACACAGGAACTCTTCCCCCTGACAGTCCCTCCTTCCGTAAGGATCCCTCAGAGGCCAGGGGAGGCCGGGCCCACCACGAGGGCTCCATCTCTGGGCCTGAGTCACTGGCTGGTGGGGGCAGGGCCTATCTCTGTCCTTCCCACAGATCCCACCACCATCAGACCACAGACGCCCTGAGAGCGCCACCCACAGTGTTAGTCTCCAAATCCTTAGCACATAGTAGGGGGCTGTTGGGGAGGCTCTCAGTATGTGCCTTTTAAAAAGGGGGACATCCTCTCCCTGGTGTCACACAGAGGGCGAGAGCAGCCTTGTGCTTCACTCAGTATCAGCAACACACAGGAAATGTGCAAAAAGTTGTAAGGAGTCCGCTCACAGGGGACTCCAGAGACCACTGGAGACCCCATGAGGGCAGGGAGATCAAGCAGGGGCTGGCTTGTCCCTAGCCCAGGACAAGACCCCACAGTGGAAGTTAGACATAAAACCAGGTATTTGGAGACACTGTAGATCGACAACACCCACAGCTTATCACAAAAACTCATTTTAGCCAATACTTTCCACCTCAGAGAGATAGAAAAAATGAAAATACTTAGTTTTCCTGCTTCCTCACATCCTCTGGGGAATTAGTCAAGTCATAATGAGATATTCAGGCTGGAGAGCAGACAGGAGAAGCAACAGAAGGCTCCTGGATAACCTACATTGTGGCTAATACACTGCAACAGAATAGCCAAGAAATAACATTACCAACACATGTAAAATTCAATGCAAAGAGGAAAAACACCACAAAATGCAATCAGGACTTCAAAAGCAAACTGGCTTTGTGTCTCTCCAAGCCCCTGAAGGCCTGACTGCCAGGGTGACGGGGAGAGAGAGGCTCTGGCACCGTGGCATGCCACAGGATTGGTCAGTGCTGCCGGTCGGTCGCCAGAGGTGCCGATTCTGGGGCCAGTCCAATCCCGTGAGCCATGCAGTAAGGACATAGGTGTGCACGTGTCCCCACACAGGCAGAGCAAGATAAAAGAGGACCCCACAAATCTGGTAAGACATCAGCACTTGTCCCAAACAAGGGCTGTTTGGAATGAAAGTGAGTTTACAAGGCTGACTGCTACCACATTACACAGAGTGCAATGACTTTGTTGTTAGTACAAGAATTTGTCAGACATGTCACGAGGAAAGTGGAACAGCTATAACTGTGACAGGTTGCTGAAAAAATGGCTGGTTTCTGGAACACCTGGTCCCCCAAGTCTGTACCATAATCTTGTTCTTAAATGAAAACAACAATAAACAAGCACACGAAAAGTTTCCAGTGCAGAACTGCTGGCTTGTTAATGTTTATGGAGAGAATTTTCCAAGTGTTGGTATGTCAGCTGGAGAAGCTGGTGGACTCTGTTCTCAGAGCACATTAGCACAGGGGGGTCCATAGAGGAGCCAGCCTTCTAACCCAGGGAGGCCTGAGGCCGACCCTGTCTCTCCTGCTTACCAGCCTCACATTCCTGGGAAAGTGAGTCAGCTTCTCTGAGCTTCCATTCCTTGTAACATGGAGAAGATAACCTCTCAGGTATAGAAGTCCTATGGGCAGCAGAAATCGTGTGTAGAGTACTTGGCACAGCGACTAACAAATAACCGTTCAGGAAATGGTGTCACCGTTAAGCAGACTTGCCTTCTAAACATCAGACTTGGCGGCAGAGGCAACTACCCAGTATTACCCTTTATTTAAAGGAATGGAAACAATGCCCGGCTCTGAGAGGGTGGGGAGAGAAAAGAAGTGGAAATAATTGTTTGAGGTTTTCCTGGGAGTCCATACCCAGGGAATTATGCTCTCTGTGGAAGAACAGTTTTGGAAAAACACGCTGCCTGTCTTTATTATAGGCCCACCAGAACTATTTTCTTTTTTTCTTTCACGCCAGGTAAGAAGTTGCAAGTAACTCTCGTATTTGAAAACCCTTGGGGAGCCCATGAAATGGGGCCCATTTCCTAACCGACTCTTAACAAATTTTCTGTAATGGATATTATGAGATATTTCAATTGGCAGAGTGTCTCATCTCTCCCTCTAAGGGGCAGAAATTGTGGCCTGAGCACACTGCATCTGGTTGTTTAGCTGATGCCCCCAAACTCGCGAAATTGCTGCAAGTGTTGCTTAGAAAACTGGTACTTTTAAGGCTGAAATAGTTCTAGAAGAGCAAAGGTCTTAAGTCCTTTCACACGACAGGAGAAAGCACCTCAAGTTCTAATTAAGCTAAAGCAATTAGCTACCCACAGACACTTAACACTCTCTCCCATGGTCAGGCAATCATCTCTATTAAAACCCATGTTAGAGTAAGAAGCAAACCCCAAAGCTCCATCAGTACACACTTCCCATGAACCAATGACCCCTTAGACACATTGAGTAAATGCTCAGAGGCGAGCTCTGTGCCTTGACCGGAGAACTTTTGCAATAGGACTGCATCAAGCATGATGACGTGCTTGCCAAAAAGGAGGAAGCTGGCTGCAAATGTGACTGTTTGGGGTGGAATCCAACTATAGGAGAGGGCACTGAATCTCTGCCGGGTTGGACAAAGCAAGACAAACTGAAGCCTCAGGTGTCTCTGGTCTTAGCATTCCCTGATTGGTTTAACAAGAAATGCATCAACTCCACCCTGAGGACTACACCAAACAAAAGGGTTTCTGCCTGCTGGGCCCAGAATCCAGCTTCATCGTGTGAGACCAGACTACTATCCAAATGGATGCCTCATGGGAGGACTGTCCTCTCCCACGTTACAATTTGTCACTGATATGCACTTGGTATACTTGGCAGGTTCACCATGAGTCCAATCCACTCAAGTTAATGTGCTTTCCCCAGCCCTGTTGGGCCCACTCCTCCCCTATGGGTCCCTTTAGTGAAGGTAGCCCATTGTTTTCAGCCTAAGACCATTGTCAATAACAAATAGCTCCTCAATGGTCAGTGGGTAAGTGTAAGTTATTGAGATTTTAGTACCTTCCTCAAGAACTAGGGTAGTTTTTGTTTTTCAGTCCAGTCAACTTAATCCAATAACCTATCACTTTTCAATTGAACAAAAGCCCTTTTTTTGCATTGTTTTATTTTGGGTTTAGATGTCTTTGGACTTGGAACATTCCTTAACCATTAAGTAGACATCAACAATATTGATCTAGATCAGCACTGTCCAACAGAAATAAAATGTGAAATTCTCCTAGGAGCCACATTAAAAGGGCAAAAAGAAATATGAAATTGATTGTAATAGAATATTTTATTTAACCCACTATATCAAAAATATTATTGTTTAATGCATAATCAATATGAAAGTTAATTAATGAGATACTTCACATCCTCTTTTTCTACTTTCTCTTTTTGGTACCATGCTGAATTGTGCAGATCCAGAACTAAGCTTAAATTGACCTGGAGAGACTTCCACAATTCACTGTTCTATGAACAAGCAGTTTACCAAATAGAATGTGTAGCATACATATTTAACTTATAAAAATCTATCTCTATGTGTTCAGATATGGATAGAAAATAATCTTTAAAGGAGAAACCAAAAGGTAATGATAGTTACCTCTGACAAGGAGACAGATGGCCTTTCTTTTCTACTTTGTGCTTTTTTAGTATTTTCTAAGTGTCTTTGCAGTAAACATGTACTTTTTTAATTATCAGGAAAACTATAAAGCTGGTCTTTAAAAAAAAGCTGGTCTTTTAAAAAAATGTCTCCCGCATTTTCGGGTTTTACACCCCTGATCCTGTAGGCACGGTAGCCACTACCCTATCTCCATCTCTAAGAGAACAGAGGACCAAAAACAATGCCTCCCGCCTCAGTCCCCAGTACTTACAGCCAATCATCATGATAGCCACTGCAAAGATCTTCTCAATGTCTGTGGATGGGGCGATGTTTCCAAAGCCCACGCTGGTGAGGCTGGTCATGGTGAAATACAACGAGGAGATGTAGACAGAATTCTTGCTGGGACCACCTTCCCACTTCCCTGAGCCAGACCCATTAAACTGGTAAGGGGTGCCAATGTCCATCGCCAGCTGGTAGAGCCAGCTGTTGTTGCGGATGGTCTTGGTGTCCTCATCGAAGATCTCATAGTCCCCGATGCTGTACCAAATGCAGGCCATCCAGTGAGCAGCCAGTCCGAACACACACACCAGTAGGACCAGCACAGCAGCTCCGTATTCAATGTAGTGGTCCAGTTTACGGGCCACTCGCCCCAGACGGAGCAGCCGGACGACTTTCAGAGAGCTGAACAGGCTGCTGATGCCCTGGGAGAAAGGAGCACAGAGTCAGGGCCAAGAACCACACACACCAGTCCTTCACGTCCCCTTCTCTGCTCCCCACCAGGCTGTTTCCTTCAGCCTAGTGAGTTTCCACGAGATGCAGTATTAACCCAACACTTAAAAATTGTTTTAACGTAAGTCATGATATGGAAAAATGCTCATATATATTTGTGCACTCATTCACAATAAAATTAGAATTTTATTCCAAGGTGTATGGGATGGAGATTTCCATTAACTTTTTGCCTACTTCCATTACAAAGAAAAAAAAAGGAAACAAGCCAAATAAAATCAGAAATTTAATCTAATTATATTATGCAGCACTACACAAATAAATATGAGCATTTTTCCATGTCATGAGTTATTTTAAAACAATTTTAAGGGTTGTGTAATATTTCATATTAAGTAATATGAAATATTTTAAGAGTTGCATAGCATTTATTTCATACGGTATAATCTTTCATTCCAATTATATTGTGCACAAGTATACAAATAGTTATATGTTGAAAAATGGTCAGAAACACACAGGAGAAGACATAAAACACTACTGATGGTTATCACTGCGTTGTCAAGATAGGGAATTACAGGAAATTTTTTGTTATATTTGTATACATTTTTGTTATATATATATTTACTTAATTTTTATGACTGAAATTACTTTCATAATTAGAAAAATATATTTAAAAACAGTTTTTTAAGATAAAAATGAATTCAAGTAATAGCTAAGAAAAACTGAGATCCTGTTTTCTCAGAAAAATGACAAATTCTTGGAATGCAACATCCCTTCCAGTCTTTTAGGTCCCTAAAAGACTCTGTGGAACACCCTCTTCCCTCCAGTGAACTTGAACCATACTGAAATGTGGATGAAAAAAGAAACCTCTGGAATCAGCCACTGAAACTCTGGGGATGTTTGTTACAGCAGCTGTGTCCTTGGCCTTCCCCAACGTGTGAGCACACAAACCATATGCAGTACAGCGTTGTCAAGAAGGAACAGAGGATCAGGAGTCTACCCAAATTATTTTTGTTAGGACGAGCATGGGGGAGTTTTGTAGCCACAATACATACAACAGAAAAAAATCATTTCTTTTCCAACATATACCAGCACATGGATAATAATGGATTTTTCTAAGCCAAGGGTCAATTCATCCAAACTGACAACCTTGACAAAATGGACCTTTGGCACGTCTAGTACTCCTCCCTGAGTCCCCTTTTCCCTCCATGAACTTTTCTCCAAAACCTGCCATGCAGGAAAGACTGACAAAATCCCTCATATTAAGATGCAAAAGACTGAGGAGGATAAATGGAAACCTCTCTCCACAGGGCATTTGCATTTTAACAGAGGAAAACTAACTTCCAATAATGGAATTTAAAAAGCACCAACAGCCTGGGTGAAGGAGATATTTTGGGAGGCAAAGGGGCCTTTTTGATGACTCAGACATCAAACACTTGTAAGCTGCCACCTACCCTCCACCTCCTCATAAGGAGGTTCCTGAAGTCATCTTTCAAAGCAGCTCCACTCTGAAGCAGAGCTTCCTGCCCAAGCCCAAACTGCCTTGTCATTTTTCCTCACTCAGATTCGGTTCAAAGCACCATGCCAGAGAACCTGCTACGTACTCCTGTGCTAATGCTATGGGGAGAGAGACAATAGAATGATGCTGTCTTTGTCTTCTCTCTCACTATTGTATCTCCAGTGCCTGGCCCATGGAAGATACTTAATAGAAAGAAAGGAGGGAGGAAGCAAAAGCATAATAACCAGTGAAAGAGGCACGATATGATTAGCTGAAAGATACTTCTACTAAGAGTCATAGAACTTGAGAGCTGACAGGGGGCATAGAAGTCCAGCTCCTCTGAGTCCAGCAAGATCTCCTCGAGTGCCCTTAAAAAATAGTCATTCCAGCTCTCCTTAACTACTACTTGAAGATCCCATTCTGTGGCAGTTAATAATGGAGCTGAACAATTGGGCCCCATCACCTTTCTTACTGCTCACCCGTATTGCAACCCTTCTCCATTCTCCCTCCCTTCCCAATGGCCACCACAACACATGGCAACTACTACCCAAAGGCCATGCTAACCCTTGGCCATACACACCAGTTGTCTCAAGCATCCCACACAGTAGATGCACACTTGCATCTCTTTGCCCTCTCAAACTGGCCCCTCAGTCCAGAATGTTGGAGCTGAACGCGTGGGCTTCCCTGTTTCCAGCTGGTAGCTAGTCTTTCAGTCCTGCTTCTATGACACTAGTAGTCTTTCAGGTCTGCCACTAAAGCCCTCCATGACTCCCCTGTAGTCCCAACCAATCACTCACTCCTCCAAATGCCCATGGTAATCTATATCTATTACCACTTAAACACATTGCTTTGCTTTATAGTTTTCTAACTACATCTTCCTGAAGACTGGACTCACTTGGTATTCATTTTAGAAGCCTCCTGTATTGGGTTGAATAGTATCCCATGTCTTTTCCAGACCCTCAGAATGTGCCCTCATTTGTAAATAGGGTCATTGAAGGTACAGTTAGTTAAGATGGGGTCATACACTGGGCCCTTAATCCAGTATGACTGGTATTCTTATAAGAAGAGAAAAAGTAGACACAGGGAGAGAGCCCCATGTGCTTACCAGTGATGTGATTCAAGCCAAGGAATGACAAGGATCACTGGCAACACCAGAAGCTAAGAAGGCGGCATGGAACAGAGTCTCTCCTAGAGCCTTCGGAGAGAGCATGGCCTTACTGACACCTTGATTTCAGAACACAGAGCCTCCAGAACTACGACAGAATACATTTCTGTTGTACTAAGTCACCCACTTTGTGGTAGTAATATGTCATGGCACCCTAGGGAACTAATGTACCTACACAGGGTCTAAAGCCAGCACCTTCTCAGAAAGGGTCTCAAACATTTCCTAAACTGAATTAAAGAGTTTGGATTATTAGGGAATTTTTTTTCTCACTTTAAGGAGCCTTTGGAGCAATATAAGACACACACTTCCTCATTGTGTTATTTATCTGTGTTCACACTGATACTCTATTACATAGTTTTGCATAAGTTCTCTCTTATTGCACCAACCACTGGAATTCCAGCTGTTTAAAAGCATTTCAAGCTATTAATTTTTTTCCTTATTTGCCTAAAGTTCAGCATATGCAATAAATAAAACAGAATACTCTAAAGTTTTTTTGAATTTTAGTATAAAAAAGACAATAGCACCATATGGTAGCACATCACATTTTCCCAGAGACTTCTTGTATTAGAAAACCTATCTTGCATTCCAACTGGTTCAAGAGAGTTCTTTATGACAACCTTAAAATTATGAAGAACTAAGAATTTCCAGTTGAGTCAACATGGATGAAGGATGGCAAGACTCCGTGCTGGTCAGCCCATCACCGAGGGCCAACACCTATGCCTGGGAGGAAGCCTTCTGAAACCTAAGTAACCTTAGTTGTGGTGGTATTGATGCAATTCCAGTTGAAATGGGCACTTGATAATGATCAGAATCATTTCTGTGTGAACTATTGAGTTTTACCTATTCATCCAGACTAAATAAATCATTCCATTCACTTGGGCTATATCTTGCCTGTTCAGCTAGCCAGATTCAACAATTTTCTGCTCAATTTTTTTTCTGCCATAGTAATGGAAATGATACTGTCACAGACTGGTAACAATGTGTTATTAAAAATAACTACTCAGTGTTTCAGGCCCTTGAATACTTCCCCCAGGCTTCCAGGCCTGTGTGGAGACATGACAGTCCATAGCAAATTCTGCAGGTAAACTTTTTGATTGCTTTCCACCTCACGTGACTCATGATTACTCCTCTCTGCATCCCCCTCCCTCCTTCCCGTGCTTCCCTCTGAGACTTACTCACAGGGAGAAGTTGTGCCCAGAGGAAGTCCAGTGGTCTGTTATAAGAATTTACTATTTTGTTAACAGAGCTTGGTTTGCTTGTTGTGTTTAAAACAGAGGTGACTTCAAGAACAAATGTTTCATCAACTGCGTAATGGAATAAACTGGCAAACCAGATCTTACTGGAAGTTACTCACTGAAGCTTAAGTATAATTGGCTGCCCTTCAATTGCTTCAAGACTTTACTTTAGGCCTTGTTTAGTTCAATTCAGCAATCATTTCCTGAAAACCTGGTACAGGAAGACATAGCCGAGAACTATTGGTAATAGAAAAACAAGGAAAATGCAGTCTCCTGCCCTCACTTTACCTGCAATCAGGCCACAGAAAAAACATAGCCTGCAGGTGACTACAATGCAGTGGAAACATAAGTGAGCTGCCACTATAAGCGCAGACTTAGCACAGGTCCTGTGGTTGTGCATATTGGGAATATTTTTCCTGTTCATCTAAATGCCTGTTGATCATATTCAGGGAAAGGATGTGGTTACCCAGTAGAAGGGATAGTTTCCGACCTTCCATTTGTTTAATCCAATGATATATACAAAAGGCACATCTGCAGTTTCTGTAGAAAACTGTCATTGAAGGAAGTTTAGAAATATTGCTTAAAACCACCTGCTTTCTTTTTGTTTACAACTCCCACCACCACATAATCAACTGTTGTGATAATATACCATCAGGCTCTTTTGCTTTTTAGAGGAGCTGAAAATTAAAACTGTACCGCTGGCCAATTAAAAACCAAAGGATGCAGAAGAGAGAATCTGGTTTAACAAGCCATGTCTCTGTCTCTCTCAGAGTCCTATCAGGTTTCCTCCTCCCAGGACAATGAAAGGAACCCACGCAGCCTAGCCAGACTGAGTCTCAGCTTGAAAGAAGCGAAAAAGTTGTCTTGTGCCTGCAGCTCTGACACTGATGCAGAATTAGCCATGCCCTTAATATGCTTTAGGCTAATTTGATTTAAATTCTGAGACAACAGCACATCAGGGTCTGGTGCAGGTGAAAACCCCACCGGCTCTTGTGTCTGTACGAGCCTTCGGCACTGGGGCCTGACTAGGGCATTGGCCCACTTATCACTCTGGCCAGAGCTTCAGATGTGAACCAGTGCTGACATTACAAAAGTATCGCCTCAACTAGTAACATCTGAGTAACATCCTAGTAAAACTGGGGCTCCTGACACATGGGATCACACTCTCTACGTAAAGGACGAGAGAGACACAGATCATTCCCTATGCAGTCTAGTTTGGCTTTAAAAGTCACACTTCCTCCTTCCCCAAACATAATCCACTTCAGTCTCATCGTCACCCAAATCCAAGCTTCAAGTAAGAAGGCAGAAGCCCCCACAAGGGCAGCCTCCTGACAAGTCCCAGGAATTTGTGATATGACCTTGAGGCCTCCCTGGGGCTGGCTAGCAAGGAAGGCTTGAGCAGCTGGTTTGGATGTGTGAAAGGCTCCCCAGATTCTGGGGATCCTGGCAGAGCAAAAGGCAGGCACCTGGGAGACTTGGGGAAGGTGTGATGTTTTCACACACTCGGGACTAGCTCACCTGCAAGGATAAGACCCAGGCAGGCCACTGGGAACACTTCTGAGGGGTCACAGGGACTCTGAAGCAGGCTGTGGGGAGTGCTTAACCCCAGGACACTTGCAGGTGTCTGGGCTACTGGACAGACAGACACAAGGAGCGTTGAGAAATGGGTGAGGAGAATCAGACATGGAGAGACAGGATACTCTCAGAAAGGCAGCATGGCCGTAACTTCATGGGTTCCTGCATTCAAGACAGTAAAGACCCCCTTTCAGTTAGAAGGAAGGTCAACATATCAGCTTTAATATGGCCCATGGTTTAACTCTGTCCCATCTTCACAGACAGATCTAAAGCCCTTGAAGCCTCAGCAGTGAGTGGTGATGAGACCACTAATCATTCTAGACTCTTCCATTCCAGGAAGCAACCATCATACACAGAGCTCCACTCTGCTGCCATCTGTTCTCTGAGGATAAGTCCCCATAGGAATGTCCCAAGGCCCAATGATGGCTCCTTTAAGAGGCTTTGGGTAGATATAGTTCTAAACTTTCTGGAAGCAGGCAGAAGTAAGTAAGGACAGTCACCATTCATGTGGCTAAAATAATCAGTAACTACAACTTTGGGGAGTAAGAGAAGCCATAGATAAGAAATTGTCAGGTTGAGCCAGGCCCTGCCTCTGGCACATTCTGATTGCTCTGTGGCCTAGTGACCTCTCTTCACCTGTACAGTGGAGAGGATGCATTGACACAGGGTTAATGTTCACAGAAGTATCAGTTGTTACCGGAGCAGTAGTCACCTTGCTCTCCAGCCAAAAGGGAGATGGAGAGAGAGAGAGAAGAGAGGGGGGAGAGAAAAAGAGAGAGAGAGAGATTATTTGCCCTCAGCGGAAAGGAAGGAAAGGATCTGAAATGTCAAAGAAGTCACCTCTAGGTGAGGGTTAATAAAGATGGGGTAGTGCCCTCTCTGTGGAAAGCTGCCCACAAGCAAGTAAGGGTTTTTGAGCAGAATAGCTGTGTCAGCTGAAGGAGAGCAGGCAGACGGGGCCCCGCCCGTGCTTATGGATGTGCTGACCCCAGGGGTGGGGGAAAGTCAAAGAAAGGCCAAGGACACCTGAAATAATGAAAACTAATAGAATACAATTTACCCCTAGGTGTTTTTATTTCTAGACTCGCTTTAGAAGATCTAGCTCTTCTTTGACTACAGAAATTTGAAATTACTAAAATAACGAGCATGCCATTTATAAGTTTATTTTAATGGAAAAGTTGTATATAGACCCTGACCTATCAACCCCATCCCACCAACTAATAGCAACATTAATTTGTTAAGCATTGGCAATACGCTAAACAGTCCTAACTTAGTCTTACATGCATTGACTGACTTCGTATAACTATCCTATAGGATACATAGTATAATTCTCCCCATTTTATATGAATGCATGCATTTTTAATAAGTTAACTGATGGACAAGCAGCCACAAAGGATGATGAGTTGTGTGTTGATTGCAATCAGATCTTTAAAAACAAGCGAGACTGAACTCCTTTGCGGCTGTTCCAAAGACACAAAGCAGCCCACTGTGTTCCCTCGCTCATTCCATTCCCCCACAGCCCACCTGACTGTGGGAGGAGAGACTGATGAGTCCCACCTTCTCTTCAAGAAGCTAGCAGGCCATATTCATCTACGGCAAGTAGTAGAATGAAAAAGGGAAAAACAAGAGCGGTGGTAGAATAAACAGATAATACTCCTTCCATTGCGTAAAAACTATTGCCATGAAAAAGCTTAGATTCAGCCCTGGGTGGTGTGGCTCAGTGGATTGAGCACCTGCCTGGGAACCAAAGGATCACTGGTTCGATTCCCATTCTAGGGCACAGGCCTGGGTTGCAGGCCAGGTCCCCAGTAGGGGGCGCATGAGAAGCAACCATACATTGATGTTTCCCTCCCTCTCTTTCTCCCTCCCTCCCCTCTCTAAAAATAAATAAATAAATAAAATCTTTTCAAAAAGAAGAAGAAAAAGCTTAGATTCAGATCATGACCTGCGGACAGGCAGAGTGGCATCCAGGACCACCCAGGGCAGCACCTTGTGCGTGGTCCGTGGGAAATCTGTAGATACGGGTTTCCCACACTTACAAGGCCCAGAGACAGGAAGCTGGCTTTTGTTCTTTACTCAAATCACTTCACCTCAGAGGTGAAACAAAATGGGCATAAAAGACTCCCCAGATTCTCAGCCCCACCCCAGGCAAGGCCACTGATGTCCACATTGAGGGAGGGATAGACCCCAAAAGTCAGTGGCCAAGCGGGGACCACTCTGCACATCTCACCTGGTCCATAGAACTATAATGAGGCTGCAGAAAAATAATTCATAGGGACAGCTTTTGGAAAGTTAAAAGCAAAACAAGTGAGTGCTGCTGGTGGTGCCATTATTTAGAAATGGTTTTCAAAGGCTGATACATTCATACACATTCATTTAAATCCCTTCCTGGTGTTACTAGGACACAATCCCATATCTGCAGACCAGAAAGCAGATGGTCAACGGAAGCTGCCAAGGGGTGGGACCACTAAATGGCCCAGATCTAATGGAGGGCTGAGGACATAAGGTTTGGCACAGGAGTCCTGGGATCACAGGACTTTGGATCAGGAGGGGACCCCAGGGATCGTGAAGCCCGTACCCCTCATCTTGTCAATAAGGAAACAAAGGTGCAGGGAGGACTCACTGTGCCTGACACGTGGATTCCCTATCCCCCCTCCCAGCCCTGGTGCCCTCTAACCTACTCTGTCTCTACGAATTTAACTACTCTTCATATAAGTGGAATCATCCAATATTTGTTCTTTTGGGTCTGTCTGGCGTTTTTCATTTAGCGTAATGTTTTCAAAACTTATCCATGCTGTAGCATGCATCAGAATTTTGTTCCTTTTTATGGATGAGTAATATTCCATTGTGTGTATATGCCACATTTTATTGATTTGTTCACCTCCTGATACACAATGGAGATGTTTCCACCTTTGGGCTGTTGTGAATAATGCTGCTATGGACACTGGGTATTGGTTTGAGTCCGCAGACTGGATTATTTCCTAAAAATTCTGTTTTTAAAAAACTCTTACACAGCGTTTACTATGTGCCAGGCACTGCCTGTCCAAGTATGACCCCAGTTCATTCTCACAACCCCTGTAAGATAAGAATTACTATTACCCCCACTGGGCAGAGAAGGAAACACACACAGAAAGGTTAAGTAACTTGTCCAAAGCTGGATTCAAACCCTGATCGCCTGGGACAGGGTGGCTAGGAGGCCAGAGCAGGGACAAGAAAAGCAACAGTTACTATAATAATGAACTTTCCAACGGCTTCCTCCCAGGGTAGGAGCTGCAGCCTTCAGCGAGGCCCCAGAGGCCGACGTGTTCTGCACTGCCCTCTCCCTCACTTCGGGACGTCTCCAACCTCATTTCCTGGTGCTGCCTGCACTCCCTCCTTTTCAAACGTGGCAGGTAGGCTCCACCTCAGGGCCTTTGCACTTGCTTTTTCTCTCCCTGGGACATCTGTACACCAGCATCCCCCACCTACTCCCCTCCTTGGGGTCCTCTCTCAAATGTAAGCGTCTCAAACAAGGCCTTCCTCCACCCCATTCACACTCACAACCTCCATCCCCCCATGCCCTACTCCCACTCCCCTTTTTACTTTCTTCAGGGCATTTATAGGCCTCAGCACCTAGAACGTTGTAGCTGGCTCTCAACAATGTTGAACTGGGTGAATGAATGCCATGCATCCACCAGCACTTAACAGTTTACAGAACTTTTCCACGAATATTATTCCTTGGTTTTCATAAAATAACTGAAAATGTCTTAGAGGAATCGCACCAGGAGGATCAGATGTTACATCTCCCACTGGTCTGGAGCAGGTCCTGGTGGTCCCAGGCACAGCCTGTGCTTTAGGGGAAGGTGGGATGGGGTGGGGGTGGGGTTGATGAGGATTAAGGAGACCTGGGCCAGGAAACTGCCCCAGCTGTCAGGTCTGGCCTGGAGCCCTGGGAGCACACCCACCTGCCTCAGGGAGACAAGGTGCCCTGCCGCTCCCCAGTGAAAGCCTAGAGGCAAAACCATGTTTCAGAATCGGAAATCCTCTTCCATTTGCTTCATTCTGCCACCAAAACTAGGGCACTAATTTGCGAGGCCGACAGTCACTGAGACACTCCTGGTTTCAGAAACTCCTGGATTACTCCTCCAGCTCCAGATGCAGATCCACTGCTGCTGCCTTCTCTGGAGCAACAGCTTCAGCCCCAAAGACGCGTCTCACAATAAACAGGAGGCTTCATGTCCCCAGATGTGTGTTTCATTCTCCACCTGGATTCTTCCCACCCACCTGCCCCAAACTTCCACCCATTTGCAGTAAAACCAGCTCAAACCACATCTCTGCAAAGAAGCCTGGTCTGAATGGACCTCTTCCTCCGCCCCACCCACCCCCTATCATTAATCTCTTCTCATTGAATTCCCACAGCATTCTGTAACATTATTTTTACATTCATCATGCCCTACCTTTTACTAAAGTTTTGGCTGTGTGTCCTGATCTTCGGCTACATATGTAAAGGTTCCTAAGCAAGAGAGCCAGTTCCTTTCACCTGTCCATGTCCCTGAGGCATCCAGTGCAGTCCTAGCACAGAGCTGGCACTCCGTGACTGACTCCTGGATGAATGAACAAGCCAGGGACCAGCTATCGGCAGAGCAGGACAGGCTATGGCTAATAGCTCAGCCCGGATTCCTGTAACAGCCACCCAGCCGGGGCTCTCTGACCGAATCTGACCTGCATGTTGCTATCACTTTACACTATTTTTATCCAATTACTCCCTGCTCGAAACCCCACTTATTGGAATTGTGAACTGATTGCCTTTTGGAGAATGCACTACCTCCAAAGCATATCAAGAGCCTTCAAAGGTTCATATCCTTTGTCCCAATAACCTTTTTACTGGACGTTACCAAAACGAAATCCACAAATCAAAGAAACGTTCATTCCAGGAACCTCTATGTCATCTTTGGTTTGGTTCCTCCTTTTCTCTCTTCCCCCACATATAGGCAATCCCGCAGTTCTATTAATTCTGCCTCTGTTTGTGTCTGGAACAAGTCCAACTTTCTCATCCACACTGACACCGTTGTTTCTCTCCTGGATTGCTATGCCAGCTACCCCAACTGCCCCCGGCCTCCAAGTTTACCCCATCTAATTGACTCCACATGTGGCGACTCGCTTGTTCTACCAGGCGATGCTGAGTGGGCTCCTCTCCTGCTCAAGCTCTTCGGTGCCTCATGAGACAGTCCCTGCTCCTTCGTGGGGCACACAAGGCCTTGTGACTGGCTCTACCTGCTCCACCCGCCTTCTCTCGCCCCACCTTCTCACACACCTGCACTCACACAGATGCACTGAACAACGCGAATTTTGCACCCTGCAGATCTATCTTACTGCCTGTCTTTCACAGACACTGGTTCCCCTGCCTGAACTGATGTCTCCTTCTACTGTCCTCGTCCCCCTTCTCACCTGGCCAACTCCCTACTTATCCTGCACTTTAGACACTTCTCTGAGCTCCCAGCCAAGGTGGCCCGCTCCCCAGCACCCAGCAGGCCTCCCCATCGTGTGCACCACTGTGCAGTATCATCGCCAGCTGACCTGTCCCCTTGCCATCCCATATGTCAATAACTGTTAGCTTCTCAAGGTCAGGGTCTCCCTCGATTTCAACACCAAATCCCCTGAACCCACCTGGCCCTGTGTCTGGGGCTAACAGGAACTTCACATATAACTCCTAAATGACTGAGGAGGCAGCTTCTGAAGGGAGAGACCACCTGTTATCCCCCTACTTAGAGTTCAGTCCTTACCCTGTTCACACTATTGGGGCTCTCTGTTGAAACTCAAATGTTAAAACAAATCTAAATTTTTCTCCCTAAAATAAAGACAAAATAAGTAAAAATATGTTCACTGAGACATTACTGGTAAAAGGAAAGAATTGGGAACTGCCTACACATCTATTAATTAATTTTTTAAAGATTTTATTTATTTATTTTTAAAGAGTGGGAAGGGAAGGAGAAAGAGAACAAGAGAAATATCAGTGTGTGGTTGCTTTTTGCATGCCCCCCCACTGGGGACCTGGCCTGCAACCCAGGCGTGTGCCCTGACTGGGAATCGAACCAGTGACCCTTTGGTTCACAGACCAGCACTCAATCCACTGAGCCACACCAGCCAGGGCTTAATAGTTATAGAATTGTTCATTAAAAATAATTCACATTGGTTTGCGAACATCTATAAAATTGTCAGTGAACAATATTGTACAGTAAAATGTATAAGGGCTTTGGGGTCAGAAATCCTGGCTTTACCACACCATTGAACCGCTGTGATAGTCTGAAATGGGAGACTTCCCCTTCTCATATGGGTTGTTGGGACCCTAAAATGGGACAATGTATATAGGCATTTTTTCTTACATTTTATAACACTACACAAATAAAAATTCACTCAAATGACAATTAGGGTGACTCTTACAGAAAAATGTTTATGATGCAAAGTGAGAAAAGCCGTATATATCAGTCCCCCCTTTTCTGCGGGGGGTCTCTTCCAAGACGCACAAGGGGTGCCTGAACGTGTGGGTGGCACTGAGCCCTATATGCACGCTACCTTGTTTCCTACACATTTGTACCTATGACAAAGTTTGACTTACAAATTAGACTCAGTAAGAAATTAGCAACAGTAGGTGATAATATAGAACAATTATAGCAATATGCTGTAATAAGGAGTTATGTAATGTGGTCTCTCTCCGTCTCTGTCTCTCTCTCAATGGCTGCTAAGGGACTAACGGGGGAGCAGCATTTCCAGTGTGGATGTGCTGAACAAGGGACAATTCATGACCCAGAATGGACACAGCAGGATGGTAACAGATTTCATCACCCTGCTCAGAACTGCATACGATTTGAAACTTACAAACTGTTTATTTCTGAACATTTCCAGTTAATACTTTCAAACCACGTGGAACTGAAACAATGGAAAGTGAAATCATGGATAAGGGGGCACTATACAAATATGTGTATAACTATGGAAAGTATGTATACATTTAGGTAAAGAGTAGAAGGAAGTAGGCAGAAATGAAAAACCTTTGGGTCAGAGTAGGGGTCAGCAAACATTTTCTGTAAAAGGCCACGTGATAAATATCCCCGGCTCTGTGGCCATACAGTCTGTCACAACCCCTGAACCCTGCCCGTGGTGGCCCAGAGCAGCCACAGACAATGCATGCAGAAACGAGCATGTGTGTGTTCCAATACAGCTTCATGTATGGACACTGACATCTGAATTTCATGTCGTTTTCACAAAGGGTCATTCTTCTCTTTTGCTTTTCTTCAACCATTTCAAAATACAGGGTCCAGCACAAACAACGCCCTCCTTTTTTTTAAACAAAATCATAAACATGTGATTCTGTAAAGTAACAATATCACATTCAAGCACACCATATGACATTTTAGGTGAACTGTTCCAATTGCTGTCCATCTCATGTGAGACATTCATGTACCCTACCAACCACATTCAAGCAAGCCTTACTTCTACTGGCCCCCAAAACCATTCTTAGCTTATGGGCCATAAACAGGTAGTGAGCTAGATTTGACCCATTTGCTGATCCCTGGGCACAGTATGTGCAAACTATTTTCTTTTCTTATATTTTTCCCTAATGTTTTTGCATAATTTTTACATTTAAAAAGGAAAAGAAATGCAATACCATGAATTCCCTGGGGTCTTCCCGAGCCATTCAAAATTGACTGAGCTTAAAGCAAACACAAGTTAATGCTTCCCACTCTCCAAACTCACTGCCATCACCAGCCATCACAGTCCCCATGTCCAGCCAGCCCCAGGTCTCCTTGGAGACCCCTGCACATGACTTGCTGATTCCTCAGCTTGGCCACTGCAAGTTCCCTTTTGGTGTGTCAACCCTGACAGCCCAAATCCAACCAGTTTCCTCAAGGACAAACTCTAGGCTCTCCTCCTCGGAGAGTGTTCCCTACTTGACCACAATCCAATTAGATGACTCTTTGGCTTTATTCAATAATTTGAATATACATTGTTTACACTGTTCCTAATTGTCACATCCCAATACATGCTCTCTCCCAGCACAATAGCAAGATCAAGGGTGTGGCCCATCATGCTTTCTGCTTGTTTCCCACCTCCTTCAGCATCTCCTGGAGCACCCTACACAAATAAGAATTCACAGACGCTAGTCGGGTAAGTGGCGAGAAGAGAGCCTAGTGGATGAACAGGGTGCACCAGCAGATGGTCCAGGTGGCTGCTGTTGATTTTAGTAATGATGTGATCAGCGCTCTCTGCCACAATTAGCCATATCGCCCCCTATAATTTTTCATCTGGTCATTATTTTGGCACGTTTCAAGCTGCTGCGAAAGTAATTACATTCTGTGCACAGAGCCATTCATCCAATTACAGGCTTTAGCAACCGCATTATGAGATAACATTATATAAAAATTCTATAAATCAATTGGCTGGGCACAGGGAGGTACAGGGAGGTTTTTTTAAAGGAAGAATGGTGAACCAACCATGTGAAGTCTGCTTTAATCAAACACAGTATTCTGAAAACAAAGTCAGTGAGAAAAAGATGAGCAAGCTATACAGACACAGTAGAACAAGAGAAACAGATGTGTAAGTGGCAGGCAAGTTTCTTTCCCTTGGGTGTGACGGCTAGCTCCAGGTACAGAACCTCTTGTTGGGCTTCCTCCAGAGCGCCACCTAGTGCTCAGCAGGGGGAGGGCAAGTGGGAAACTGACATGATTTTCTTGCTTCTCACTCCATTCCTCTCATTCCTTGACAGGGCCCCAGAACCTGTCCAGTTCCTCATACTAGCTGCCACTGATGCAGACTAATAACTGGCATGCCAAATACTGTGCTAAGTGCTTTGCATGCATCATCACATTTTATCTTTACTGTAACTCTACGAAGTGGGTACTTTCACCCTCATTTCAATTAGGATGTAGGAACATCTGACAAACACTAGTTTGAGAGATCTTATTGTTGAGTGGCTCCCATTTGCCAGGCACTGTGTGGCACTGTGCAAGTAAGACAAGTTCTGTCTTCATGGAACTTACCTTCTAGTGGGAGAGAGAAAAAATAAGTCAAAAAAAGTTTCACAGGATAATATCTGAATGTGTAAATGCTATCAAGGGCATGAATTGATTAAATGGGTAAAGAACTATTCTTAATGAACAGGGAGGAGTGGGAGAGACGTTTCCCCAGAAAGCCTCAGCCTAAGCATGCAGTGAGAATGTATTCAATCTCAAACAGCATACTTGAGGGTCTGGGGTACAAATTCCCCAGGAGGGGCAATCTGAAAAGGGGGAGAAGCAGAAACCTGTATGCCTCTGGGAAAACTGGAAAAACACACAAAGGGAAATACAGATAATAGGGTTTATAAGGCATAGGATCTGGTGGGAAAAGTGAACTGGAGACCCTTAAGCTAATGTATGTCTAAGAGAATGCTCTCGATACTTTAAGAGTATTGTAACATGCTGCACATGTGATTTATGTGACCTGGCAGGGTTGCTGAGACACCTGCTAGTCACTTGCTGGTTTAAGATGCCTGGCAGAAGCAGTTTCTTTCCAGATATTCCACTGGTCACGGTTAATGGGATAAGGTTTCCTCAGACATAGAAAAACGTATTGGTAATGGGATGAAATCTAGTAAATTATGCTTTTTCTGTAATGGTGCAATTTTATTAAAATATCAATGCATTATTGTAACTATGGACTAGTTATTGTATATGAAAAGCATCAGACTTTTCAAGGAAGAAGGCGAAACGACGCAGTGCAAGCAGAGTTTCCCTAACTGAACTCTGGCTGCCCCCCCGAGCCCTCTTAAATGACATCAGCTCCATGCCACACACTCTTGCCTTGGTCTCCCTCCTCGTCTCCTTATCTCCTCTTTTCCCCAGCACCCAATCCAGGACCACGTCTGAGGACTTGTCACCTCACAGGGCTGCACTGTCCCACTCATCTCCAGCCACAAAGCCCACGCAGCTCCTTCACACCTTTATTCCTTCTTCCCCATCCTTCAGGCACACTGGGACAAGCCCTTAATGTTCTCTCACTCTTCTCTAAATAGATAGAATAGAGATTATATCTATGAACATAACTGATTTTTGCTTTTGTTTGTGCCTTCTCTTATTCCTGGATTAATCTCAGCAAAGTCTTATCAATCTGGGGAGTCTTCAAAGAACCAAATCCGACATTGATGATCTTGCCTTTGTATTTTTTAATACTTCTGCTTTCATCTTTATTAATCTTCCTGCTGCTGTTTAAAGATTTATTCTGTTTTTTACAATGCTATCTTAAATGAAGTGCTTATCTCATTTTCAAATCTTTCTTCTTTACCAATAGAAGTATTTAATATTTTAAATTGCCATCTAGTATCTTAGCTTCATCCTGCAAGTTTTGACATGTAGTGTTTTCATCATCTGATAGGCCTAAATACTTTCTGATTTCCATTATTAGTTCTTCCGTGACCCATACGTTAGTCAGAGCATTGTGCACTTGAACCAGCTCACACCAGCTCAAGGGAGTCATTGTTAAATTCTCAGGAATTTCGAGAGCTGGTTGTTAAATGCAGCCATTATTCAAATAAAGTTACATAAACTTAAAATTAAATAAATTATATTAAGATCAAAGCAACAAATAGTCAAAACACAGTACTTTCTGTTTTGCTCCACGTTGCTAGCAGCCGTGCTGGTGGGGTTACTACGTCTGTTGCGCCCGGCGGTGAGAACGTCGCACAGCGATGTGCCGCCGTGCGTCTCCGCCCAGGGACCCTCAGTGGCCCCGGCTGGCAGCCCGAGATCTGCCATGGAGGAAGCATTTAGACCACAGACATCAGTAAACTCTCTAAATCGGGGTGTTTTTTCTTCTGAAAAGTGAGTTGTTAAATTTGATACATTTTTATCCTTATTTTCTAGTATATGTTATTTTAGAACTTAAAGTAGCTTTGAAAATGCTGTATATACTGAGAGCAGTAGTGGGTCAGTGCCCACCCTATCCACAATCAATTGGGTCTTTAACAAGTAGATGTGATCAGAAGCACATGGTAGTTCACCTTCAGGGTCAAGGGAAGATACAGAAAAGACCCACTGACCCTCAAACCCCCACCCAAGTGCAAATGCCTGGGATCCTATGTAGGTATTCCAAGTTCTGTCTATGCTCTGTTGGCTTGTGCTCCCTATCCAACTATCGAGCAGTTTTTTTTCCTATTATTTCTCCCAAAACACCACCCACTAAGTTCTAATAATAACATCATGCCTGTGAATAGTGCTTGAGAGATTGTGAGGCATTTTTTAGATTGTGAGGCATTTTTTTATACACAGCGGCTCCTAACACCAGCAGAGACCCAGAGGGGTGGACATTATCATGTAGAAGGCTGCCTGCCATGGTCGGTGTCCGGGACTTGCAGACCAAATTGAATTTAGACACCAATTCTGTCCTGCTCCACCTTTGTAATTTCAGACTAAGGAGTTTTAATCTTTTTTGTCGGTCCTCATCTGGAAACCTCTCCATCGCCTTAATGATTTTCCATTGCCCTAAGGTAACTTTGAAAAAGGCTTATTTATACACGGAGAGAAAAGAAAAGATAAAGCCCTGCTTTTAACAAAGAAGCTGTCAAAATTGGCAAGCTAGTTTATTTTCTGATGTCGACAGTCATTGTAAGAGGCAGTAAAAATGAGAAATTGATTTAAAAATTCTTTTCTCACTGCAGTAGAAAATGATCAGGGCAACAATCATTTTGGGTACGGAGCACAATGAAACTTTGTTTGCTTCATGGGTGAAGTTCTGCATCTGCCAGGCAAGCGTGCACTGAAGTCCAAGGAGGGCCGCACTGCGTTCTCGGCACGCGTGAGTCTTGGTGCAACAGGAAAATTCTTCAAGCAACAGGAAAATTGCAGCCAAAAATCTTTTAAGAATTAAAGAAAATCCTCTATAACAAATTCTTCCCACAATCTTGCTATTAACATGAGTTTTGTCTCACCTCTCTTTCCATTCACTGCCAAACGTGTCCAAAGAACAGTTACATGGCTGTCTGCCTCCCGTTTACTTAGCCTTCTGCCCTTTGTTTGTTTTTGCTTGTTTCCATCACCATTCTCCCCACTACACCCTCTTCCACCTCCACCCACCCTCCTCCCCGCCACAATCACCACACTGTTGTCCATGTTTGTAAGTTCATTCTCTTTTTTTTCTGTTTTGCTTAATCCTCCCATCCTCCAGCACCCCTCACCGAGCTGTCAGCTTGTTCCCTACTAGGAGTCTGTCTGTATTTTGCTTGTTAGTTCAGCTTGTTCATGGGATTCCACATAAGTGAAATCATAAGGTACTTTGATGTCTGGCATCCACCATCTAGTTCATCTGCTCTCTCACGTGTCACAGTGATGCCCAATCATCAAGTTCAATGACTTTTCCTCATTCTCTAGCACCCAACTGCACATGATTCTCATGTCTATCCTTTTAGCCCAACTTGACTCCAAACTTCGTGGTGCCACTTTCATTCTGACCTTGGGATATCTCAACCAGGAAATCACATTGGCACTTCAAGTTCAACATCTCCAAAAGGGAAACAGCATAACTGGAATACATTTATTTCAGGTGCATGTTCAATAACATCAGAGAGAGAGAGAGAGAGAGGTCACTTTCTTTGCCCATGGCCCCTAGACTTATTCTCTTTGTATCTATACTCTTTTTCTATTAATGGAATCACCATCCTCTGAGACAGACAGAAATTCATGTCAACAGAGACTCCTCTCTGTCAACCCATATCCTAATCAATCACCAATCCATGTCAACTGGACCAGTAAAACAAAACTCCTATCCATCCTTTCATCCCTTCTTTTCTAATCAAATTTAATATCTCCAGTACCATTTGTCATTTTTTCTCATTGTGCCTTATTTATTTCATTTTATAGCAAGAGTAATAAAATCTTTTAAAGGTAAAAAAGTCAACTATAGTTTTATCAACTATACAGTTAACATTCCCTTCTGGTGTAGGCTCAGTATACATAATTTTACATAATTTGATTATAGCAAACATATCATTTTAAAGCCTATTTTCTTTTATTTTGTGAATATCCAGTCCTTGCAGCTATTTTCGAATGGAAACTTCATATTTTATCATTTTCATATTAACCATTTCAGGTGATTTGTAGAATCCCTGAAGTACTCTACACACAGAATCATTTCATCTGTTAATAAAGATAGCTTTACTTCCTTGTATCCCATCCAAATGCCTTTAACTTCTTCCTTCCTTCCTTCCAAATCTTAGGGATAAAACTCAGTTTCTCACCATTATGATGTTAGGTGTAGGTGTTTCACAGATGCTCTTTATCAGTTTGAGGAAATTCCTTTCTACTCATAATTGTTGAGAGTTTTTATCATGGATGGGTGTTGGATTTTATTGAATGCTTTTACTACATCTATCAAAGTGATCACATGGCCTTTGTCCTTTATTCTATTAATATGCTATATTACACTAATTAATTTTTGGATGTTAAAGAAACTATGCATTCCCAGGAAAAAACAGTTTCATCATGGTGAATAATTCTTTTTATACATCACCAGATTTGGTTATGAAGTTTTGTGTCTATGTTCATAAGAGATACTGGTGTATTGTTTTCTTATATCTTTGTCTTTCTTATAATACCACTAGTCTCATAAAGTTTTAATGTGCTCCTTCTATTTTCAAAAGAATTTTTCTATTATTGTCATAGATTTCACATCTATATACATTATATACTCAACAATACATTGTTATAATTATTGATTTATACAATTTTATGTCTTATAAGGAAGTTAAGAGGAAAATAATAAAAAGATATGTTTAAAAGTCATTTTTACTCACCCACATATTTACCATTTCTGATGCTCTTCATTTCTTAATGCAAGTTAAAGCTAAGGTCATTTCCTTTCGTTCTAAAGGACTTCATTTAGTATGTCTAGCAAAGAATGTCTGCTAGCAACCAATCACCCCAGGCATTGTGGGAGTATCTTGTTTTCCTCTCATCTCTGAAGGATCATTTTTATGAATATAGGATTTTTGGTTGAATTTGGCAGAATAGAATTTTGGCTTTGTTTTCAATTTTAGCACTTTTAATGGGTCACTCCATTGTTTTCTGGCCTCCGCTGTTTCAGATGAGGAGTCAACCGTAAGTGTGTCCATAAGCCCACTAGTCGTTTCCTCCTGCAGCCTTCAAATTTTTCACTTTGTTTTTTGCTCTGTTCATTTCTGTTTGATCTTTTTTTCTCTATGTTCTTCAGATTAGATTATTTCTATTGATCTAGCTTCAAATTGTATTTTTTTGTCACTTTCAACCTGCTGCTTAGCTCCTCTAGTGAGTTTATATTTGTTATTGTACTTTTGAACTTCAGGATTTTTATTTCATTCTGTTTTACCATTTCTAGCTCCTTATTTGTTGAGTCATTGTTGTCATACTCTTCTTTTATTCTTTAGCATACTTACATTTCTTTCTTTTTCTATTTTTTTATTTTTATTATTGTTCAATTGCAGTTGTCCCAGTTTTTCCCCTGTTGCTCTCCCCTGTCCCACCCACCCCTACCACAGTCAATCTGCACCATGCTGTCCATGTCCATGGATCCTTTATACATGTTCCCTGACCAGACACTTCCCCTTCTTTCCCTTCCTTATCCCCCTCTTCCCTCCCCTCTGGTCACTGTCAGTTTTTTCTTATTTCCATGTCCCTGGTTCTGTTTTGCTCATTTGTTTGTTTTGTTCATTAGGTTCCACTTATAGGTGACATCATATCATACTTGTCTTTCACCACCTGGCTTATTTCACTTAGCATAATGCTCTCCAGTTCCATCCATGCTGTTGTGAAAGGTAGGAGTTCCTTTTTTCTATCTGCTATGTAGTATTCCATTGTGTAAATGTACAGTTTACATTTTATGTAAAATTGTACATTTTATGTAAAACTGATCCCACAGTTTTATAATCCACTCATTTACTGATGGGCACCTAGGCTGTTTCCAGCACTTGGCTATTGTAAATAACACTGCTATGAACATTGGGGTGCACAGGTTCTTTTGAATTGGTGTTTCAGGATTCTTAGAGTATAATCTTAGCAGTGGGATCACTGGATCAAAAGGCAGTTTCATTTTTAATTTTTTTAGGAAATTCCATACTGTTTTCCACAGTGGCTGCACCAGTCTGAATTCCCACCAAGAGTATACTAGGGTTCCCTTTTCTCCACATCCTCGCCAGCACTTGTTGCTTGTTGATTTGCTAATGATGGTATCTCATTATGGTTTTAATTTGCATCTCTCTGATGGCTAGTGAAGTTGAGCATTCTTTACATGTCTATGGGCCCTTTGTGTGTCCTCTTTGGATAAGTGTCTGTTCAGGTCCTTTGCCCATTTTTTAATTCGGTTATTTGTCTTCCTGATGTTTAGTTGTATGAGTTTTTACATATTTTGGAGCACAAACCCTTTTCCAAGGTGTCATTGGCAAATATGTTTTCCCATATGGTTGGTTCCCTTTTCATTTTACTGATGTTTTCTTTAGACATGCAGAAGATTTTGAATTTGATGTATTCCCATGTGTTTATTCTTTCCTTTATATCCCAGGAGATATATCAGCAAAAATATTGCTTGTGGGATATCTGAAATTTTTCTGCCTACATTGTCCTCTAGGACTTTTATGGTGTCACAACTTATATTTAATCATTTAGTTCTTCAAACATGTATATAATTTTTTTGAAGTCTTGGTTTGCTAAACTCAATATCTGGGGACATCAAGAGGCAGGGTTTTTTTCCTTACTTTATTTTTATTGTTTACACTGTTACAAATGTCCCCATTCCCCCTCCACTTTGCCCGCCTCACCTCTGCCCTGGCCTCCCCTTCCCTCTGGAGGCAGTTTCTATTGGCTGATTTTTTCTGAATAAGAGACACACTTTACTATTTCTTTGCATACCTTGCTATGTTTTGTTGAAAACTGGACATTATAGATGATATAATGATAGTAACTCTAGGTACCGATATTCTCCCCTTGAAGGTTACTGTTGTTGTTTGCTTATTTAGTGACTCATTTCAGGGAAACCCATGAGATCTGCCTCCCTCACTGTGTGTGGTCATGATGTCTCTGATGAAATTTTTTTAAAAAACTATTATTGTTGTTTTTATTTTTAAGTCTGAACTCTTAGGGTTCACCCCTCTGGCTATATAGCTGGGCAGTCAGTCAGTGACTAGATAGATGATTTGAACAAACACCTCCAGCCCATACAGGAGGCAATATTAATTAGCAAAATCCAAATTAATGAATACAATGAAGTTTTATTATATTTATCATATTATCTTTAGCCTCTGACAAAGTAACACCAAGAGGTTCTGGCAGAATATTTGTTAATAAACAATGATATTTTTAATGTGGCAACATTATTAACATATCACAAAATGTTAAATTATGCTAGGAATTTGCATTAAATATACTCTTTCCTCCTCTGTCTACCTCTTTCATCTCATTTACTCTTGAAAGGGCTTCCTGCATGGTTGGCAAGCTTTGGTGCAGGTTTTGTCTGAAATAATTGCAAATATGTACAACATGAAACAGGAACCTAAACAAGGTTTGTGAGCTCAAATGTAAACCTGACCCAGACGCAGGTCAGACATGCCAGAGCGGCCGTGGTGGAGAGAACTGAGTGGGACCTGGAGGTCAGAGAAGATCATCCTCTGTAACGGGTGCTCAGAAGAATCTACACACTGATAACAGGGCTGGCTGCCTCAAGGATGCTTTCCAGAACTCACTCACTCTAACACGAGACTTACAGGCAGCATGGTGTTGAAAGCCGATGTCCCTTCTCTCTAATGCACTACCAAGAAGCAATCAACCTAGGAGTTTACTGGAGTAAATGTCTTGTAAACTAAGAACCTGAGATGTTAAAAAGGACATTAATAAGAGATGATATATGAATGGCATGTGCAAATGAACAAGCAGGTCAGCAGAAAGCCCAGAGAAAAATGAATAGAGTGCACTATTTTATGATGTAATCCAAGGCTGAAGAGATTCTATCTTTTGCAGCTGAATTATCTGGTCATGAGAAAGGTATAGGCAGTGATAGGCAGAGAGTAAGAGTCCATCCAGTTCTCTGTTTTGATCCTCAGCTCTCCATAAGGAGATAGAACCTGAGACGTATTGAGAAGCAACAATATAAGAAGCTATGAGAACAGGCATCACAATGTACCAGGCAATGTGTATGTGTGTATGTATATATGACAAGGCCGGCGTTGCTACCCACATTTTACATAGAGAGATACAAAGCCTAGTTATAGATGTTACCCTGGTCCTTTAGCTCCAGAGCCTATGCATTTCCCACTCCGATGCCTTTTTAAATCTTCATTAGATATCTTGAACCTAGGGAGAAGGTTTCATGACAATCCCATAATTGGAACACTTATATCTCTCTGCCTAAGTAATCCTTTGGCTTTCTGGAACAAATCCTTTCCATGATTGGAGTAACTTATGCTGAGGTCACTAAGATGAGGCCACTCCAGATTTTTCCTAGTCCAGGTAGCACTTACAGCATATTTAGGCAGGGAGTCCAACTCATGTCTTATTCTACACATTGACCATGCTGGATGGATATGTCAGGGAACTAACTGCCAAAAAACAAAGCTGAGCATTAGCGATATGATCACTGCAGGAGCTACATCGAGTACAAAGGGCTCCTCAGTGCATGAATCAGTCATAGAAGAAATGAATCACCCTTTATCACACCATGGCTATATGAAGAAAGTCATCATCATGAAAAATGAAAAGCCAGTGTTTTGCCTCCTTAATGATTGAGTAGGAGTGACTGAGTGACTGCCCCTAGTGAATTGCATCATTAACATTGGGGAAAGTTTCTCAAAATAAAAATCTCTCGGTTTGCTAGCTATAAATACTATCTCAAGTAGGAAGGACATAATCTGAAACCAGGTTCCCTTTTTCTCTAATATGTTCAAATTGCCCAAAGAGCATCTGTATTTTCAAAGGGAAGCAGAAATGGGGCTGGCATTTTAGTGACTCAGGCAAAACATCCCGGAAAACTTCTGAGCTGCCCCCCACCCCACAAACGTCAGAATTGTTTTCTTTGCTCCATCTTCATTTCTACTCGGTTCTAGAAGAGAAGACAGTCTGGAGACAGAGGAAGGAGTTAAAATGGTCCAGGTTTAAGAAAGGAGGAGGAGAGAGGGGGATCTATGTGTATGATACATGCCCATGCAAAGGCATGTGTAGATGTCTGACTGGGTAGGTTAGGGAGGAAGTGTGGTTTGAAAGAAGACGTCAAAAATAAAGTTCATATCACTCACAAGTAAAAGCTCAGGAACCAACCAGGTAAGATTTAGAAAACTGACCTAGGAGTCAAAAAATCTGATCTTTAGCCCGAGCAGCAATAACACTTTGAACAGGTGGATTGCTCCTAACTTCCATCTTCCTTTGTCATAAAATTCTCAATGCCCACATAGGCATGTTGAGAGTTAAATTAAATAAATAGGAAAAGGATGTAAAAAGTAATAAAAAGAGTTTTTATTGCAAGACAGACTGAGAACTGTTTAAAAATTCAGATGAACCTAAAATAAAGCACAATAACACAAGCCAGCTCCGTTATAATCAGCCATCACCTGGGAAATCCACCTCCTGACAGTGGGATAAATAGAAGAAGCAACACTCTGGAAAGTGTTGTTCCAAGACATAATAAATGATCATAATGATGAATTTTGGGAACCAGAATTTGGAATTGGATTCTATGAGAACAGAAGACCAATAAGCACTTTACATGAATATTTCTGTTTAATATATGAGGCTCAGCAGGGAGGATTCTGTAGAGTGAAAACAAAGAAAATCATATTCTTACTCTAGAAGAAAAACAAAACAAAATGAAAGCTATGCCTTATGTTGTGCTGCCTTCTTGAGATTAGATTTGACAACATTCAATAAAGCGAGTAAATTTCACTCACTGCCACCGTGGTGCTGTCCAACTAGCGGTGTGTCTCTATCATGCCTGGAGACTGACATGCTTAGTAGGATGAAAACAAGAGATGGTCAGTGTATCTCCTTAGGTTTTATCTACAACCAAGGGAGATGCAGAATAAATGTAGCATGTTGTCCAACAAGAAATGAAAACTAGGTAACTCTTTCTTTTCACTTCTTTCTTTTTACACAAAAATGGTGTTACTGTCATACATCTTAGGTTGCTTTTCCACAAATGAGCTGGGCCAAGCAATGGAATGTTCACACCCTCTGTAAGTGAGCCTGTAATCACAGGCAGCCCATCGGTGGCAAAAGAAAGTGAAGTAGGGCCAAGCTTTGGGTTTTTGCAATGCATCTGCTCTCCACAAGGGTCACATGCTCTTAAGCCTGGGACTCTTAGAGACATTAACCTGTGCTGTGGGTGAAATGTGACAAATCTGCAATGTGTTTATGTAGAAAAATAAAGGTAAAAGACACCAAATACTAATTTGCTGAACAGAAGTAGACATTAAAACCATCTGTGGGGATTCTCATCAAGATGGTGCTATAGGTAAATGTGGTACTCAAATCCTCCTACTGCCACATCAGAATTACAACTACACTACAGAACAACCATAATTCAGAACCACCTAAAATATAGCTGAAACGAAGTTCTACAACTAAGACTATAAAGAAGCCACTGTCAGGAGAGGTCAAGACACGGAATAAGCTGGTCCCACACTCACATGTGGTAGTCAAAAATTAGAGGGCTATCCCACCCAAATTGGCCTCTCCTGGGTACCTCCAAGCCCGACACAAGTAGCAGCCATCTGCAGATGACTTTGTAGCTCATGTCAGGTGGCCCTGGGCAGAGCACATGGTAGCTGACCTTGGCCTGCACCTCCCAGGAGGCACCAGAGCCAGTGAACCCAGGAAACAGCTTCAGAAAATGTTGAAGGACCACCCAACCACCTCCATAACCAATACATGCAAGGGACAGGTTCAGTAGGGATTTATCCCCAGGCCGATTGGCTCGGAGGACTGGTTGTGACCACTGTGGAGGATCAGCTGTGCAGGGGCTGACCCCATGAGGCAGGACTAACTTCAGTTCCCACTGAGGTGCCAACAGCAATCAAGGCTCAACTACAACAGGAGTGTGTGCACAGTCCACACAGGGGGTGCCATACCTGCAGTGTCCAGCTCAGATGATCAGGGAGGCTGTGCCACTCAACCCTATAGGACACCTACTATGTAAAGTCACTCTATAAAACCTGGGAGATGTAGCAGCTCTACCTAATACATAGAAACAAACACAGGGAGACAACAAACAAAAATGAGGAGACAAAGAAACATGTCTCTAAGGAAAGTACAGAACAAAACTCCAGAAAAAGAACTAAACAAAATGGAGACAAGCAGTCTACCAGATGCACAGTTCAAAACACTGATGATAAAGATGGTCAATGAATGGGGAGGAAGAGTAGATGAAATCAATGAGAACTTCAACAAAGAGATAGGAGACATAAAAATGGAACTAGAAAACATAAAGAAACAGTCAGAAATGAAGAAAACATCATCTGAAATGAAAAATACATTACAAGAAATCAAGTGGAGGAGATGAAGCATAGGATCAAATCAAAGATTTGGAAGATAAAGCAAAAAGCACTCAATCAGAACAGCAAAAAAAAAAAAAGAATCCATTAAATAAAGATAGTATAAGTAGCCTCTGAGACAACTTCAACC
The DNA here is from genome assembly GCA_028533065.1 of Trachops cirrhosus. Classification (NCBI taxonomy): domain Eukaryota; kingdom Metazoa; phylum Chordata; class Mammalia; order Chiroptera; family Phyllostomidae; genus Trachops; species Trachops cirrhosus. Next base: position 29,303,418 of record CM052551.1, read on the forward strand.
ATACAAACATTTGCATGATGGGGGTGCTGGAAAGAGAAGAGGGCAGTGGATTGAAAACCTATGTGAAAAAATGATGACAAAAAACTTCCCTAACCTGGTGAGGGAAATAGACATGCAAGTTCAGGAAGCATAAGAGAGTAACCAACAAGTTGAACCCAAAAAGGCCCACATCAAGACACATTATAATTAAAATGCAAAAAGCTTAAAGACAAAGAGAGAATCTTAAAAGCAGCAAGAGAAAAGCAGACAGTTATCTACAAGGGAGCTCTCATAAGACTGTCAGCTGATTTCTCAACAGAAACTTTGCAGGCCAGAAGGGATTGACAAGAAATACTCAAAGTGATGGAAAACAACCTATAATCAAGATCCCAGACAAGAAAAAGTTAAAGGAATTCATCACCACCAAACTAGTATTATATGAAATGTTAAAGGGTCTTCTTTAAGAAGAAAGAAGAAAAGATTAAAAATATGAATAATAAAATGACAATAAATACACATCTATTGACAATTACTTTAAAATCAAATGGATTAAATATTTCAATCAAAAGACATATGGAGGCTAAACGGGTAAGAAAATAAGACCCTCCCATATGCTCTCTACACCCAACTCAGTTTGGATGGAAAGACCTACACAGACTGAAAGTAAAGGGATGGTAAAAGATATTTCATGAAAATGGAAACAAACAAACAAAAAAAGCTGGGATAGCAATACTTGTACCAGACAAAATAGACTTTAAAACAAAGGCTATATAACCAGAGACATAGAAAGAGGACCCAGCAATTTCACTTCTGGGTATTTACCCGAAGAAACCCAATACACTAAATCAAAAAGACATATGCATCCCTATATTCATTGCAGCATTATTTACAATAGCCAAGATATGAAACAAACTGAAGTGCCCATCAATAGAAAAGTGGATAAAGAAGCAGTGTACATAATACAATGATTCAGCTATAAAAAAGAATGAAATCTTGCCATCTGCAACAGCGTGGATGGACCTAGGGGGTACTATGCTGAGTGAAAAAAGTCAGACAAAGGAAGACAGATGCCATGTGATTTCACTACATGTAGAATCTGAAAAAACAAACTAAATGAACAGCAGAACACAAACAGACTCATAGAGACATTTTGATGGTTGCCATATGACATGAGAGAGGAGGTGAGGGGATTAAGAAGTACAAGTCGGTAGTTACAGAATAGTCACAGGAATATAAAGTACAGTGTAGGGAATATAGTCGATGATACTGTAACACTATGTACAGTGTCAGAGGCATACTAGATGTATCAGAGTGATCACTTAGTGAGTTACATATTGTCTAATCATTGGCATATACTCCTAACACTAATATAATACTGTATGTCAACTGTAATTGAAAACTTAAAATATTTAAAGTAAAAAAAAATTGTGAATTTTCTTGTCATAGCCATGAGCTGATATTGGTTTCCTGCAGGTATATATACAAACAAACACAATGTTACAGTCTATTCATTTAGCTTCTTACATACTGGGTTGATTCTGACATCTCTGGAGCCAGCCACACCAGGGCTATCGCTAAGGACACATCCTCAAAATATCAAGTGAACAGAGCCATATACTGCATAAGCCCTATTACCTCTTAACATCAGGCTATTAGCAAAGGTTTCCTTTGATACTGAGGAACAAAAATAAAAAAAACTGAAAAGTAATTATGATCTAGAGTATCTTATATGGAACACTTCAGGAGACTGAACACAGTCAAAGTCCCCAGATGCCGTGAAAGCCATCAGTGACTAGGATAGCCCAGGAGCATTAAGACACCTGAGCTTGGAGAAAACTCCCTCTCACCTGAAGAGTCAATTACCCTGTTTTCCACTCTCACATTTTATTGTTTGATTTTTACAAGGGGCACTTTGTAACCAACCGAGTTTATTTTTAAAGCTTCTAAGCGCTCTCCCTCCCGCTAGTCCCTCCTATTTCTCCTGTGCCATCACAGAAAAGCTGTGTCTAAGGAACAGGCGGCCCTACTCTGGATGTCCAGCTGCCTGGGAAAATACTCGGCACATTTATATTTAATGCATCTTTCTTGCTGATTCTTCAGGGTGCAAATCTCGCCCCCACCACCTAATAAGCATGATGGATTATATTCAATTCAGCTAATGCCAACATGTAACTAATTACAGCAGCTTTCTCAGACCAGGCTGGAATTACAGCCTTGTCAAAGTGCCCTTTACAAATGGCCTGTTTCTGGAAATTTACACAGCAAGTAAGAGTGAATTTAATTGTAAATATGAGAAGAGGCTATGATAACTAAGCTTCCACCACGAGGAGCTTTGAGTCCTAACTATTGAGGGAGGAAGACTGTAGATCCTTGAAGCGAATGAAAAAGAAAGAAAATGGCCACTGACTCACATTATACTAAGTTATTCTAGGGAAATCTGGCAACCAGCAGGGTGCTCACAGGTCAAGGAAAGATTTGCAGTACCATGGACATGCTGCTATTTCGCCACTCCAAGTGTGACCCTAGGCAAGGTACCCTCTCTGGACTTAAGTCCCCCGTCAGGAAGTGGGGGCAGCAGCACAGCTTGTGGAAAGAACATGGACTTGTTAGTTAGGCAAATGAGGTTTCTAAATTTGGTTCCATCCTTAGGAGGCTTTATGAGTTGAAAGTAAGTTACTTAACCTTTCTCAGCCTTGATTTCCTAGTCAAAAAACGGGAGAAGTGACCTTGCCTAACTGTGAGGAGTCAAAGTGATAGTTTACGGACCATGGGCAGAGTGCCAAGCACGTATTAGGAACAGTGATAACTGTAATTGCTTCCATGATCAATCTTCCATCCATTTTGATTATGAGAATCAAAAATGAGGTATCTCGTTGGTATTTTGATAGGGATTGCATTGATCTATAGATTGCTTTGGGTAGTGTGGACATTTTAATGATGTTCATTCTTCCAATCCATGAATATGGTATATGCTTCCATTTATTTGTCTTCCTTGATTACTTTCTTCAGTGTTGTGTAGTTTTCTGAGTACAGGTCTTTTATCTCCTTGGTTAAGTTTATTCAGAAGTACTTTATTTTTCTTGTTGCTATAGTAAATGGGGTTTTCCCCTAATTTCTGTTTCTGATAGTTTATTGTTGGTGTACAAAAATGCCTTTGATATCTGAATGTTGACTTTGTATCCCACTGTTTTGCCAAATTCATTTATGAGGTTAAGTAATTTTTTGGTGGAGTACCAACTTATACACCAAAATAAACTCAAGATGGATAAAAGACATATATAAGTCATGACACCATAAAAGTCCTAGAAAAAAACATAGGCAGAATAATTTCGGGTATCCCACACAGTAATATTTTCACCTGTATATCCCCTATGGCAAGAGATTAAAAGGAAAGAATAAACAAATGGGAATATATCAAACTAAAAAGCTTCTGCAAAGCTAAAGAAAACATCAACAAAATGAAAGGGAACCAACCATATGGAAAAACATATTTGCCAATGGTATGTCAGACGAGGGTTTGAGCTCCAAAATATATGAAGAACTCACACCATACCACACCAGGATGACAATCCAATTAAAAAAATGGGCAAAGGATCTGAACAGACACTTCTCCAAAGAGGACCTACAGAGGGCCCAGAGACGTATAAAGAATGCTCAACATCACTAGCCATCAAAGAGATGCAAATTAAAACCACAATGAGATACCTGTACACACCGGTCAGAATGACCATCATTAATAAATCGACAAACAAGTGCTGGCAAGGTTGTGGAGAAAAGGGAACCCTAGTGCACTGTTAGTGGGAATGCAGACTGGTGCAACCACTGTGAAAAACAGTATGGAATTTCCTCAAAAAACTAAAGATGGAACTGACTTTTGATCCAGCAAGCCCATTGCTGGGACTATACCTTAAGAATCCTGAGTCACCAGTTCAAAAGAATCTATGCACCCCAATGTTCATAGCAGCACAATTTACAATAGTCAAATGCTGGAAGCAACCTAAGTGCCCATCAGTAAATGAGTGGATCATAAAACTGTGGTACATTTACACAATGGAATACTATGCAGCAGAAAGAAAGAAGGAACTCCTACCCTTCAGGACACCACGGATGGAACTGGAGAGTATTTTATGCTAAGTGAAATAAGCTACGTGGTGAAAGACAAATACCATATGATCTCACCTATAAGTGGAACCTAATGAACAAAACAAACAAATGAGCAAAATAGAACCAGAGACTTGGAAATAAAGAATAAACTGACAGTGATGAGAGAGGAGGGAGGTAATGGGGGAAAGAAGAGGAAGGGCTAAGCAAAGGAACACAAATAGAAGACTAATGGACACGGACAATGGGGGGGATTGTCTGTGGGAGTTGTGGTGGGTGGGGTAGGGGAGAGCATGGGGGAAAAAGCAGGATAACTGTAACTGAACAACAATAAAAAAGAATAAAAATTAGATTTCAGATAGAAAAGAGCTATAGGAAAAAATTAAAGTGCTAAAGCATTATAATGTGGAATTTAGTTAGAACTCCACAATAACTTGGACAATCCATGTGTTGCTGTAGCAACATGGATTATGGGAAAACAGGCAAGATAGCTATGTGAAACGTTCCCCAAAGGCCCTTACTTTGGTCCCTACTGGATAAGATGATATAAAAGCAATCCCCCATGCTGGAGTTAAGGCCTAGGACGAATATGGTGTGTACCACCCTGAAAAGGGTACCTTGAACTCTGAGCCCTCTGCAACCCAGCCTCATCCTCCCTTTCAAGCTTCATCTCCCACTTCCTCCCTCACACACTGTGCTCCAGGTCCTACAGGGCAACTCCCATGCCCTGAACACACCACATGTGTTAATACCTCCAGGCCTCGGCTGTATTGGTTTTCTCAGCCTACCTCCTAATATTCCCTTCCTTTGGTTAAAACTTCCTCATTTTTGGCATTCTTGATCCCTCTCTGAGACACACTTCAAGATACACCACTTCTGGGATCCTATCAGAAGTGGTAGAAAAAGGCCCGTAGATCCCACGACTGTGGAGGCACCACTGCCACCATGGGCTGTGGGTGTGGGAAGCTGGCCGGAGTATGGCATGTGATCATCTAGGTTGTCACCCTTGGAGGAGTGTGCCTTTCCACACTACTTCAGCAAGGGCATCCCCAACCTGCTGCACTGCATTCAGGCGCCCATCCTTTGTGGACCACAAACCAGCATTTTATCTTGTCTACACTTGGTGGATCCAGGAGTTTGAGAAATCCAAGAGGAAAAATCCACCTGCCTATGAAAATGACAAATGAGCAACTAATCTGGAGAATGGCTCCCTGTCTGAAAGACCCTTCTCTGGGAGAGGAGCCTACACTGTAGTGTCTTGAAGACACAATAGCCCTGGTTGGTGTGGGTCAGTGGATTGAGCGCCAGCCTGTATACCAAAGGGTCACAGGTTCAATTCCCAGTCAGGGCACATGCCTGGGTTGCGGGCCAGGTCCCCACTGTCAGGGTGGGCGTGGTAGGACACAATGGCAGCCCAACTACAACCCGGGAAAGATGGCTGACGTCAGGCCAGAGAGCCTAAAGGTGGACTTTGCCAGAGCAACCAGAGCCTAAGGAAGACCACCAATGATATGTTGCCACTTTGTCCTAGAGGGACCAACCCCAGACCCCGTGAAGAAGACCCCCAGACTTGGGGTATAAAACCCCGCCATGCTCTTTGTTTGGGGCAGCTTCTCCAGCCCCGCCCTGTGGACCGTGGAACCTGCCCAGGTGCGCAAACCCCAATAAAGCTCTATTCTGCCTGATTTTGTGGCTGATTGGCATTTTTTCCTTGGCGGAGCCTAAGAAAACCTTACACCCAGTAGGGGACGCATAAGAGGCAACCACACGTTGATGTTTCTCTTCCACTCTTTCTCCCTCCCTTCCCCTCTCTCTAAAAATAAATAAATAAAATCTTTTTTAAACAATACAATAAACTTCCTATGGGCTGAAAAAAAAGATCCATTTCTGGCAAACATAGGCAGTCTTTTAAAATAGCCATCTTTTACAATGAAACACCTGTTAGCACCTCTGTTTCCTGTGAAAGTCTGGAAAATCTAAACATCTTTATATATTTTCCACATTTTATACTCCATGTACCAAACTATGGCTCAAGGAAGCCTATTACCATTATTAGCTAAATCGTATCAACAGATATCAAATGTAGGCCAAGCCACTTGGATTAGTTATGACATTCAAGTCCTTAGTGGACTGTTGGCATCCCAATTCAGAGCCATCCTAACGATGACAGCAGAGAAACCTGCTTGGTCACAGTGTCATCTGTCAAAATGAGACATCTCCCTCAAGGCCCGTCTCCCTATCAGCCTATCTGCCACCTCCTTCATGAAATCCCCCATAGTGCCCGTTTCACAACTCCTTTCTCTGGGCTCTCAGAGCACTTTCCACATACATCTGCTCCCACTCACTCACCCACCCCACATTCAGGGTGCATTCAACACATGTAAGAGGTTCTGGGGGAACTAGAGGTTCAAGTGTCCCTGGGCTAGCAGCAGAAGTTGATGCAAATACCAACCACTGGATCCACGAAGTGGTGAAGAACAGAACTTTGAAGTCCAACAGTGAGAATGTCAGCTCCACTCCTTAGCAAACTCACTCTAAGCCTCAGTCTCCTCTCCTATAAAATAGGAATAAGCCCTGATTGATGTGGCTCAGTTGGTTGGGGACTGTCCCGCAAAACGAAAGGTCACAAGTTCAATCCCCGGTCAGGGCACATGCCTGGGTTGCAGGTTCAGTCCCCCCGTCAGGGAGATCAATGTTTTTCTCACAAATCGATGTTTCTCTCCCTCTTTCTCCCTCCATTTCCCTCTTGCTAAAATTAAATAAATATTTTTTTAAGAAATGGTCATAAGCCCCTTTCATTGAGTTATAAAGATAAAATAAAATTGGATGATAAGCACAAAGTATTTATCCCAGCACATGCCTGGCACATGGTAAGGGCCCAATAAATAGTAGCTATTTCTATGGTATAATTATTATTATAGCTATAGTACAAAGAGATGTGTGCAAGAATGCACAAAGAACAAAGGGAGCAAGCATTCATTCGCTTTGTTTGCACACCTCGCCTTTCTGGAACTCAGTAAATGTTCATTTAAATTGGACAGATGGTGTAACTTTAAGAACTCAGAGATGGCATAGCTATGAGAGCAGAGGAGGGTCCAGGTAGCCAGTAGGTCAATGTTCAAAGACATTCCGAGATCCAGGAAAACTGGGAATAAGCAGATAAGGCCTGGAATAGCAGTGAAGCTACTACCAGCCCAACAAGAAAGTTTCCAAATAGTTTGAGGTGACTTCAAATGCTAGTCAGGAGCTGGGCTGCCTAAGGAAGAACAGCTGAGGAGAATGTTGAAGGTAGGAGTTTCGGAACTCAGATTCCATAGCCTGGGGTGGAGACTGGGGATATGTATTTTGAACAGGCAGCCTCGGTGATTTCAGTGTGCAGTTGGGTTGTACTCAAAACCAGACAGCAAACCGAGTCCTCAGCATGGCTGTTCTGCCCTGGACTTTGGAGATGACTCTCTGCAAAATCTCTTCTGTGATTGGGACCTCTCGTTCTTAGCCAAGGCTCCATAAGGGACGGAGTGTGAATGGTCATCAGGTGGTTCAAGGTTACACATATCCTCAGGAATACAGATAAGCTTCCCACTAATAATTCTTCCCAGGCTAAGTATCTTTGTGAGGTTAGTAATTGATTTTTAGATCAATGCCTGAGCTAACGACAGCAATAATAGTAGCAGTACTAGTTACTAAGTGCTAGCAGTGTTCCAGGCACTGCACTGGTCTACATACTTTACCTAATTTAATCCCCACAACACCCTGCAAGACAGAACTGCCCTCATTGAAGATAAGAACAGCCAGGTTTAGAGATAATGGAAGGGCCCAAGGTACACGGCTAGGAAGACACAGGGGCAAACAGACTGTTTTAATTTTTAACACAATTAATTAATTCTATTTAGATACTTGTTTTTTATAAAGGAATTTTAGCATTTACTTTTGAACATATTATGGTCCAACAAATTTTATGTAACAAATAATTATAAAACACAGGAACAGATACAAGTTATTTCAGGTACTACCCATGTATAATGCACATCCTTATTTTTCCCTTAAAACCTTGGGCAAGAAAGTGTGTATTATACATGGCACAACAAAGGTATTTCATCATCAGACTGGGCTCAAAACCCTCAGCCTGAAGAAATGATATTTCCTCTAAAAGTCCCCAAAGCACTGGACACAGAGCTCTCTTTCTGGTGCTGTTCAGTCGACAAGCAGTGAATAAATAGAGCTGAGGTAGTATGTTTCTGCCATACCCCTTCCTGAGGAGCACAGCACACATTCATGGTTACTGTCTCATCTGTTCTAGTAAAACTTTAAAATGACATTATTTGTAAGGTCCCATTCTTTCCTCTAAGTGTTGCCATGCTGGTAAGTCCTTTTTCTATCCAAACAGAATCTTTTTATTTTTGTACATCCATTTCAAAGAAATCTAGTTATATAAAAATGTAATTAAAAAAAGGAAGTGCCCTCTATTGCTTTGTACTATTTTCTATTTTTTTCTTTATGTTTCTCCTTAATGAGGTTTCATCTGTGTTTCCCAAGTAGCCCCAAATGGATCTGACAATAGGTTTACAACCCATTGAAATCTACACTCACTACTTGCACTACTTTCCTGGGTCCATTTTTGAACCATCGGTCCACGGGACTGTTACCTCGTCTCTTGTATTGCCATCCTCGTGAGGCAGGCCACACTTTCGGGAACTCCAGGCTAAGCTCTCACCCAACACGGCATCTAACAGTGGACACTCCTCTCTTATCACAAAAGTTTACACACAATCAGCCTCCCATGGCTACTCCCAGAATTATAACTATTGGAAACTCGCACTATTTGATTTAAGTTACTTTGCTTAATATGAAGACACATAACAAATAACAAGGAGCAAAAAAAAAAGCAAGGTGTTGTCAGTGGGAGAGACAACACCTGTCAGGGACTTTTCTTGACCATCTCATATCACTCTACTAGTGGTTTCTCATTCACCCTAAATGAATTTCCAATATGTGGACAGTGACACTTGCATAGTAAACTAATAAGCACCATCCTTGATCTCAAAAACTTTCCATATATTAAGAACGTAGCAGCACACAGAGAAAAACTACTTCTTAAAGGAAGACTTAGACTGCAGTTCTTACAAAACTGTCTCCTAACCAACACTTTGAAATACATTTCAGGAATCTTCAAACCTTATTATGTCTTATCTACAGAGCTTTCCTGCACATGGAGGAATATATCTACACTAATTCCTTGAGAACTTTTAATTCTCAAAACCCTTTAGTATAGCTGCCAAATTATTTGGACTACCTTTTCTATATATTGTGGCCATGGCAAGCTGTCGTTGGCGAGGGCTGGGTTATTCCAATTGAAGTCACAATCTTATATAAGCTAAATTGAGCCCATTAGTCTATGGTGAACTCAAGGTTAAATAAATCATCATCCAAACATTTGATAATTCTAGAACATCATTTGAGAAGACAAAGTTTGTTCTATCACTCACTAGCTATGTGGTTTCCAACAACGGCAACAACCTCTCTGTGCCTTGGATTCCATCAATAGTCTGAAGGTAATACGTATAAAAATGTGTATTTATAGGGGTTTTGTGAGATTCAAAGATGAAAATAAGCAGAATAGAACACTGCATAGATAGTAAGCAATTACTTTAGTATTGGGGAACAAAATCTCTTCTAAAGTATTAAGGGAAAAATCTCTTCTAAACTCTAAAAGGCAATAAAATAAAGCAAATTTTGATTAACTCAAAACACAGACTTGCCAACATTCTCCTGTTAACATACCAGATATCTGCTCATGAACAGCTGGTAGCAATCACACCCATTAATTGTTCAGCATTTTACTTAAAATAAAAACATACTTTCTGCTGCCTTCTTTTTTTCCTTACTATCCTGAATTATGTGATCTTGATTCACTCTTTTATTGCTTTCCTCATTCTGCCAACATGTGAATGCATACTATGCGCAGTAACTGTGCTAAATGCCACATATCACAAAGGAACAAGACACAATCCCTTTTCTCCAGTCAAATTGGGTATGAACATAATTCATCATGTAATAAGGTTACACCACTATATCACGAATTCATTTTGGTTTGTGTGTGCATAGAATATTGTAGGAATGCACAAAAGGATGTGACCACATTTGCCTGGAAGAGTCTTCATGAAGAAGGTGCCATCTCTCTAGGGTCTTAAAGGATGGGCCCCCTTCCAAGTTCTCACCTGGAAAAGCACAAGGTTCAACAAGAGGGAGAAGAAACCCATGGTGTGAAGTTGATGGATCTGGCTAGCACATACATGTCATCCAAACCACTTACAAACACATGGGGATAGTCTAAACTCTTATTTTTTACAATCAGAGCTCTTCACACTTTGGCTTTTCCCTAACTCTTCTTTTTAAATTTAATCATCATTGAATTTTTCCATTACCATTTAGCCCCCTTATACTCTCGTCTCCCCAGAAATCACCACACTGTTGTCCATGTCCATGAGTCCTTTTCCCTGCTTGCTCAATCCCTCTGCCTGCTAACCTATCATTCCCCCTGCCCCCCACCTGTCATCCTGCTCTCCATTTATGAGTTAGCAGATGCTACTAGATATATAGCATCCTGGTTGAAAGTGTATTCTAGGCTCAAACAAGCCTTATTAAAATCCTACTCTAAGATTACCAGCAGTGCTACCTTGGGCAAATGACTGACCTCTCTGAGTCTTGCTGTCCTCATATGTAAAATGGGATGATGATATGCCAAATTCATAAGATTCTTGTGCAAGTTCAAAAGATAAGATGTGTAAAATATTTAGCATTTATTAAATACTTATGAAGTCCTCAAAAATATTTGTTATTATAACCAAGACTGCTAATTGTCTGTGCAATATCCATTTTCCTTTCTTTCTTACCAGGTACTTTCTAGAGGAGGGAAGGGCAGGATAGGGAAGATGAAAGAAAAGCTAAAGAAAGTATCTTAAAAGAAGCCACAGGAAAAAAAAAGACAGAATTTCTACAATGAAACAATTAGACCAAGAACTAAATTCACACACATACACACACACAAATAAAAGTCATATGATTAGGGAAAAATAAATCCAAATAACCACAAGAAAATAATTTCCAATCTAGAATTCAATATCTTGTGCAAACATCTTTCAAGAATTAAAGCAAAATAAAGATATTTTCAGAAAAACAAAACTCAAGAGAATTTGTCACTGATAAACTGCATTAAGTACTAAAGTGTGTTCTCCTGGCAGAAGGAAGAATTTACCAAATGGAAGCTAGGAGATTGGAAAGGCTGAGGAACAATAAAAAGGATAATAGACATAAATAAGTATTGGCTACATAACACAACAATGAAAATACAAATAGAATAAATAAGGATTTAAGGTGTTCTAAAAGCTTTGCAGCATCTGAGAAGATGCACGGGTACTAATTTATAATAGAATTAGAAAAACACATGTTGTATTTTGCAGAGAACCCAGAGAAAGAATAGAAAAAATAAAAACAAAAAGTTAATGTACGGGGGTTGGAATAATACAAACATCAATCCCCAAAAATGTAGTATACTCTGTTTCTCTTCAGATAGTATAAATCTTTCACCTTTTACCAAAAGAATGTAGGAAGTGAAAGAAAAAAAAACAAAGCACAGGTGGGACAAAGAGGAGCAAATAGCAAGATGTCAGGAATCAGGAATGAAAACACGGACCACACCACCGCATATCCTACAGATGTTAAAAGATATAAGGATATTATTTATTAACAATTGTACATCAATAACTTCAAAATTTTAAATGCAACAGAAAAATTCTCAGAAAAATACAGTTTATAAAAACTGACTACAGAAGTAAAAGAAAATTTGAATGGGTCTTTGATTGTTAAAATCATTAAATCCATAAGTTGAAAACCTCCCCAAAAGAGAAAAGCCCAGGCCTGGATTGCCTCACTGTTAAATTCTACCAAATATTTAAGGAAGAAATAAAACTAGTGTTAACACTCACTACAAAACTACATTAATTAACACAATGTGATATTGGTGTAGGAATAGACAAACAAATCAATGGAAAAGAATTGAGTGCAGAAAAAGGCCCATGTCCACGTAGGCACTCGACATGTGGAAGACTGGACTGCAGGCAATTGAAGGAAGGAAGGTATTTTCAAATGAGTGGCCTCAGGTCAACCAGATAACCATACCCACATGGACAAAATATTGAACTTGGTCTTTATCTTATTCCATACGTAATAATCAGTACCAAGTAGATTGTAGATCTAAGTGTAAATAAAAAAAACTTACGGAATATAATATAGAAAAACACCTACATTAAACTGGGAGTATGAAATTTAAACAAGACACAAGATAAAAAGATAGATAAATTGCTCTAATAAAATTAAGAGTGACAGTGGGAAAATATTTACAGCACATAAATAATGCACACAGGGCTCATAGCCAGACAAGCTAGAAAACTTCCAAAGTCAATTTTGTTAAATGGAAAAAGACTACACAGGCACTTCACAAAAGAAAAAAGGAATGACCACCCCCCCAAAAAATGTATAAAAACATGCAAATCTCTTTAGGCATTAGAAAAATACAAATCAAAACTACCATGAGAAACAGCTACAAACTCATTAGATTAGCTAGAATTTAACAAACAGAAAATACCAATGTTAACAGGAACCCAGAGCAGGAGAATTCTCATACATTGCAAACACTTAGGACAATCATTTTGGGCAACTATTTGACAGTATTTACTAAATAATACACGTAACACCTACTGACCCCAAAATTCTACTCTTTCCAATAGAAATGAGTATACTAAGAGTCTGAATAATATTCATTAAATAAAAACATAAGATAAATGAACACCAGCAGTAGAAGGGCAGATCAAGTGCTTCTCAGATAAGGTCAAGTTCAAGGAGTTCATCATCACCAAGCCCTTATTTTATGAAATGTTAAAGAGACTTATCTAAGAAAAAGAAGGTAAAAAACATGTACAGTAAAATGACAGCAAACTCACAATTATTAACAACCACACCTGAAACAAAAACAAGTAACGAAGCAAACAGCTAGAACAGGAACAGAACCACAGAAATGGAGATCACATGGAGGTTTAGCAACAGGGGAGTGGGAGGAGGAGAGAGGGGGGAAAGGTATGAAGAATAAGTAGCATGGATGGTAGGTAGAAAATAGACAGGGGGAGGGCAAGAATAGTAGCGGAAATGTAGAAGCTAAAGAACTTATGACACATGGACATGAACTAAAGGTGGGAATGTGGGTGGGAGAGGGTGTTCAGGGTGGAGGGGAATGAAGGGGGGATAATAGGACAACTATAATAGCATAATCAATAAAATATATTTTTTAAAAAGTAGATCGAAGTAATAAATTGAGGCACATTCATACAATAAGTTACCTGCAATAATGACAGAACTACTGATACATTCAAAAAACATATATGGATCTCTTCAAAGTAGTACTGGACAAAATAAGGCAACATGAAGGAATACAGTGTTGTCTCATTTCTTTTCTATAAGCAAGAGCAGTGGCTACTTTGGGGCAGAGGAAGGGAAAGGTGATCTCGGGAGAGGAGAAATGCCTCAGGGGTTGGTAATGTTCTATTTCTTAACTTAGATGATGGTTATGTAGATGTTTGTCTTGGAAGAATTCACTGACAAGCATATTTCTGTTTTAAGCACTTTTCTGTATATGTTACACTGCACAATTAAAAAAAATAATCAGGAATGTGACACAGATTTATCTATAAAGATATTCTCTGTGGCACTATTATAATTTTAAAAATTGTTTAAAAGGGAAATTATCCAAACACAAAATAAATATGTCCTTACAATGAACTATCATTTAAATTCATGTTTTAAAATAATATTTAATGCCATAAAACCTATTGTTTAGACAATAAAGTGGGTTACAACTCACTAGAGACAGTACAATCCCATTTGAATAAAATACATGTAAACTACATATGCACACATTTCAAGAAAAAAAATTGAAATGATATATAGCAGATCCTCAAATAACATCATTTCGTTCATAATAACATTGATGAGATGCCATAGGAACTCAGCTCTTGTTTACATCCGCAGCCTGTGGTAAAACTGATTTTTATACATCATGTCACTTTTAGACATCACTTCACAGAACCTATGGGAAATGTTAAGTGAGGACTTACAATATGCCAAAATGAGATAAATTATAGGCGATCTTTATTCTATCCTCTGTATTTTCTAAATTCTTAGGAGCAACATGTGAAAAACTGAAAGGAACAAATTCTTTTTCCAAAGATTCAGAGGCTCTCAAATTTACCCATTAGTCTGGCTTCACTGGGAAGCACATCCTTGAAGCCAAATATTTTTCCTCTGAAGACTGAAGCACTCTTTCGTGGGAGCCAACATGTGGCCTCCAGAGCTAAACATCACGTGACAATATAGGAGGAAGTCATAAGACATCTGCACAGCTCAGACAAGGACTGCCAATTAGAGCCAGATCACAGATCCCCTATCGCCCTTTGAGAGTTTCCCTGGAATTAAGAGAGTCACTAACAATTGACTGGAAAATTTTTCACTAACAATTGTCTTACTTCACAAATAAAGATTTAACCACAGAAAGTTGCCCCCAGCCCCACAGATAATGCCTTGAGTGTCATTTTTCCTGCTCTCCTCTGATCCTTTTCCTTTCCCCACCCATCAGAGTTCTACCCCACTACCAACACCTTCCTAAACAGGCTTTTCATTGTGTTTTTTAAAATTTCCCAGGAAGTCTTCTATGATCAATAGAATGAGCACAATGCCAATCTGCTCCAAAGTCTTCTGGTATTGCAGGAATCCTGGATAAAGGGACTCCTTTGTCCAGCACTGTGGTCGGTGCTGGTTACCTTTTCATCAGCATACCTCCATCCTATTCTGCAGTAAAGGGAGCATCTCCTGTGTGAACAGGCTTTTGGAAAGTGTCAGCTCTGTCACCAGGACTAACTGGTGGTGCTGCTGTCCGAGGTTACAAAGCCAAGGAGAGAAGGAAGCTCTTGGCCCCAAGCCCCAGGACATCAGAGTTGTGACTCAGGAGGTAGTGTGATTGGTTCCATTTTCCTGTTTGCACTCCCGCACACCAAAGGCAATAAGCAATATTATTTCCATAGGAGAAGGAATATATTTCTGAATAACAATTTCATCTTTAAGTCATAAAGCACACCCAGCCAATAATCCACAAAGTGCCAAAATAATCCTCACTTGGCTTCTGCTTTGGCATACCCATTCCAAGCTTTAGTTCACCCAATTTCCAGACCTTTTGTCCTCTACCCAGTTTGACTAATATGCAAACATATTCCCAAACAGCCTCCAAGCAGATTATTACCAACAGACTGGGGAATGACGCAAATGTAGGCCATCTACATAAGTGAAGCAAGTCGAGCCAAAAGGGATCATTTGTGTGGCTTAAATCATGGAGATGGGCTATATCCACAGGGCTGAATTCACAATTGCTGGCTTCAGCGATGTGGGCAGGTTTAATCTTTGAACTTCAAGATCCCTCCACCCCAACACCCACCCCCACACCCCAATCGCACACACACACAGATGGCAAAGCCACCACACCTCATCCCCCTCTTCTTTGGTGGTCTCCACTGGGACACAATCTCATCGACATACTTAAGAGGACACTAAAGAGAATTCAGCTCCACGTGTTTTTTATGAGAAATGAGACTCCCAGACAAAGGACCTAGAGCAGAGGGAGCTGCCATCTTAGACCTACTGACTCCACAACAGAACATGGTGAGAAAATAGCATGTGGTGAATGTGAATCTACTGAGCCATTAATCAGAATTCTCCAGCGAAGGGATTTTCCCCCAGCCTAATCCAGGCTCAACAGGTGGGACACTCTTCAGTATCTCTCCAACCCCTAAGCTCCACCAGCTTTTCATGACCACTATTTGTCCCTTTTAACAAAAAGCCCTGCACCTGGAAAACTGTGCCAGGTCTGTCCCTTGGTGAGTATCTTCAACTGCCCGTGTCATCACTAATATAGTTGCTTTGGGGAAAACGCAGCTGCCCACTTCCCCATACCCAGGGCCCAAGTTCCCTCCACAACACCCAAGCCGAGGGGCAAGCCACAGACACAAGGAGCTTCTTGTTGTGACTCAGCTGTATCCTTCAGTGTTTTGTCCCTCTTTGATCAAATCTGCCACTATTAGGAATAGAGAAAAGTCAGAA
Source organism: Trachops cirrhosus (assembly GCA_028533065.1). NCBI lineage: Eukaryota > Metazoa > Chordata > Mammalia > Chiroptera > Phyllostomidae > Trachops > Trachops cirrhosus. The sequence goes on from CM052551.1 coordinate 29,319,696, forward strand.
AAGGACTCATTATTACCGTGAGCATTTGCTGTGCCATTGTGAGTGAGTCATATTCCCCCTGGGTCTGTTTCCTTGTTTGTGAGTTCAGAGGGCTGAAACGAGATGACCTCTGTGGTCCCGATGGGCTCTCTAGCAGGTCTACTTACCATAATCTGCTACATGCTCCCATATCATCCCAACTTATTCCCACCCCACCACAGGTAGGGGGTCAGCGCCCTGGGTCTCTCATTTTTACAATCAGTCTGGAGGTGAGACTAGTGCAGATGAGATTTTAGAACTCACCAGGCTTAGTAGCTGGTAGGGAACTCAAATAATCCACTGCCGAAATGCCATGCCACGAGGCAGGTAAAGGTAGTGTTATCCCCAAAGTGTAGACAGGAACACTGTAATCCAGAAAGGCTGCATGACATGCACAAGGCTCCCAGCTGTCCTAACAAGGGGTACCAAGGGTACTCAGCTTCCTCGCAATGATCTTACCCAACACCACCACAATTGTTATGAAAAGGCATTATTTCCAATGTGAGCCAAAGCTTTAAGATGAATTGCTAAATACAAAATCAATTATTTGCAGAAGCAAATCATAGCTATAGCCCCTTAATATTTATGTTATTGTTCATGATCAAGAGATGACAGTAAGAGCTTTGATGTTAAACCCTTTGCCAACTAGAAAGCTACAGATAAATGATGTTTTTACTGCCTACAAACTATTGCATGAATCTGGAAGTCAGAAACCATGTCAGGGGTATTCACAATTAATGACAAAGAAGTTCCACCCCAACAAACACAGTGCCTGGGGAGTGGCTCTCTGCTCAGTCAACCTACAAGGTAATTTTGACACATTTACATATGTGTTTATAGCTCTGCCAGTGTTTAATAAGAACCCGTGGAAGCTGAAGAACTGTTCTATTTATCTGTAATGCCATTGCTATAAGTAGCAAAAAGTTTAATTTAATAACTCAAGTGGTTTTTTAAAGTTAAATTTCATCTCCCATATGTGTGTATAAGAAGCTCTTTTAGGTTGAAATAATTCATTTGAATTATCTAAGCCAAAATGATCATATTTTCCTCACTAACATACAATTTTCTAGAAATGTGTTCACAGAGAAAAATAATTCCCAACACATACTAAAATTCACATTTAAGAATCCCCAAATTCACTTTAGGGGTGATTTTGCTCTTGTAAATGATCAGTCTCGACTCATTTAATCCTCCTACAAAATCCACACAAGCCACTGGAGAATCATTCCTTGGGATTTTAAAGTGTATTAAAACACACCGCGCAGAGGAAAGTGGGGCTTGTTCTGAGTCCAGAGCATCTGAATACCAGCTCCTCTTCCCTGGAGAAGTGGTAGGTAGCTGGGTTCCCCTAGAGGAAGCAGCTCCAGTCCTTGCCCACTGCAGGACTGGTCTGCAGGCAGAGAAGTGTCATGTGTCACTGGCGAGACACAGTCACTGGCCAGGCCCTGTTAACCTGGCAGGGAGCTGACTGTTCCTTCCAACTGTCCCAAGACTGATCCCACTAGCCATTTAACCCTTGGAGTATCTCTTGCCTGACTTAGCCTCCAGATGGCATCCTGAACTACCCATCCAGTTACCAGCCCAGCCAGACCAACACCTCTGGGACCCTCTGTAACCTCAGGCAATGAGGGTCCATTGCTGCCTGAGTTTGAATATTTGCCAGAAAAACTGCCTTATCTTAAGCCATCTGGAGTGTCAACGAAGGAGCAGGGAAAAGGAAGAACCATTCCCATAGGACACAAACTAGATAAGAATCTGACATTTTCCTTTGAAATGATTTGACATCCTTGCTTTTTCAATGGAAAAAATCACTTTAACCAGCCCAGCAGCCCCTTCCTGCTACAACATGTTCCAGGTACCCATTCGCTGAATGTTTAAGCATGTCCTGATTCTAACGCATTTATAGGGCATTTATCTTCTTTTAATTCCTTCCACTGCCTGCAGGACTAACGATCCAAAGCAGTGTAATCTAGTAACAACACTACCGCTCTAAGCCACAGGCTGACTACCTCAGCAAATGTAGGCAAAGGAAAGTATAGACAGCTCAGTTTAGCAAAGAAACAACTCATTCTTTTTCAACATTTACCCACCCCTCACAAGAATAAGTAAATAAATAAGCAAGCAAATTTGGGGGAAAATAGCGTTCCTTCTTGGTAGGAGTTAATTAAAATGAAACAGCCAAAGGTCAGCAACAGAAGATAGAAAAGTCTCCATCATTTGAATAATTCATAATAGGTAGACATTCAACAAATGCATAGCGAGTGAAAGATTCAGCAATGCAGTGGCAATGCATGCCTTTTCTGCAGCCCCACCACCCTTGAGCCAGTGGCATGCGCTCCCCATTGGGGAAGAGGGAAGCCTTTGGTCTCTTCCACACCATTCACAGACATGCAGAACCTCTGAACCTCCAAAGGCAAGAACAGTGGGCAAAGATATCTATCAAGCATGCTCCCTCTGTTCCGAACATCAGTCATGCTAGTTCCCCCCCATCAATTACTCTTCTGTTGACCACCCACATTTAATTCAGCTTTAAAGACATGACAACAAGGTCTGAGATTTGAGGGATGTACCTGACTCTCTCTCCCCTCCAGGGGTGGTGGAATCTCATCAGCAAAACCAATCTTCCCTGGATCACCCATAAAGGCACTAACCTCATCCACGTTCTCAAAAGCGTTGATGACATCATATGGCAAACAGGACAGAAGGTCAATCACAAACCACGTCTTCAGGTAGTTCATGCGGATGAGTTTGGGGTCAGAAATCACCTCCCCAGCTGGTCCAACAAAGGTGGTATGAAAATTCAGCACAATGTCCACCAAAAAGATGACGTCCACAATGCTGTCCACAACCAGCCAGGCCACATTGTTCTGCCTGGTTTTAAAGGAGACGTTGTAAGGGACCAAGATGGCTGTGTAGAAGGTTAAGATCAAGATGATCCAATCCCACGTGGTTTTAAAAACACAGTAATGTAAGATGATGTGAGGGGGAGTCTTTGGTGCCTCTTGCTTGTACTGGGGAAGGATGTCCGAGCCCAGCTGCAGGACCTGTACAGAAAAACATGGCCAAGAGAGAACTAAATTAGGGTTTAATGGCAAGCATCTGTCACTGACAAATCATCATGATGCCCCAGATGGATCATTAGGTGCAAGAACAGGTACTGGAGGAGTATGGGAGAAGGGAGGTGAACATTATATTAAATCACAATAAAACAATTACAAATTATTATGCAACTTACTACATGCCAAGCACTGTGATAAATACTTCATATACATTTATTATCTCAATTCTAAATACAACCTCATTTTATTAGCCAATTACTCTATGTGACAAGTAAGAAACTGAGGCTCAAGAGAATTAAATAACTTTACTTAATAAATATTTATTGTTCTGTGTCAGCAACTTTTCTAGACACTGGACACACAGTCATGACGGAAACAGCACGACTCCTGCTCTTGGGAAGCTCGGTCTAGTAGACAAATTAAGATAATTTCAAATTGTATAAAGAGCTAAATAAGAAGTGGCATGAGACACACAGTGATTTGATAGAATGTGACTTCAGGATTAGGGGAGGGAGAGTGTTTGAACTAAAATCTGAATAACAACAAGGAGCAAGCCATTCAAACTTGCATGGGAAAATTATCCCAGCCAGAAAGCATAACTGGTGTAATGAATCCAGGGTAGGACAAGCTTGATATTTGCAGTAGAAGAAGGAAGTCCGACGTGACAGAAGCACACTAGATGAGGGAAGAAAGGATGCTAAATGGGTCCAGAGGGGAAGCCGAAACCAAACCATGCGTGACCCAGTGGGCCATGGGGAGATGCTGGATCTTATTCTCAGTACGTCTGAGTGTAACTGGAGGGTTTTAAAGCAAGGGAATAATTTGATGCATATTTATAAAAGATCACCCTGGCTGCTGCATAGATAATGAATTGAGGCAGAGGATTAGAGGGTAGGACAGAATCAGGAAACTTATTATAACACCCTGAGAAAAAGATGAGGTGATGGAGAAAAGCAGTCCAATTTTGGATATATTTTTGAAGTAAACCAACTGAATTTGCTGATGGCTAAAAATGAAGAAAATAGAGCAATGACTGGTACCCACAACTTTAGTCCAACCCCCCCAACCATGGTAATTGGCTCAGAGTAGGCAATACAGGACTATTTTTAAGTGAATAAATGAACTTCAAGGTCATGCAGCTAAGAAAGATGGAACCAGGACCCCAAATTAGGTCCAGCTGGATTAAAAACACATGCTGTTCCACATCAAAGTTACATTTCCCCAAATAACAGGTTTTTAATGAAGCAGATTCAGTGAAGGAAGAAGTTTAGAGAAGCTTGGTTCTAAAAGAGTATCACAAATGGGTTTCACTTCAACGGTCAAAGGCAAAACGCCATGTTTCAGAGACTAGGCCAAGCCAGAGGGGACCCCCAGCCCAGCCCAGCCGCTCTCCTGGGCCCACTTACAGATTCCTACACGTCTTTAGGTGAAACTTCCTCTTATGTCATGGTGACTTGTTTTTTTCCTCCTGAGGTTCAAGACCCATTACTGAATACAAAATAATCTGAATGTCTCTGCTCCCACTACAGTTGGTGCCAGGCCTTAAAAGGTGACCAAGCCCTGGCCGGTGTGGCTCAGTTGGTTGGAGTGTCATGCCACAGACTGAAGGGTCGCGGATTCCATTCTAGTCAGGGCAAATGCCTAGGCTGTGCGTTCGTCCCCAGTAGGAGCACGTGCAAGCGGCAACTGATGTCTGACATCGATGTTTCTCTCCCCTCTCTCCCTCCCTTCCTCTCTCTCTAAAATCAATACGCATGTCCTTAGGTGAGGACTAAAACAAAAATGACAAAACAAAGCTAGAAATCCAGAGTATCCAGGGTGCGTCTTTGGGTGTGGGAATTTTTTTTTATCCCTCCCACCAATGCACGGAGCTCTTCTAGAACTTGGGACTTTAATTTCTCTCCCCATGAAAAGAACTTATACAAGAGTGATTAATGAAGCTTGGGCCCTGAGACCTCAGGCGGGAAAAGGGATTGACCTGTAAGAATAAAGCAAATAAAATTAAATGAATGGTACTCCCGCTTCTGGAAAGACAAGAGTAGACAAACTTCTCCTTAATCCTCCATTTAAGAACAACTAAAATCTCTGGACATTGTATATAAAACAAATGTAACAAGACTCTGAAAGGTACAGAAAAGAGAGCAAACTAAGTAGGAATGACACAGTGGCGAGTCCACTGGTTTTCTTTTTACCTCATATATTCTCAGATTTGGAGGTGAAGAAACCAACAACCTGGAAACACCAATAGATGCAGACAAAAAAAAGTGCCAATAAAAGTTCACTCTCTCTAGCAAGCAGACTAGGAAAGGGGCAATCTCAAAAGGCAGAGAACTTCTAGACAATAACCACTTTACTATAGCCAAATACCACACACAAAACATTATGGCCTCACTCCCACCCAGGCCAGCAAAGGCTACTAGGAAGCCTAGATTTCCCCCTTCCTGAGGCTGTAATGGAGCACCCAACCCTGTTCTCCTCCCCACCCAGGGTACTGACAGAGAAGGCCCAGTAGGGAGCCTGCACTTCCACCTCACCCAGTGGTCATGAGGCGTCCCTCCGCCTCCCCACAGTGGGGTCAGAGGAGGCCTAGTGGACAATCATGATTTTCACCACTGCCCAGAAGTAACAAGGCCACCACCCCCTCAACCCAGGAAGACATGAGCGTAAGCTTAGCAGGGAGCTGGAACTCTCACTCTCTCCCAGCAGTAACGAGAAGGAAACCCTTGCAGGTATCAACAGAGGATGAATTGGAAACCTGGACTTCTACCCCAACCCAGCAGAAATGAGGGAGTGCCTACCCCTTTCTCTGCCATATCTTTATCACAGGAAGCCACCTAAAACAAAAGGTTTAAATAAGATCCAGAGTCTCATACATAGTATCTCAAATACCCAGGTTTCGATTACAAATCACTCATTATACCAACAGCCAGGGAAATAACAAACTGATTGAAAACAGACAATCAATAGATGCCAACACCAAGATGACAAAGATGTCAGAAATATATAACAAAGATTTCAACATAGCCATCATAAAAATGCTTGAATGAGCAATTATGGACACAGTTGAAACAAGTGAAAAAACAGAAAGTCTCAGCAAAGAAAGAGATGTAAAGATGAACCAAATGAAAATTTCAAAACCAAATAATGCAATAATTAATTTTTTAAATTCAATGTATAGGCTCAACATCTGAATGGAGAGGACAGAGGAAAGAATCAGTGAAGACAAAACAACAGAAACTATGCAACCTGAACAACAGAGAGAAAATGGTACATTATGTGAAGACGAGAGGGTTGAGTCATCAAGAAGACATAGTGTGTGCACCAAACAGAAGAGCTCCAAACATATGCAAAGCAAAAACTAACAGATCTGAAAGAAGAAATAGACAAATTTACACACTCCTCTATCGACCTTTGATAGAACAGCTGGACAGAAAATAGCTGTTTAAGAACTCAACAACGCCATCCACCAATAGAATTTAATTGACATTTATAACATCCTCCACCCAACAAGAGCAGAATGCACATTCTTTTCAAGTGCATGTGGAACATTAGCTATATGCTAGTCCATAACACAAACCTCAACAAAATTTTTTAAAGATTTTATTTATTTATTTTTAGAGAAAGGAGAAGGGAGGGAGGAAGAGAGGGAGAGAAACATCAATATGTGATTGCCTTTCATGCACCCCCAAGTGAGGACCTGGCATGCCAGGTCCACCACAACCCAGGCATGTACCCTGATTGGGAGTCAAACTGGCAACTCTTTGGTCGGCAAGCGGCACTCAGATCTACTGAGCCACACCAGCCAGGGCCAAACCTCAAAGAATTTAACAGAACTGAAACCACACAGTGTGCTTTCTGACTAAAATGGAATCAAACTAGGAATCAGTAACAGAAAAGTGACAGGAAAATATCCAAACATTTGGAAGCTAAACAATGCACTTTTAAATAATCCACAGGCCAAAGGAGAAGTGTCAAGGGAAATTTAAAAGTATATTGAAGTCAATGAAAATGAAAATGCAGCATACCAAAATTTGTGGGATACTGCTAAAGCAGAACTAAAAGGGAAATGTGTAGTATTAAATGTTTACCTAAGACAAAAGAAAAAGTCTTAAATCAATAAAATATACTCTCACCCCAAATACTCACTTTTTAAAAAGGCAAGATAAAAATAAAGCAAGCAGAAGGAAGGAAATAAAGTTGGAAGCAGAAATCAGTGGCATAGAAAACATAAAAATAGAGAAAATCGGTGATCTTTGAAAAGATCAAGAAAATAAAATAAAAATACAATTGACAGACATATAGGATGACTGAAAAAGAAAAACAGAGACAGAAGAGAAACAAATTACCAACAGCAAGAAGGAAACAAGGGATGTAGTTATAAACCCAGTAGATATCAAAAAGATAAAAGGGAATGCCACAAGCAGCACCATACACATAAAACTGACTACTTAGATGGAATGGTTCTTGAAAACCACAAACTACCATACTTCATAGCCTTATAAACTAGTAAGAAAATTGAATTAGTAATTTTAAAACACCCTCCAAAAAGTCTTCAGGTCCAGGTGATGATATCAATGGGTAATGGTACCAAAATTTAAAGAGGAATGAATAGCAATTCTACACAACTGCTTCCAGAAAGTGGACAAAGAGGAACCACTTCTCAATTCATTTTGTGAAGTTAGTATTACCCTGATTACAAAACCAGATAAAACCAGTACCCCCCCAAAAAAACAACAACAATCTGATGTCTCTCATAAACAGAGAAGCAAATCCTTAACAAGTAGTAGCAAATAAAGTTCAGAAATATATAAAAAGATGGCCAAGGGAGGTGTATTCCAAGGGTGCAGGCTGGTTCAAAATTCAAAAATCAATCAATATAATTTGCCATATTAACAGGCTGACGAAGGACAATCACAGGTCCATATCAACTGATGGAGAGAAAGCATTTGACAAAATTCAACAACAATTCATGATAAAAACTCTCAGGAAAATAGGAATAGAGAGGCACTTCTTAAACTTTAAATAAAGAGTACCTACAAAAACCTACAGCTAACATCATATTTAATGGTGAAAGACTGAAGGCCAAGACCAAGGCAAAATATCAGATTTCACTATATTTTATTCAACATAGCACTGCCTCTGTATAAGGGGGGGAAGAAATAAAAAGCATTCAGATCAAGAAGGAAGAAATAAAAGCATCCTTACTTTCAAATAACATAAAGCTGTAAGTACACAATATCCCAAGGGATCTACATATAAACTTCTAGGACTAAAAAGTGAGTTCAGCAAGGTCACACGACACAAGATAAACATACAAAAATAATTGTATTTCTATATACTAGAAGTGAACACCAAAACTATAGAATACCATTTTTAATCAAAAAAACATTTAGGTGCTCCCTGGACAGTGTAGCTCAGTTGGTTGGAGCGTAGTCCCATAACCAAAATGTTGCGGATTTGATGCCCAGTCAGGGCACACAACCTAGGTTTCAACTTTGATTCCCTCTTGTGGCACATATGGGAGGAAACTGATCGATGTTTCTCTCTCTCCCTTCCTTTCTCCCTTCTCTCTCTAAAAGCAATGAAAAAATATCCTTGGTTGAGAATTTAAAAAAGAAACATTTGGGTGCAAATATGACAAAACATAAACAGGACATATGTTAAAAACAACAAAACGCTGATAAAAGAGATCAAAGAAGATACAAATAAATGAAGAAGCATGCTGTATTACTAAATTAGAAAATTCAGCATACTAAAGTTGTTCTTTCTCTCCAAACTGATATAAAGGTTTAACACAATTTCTATCAAAATGCCAGCAATAGTTTTTGTAGATACACCATATGAAAAGATGCTCAACATCACTAGCCATCAGACAGATGATGCAAATTAAAACCACAATGAGATACCACCTCACACCTGTCAGAATGGCCATCACTAATAAATCCACAAACAAGTGCTGGCGAGGTTGTGGACAAAAGGGAACCCTAGGACATTGTTGGTGGGAATGCAGACTGGTGTAGCCACCATGGAAAACAGTATGGAATTTCTTCAGAAAACTGAAAATGGAACTGCCTTTTGACCTAGCAATTCCACTGCTGGGATTGTACCCTAAGAATTCTGAAACACCAATTCAAAAGAACTTATGTACCCCTATGCTTATAGCAGCGCTATTTACAATAGCTAAGTGCTGGAAACAGTCCAAGTGCCGAAAAGCAGACAAATGGATTAAAAAACTATGGTATATTCACACAGTGGAATATTACAGAGCAGAAAGAAAGAAGGAAGTCCTATCTTTTACGGCAACATGGATACTATTGAACTGGAGACTATTACGCTAAGTGAAATAAGCCAGGCGGTGAAAGACAAATACAATATGATCTCACTTATAACTGGAATCTAACTGGCAAAAAAGCAATTCAGTGGCAATTCTGTGTAGGAAAGAACTTCCACAGGCAAAAAATAAGCTAACAAGAAAAACAGAACCAGAGACATGGAAACATGGAACAGACTGACAGCTGTAGGAGGGGAGGAGGGAGGGAGGGAGGGGATGGGGAAGACGGGAAAGGGACTAGTAAAGGAACATGTATGAATGACAACACACGGACACTGACAACGGAGAAGGGATTGATTCTGGGCTAGAGGGGTGAGCTGGGTAGACGGGGGTGAAAGGGAAAAATTGGGACAAACAGAATAAACAATAAAAAATAAAAAGAGAAGTTAACCAAAAAGCAGAAAAGAATAGAAATAAAATTTATATGGAAAGGCAAAGGAACTGAAATAGCTAGAAACAATTTTGAATGAGAAAAATAAAGTAGGAGGAATCAATCTAGCCAATTTCAAAATGATAAATAGCTACAGTAATTAAGACTGTATGAGAATGCTAGAGGAATACTGTCATAGATTAATAGAAAAGAATAGTGAACCCAGAAATAGACACACACAAATATACTCAGCTGATTTTTGATAGTGGCAAAAAGTAATTCAGTGGCAATTCTGTGTAGGAAAGAACTTTCATAGGCAAAAAGAAATGAATTGCAAACATAAATATAAAATTTAAAGCTATAAAACTTAAAGAAAAATAGGAAAAATCCCCAGTATCTAGGGCTAAGCAAAGTGTTCTTAGACTTGACATCAAAAGCACAATCCATAGAAAAAACTGATAAATTGGATCTCATCAAAGTTTAAAACTTTAGCTGCAAAAAAAAAAGGCTGTTAGGAGAATAAAAAGAGAAGCTATGACTTGGAGAAAATATTTGCAAATCATATACCCAATGAAGAAAAGGTATCCAGAATACATAATTCATAATATATGATTTCAAAACACAACAACAAAAAATAAACAATCCAATGAGAAAATGAGAAAGAGTAATGAATGAATATTTCACCCAAGAGGATATACAGGTGGCAAATAGCATATGAAATGATGTTCAACATTGCTGGTTATTAGGGAAAAGGTATCACTACATACCTATCAGAATATCTAAAATAAAAAACCATGACAACGCAAATGCTGGTGAGAATGCAGACCAACTAGAGCCCTCATATATTATTGCTAGTAGAAATGTAAGAAGGTACAGCCACTGAAGAAAAGTTTTGTCGTTTATTAAATAACTAAATATACAACTACCACATGACCCAGCAATTACACTCTTGGGCATTTATCCCAGGAAATATGAAAATTTGTGTTCTCACACAAAACCTGCACACAAATGTTTATCGCAGCTTTAGTCATAATAGCCAAGAGCCGGAAACAACCCAGATGTCCTCCTAGGACACACCGGGTACATCCATTCCACGGAATGTTCCTCGGCAAGTAGAAAGGTGCAAACCACTGATGCATGCAACAACCTGGATGGATCGCCAGAGATTAAAATGTATACAATATCTTATAAATTTATATAAACTTGCATTTATAGAGCACCTTTAAAATGACAAAATTATAGAAATATGGAACAAATGAGTGGTTACCAAGGGCTTGGGGGTGGGGGGTGGTGAGGGCAGAAAGGAGGTGGGTGTGGCTATAAAAAGGCAACACGAGATATTCCCAGGGTGATAGAACTGTTCTGTATCCTGACTGCACCAGTGTATCTTGGTTGGGCTATCAGACTATAGTGTTGCAGGAAATTACCACCAGGGGGAAACTGAATAAAGAGCACATGGGATCTCTTTGTATTATTTCTTACAACTGCATGTGAATCTACAGTTATCTCAAAATAAGAAGTTTAATTTTAAATAATCAACTGAATACAGATGAATTACAAGCATTGTAAGGAAGGGTTCCTGGGCATTTAACTAAGGAAGAGGCAGGGGAAAGGGAGGTGAGTTATTTAGGAGGTCATTGTATGTTTGCAAAACACAGTCTGAATAAGACTATTCAGGAAGAACTCAAAAGAATCCACAAGCAGGCAGCCACCTGCTGAATGCACACCAAAGTCGCCTGGAGCTCCATGGTTCTTGGTAACAAGCCCTCAGGAGGGAATACCCTTTCAGAGAAAAAGGTGTGTTCCTGTGACAGTTTGATATAATGCACAATTATTTCTAGGTGAGTTTCCCATTCTGATGCTTTCCAGGACACTATGAGGCCCTGCCTGAGTGAGGCCTGAGTCAATAGTGTCTCCGTATCTCCCAAAAATGCCAGTTGACCACAGATGCTTCCCCTGCTGCCATTCATACAAAAGGTGTTGAAAGGGGGTTGACAGGTGCTCGGCTACACAGGGAGGGATGTTGGGGACTGGTATTCAGTTTCTCTCTTCCTATCCGTGGGGTGCAATGCAGCTTTATACACTGAATCCATAGTATATCTGCATTCTGGGCGTAGACTTGGATGTTAGGATATTTGATCAAGATAAATGTGACACATTCTCTTTCCAAATCTTTATATTAAAGGCTATATTAAAGGCTAACCATAAGGCCAAGGTTTTAGAGTCTGACTTGAGATCCTGTATATTTCACTCTCATATTAACTCTTTAGCAATTATCTATGGAAAACAGAAGATGAAAATTGTATGGAATAGGTTCTTCGTTACAGAAAAACAATATTCTTTAAAAAAAATTCCCTGACCAAGAATATTTTGCATCTGGTTAACTCCCGACTTCAAGAGCTTTTTTAGAGTATGGTGACAAATGACTAATCTGTCAATGAAAAAGAGTCCCCTGAGACTGACCCACCTCCCTCCTCCGAAGTCCGTGTGGGAATGGATTCAGACCAGGACAGCAGGTAATGGGGCTGCTCTGAGGAGCCCCGAGACTGCCATCCTCGGGAAGGAAAGCTTTCTCAGGCTCAATCAGAATGGGTGCAGAGTCCAAAGAGACGGCATACCAACCCCGCGTTCAGCCATAAGGAGTTTGTCCTATGTCAGATGCTCAGTGCTACTTCAAAAGCTCGGCTGAGAAACAGCTGCACCAGGCGTGGAGACAGAGTGACCTAGGGTAGTGCCCTGGTGACCACAGCACAGTAAGTCCCCTCCCCCACCTCTTTTCTGTCACTGATCAGTATGAGCATGTGCTTCTTGCCTCTTCAATTTGGCAGTGGAAGCTTCCACAGGAAGTCAGCTGGCAGCCCTTTCAGAATGTACTTCCTAAGGGTGGGCCTGTGTCTATCTGTCCAAGACACCCATCAGCCTGGGATTCCCCCAAATACTCCCTTCACCCAGTGTAATGTCACTGGTTCACCTTCTGTCTGTCCCTCCCCCTACAACACCCAGGCTCTGCCTGCAGGAAATGCTCATTACAGGTCATTGAATGAGGCCAAAGAATAATCATCTTAAGACTAATTCTGGAAGGAAAATAGAGTCAGGCTCTATTTTGAAGAATAGGAAAATCAGACTGACAATCACATTTCTCTAACACTTTTGTTTCCAAAGCCTTCTACTGTATTTTTTAATCCTTATAACCACCCTGTGAGAGCTTTCTACAGGTAAGAAAATGGAGGTTCAGAGAGGGGGAGTGACTCACCCTGAGTCATACCAGGGGTGAGTAAGCAGAGAGCTGGGAGTACAAGCCAGGCTCCCAGCTCCTAGCCTTCAAGTCTTCACTAATCTTTTGTACAGCCTGAATTACCCTTCATGGCACATGACGTACATCATCAGGTCTCATGCAGTCTCATGAGGTGGGAAGACTGGCACTTTTCTTATTTTACAAACTGGGGAACAAATCAGAAGGTAAATGGCTTGCTCACAGGCATACTGCAGATGCAACCTAACATCTTAAGCCCGAGCCCAATTCCCTAATTCCATGTTTTTCTTCTGTTGTTAACTGACTCTTGATAAACTACTGCTTTTGCATAGGACCTCTGAATGATGGTCCCATGTCATCCTGTCATCTTATGAAACTGGTTTCTGGCTGAAGGCAGCGTCTCCCATGCAGACCTTCTCCAGGACTTCCCGAGTAAAGTCCCAAACCAGCCACATTGGCCACACCTGCTTCACTACCCCAAGTCCCCCAAGCCACATAGATACATTCAGAAAGAAGCAGGACCAAATCACTCACCCCGAAACCCTTCTGTGTCAAGTGACGTCACCCTGTAAAGAAGTTTTTGCTAAAGTGGATCAAAGACCATAATACTTCACTCTACGTTCTTAAGTGCTATTCTCTGCTACACCTCACTCTTAGCTCACATTTTTGCCTTACAAATCACTGAAAAATATAGAATCTAATAGAATGTCTCTTCCAATGATCACAAATCTACAAACTGGCCCTCACACTCAACCACCTCCCTCCCTCCTGTTTCAACAGCGGAAGGCCCACCTCCTACCAAAAGCCAGTTCCTCCCATGTGCTCTGCACCTCACCCTTCTCCCCCTCCTCAAGTGCTTTACACCCCCCACCCATGATTCCCTCTTGTTTGATTCCATCGACCTCTCCTCGGACACAAGATTATTCCATCATTATTTTAAGATATCAATCAACTTCCCTCTCTTGCTAAGCTCCTTTTACTGTTTCCCTTTATAGCCAGACTCTTTGAAAGAGTATATTAAACACACCCCCACTTTCTCCCCTCAAATCATGTTCTACACACTCCAATGTGACTATGGCCTCTACCCTCTAATGAAATAGCTATTGTCCAGATCACCAGTGATCGCAATGTGGCTAAATCCATGGACTCTTCTATCCTGATGTGACTCACCTCTCAGCAGCTCCTTACAGATTTTTACACATCTTTCTTTTTGAAACTTTCTTTTCTTTACACATCTTTCTTTTGAAATTTTTGAAAAATTCCTTGCTTTTTAAAAAAATTAAATTTTTGATTTTTTATTGTGTTTTTTCCATTACCGTTTATCCTGCTTATATCCTTTCCTGCCTCCACCCAACCCCCTTTCCCCCACAACCACCACACTGTTGTCCATGTCCATGAGTCCTCTTCCTTTTTTGCTAAATCCCTGTCTCTCTTGGTACCACCAAGGTATGCAGCTCAGATCTCCCTCCAAAAAACCTCTAAAATTAATCCATCAAGGAATTCTGTTGCTTCTGCCACCAAATACGTATAACTCAGGACCCCATCACTGTTCTCCAACTTACTTCTTTTTTTTTTCTTTAAAATACATTTTTAATCACATTTGACATACAATATTTATTATATTAGTGTCAGGGGTATGACATAGCAATTAAGACATTTATATACCATATGAAGTTATCACCTCAGTATCCAACTTACTTCTATACTCTAATCAGCACACCGACCCCTCTCACTGCAGCATAGCTGAGCTTCCCTATCTCTCCCTCCTCAAATTCATATACCAAACAGCAACTTAATCATTCACTTCCCTGATCAAAATCTTCCAGCTCCTTACATTGAACTTCAAATAAGATCTACATTCTTGCTGTAACCTACAAGCCCCTGTCTATCTTTCCAACCTCACCTAAGCCATTCGACCTCTCACCAACCACCCCATCCCCATCGGCTTTCTGCGCAAATACTAAAGCTCTTTTCCCACCTTGGGGCAGCTCAAAACGTTCCTCCCCTGTGTGAATGTGTTCTTGTCAACCTTAGGTCTTGGTGTACGTGCCATCTCCTCACAGAAGTTTTCCTGACCAGACTACCTGAAAAAGACTACTGCTCTCTTCTTCTGTTACCTTCCACCATATCACCAGGTTGGTTCCTTTTATAGCATTCATCAGGAATTGTAATAAAATGTGTATCTGTTCATTCACTTGTTTCCAGATGTCTCTCCCACTAGATGTAAGCTCCACAAAGGCAGGGTGTCTGTCTGTCTTCACACCACCTCACACTCTGTCCTCAGGACAGTGCCTGGCACATCGCAAGGGCTTAACGAAAGCCACTCGAATCAGTAAATGATTGGCTGAACAAATAAAGCCAAAGAGAACACTATTAAAGAAGACCCTGATAATAATATAATTCTTGACAAAAATATAATAGAAAGAATTCCTTTAGAACACAGCAATAACCATGAGAAATGAGAGAATACATTATAACTTAAAGCCATATTTCAATTATATGTACTGTCGTGAAGAAATGAAAATAAAAATCAGAGTCCCCATATACCAGGCCACATCATAAAAGTCCCCAGCAGATGCCCTTCCTCAGGTATTATGGCATAGGTTAATGTTTATTGTATGCCCCACCCTGAGCTAGTCGTCCCTCTACATGCATTTAATCCTCACAACTCTGAGGTACGTACTGCTGTCATCCCCATCTTACAATGAAGAAACTGAGGCTGTAATTTGTCGGAGGTCACAAAGGTTTTTAGTGGTACAGCCAGTATTGAAAACCTTGTCAAGTTTAATGCCAGGTCTGAGCTTTTAACTCTTTAACCTCCTGCGCCAGGTTCTGGGCTGAGCACTTTATATACAAATTATAATTTAATCCTCACAAAAATCATGTGGAGTAGACATTGGTGTTTATTTAATAGGTAAGAAAAATGATTCTAGGGAGGCTGAGAAAGTTGTCCAAAACCACAAAGCTAATTAAGTGGCGAGGCTGAGATTCAAACCCAAATCTGACCAGAAAGCCCATAGTCTAAAACAGCACTAACCAATGGAAGGAAATACCATGCAAGCCACAACTGTGAGGCACATATGTAATTTCAAGTTTCCTAGTAGCCACATAAAAGAAGTGAAAGAATACAGGTTAAACTAATTTTACTAATATCTTAACCGAATAATTTAACCCGATATATGCAAAAATATTATCACTTAACAACATGTAATCAATGTATAAAATTACTAGCGATATAGTTTACATTCCTATTTTTCATACTAAGTTTGAAACCCGATGTGATAATGTAACTTACTACACCTCTCAGTTCGGATGAGCCACATCTCAACTGCTCAACAGCCTCATGCAGCCCCTGGTCACCGCACTGAACAGCACCAGTCTAAACCATGATGTCATACTGCACCAAGGGCAATCCTGAAAGGACTTAAACAAATGTACGGATGCCTTTCCAAAGCAGAGTTGGAATGGATAAACTACCCACACAGAAGACAATAAAATATGATTCAAAGTGTGAACCACAACATGTGTGTACACACAGATCTGTGCAAGATGAGGAGGGAAGGACATGTCAGGAAGCAAGGGCTGGCGGGGAAACCATTTGGGGGGCAGGATGCAAACACAGTAAGTCAATCAAGATATGGCTCTTGCAGGCCAGACCTGTCAGAGCATCAGCCTGGAAACCCCATCCTGGCTTCACAACTAACCAATCTTCAGGAAGAAAAAGTCTCCATGCCTCAGTTTCCTCACCTGAAAAATGAAGACAATACCACTTATACCACACAGATACTGGAAAGGTCAAACAAGAAAAACAGGTATAGATATATGTATATGTATATATATATGTATATGTATATATATATGTATAAATCTATAAATGTTTCTTGTAAATGGTTAAGCAGTATTCAGACACCAGTGTTGTGCAAATAAAGAAAAAGATTGGTTCAGACGATTTTGGATGAGAATCAGGAAAGCTCCAGAAATAAGCTCATGGAATGCATCCTCTTTACCAAATGGCTTTGGCTTACTCAAGTATCATGTACCAAGAACAACAGAACTGAAAAAGTTTGGGAAGAAAGAAAGACTGATAAAATACATTTATTTGAGAAAAAAGACAAAATGGCTTCAGCAACCCATCAGTTCTATGGATTCTCAAATGCTTTGAAAAAAACAACCAAGAACTTTTGAACACCAAAGTTACCCACAAGAATCCAAAGATCCCAGAGTTTAGAACAGAAGAGAGGTTTGCAAACAAACTACTACAATACAATGCAACAAGTGGTAAGAGAACCCTGGATAAATATATACTTTAAGAGGAGAGGAAAAGAGACAAGGAATTGACTCAGGTAGTTAGGAAAGGCTTCGATGTAAGATGATTGTCAAGATCTCCCTGGAAGGACGGCCTACAGCCAGACAAAACTTAGGCACACTGTGTGCAAGGCTTGGACATGTCAAGGAGTAGGACAAGAGCTCAGTGTGGGAGAAGCACCATGTGAGAGAAGGCTGGTGTTGTATGATTTTTGTTGTTGTATTTTAGGGGCATCTAAGAAGGGCAAGGTTGAGAAATACAGCTCAATATGAAGAGCGGGGAGGCAAGCCTTGATGTACCCTTAAGCAAAGGTAGGAATTTGAAGGAAGGGAGGTTCATTATCATCGCTCTGGGTGAAGGCATCAGTGTGGAAGAAGGACCAGAAGAGGCAAGTCTGGAAGCACAGGGAGGCCTCCTACCAGATACTGCAGAATTCCAGGAAATAAAGGATACAGGCTTGAACTGGGAGCAGCCCTGGACAAAGCTTGTGGGCAAACTCTAACATCTCCCTGGGAGCCTGAGCACCTGGCCAATCCACCATGGCCAGGATGGGCCCTAACAAGGGTCAGAGGGCCGGCAGCCTTAAGATCACTATCTCATGGATTTTCAGCCATCATCACTCTGAATGATGGCAGCAGAAGAACCCAGAATCATACAAAGAGAATCTCCTCTTTGAGAGTAGCCCCTGGCTTCACTGATCACTTCACTTTGCCCCCCAAACTGGCTTCATTGATCATTCATGGACACAGATACCTGCCACAAACATCATCTTGACCATCATCCACCACAAGTGCCTCAGACATCCTCACTCTGTGGTCAAGAGAAACATTGATTCTCTAAATGCCTTACCCCAGGCATATCCCTCCCTCCACACCTATATGTACATTCCTTTCCCTCTTCCCAAGTCCAACTCCAAAAACCTTCCCTATTTAGAAATGAACTGAGGACAAACTCAATCCACACCTGGAAAAGCGTGTTCAAAGAAAAGAAGAGAGCCAGATGTTAGAGAGGCTGAGAACGACACTCTAGTCACAAAGTAAAGCCTGATTTGGGATCGCAGACATCTCGAGATAAACAATTGCTTAATTCCCGTCATACACACCCTTCTCCATCAACCAGGCAGACTCTATTTTCAGCACTTTTTCCATGATGTACTCATTCTTTGTTGGAAGAGATAAAGGCAGTGGGAAACAAAATATTAAGCCATACACTTTATGTCACAGTTTTAACTACAAGTCCACATGACATTTTCTCAAATATAGGCCCATATTAAAATTCAATTGGACAAAAATCTCGGTTTCTTCCAATTTGACTGAGAAATACTTCAGTTGCATTCTTTTCACTTTTTATGTTAAATCCTCAGCTATATGTTTGAAATTCAAGTACTGAGAACTTGCAATGAGGTTGCCATGAAAACACTGTCATCATCATCAAATCAGCTACAAATGACCATGACCAATGACCCATGGGTCCATTACCCATGACCAAGGGAGACAACTTTCATGAGGGGAGGAAGGAGTTAATATGAAGGTTAATATGAAAGGGACGCACTCTTTACTGGGGACCTACTAAGTGTGAGGCACTGAACTAGATGCTTGCTTCCTCCTCTCTTCATTTATTTATGAACATTTACCAAGCGCTAAGTGCTGGCAGCGTGTTCAATGGAGGATGTAGAATGAACAAGAGAGACACTGCTCCTGCCTTTGTGGACCTCCTTCATCTATTGGAGGAGGCAAATATTAAACAACAGCATTTCTAGGGGTATCCGCACTCAAAGAGGAGATTATACACGCAAAGTGGGTTTCTGACAGGGAGCTCCATCTGGCCCGGGGTAGGGGGCTGCTGAGGAGGCCTTGCAAGGGAGGTTTGATATCTACATTGAGGCTTGAAGAACGGGTAAGGAACAAACAGAGAGAAAGCTGGCAGGCAGAGAAAGGGCATGTTCTGAGGCTCAGGGGCACCCACGGGAGGGCTTGACAAGTGGGAGTGCCACCTGGCTGACACTAAGAATGCGCAGAAAGCTGTGGGGGAGGGAGGAGGCTGGAGGGGGTAGGCTGGAGAGGGGAGTTGGACCTAGTAAGTCACAAAGTAAATTTTAAATATTTAAAGGAAATAAGATGACATTGAAGGATTTTTCAGCAGGGAATAATAAGATGAGGCTTGTCTTTTAAGGCACCGCAAATCCTCCCAAGAGTCCTCAAGGGTAGGTAGTATCCTTATTTCATGAGGATGAAGGAAGATGAGTGAGGCTAAGTAACTTTTATCAAGTCACACAGCTGGAATGTAGTGATGATTTGGAGGAGGATTCAGGTCAGTCTGACTCCAAATCTTCTCTTTCCACTACATCATCCTGTCTCTAAGGAAACAAGCAAATATAAAAACCTGCAGAAAATCCTCAAACTTCATTTTAGCTGGTCATTTACAACGTTTTTACTGAAATCAGGTGCAGAGTTGATCCCTGGCATCATTGAACATTTGAGTTCTTCTCTGCCTGGCTTCAGTAAACAAAGTTTATTAAAATACAAGAAACACATATACACAACAGCCCTCCTAGAAAAAGAGTCGAGAATTCTCCCACAAGATCCCAGGCCTCAGACAAGAGAGGGCTGGCCAGAAGGAACACCAGGGCCCTGAGGGCACATGAGGTGGCCAGCACAGGCTGGGCTTCAGGACTGGAAGGCAACGGGAAGGTCACCAGGCCAGCCACTCTTCCCAAGCTCACCTTCACTGTACCCTCAAGTAGTCATCCAAAACCATGCCAGTAACGACCAACTTACTACCTACCAGCACAGCCTATTCCTTATTGACACAGCCCTGAGTATTTAAAAAGTCTCTTTATGAGAGCCAAAATGAGCTCCAAACCCAGGTACTTGTGGCAGAAGCAAGTTCCTGCTGCCAAAGTTACTTTCCTCTCCAAAGCAAGGGAATGCGAGGTGGGTGGTGAGGCCCCATGGAGTGCTGTCAGCATTCTCTGAGTCTGAAGAGTCAAAGTCAATACCCCAAAAAAGCAAAAAAAAAATGTAGGCCAGGAAATCTCAATTTCAAGGCATGGAGAGCCTGGTTCTAGGACAAAGGTAACAACTTTGCTCACGTACATGCTGGCAGCCTCTTCTGGGGATTCTGCCTGTGGGACCAGACAACCAGGGACCCTGACACAGACAGCCTGGACATTTGTACCCACCTTCTGCTCTCCCTCAACAGAGGACAGCGCGCCTGCTCATCACCTGGGAATCCAGGTGGCAGGATCCCCAGGTGATGAGCCACCTGCAGAGGAGGCTAGCTCGGCACCACCTCGAGCTCCTCATGCATGTCCCACTAATGTGCCGCAGCTGCCCTTTGCATGTCCCACGCATGTTCCTTGAAAGGGGCAGCTGTGGCAGCACGCTCGTGCAGGTCAGGGAGGCATCCTCTGTAGTTATCACATCCAATGCTGTGCAGTTCATAAAATATAGATGTTCTTTAAAAGTTAATTAAAATGTTAAAACTGCAGACTGAGTAAAACAATCTGTAGTGTTGATTATGGGTAATGGCGAGAGAAGGAAGTGGCACTTGTGGTTAAAGAGGCAGCATAAGCTCGTACAGCCTCATCGAGTGCATGTGGACAGTTTCTAAGCAGTTTGCAATGTTCATATCCTGTCCCCTTAATTCCACTCCCAGTAATCTCTCACACTCACGCTAGCACAAGTATTTAGAGAGCTAACAATCAACCGAGTGGACTACGCAAATATGGTAAGCCATTCATTTATACCAAATACATTGAAATGCTGTTTAAAAACTAAAACAGATATTTGAAAAGAAAATTTAAGAAAAATTAAAGTTCAAAACCTCAGGGACCAGAAACATGATAGGAACACAGTAGGAGCTGAAGCAAAGAGCCCAGAAGAGGGGGTTATCGGAAGAAGGTACGTGCTGTAGCAGATGGGAGGGGAACCCCACGCTTTTGCTGGGGTGCTAAAGAAAGACTGAACAGAAAAGCCTCACCCCATATCTCAAACACATGAAAAGGAAACTGGCTATCTATCTGGAACTTTGGGCAGAAAAATTTTGCATGAGAAATCAGAATCCTAAGTTTGGGCCATATCTGTGTGTGGAGCTAATATTCACACTGTTCATGTGGTTGGGAGCCCCATGATTGAAACCATCACAGAAAAGCTGTTCGGAACCAGGTGAAACCCTATATTATGTGGCCTGGGAAAATTCAACCACCACATCCAGATGCCTCAGCAATAGGAGACCCAAAGGACTCCCACCAAAAACCCCCAATTGCAGATAAACTCACCACAAGAGGAAATAACACCAAGAGAGAGGATTTAAAGTATGCCTACAGTTTTAAAGCAATAAAAAAAGAGAAGAGATATTAGCAGACATGCAAAAGACATCATTTTTAAAGAACAGGAAGATTTGAAAGAGAGCCAAATAGAATTTCTAGGACTGAAAAAGATAGACATTGAAAACAAAACAAAAATAACTCAATGACTAGGTTGAATAAGAGAAATAACCATCAACCTAAAATTAAATACTCCGCTATGATTTAAGAGAGAGGAAAGGATAAACACATATTTAGACATGTGAAGACTAAAAGAATTTATTATTTTCAGGCTCTCTATGAAGACACTACTTTTGGGGAAAAAATGCATAGATGAAAATAATTCAGAGTGAAAATAGTCTAGGTCCTTGTCTTGTTCCAGGAGAAGTAGACAAAGTGATTAACTTGAAGATATATTTTTAACATGCATACAAGTTGTGTAATCAACAGGAGAACAAAAATAGAATGTATGCCTTTCAAACCAATACAGAGGAAAGAAATTGAACACAAATGAGTAAAGAAAGGAAAGAAAAATGTGAGAAAGGAAAAAGAAAGGGGGTCAGAAACAGAAAACAAAAAATTAGATACCAGAAATAAGCACAAATATATCAGTGACAACAATAGAAATAAGCAGATTAAACTCCTACAAAACGGTAGTAGTTGTCTCAAATAGATATCTCAAAAATATATTTCTCAAAAAATATATCTCAAAGACATATCAAGGAAACTGGCTTTTTCCTTTTCCTTATGGGGTGAGAAAAGGTAGATCCCAACTACTCTCACCTAGTAGTTGGGAACACTGTATCTTAGGCCAGACTGAACTTGAATGCCAATTTTACCACTTATTAAGTGTGCTTCAATTTCAAAATCTCTACAGTAGAAATTCTCACCTTTAGGGCTATTAGATGAGTCTGTAAGTATAATTTACATGTGTTTAATACTATGCCTTCATAGTGTTAGAGTGGTGTAGAGTTTAAGTGCTCTGTAAGAATTCGATGTGGCTGACATTGTTCTGAACCAAAAACAAGAGGCAGATATATGCAGATTAAAAGGTACACAGAAGGTTGTAAAATAAAGGATAGAAAAAATATACAAGGCAAGCACCAAGTCAAAGAAAATCAGAATAATATAAAGAAAAATATCAATTAGAGCAAAAATGTGTACACAAATAACAAATATTAAGAAACAATAACAGAGAGAATTCACCAGAAAAGGTAAATAACCTAACAGAACAATGGGCAAAGAGTATGAAAGGGAAGTACACACAAGAAGGGACATAAGGCTAATAAACCTAACGAGTAATCAGGGTAATGTAAATCAAAATGAAATACTATCACCCACCAGACTGGGGATATTTAGAGCCCTAACACTACCAGGTGGTAATGGCCGTGTGGGAAATGGACGGGTCTCTCAGACAGGGCTGCTAAAGAGTGTAAACAGTATGCCCTTTGACAATAAAAAGTAAAAGAACTCAAGTAGAAAACGGGCAAAAGAAATAAATAAGCATTTCAACCAAGAGAAGATATAGTTAAAAAACAAGCTTGTAAAAAGAGATTCAGCATCTCTAGCCATGAATAAAATGCAAATTAAGACCACAATGAGATATTACCACACACTTCTTAGAATGGCTAAAATAAAAAAGAGTGACAATCATGTAGAGAACCTGGATCTCTCCTGCGTTACTGGTGGGGACACGAAATGGCACGCCCACCTAGAATTGGCCAAGAGGTTGGCAGCTTCTTATGAAACTAAATATACACTTCTGTGCATGCACAAACACACGCACACATATGTCATGCTTAGGGGCATTTACCTCAGAGATATGAACCCTATGTTCACACAAAAATCTGTATGTTCATAGTGGTTTTATTCATATAGCTAAAGACTGGAAACACCCAAATATCCTTTAATGGGTGAATGGTTAAACAAACTGCGGTATATCCACACACCGGAAAAAGAAACAAATCATTGCTACGTGCCCCAGGGTGGATCTCACGGACACTACACTGGGGAAAGCTAATCTCAAAAGGTTCACTCTGTATCGTTCCCCTTACATACCATTCTCAAAATAACAGAATTCTAGAGATGGAGAGAAATCAATGGATTCCAGGGGGTAGGGAAAGCTTGTGGGTGTGACCATAAAGGGGTATTTAACACAGGTCTTTGGTGATGGTGGGACAAGGCTGGATTTTGGTGATAGTGGTGGTTACCTGAAGCTATACATAAAATAAAATGGCATAAAACTACACACACAGAATCACAAAGGAGTACATATGAAAACTGATAAAATCTGAATATGGCCTTTAGTTTCATTGACAATAATCTATCTATACAGGTCGGTTTCCTGGGTTTGACGTGGTTCTGCAGCTACAAAAGATGGTACCACTGAGGGAAGCTGGGTGAAGGGTATGGCACCCTCCCTACTAGTTTTGCAACATTCTGTGAGTCTATAATTAGTGCAAAGTAAAAAGCTTTCAAAACTAAATGCTAGATGTAAAATTCAAGTTGTATAATAGCAACATGATATAATTTGTGTAAATGCACAAAAAACACATATTCATACTATATATGTTTTACAGATAAATACATAAGTAATAAAAATATTAAAAATTCAGCAACAAGCAGACACAACTTCAAGGTAATGATTATTTCTGGGAATGACTTTTAAGAGGACCTAAACTTTACCTGTATGTTTTAATTTTTAAAAAGAGAATTTGAAGTGAGAAGCTAACGTTTACTATCTAGACAGTATAAATAAATGAGTGTTACTCTCTACAATTCTGAATATACATACAAGGAGATTCACTGAAACAGCCTCTGTAATTACCGAAGATCAGTAACAACCTGAACATCCATCATCAGGGGGACAGCTACATAGGTCATCCAACAGAATACAAGGCAACCATTAGAAAAAATAAAGGGAATATGTGCTCTTAGCAAAATATCCCAAAGATGACAGTGAGTAGGAAAAAAGCAAATTGGAAAATAATATGTATAGTATGATGCACACTTTTGTTTTAAAAATCAATATAAATCCTATATAGAAATATTTGTAATAAAATATGTGCTCTGTTAAAAATAGTTACTTCTAAGAAACAGTGAGCTTTTTGCTTTCTACTTTATATACTTCTATGTTTTAAAATCTGATAAAAAATGTTTTATTTCTGAAACTTAAGAAAGTTTTTTAAATGGATATAAAGAACCAGATATCAAAATTTAGTATTAAACTATTATTGCTGGGCTTTACTAAAAGCCAAAATGTGTGCATTCTGCACCTCCCTATGCTTCATTAACCTGTGGGTACGTGGTCTCATCTGCACTTCCTACCTCCATTAGAAGAGAAGGAAGGGGAGGAAATGAAAGCTCTCAAATGTGAAATGACTTGCCCAAAATCACACAGCTAAATGAGTCATCAAATGAGTTGTAACCTGTAGTGTTGTTTCAGTCCATTACTCCCGTCACCTACGTGAAAAAACAGAAGCACTCATGGCATCTGCCCGATGCCCTTGTAATGAGGTGGTGACCTTCAAGAGCTGCGAGCGGGGCAGCACTAACTCGCCCTGACCTGGTCGAATGGATGTGCCTGTGCTCCAGCCCCAAGACCGCATACCTCGGATTACACCTTGACCTGGCTCCTTCACGGGAAGAAGAGAGAGGATGTGACAGGAAAAGTGATTTTCCCTCCACGTCTTCCCCACAGCTGTTCCATGCAGACAGAGGCTGGCTTGAGAGGGGTCCCAGCCAGACCAAACCCCAGCAGGGTCACACCCGCACGAAGGCCACAGAGTAAATCATCCACCGGCCACAACTTCCTCCCTATCAAGGCGGAATGAGTTATAGCAATGAGGTGGTGGCAGACTCAGAGCTGTGTCCTCTCAGATCCCGCTTCCAGAAAGGATTCTCTGCCCCGCTACAGGGTGTGCAGTTAGCAGACAGATTCCTATCAGCTTCCTAAGGGACAGAAACCTAAGCTTTCCAGTGAAGCACCTGCCAATAACTGGGCAAGGAGGTGGCTGAGTCCCCATAGGGGACTCCCCTAGCTGGCCATCTCTGCTGCAGAGCTCCCTGTAGGGATGGCAGGGCCTCTGTCACATCTGCACTGTGGTCGGAGGCTTCCCTTGCCCAAGACTGCTTCCTCCCTTTTTCTTTCATAGGTTTGTGGAATTCAGAGCCCAGGGTGCAGGCCCACTGAAACAGCTAGTCACAGGACTACAGAACGTTTCTTCTCCCCCACACCTTACCAGCACACCACTCAGGGCCTATTTACCCAAGTTTCTTTTACCCAGTACATCATGTCCAGCTGTCTACAAAAAGCTGCAAGGCCTACCAACAAGCAAAAAAAAACACAGTTTGAAGAGACAGAGCTAGCAATAGAACCAGACCCTGACACTTGGGGATGTTGGAATTACTGACCAGAAATTTAAAACAATTATGATTAATAGGCTAAAGGCCCTAATGGAAAAAGTAACACATAAGACTGAATAGATAATGTAAGCAGAGAGATGGAAATTCCAAGAAAGAATCAAAAAGAAAAACTAAAGCTCAAAAACATGGTAACGGAAATGAAGAATGCCTTTAAGGGGCTCATTAGTAGACTGAACACAGCAAAGGAAAAAAGTCTCTGAGCTTGAGGATATGTCAATAGAAGCCTCCAAAAGTGAAAAACAAAGAGAATAAGGACCCCTGCCCCCAACCAAATAGAATAGAATATCCAAGAACTGAGGGGCAACTCCAAAAGATGTTAAGATACAGGCAAAGGGAATACCAGAGGGAGGAGAGAGAAGCAGAAGAAATGTTTGAAGCAATAATGACTGAGGATTTCTGTAAATTCATGTCAGAAACCAAACCACAGATCGGGGAAGCTCAGAGAACACCAAGCAGGATAAATGACAAAAGGCGGGTGGGTGGGTGGCAGAAGAGAAGGATTAGGAATATTTTGTTATTATAAAGTACTTGCAGCATAGTGTTGAAAGTAGACTGGATTAGTTGTTAATGTATATTGCAAACTCTAGGGCAATCACTAATAAAAAAAGCAAGAAAAGAAATATAACTGATATGCTAAGAAAGGATTGAAAACAGAATCATATAAAATAATTCAAACCACAAAAGCCAGGAAAAGAGTGGAAGATAAAATAGGAACAAAGAGCAAGGGCAACAAATAGAAATAACTAATATCATATGTTAGATAGTAATCCAATTATATCAACAATCACTTTAAACATCAATAATCTAAATGTGCCAATCAAGACACAGATTGTCAAAGTGGATCAAAAACCTTGACTCAATTATATGTTGTCTACAAGAAACTCACTTGAAATATATATACACATATAGATGAAAATAAAAGGATGGAGAAATATATACCATGTTAACACTAATCAAAAGAAAGCTAAAGTAGCTATATTAATTTCTGACAGACCAGACTCAGAGCAAGAAGTTATCAAGGACAAAGAAAGGCATTTTACATAATGAAAAAGGGTCCATTTTCAAGAAGACATAACAATCCTTAAGTGTATGCACCAAACAACACAGCATCAAATTTGTGGGGCACAAACTGATAGATCTGCAAGGGGAAACAGATAAATCCACTATTAGAGTTGGAGACTTTGCCCCCCTCTATCAGAAATGGACAGGTCCAGCAGGCAGAAAATCAGC
Source organism: Trachops cirrhosus (assembly GCA_028533065.1). Lineage (NCBI taxonomy): Eukaryota > Metazoa > Chordata > Mammalia > Chiroptera > Phyllostomidae > Trachops > Trachops cirrhosus. The sequence continues at coordinate 29,346,994 of CM052551.1, forward strand.
AAGGACCTAGTTGAACTCAACAGCAGCAGAGCGGCAGAATACGCATCCTCCTGAAGGAACATTCACCAAGACTGACCATGTTCTGGGCCACAAAACACACCTTCGCAAATGTAGAAAAATAGAACTTACACAATGCCTGCTCTCAGACCACAATGAAATTAAACTGGAAATCAAGAACAGAAAGATAGCTGTAAAATCCCAACAAACTTCTAAATAAATAGCATATGGGAGCAAAGAAATCTCTAAAGAAATTTAAAAATATTTTGAAGCAAATGGAAATGAAAACACAACTTATCAAACTTTGTGGGATACAGTGAATGCGGTATTTAGAGGGAAGTCTATAGCACTGAATGCATATACTAGGAAAAAATAAAGATAAAAAATCGATAATCTAAGTTTCCACCTTAGGAGACCAGAAAAAATGAGCAAATTCAATCCAAAGTAAGCAGAAGGAAATAAATAATTAGAGCGGAAATCAATAAAATTCAAAACAGGAAACCACTAGAAAAAATCAAAGCTGGTTCTTTAGAAAGATCAATACAATTAGTAAGCCTCTAGCCAAATTAGCTAAACTTACTAGCCCTGGGATGTGAACCAGGTGTTTGCCTCACATTGCCAAATAATGAGCAATTTCTTATGCCAGACAGGCACACAAAAACATTAACATCATTTCCTTTCTTTCATCCATTTGATCAATCAGAAATAAGAAAGAGGTCCTGGCTGGTGTAGCTCAGTGGATTGAGCACGGGCCTCCGAACCAAAAGATCGCGGTTCGATTCCCAGTCAGGGCACATGCCTAGGTTGAAGGCCAGTTCCCACCAGGGGACCCGTGAGAGGCAACCATACATTGATATTTCTCTCTCTCTCTCCTTCCCTTCCCCTCTAAAGATAAATAAATAAAATTTTAAAAAAAGAAAGAAACACTACTGATGTGCATGAGCTGTGAGACAGACACTGTTTTCAGCGTGTACACATATCAGTGAACAACCAACAAATGAATAAGTAAACTGCATAGTACATTAGAAGGCACTACGTGGAGAAAACCATAGAGCAGGTTAAGAGTTATGTGTATTTTTTATTTTGTTATGAATGTTTACATATATATCATATACATGTGTGTATATGTTAAGCAAATACTTTCATTTTTCTTCCCTCTCTCATCCCCTCATCATCTAATGTAAGCTGTGTTAATTATAGTTTACATACTTTAAGTATTTAAGTTACAGGACACCAGGAAGACTGAATATCACCTAAGGACTTGTCCCAGCAAAAGGGGGAATACCACCCTGGCTAGTGGGATGACAGATGATTTTTATTTTCTTTTTGTTTCTTTTATCTTCTTTTCCTTTAGTAGTATATGTATGGCTCAAATGAAAAAAATTGTTTATGGTCTACAGTACTATCCCTTTTCTATATACAGCACTTCCAGCTCCTTCCATACTCCTTTAAAAAAACAAACTGACACCCCTCTAAGCTGCAGCACGTTGGAAGAGCTGTCTCCAGTCCCTTTTACACGTGGCAAAGTACAAAGGTGCAAAGATCACTTACCCAAAGTCTCACACCGCAGCATGTAGCCCAGCCAGGACAAGAGTCTAGGGACCCTGAAAGTTCCCTCCAAACCAGCATACTTGCTTTGTACCGTTTTTCCAGCCCCCAAACCCCAGAGAAGTGAGGTGTAAGATACGCCGACCCCCTGCCCTTACCTCAGCCAGGCGGGAGTGCTTGTGCACGTTCTCGCCTTTTTGCACGCTGGGAGCCAGCTGCTGCAGGACGCCCCTGCTGCTTGTCAGGGCTCTGGTCAGCCGAGCAAACTTCCCCCAGCCTGGAGCACGTGGGAGAGAAAAAAGACAAGTTCAAGCACATCCTAAAGGTACATGGACATTCACAGTACAAGTTGTGCTGTCAGCAGCAGACACCCCCTTGTCCTCCCGAGCTCCCAGGAGGCCTGATGAAGGCTCACTGCTCAGAAAAGCACAGAGGTTCACCCAAATCTCTGTAGCATTGACTTTCCCCTTCATTGCCATTTTATCCTAATCATAACTTGTGAAGTAGGTAGGGCAGGTTTTAGTACCTGTCTACAAAAGGAAAAGTGAGGCACAGAGTGCCTAGACAACTGCAGTCTAGGACTCAGATCTCTGCACTCCGGCCCAAGGCTCTTCAGCCAGATACTAGAGGCAATCAAGGTGTTTCTCTGACTCTGTGACTTGGCTAAGTCTGTTCCCAGAGACCCAGCTGGTTCCAGGTGTTAAATGGACAGCTAGGTAATCACATGGCCGTTCCTTGCATTGCATGCTCCAAAGCTAGGAGAATGAGAAATGAATTTAATGCGTGGATAAGTGGGGAAAAGCACTGGCAGATTTTAGTCTGTTCTGGGATGGGGGAAAGATGGCTGGTGACAGGCTCCCTTTAAACAAGAAACTCTGAGAGCCTAGTACCGAACTCAGTATCCAGAGCACAGGAAAAGAATCTGGATACAAGTCCCATCTCTGCCTCCAGCTTGCTTTGTGATCTCCAACAAGTTGTTTAAGTTGCCTGGGCTTAATTATCTCATCTGTAAAGGGAAAATAAAATACTCTACCTGCCACAAGGCAGGGTACATTTGCCTGGTAAGACCAAGGAGTTAAGTTTAGTGGGCTCTGACTCATGGGCTGAAACAGGTTGTCCTGAGGCCTCCGTGGGCCTCTGTCCTAGGTCTCCAGGAAAAGTGAAACGCTGAGCTTTTTCTAATCCATCCCACACTATACCCCAGAATCTAAGACATTTGAGTACTCTTTACTGAGAATTTAAGACATATGAGTGATCTTTTAAAGATGCCCAAAGACAACTGTCTATTCCAATACACAACAGCCTGTTTGCATCAAGGTCATTACCACGGCAATGGCCTCATGGAAACTCTGAAAGCCTGTCAGAGTTTTCAAGGCCTAGCTTGGGGTGAAGGGTCTCCAGAAAATAAACAGAGCATGCAAGTATTTTTATGTGACAGCTAAAAGTGGGACAAGGTGATGTTATTTTTTATCCTTTAGGTTTGGCAGTATTCAGCACCTGGCCGCAGAACTCTCATCTGCCAAGTGTTACCCTGGAGCACCTTTCCAAGACAAACTAAGAGTCCAGAGGACAGTGCAGTTAAGCAGAAGAATGGCCCTGTCTTTGCAACAAGCTTTAGGAATCACAATCTGGATAAATTTTTGTCAGTAAGGCAACAATAGCAAATAAGTTCTTTTTATCACGTTCCAGAAGTTCTGGGCTTTATTTAATAAAAAATAGTAGAATTTTTATCATCCACCCTCATGCTGGTAAGCAGAAAAATGGGCCTGCTGGAGTCAGCTTGGAAAGAGGAGTGTGGTGGTCCCACTAATGTTAACAGGAAGGGACAGCCCAGACTCGGCAGGTCTGGGATTGAATCCTACAAAGCTTTTCAAGAAGAGCAGAAAGAATATTTTCCAATCAGACAAAAAAAAACTGCACACGCAAGCATCTACAAGGGTTTTCTGCAACCCCCTCCCACCACACCCTCCACTACCATCACCACCACCTCCACCACGACCCATACTCTGGGACCAATGACGAGAAGGAGGTGGTAGAGCAGACACCCCAGACCCTGCCTGGCAGGGAACTCGCGGCAGCCCTGGTCCATCAGCCGATACAGCACAAAAGGATGTAATGAAAATCCCTGGACCTGTGGGCATCTCTCTGGGTGCAGGCTAGCCTCTCACTCTCTGCCTTAGCCCTGAGTCACTTTTCAAGAATGTGGATCCCAAAAGAGCTGGCTGAGCAGAGGGCATAGGAAGGTGAATGAGTGTGGGATGAAGAAATGGACAAGCAATGTGAAATTCTCCATTACACCTCTACCAGGATGGGCAGACTCTGCCTGTGCTGAAAGAAGGAAATAAGTTCTCTCCCAAATTCCACCCCCATGTTTTCCTTTCTGAACTGCAGATGCTTTCTAATAGGAATCCTTACCTCACCAGATGACAGAACTTCATTCATTCCTGTATTAATTCTATAAACATAACTACTATATACCAGGCAGAGGGCTAGGTACTAAGATAAAGAAGGCACAGACTCAGGCTACAAAGAGCATGCACTTCAGTGGGGAAGACTGATAAATAAATAAAAAACCACGACAAACAGTAAGCTAAGTTCTATGACAGAGGTGAGTAAAGAACACTATGGCCAAGACTGCCCAGAGAAGGTGTACCTAATCCAGGCTGGGGAGTCAAGGAGGGCCTCCAAGAGGAGGTTACATTAGAGCAAAATCATGAAAGATGGGTAGGAGTTAAAAACTCAGGAAGAAAGAGACAGACATTCCACACAGAAGGAAGAGCACCTATGACGGCAGAAAATCACAAAATTGGGTAATATGTCAGTGAAGAGTAAGAAATCTACATGGTTGGCTGAGTGGGGCATGGCCCGCAGGAGAGGAGAGGCAGACGATGGCCTGACATGATGCTAACGAGGCTGTCAGAAGCCAAATAGAGCAGAACTTAGATGGTGAGAACCTCGACAGCAAGTTAAGGGATTTGAACTTCATCCTAAAACCCATGGAGAACCACTGGAGGAGCTGAAGTACGATAGGGAGGAAACATACACTGACTTCTTTTAAGAAGAACAGAATGGCAGTGTGGGTAGTACACATAAAAACAAAAGGTTCACAGGTAAAGGATGTCAGGATCCCAGGCAAGACACTATGTGGGCCTGGACCAGGTGGTAACCTGGGTCGGGCAACGAGCGGAAACTTGAGAACAGATGCACAGCTAGAGGCAACAGAACTCGGTGAACAATGGCTGCAGAGGGAGAGAAGAGGCAACCCAGGTGGCTCTGCGTTCCTGGTTTGGGTGGCTGGAGTAACAGCCATGCAATGAAATTAAAAACACAGGCAGAGAAGCTGAAGGGTTTGATAAGTGATAAAATGACCACCTTGGACCAATGACATCCCTTATATCAGAGCAATCAGGAGAAACATCCCTGGAAAAGACAAATCTCTTGCTATCCAATCAGCCAACAGGAAGGGGACACCCCAATGAGAACCTAGTTCAGAAAAGGCAGCTGCAGCTGTGGCCAGAAGAGGGGGAAGGTAAGAGGGCTGGATGAAAATAGGTGAAGGGATTAAGAAGTACTGACTGGTAGTTACAAAATAGTCACGGGGATGTAAAGCACAGCATAGAGAAATAGTCAATAATAATTGTATGAACTATGTATGGTGCCAGGTGGGTACTGGAAATATCGGGGGAACACTTTGTAAAGCATATGATTGTCTAACCACTACACCGTATGCCTGAAACCAATACAAAATAACATTGAAAGTAAACTATAATTTAAAAAAAGAAAAGAAAGAAAGCTGATGTACTCTCCTCCCAGGAAGCCTTTTCCGATTACTGCTCTACCCCCAGCAAAATTGCCCACACCCTCCTATATACACCCATTTTCCTCAGGCAGACTCCTATTTATTCAGCACACACTTATTGGGTGCCTTTGGGGTGAGAGGACGGAGGCCAGGGAAAGGGGAAGCATGAAAGGAAAAGGACAGAAGGAAGGGGGCATAATGCACAATCTAACAGTCACTCAAAAGTTCTCACTGGGTCTTTTCTCCCTTCTCAGCAAGGACCCTCCCCCTTTCCTTGACCCCACAATGGCTGCAGGTTTCAACTGGGGTGAGCCCCCACTAGGCTACTTTAGCCCACACAACCCTATATCCCTCACAGGCCAGAAGAGAGGGCTCTGGGATGAGCTGTAGGTCCAGGGGTACCAGAAAAGACAAATCTACAGGCCCCTCCTTGTCACACCAAGTCCCTCTGAGTAGAAGTTAGAGAGGACTCCTGTAAGGTCTCCCCACCCCCATGGGAAGGCTGTGAGGCCAGGCTTATCCTAATCACTAGAGTTAGATTCTCTTAAAGGAGCTGGTGCCATAACCCAATATGCAGAAGAGAACAGCGGACGCAATGGACCAGGAAGAACACTGCCTAAATGCCCTCGAGTCTTCCTCCCCCATCTTTTCCCTATTAATGTACAAATAACCAGAAATCTACAATGATGTCTTCAAGTAGCTATCAGAAAATCGTCACCTTTCCATATCCTAAGGGAACAAGATAAAACATGAATACTGGAGGGGAGAGGGGGTCTGTGGCCTGTGTCCGTCACTGAGTTTCTTTCCCAAGAACACCTCATGAGTACCCCACATGAAGGCACAGACAGACAGGAAGGCAGTTACACCAGTCAGCCAGAACCCTTGTTTCCAAATATTCCACATCTCTGGCCTTCGAAAATCTCCTCTGGAGTTTTTCATTCCTTTTGTTGTCTGCTTTTGGCTCAGGTTTAACTATAAATTTAGAAGTCAATACATGTATCTTTGAAAATGGATTTGCTCCTTTAATATGAGATTACTTGGTGGGATAAGAGAAAAAAAGAGGGGTGACTCATTCTTTGGTGAGCAATGCAGAGAAAAGATCCTGAGCCTTGTACCAGGATTCTTCTCAACATACTTGCCCAAGGCTCCTGGCTCAGAAGGGAAAATGGGACAGAGAAAAACGTTCTGCAGGCTGCTCCCAATTATGCATAATAACAGAAAAGCAAGAGATAAGAAACTAATGAAACCCCTGGGGCATCATAGATTCTCATTTCAGCCAAGGATTCCCATCTACTCTCTCATTCAGCCTTCACACACACACATGCGCACGTACATACACACCAGAGCTGTTACCAAACCACAAACCTGGCTTGACCTTCATTCCTGCTCCATGCCATCCATGGGCACTTGCTGTCAGAGCACAAGGGAATAAGCCACAAGATGGACGGAAAAGAGAAGGTGAGGGAGTCAGGGGCCTGGATAATTCATCAAAAGGATCGTGAGAACGGAAACATTAATGAAAGAGGGGGCTCAGGGAGCGTTCCCAGGGCCCATCGGCTATGCTTGGAGCTCCGGGGAAAAGGCAAGTTACTCGGTGTCAGGTGTTAAACAAACTGTTGTCATGTGTTTACCCCTTTGTGGGTTGTTTGTGGGGAAATATTAGGCACCAACTGGCTTCTTGAATCCACTCTCAAGATGCACTCACCCCACTCCCAAGCCCAAAGTTAGGCACTACATGATCAGAAAAAGTTGTTTAGAGATAATCGGAGCACAATTGACTTTAAAAAAAGACTAATCCGATGGTGGGACAACATCTCGTACTGCCATGTCAAAGAGCAATTATCTGGGGGGCTTTGTGGGGTTTGGGGTTATATGCCCTTCCATTCCAGCTCAAAAGTGAACTTGAAACAAGCCTGGGTCCAGACTCTGAAGACCCTAAATGCTGACGGAAAGGCTGTACTAAAACCCCACTGGATCTGCGGGGAACACACAACACGAGAGCATGAGACTCATCCAAGGAGAGACGTCAAGGCAGAGAGCAGCCCAGCCACACGGCCGCAATTTTCCATCTCGATGTGGCCCTCACAGCCAGAACTGCAGTTTATAGGCTTACGATGTACAGGGCCTGGAGAATTATCATGGTCTTCCATCATAAACAGACTGGTATAAAATTTGGCCTTGTCCTAATCAGATCAGCAAATCAACATGGGCCAGGGGCACAGTGACATGACAAGTAAAAGCCTAAACACATCTGCCGTGGCATTTCAAACGGACAGGCTTATAAAGACATGTCCTGGAGGAGGTGTTAGGCATGATGCACTAGCAGCACGTCTATACTGAGGACTAAAGCACATGCGTGTGGTGTGTGTTTTAAATTTTTACAAATCAAGCCACATGTACTACCATTTATTTCACAGACAAAGAGAATTAATATCTGGTTCCCTTAGCTGAAAGGTAACAGTGTGTGTGTGTGTGTGTGTGTGTGTGTGTGTGTGTACACCAACACTATATCAAAAAGGAAATACATCACTGAGGCAGGTAAAATGAAGTGGAGCATTTTATTTCTGGAAAATAAACCTAAGTGAGTCTCACCACATCACTCACATAAGGGAGTCTCGTTTATCACACAAAATGTGACTTTTCTTTCAGGTTTCATGAGAATCAGATGCAGACATTAGGTGACATGTGACGAGTACTCTCTGTTGAGTGTGCCTTTCCCACGAAACAACACCTCCACGTCACCTAAAAATGTCCCAGTGGTGAGGAAAAGAACACAGTCTGACTCAACAAAATCACGCATTTTAAATTGTTAAGAGAAAACTGGCAAAAAGAAGTGTCAAAATATCTGATTCCCTTAAAAATATTATTTATGAGTTTATTCATTTAAAAAAGCGAACGGCCTTTCTAGGTGGTAGCAAGATAACACTTAATTGCAACTGAGTCTATCACCACGTAATAGCTATTGCACTGAGAAATCCTCAAGTCAAAAGCAAGAAATCAGGGAATTGAAAATCTGCAGGAGAAAAGGCAACTGCAGGAGGCCGAGACACTGGCAGCGAGGTTTTACATCTGCTGTAGTCTAAAAACGAAAAGTCAGGCTGCCATTGATTTATTACACATCAGGTCATTTAAAAAAATAGAATGCACTGGTATACACAGCATTGTTCTCTGAGCTCTCTAAATGTGAGCGTCCAAATGTGCCAGGATTTTAAATACCCTCAAAGCACACAGCCCCTGAGAGAGCATCCACATAATTAATGCTTTTTAGTTCCTACTATAATGCCCATTTAACAATCACAGTTTGATGACTTCGAGAATAATTATGCCCCAGTTTGACTCCTCTGGTTTCCACTCTCCTCTCTCTGCTGTGTGTCAGAAAACCACAGGTGCGGAGCTCTCCGGTAGGGCTGGGCAGTCCACCACAGAGCCAGGACGCACTGCAATAGGAACGCGCCCCGAGCCTCTTATCATGAGTGGACACTGGAGAAGAGGGATGGAGAAAGGTGCTGGGACACCCTCTAATCCCAAGCCTCTTAGCATAACATGCCATCTTTTGCATGTCCTCTTCAGGGATACAGCTGTTCTAGAAACTCTGAGCCATCTCTTTTTCCAGTCACTGCTGTTACATAAACAATGCCCGCAGGAAATGTGGCTGAGGTGAGTGCTAACCTCGGTGGTCACAGCTGATTAAAGGACACATACTGAAGTGTTACTCATGCTCACTCATACCACATTTCAAGTGTTGTAAAGTAACTGGCTGCACACTTACACAACCACACAGGCAGAAATAAACGAAAGTCTACTTCAACAATCTTGAAATGCTAGAACTCGGTCAAATCTGAAGAAGTATACATGTAAAAAGATGAATGTGGCATGGACTGCCTCATTTGGGTGACTGACACCTGTCACGTGAAAACCCAAAAAGATTCTGATGATACCAGAGGTGCCCAACTACATTCTTCTGTTTAAACTTTATTGGAAAGGGTTAATCTGAAAAGGTAAAAATTGATTGGAACGCCTTCCTAAACAAGGCTTTTTTCCCCTCCCCTTTTCCTCGCTCCATACATTCCAGAGTGATACAATGCTTTACCCAGCACGTATTAAAGTTTAAATCTTGATCTTTGTGGAGAGATTGCCTTGGCAACCTCAAATTCTCTATAATGTGTGTCACCATACAGGCACAAAAAAAAGGCATAAATACATTTGTACAAATCAGAATTACAAACCTTTACATGAATCATCCTCAATTGGCTGTTTGAAAGCTGTTATGTCACTGAAAGTGCAAAGAAATAAAACCACTTTATCCTGTTCGTTTCGAATTGGAGCAATTTTCACAAAGAACCACACAGGTGTCCCTGAAAGAAATATCAAAAGGTTGGTCAGTAATTTGTATTCTCATTTGAGGGGCTATGGAAGCAAAGACTTGGAAATGAATAGCTACAAATATTAATTCAATTTTTAAAAAGCTTCGTTTCTTCAGGTGCTGGGGTTATTATACCATTAATTTCTCTTCTCACTGGAATAAAAACTTTCCCAGAAACTACTCAGTCGGGTTTTTCTTTCATTAAAATAATTTTGTAAGTGCAGCTCTCTTAACTCATGAAACGATTGGAAAATGGGTTGAAAATCCCCCTCACCTCTGGTAGTAAGTAAGGTACAGAGACCTGCAGACTTACTTGAGACCATGCAGTGGGCAAGCAAAGAAGAGGAGTGGAATGGGCATTGCCAGCATGGCCAGCAGACCATGCAAACCCAAATTTCCCAAAGGGCCCCAGGGTCAAAATCCAGTTTGGGAATCCTTCAGTAGGCTCACATGCTCAATCAGCCATGGACCAAAAACTATGTTTCCAAGTCTCTCTCCCCAAAATAAAAATCCAAAAGGTCCAAACAATAGCAAATGACAACACATTAAGAAGGGAAAGGATCACCACAATGACTCTCCCAGCAAAGGCTCCCCCACAATGGGACGTTTCCAGGTGGGTTTGAGTGGTGATTACATTAGTGCCTTAGGATACTCAGTGAATGCATTCAACTTCCAGTCCTTGCTCCTGAGCGAAAGTGGGGGACAAATAGCCTCTCCAAAGCACTGAGCTGATCCACAGAAGGAGAAGCTGGACAGGGCTCATCTGACTGCCTTCTCAGATGCCCACTCAGGTATCTACAGCCAAATACCTACACAAAGTCAACCTCTGGCTCCCGAAATATAATGAGGGAAAACAAACAAGTGTTTTCTATCTATAGTGGACATCAGCAAGATGGACCAATCAATTCTGTAGCCCAAAATTAAATGAGACACAAAGTAATGATAAGTTCTTCCCTATCTACTTTTTGTATCCCTGTTCCTAAAAGAGGACCAGGCATATAAGAGCTTAATAACTATTTGTTGAATTCTGTATTACTGGATAGTATTTTCCATACTATTTTATAATCATTTTCAAGTTAAAATACAGTAAATATTCCTCTATGTTGTTAAGTATTAGAGAAGTTTCCAGGCATTCCAGGCACTGTGCTCAGTATTTTATTTTATTTTATTTTATACTATATTATTTTATGAGATAGCAAGCAAATAACTCACTGAATCTTAGAGATGGAAACAGATCCCCAAGAGGTCACCTGGGTCTCTCTGCCCGCAATCACATTAACCTCTATACTCTACAATACAGACAGATATCTCATTATATTAGGATTAGCCAGTCTAATTTAATAACTAGTTTACATATCTAGCCACACCACTTATACATATGTAAGTATGACTAACCCATGTAAAACAGGCAGCAAACAGATTAAGTGAGAAATTTCACCTTAAATCTTAATTATCTATGTGTTCATCTCTAGCTCATTTTAATTCTCTGTCCATTTTCCCTTTCTGTAATTTTCAGCTGCTAATTTCTGGGTGCTCTTAGGAGACAAATGGGTTATGTCCCTTAAAAAAATATGTTTTGAAAGGAAAATCCACCATACAAAATTCACAAATGGCACTCCAACATCAAGAAAATGTGGCCTCTGAGTTATCCACTGTTTCGGAAAGTGTGTGTTACTGTTTGTCCTAGTCTCCTACTCAGAAGTTGTAGGATTTTAAACCATTTTCAATTAAGCAACAGAAAACTCAGAAGAAAGCATCACACAACTGAGCCTACACACCCACAGCTCCCCGGTATCTCCTAGCTGGTCAGACAAAAAACAAGCAAGTCAAAAAACCATTTTCTTTTTGCGCTACAGAAAACTTAAAGTGAAGTCCTGTTAAGGAGATAAGCTGGAAAGCACTTCTGATTTATTGAACTAGGAATAAATCGGATGAGAGGACCGCCATTCATGATGTCTAACACCAGCAGTCCTGTCTTGCTGGAGTTCCCAGAACCCTCCCCTTCACAGCTGCCATCTATGGGCCCCCCACTTGGCTGTATCAGCAGAGCCCCATGCCTGTGAACATTCCAGCTGGAGCAGTGCCATCTAATCTTTATATTGCATTTATGACTACTGAGATCGATGGCATTAGCCCACGCCTTGCAGATCATGAGCACCCTAGGCTGGCCACATTGGGAGGTCTTTTTCATTTTAGCACAGTTCAAGCTCATCATGAGCTCTCCCCGTTTCACTGGCTCAGACTGTTTAAAGCTGAGTGCTTCTCTCCACTAAATTATGGCCACTGCTTGCTTCCAGAAATGTTCCCTTATTAAACATCCCTTTTCAGTATCTAAGTATGTGTCTTGTACCAAAAATTCATATAGTCAGTATGTATTGCTTTAGTGTTTATCTCCGGCTGATCTTTCAGACTTGTTGAGGGAGGGAACCTCCTTTTTGCTGATATGGTGTTTCCTTGTAGAGAGACATCTTTCCATGTAACACTGGGCCTTTTTCCTGTGTTGGTAAACTGGGGGCAAGAACTGGACATGTGTAGCTCGACCACTTCTCCCCCTCTACTCTCTTAGAGATTAGTCTATATTCTGCTCCGCTCTTCCACTCTATAAATGTTAGGGGAGAGGGCAGAGGGCAGGGAGGATGGCTGCTAAGAGAACTGAAGTTCTCCACTGCTACCTGGGATGGGTAGGTAAGTCTGTCTGATTCCAGGATTCACTTTAAGAAAGTGTTGACCTCAAAAAATAAGTGCCCATTATTTTACCTGCAAAAATGGGCTTATTTGAAAATAACTATTACAATTCTAGACATGCAAGCTATGACAAAACCATAGGCAAGCCTGAAGAACAAAGGAGAGAAATGTTCTTTTACAGAGGAAAGAGGTAGGCTGGGGGCTGGCGGGAGGGTTGTGAGTTGGCCTTTTACAAACACAGTCCATTGGAGAAAACAGGGAGTTCCAAATGCAGTGCTTTTCATTGGCAGAGTTATGAAAAGGGCTGACTTGTTGCCAGGCAAGGAGAAAAATCTTCCTTCCTCCTGCTGGGATGGTAAAATAGAAACGTATTCCTGTTGGAGACTTGAGCTATGTATGGGTGGGTCTCTTCCAGTTTGGGGTAATTGATGATGAAGCAGTAAGCCATAAGAGCTCCCCCTACAGGCCCTCCTGCCTCCATTTTAGTTGAGGTTTTCTTCATTTTCACAAAACTCACTTGCCCACAGATATGAACTACATTTTCCAGGATCAGCCTTACTACTCATAAAGGTGATAGTATAATCCCCATTTGCTGGATTCCTATATCTCTCTCAATTAATTCTAATCACTGGAAGGGAAAGACAGTGCTATGTAATAGCCCCCTCAAACCTTAACAGTTGAGGACTGTTTCTTTAAATAAATCATAATCCACCCCAAGGAAATCTGATCCACTTTCTGTCTTGCATCCTGCACCCCACATTACAATGGTGTCTAATGTAGTATTACCCGTAGGGTGAATTTGGCCATTACATTGTTCAACTCCAGGAACCGCCATCCTGACGTGGTAAAGCTCAACGGCCTTGGCAGGGTAGCTAGCAGCTCTAGAAATGCTTCCTGAGTTTCAAAGGAATAAATCCTGCTTCCAGTGTCCTCACAGTCACTTAGACCTGCCTCTCTTCCAAATTACCACTACCCAAACAATCTAGAAAAGCAAGTTCAATGGGCTTAAATTTTCACTTCAAAATTCTTCTAAAAGAGAACACGAGTCCCTCCTAGATGTCACAGACTAACTTTTCCTCTTAAAAGTAAGGCATTTTTAACTAATGAAATATTACTCTAAGTTTCAATACATTAAACGATTTCTCCCAGTGAATATGAACCATCCAGAACCTGGAGCCCTACCCACCCAGATTCCTTTCCACCTCTCTGGAGGCCCCCAACAACATTGCCCAGCCCTTTGGCTCCATTCAGACATAGATCTGCCCAGAGGCAGAGGCCAAGGCAGTTGGCCTCCAAGGATCTCTCCTAGAGCCCAGATTCTGCAGCAGGATTTATCCCATCAAGATCCAAAAAATAAATAGATGCACAAATATTCACACACACACACACACACACACACACACACACACACAATTTTAAAGAGTTTAAAATTCTACCTCCTCACCCAAATAGCTACAGCGGAAAAACCAACAAAAGCAAGTACTTCATGTTCTGTTTCTCTGAAAAGGACAAAGGGCCAATCATAAATTTTCTGTTAAAAGAAGATCAATACACAAATCTGGGAGAAACACAGCATCTGGCAGTCCTACTGAGAGCCAAGGCTGCTGCTGCTGCGAGAGCAGCTCTGTCCTGGCCAAGGACGCCCAGTGGAGGGACGGTTCAAGTCAGGCTCCTCCTTCTTGTCACTCTGTGATTCTCAGCCCTACGCGGCTCCATTGGGTCATGTACCGATGAACCTGACAACCTAACCTTGCTATGGGGTCTCTCAACCCCAGCAGTCAGATAACAGAACAACAAGGCTCAGGTGTGTGAGAGAATTTTTGGCCTCCATCAATCTTCTCCCTATGCTGGCCTTCCTCCCAGGTACTCCCTGTAACCATCCAGCCAGGCAGCCAGGCCACATTCAATAGCAACAGAATCAACCAAGGTGCTGTGATTGGCTCTTAGGAGGGGCTGCATGTGCTGGGCCATTTGGATAGGTCCAGAGACTGGACTAGGGAATGGCAGCCTGCCCCCGGGAACAGATCGGTTGGTCTGCGGTCGACTTCATTAAGACAAATGACGAGTGCAGAGAGGATGAGGCAGCACCAGGAGGATGTAGTGGCCACTGGCCATTAGAACAACTGATTTGGAATCCTAAGCCCTGGACTTGAACCCTGTCTCTTTTTTTATTTTGTGACTTGGCCATGTGACTTTAACTTCCCTAGGAATCAGTTTCCTCATTTGTAAAACAGGGATAATAGGACTACTTAAGATTAAGTAAAAATATACTTATGTTTGATACATAGATATTTAAAATTATTACTTTGCTTTCTTCCTTCCTTTTAAATTCTTTATCTGTGAAACTGAAATGCTCAATCTCACTTCCTAAGGTTGTTTCAATGACTTATAAAGATAACGTATCTCGAGGCATTTAATGAAACTCCGAAGCTGCCCCCACCTGTTCTGAAGGAAGAGGGCCAGTCTCAAGCATAACAAAGGGAAAGCTAGAGAAATCAGTGCTTAAACCTCGACATAAGGAAAATTTGATTGAAAAGCAAAAAGCAAAATCTAAATAGAGATAGCTACACTGTGTGTAGATAAGAAGATTCAATTTTGTAAGATGTCAGACCTCCCCATTTAATATATAAATTTAATGCAATTTCAATGAGAATCTCAATTGTTCTTTTTTCCTTTGTTTTCTGGGAGCTTGAAGAATTGCTCCAAGCAACTTGAATTTCAATTCCAGTTGAAATATAAAGGTAGAAGGGTGGCCAGGAAATTGCTTAAACTTTTGTAAAGAAAAATGATAGGAGCTACCTATTACAGTAATTAAGAGCCATTGGCACCGGCCCTAAAACAAGCAACAATGAAAATAATTCTATCATTTATTGAGCGCTTACAATGAGGCCAAGCCCTGACACGTCATGGCTTGCTTCTCACAACTCTGTAAGGAGAAGCTGCTGCTGAGACAGTATCCCCACTTTAAATATGGAGAAGGCCAGTGGGAAAGCATTCTTCACCAAACCTGCATGGATAATAAGCTACAAAAGGCTTCCTGGAAAAGGAGAGGAGAGAAGCAAATCCATGAATGTGTGAGAATTTAGCACATAAAGAAAAGGGCATTTCACATTAGAAGGAAAGAGCTGGATTCTTTAAAAATAATATAGAAATCCCCCCTTATCTGTGGTTTTGCTTTCAGTGGTTTCAGTTACCTGAGGTCAACCGCAGCACAAAAATATTTAATGGAAAATTTCAGAAATAAACATTTTATAAGTTGAAATCGCACACTGTTCTCAGTAGCATGATGAAATCTCCCACCGTAGTGAATAGTGATGAAATCTCACAAGATCCCACTCTGTCGCCCAGGAAATAAACCATCCCTTTATCTAGTGTCGCCACACTGTGTGTGGTCCCCATCCACTAGTCACTTAGTAGCTGTCTCCGTGATCCAATTGATTGTCGTGGCACTGTAGTGCTTGTGTTCAAGGAACCCTTATTTTACTGTAACGGCTCCAAAGTGCAAGCGCAGTGAGGCTGGCAATTCAGAAACGCCAGTGACAAGGCATAAAGTCTTCCTTTGAGCGAAAAGGTGTATGTGCACAGGGGGAAAACAGTATATATAGGGTTCGATGTTATCCCGGGCTTCAGACATCCACAGGGGGTCTTGTGACATATCCTCCATGGACAGGGGAGAGCTGCTGTCCTGAGACAGCAGAATAAACAGAGTGGGAAATAAATTCAGTTAGACTGCTATGTCACATAACACAGAAAAGTAAATTCCAAATGGCTAATGTTCTAAATATTCAAACATAGCTATAAAAGTACCAGACGGAAAAATGGAAGACTGTTTTTATTATTTAGATACGGAGAAGAACTTCCTATATTATATATATCTCAGAAACACAAGGGAAAACAATGACATAAAAATGTTGCATTATATACAGTATTTTTTAGTCCTCACCCTAGGATACGGTTACTGATTTTAGAGAGAGAAAAAGAGAGGGAAAGAGAGAGAAACATCGACCAGGTGCTTCCCTTGCACTCCCTGACAAGGGATAGAATCCATAACCGAGGTATGTGCCCTGACTGGGAATTGAACCTGAAAACTTTCATTCATTGTATGTGACAATAATCCAGCCAACTGAACCACTGGCCAAGGCTCTATATAGTATTTTTAAAAGCCTCTAATTAAAAAGAAAAAAATTTTAATAGGAAAAATATTTTTCTTTATGTGTGTGTTTTAGGATTAATACCCCTTAATATAAGAAGCTCCTTGCTCTGAATAAATAAAAGACAATCCACTAGAAAAATAGGCAAAATATAATTGTTTTCCTATGAGATTTGTCTCCACAAGTAGATTTAACCTTCTCAAAGGCAGAGTCAGTTTCTTATATCTGGATCTCTTTGGCTCAAGCCCATAGGCCTACAGTAGGTATTACTAAGTACTTGGCCAGCAGCTTCTCCTTGCTGGCTTGACAGAATGCTGTAAGACGCCTTTCCCAGGCTTCTCTGATGGAGAAGCTGATGCAGAGTTCCCAAACACGGCCAGCAGCGGGGCCATAAGTTATGGAGTCAGTCACACTCTGGGGAGTACTACCCAGAGGGTGTACTGCTTTCACTCAGGGCTGATACTTCCTGGTTTTCTTGTTTGAAAAATGGGGAAAGTAGCACAAGAGTGACCGCCTAAATATTTACTGAATGAGTTTATTAATGAGGACTGTCATTTATGTAAGAAAATTTTCTAGCATACTGAAAATGAGTTAAGTAACAATACAAAATATATAGCACTACCAAAATTCCCAGGTTTATTGATCAGGCTGGCCAACAGAAATAAGCCTGTTGAATAATCCTTCCTTCAATATATGTGGTAGTAGTCCACATACTCATTCCAAAACACACCATGCAGGCTTCTACTCCCAAATCCCTGAGAGATTAGACAAACATTAATGCTACCAGTAGAAGATCCTTTCTACAAAGTTGTCCTTGCAAATACTAAAGAATGGGGGGGAGAATCAAAACAATTTATTAGAAGTTTATAAAAATCAGTAAGAAAATCACTAGGATTAAATAAAATATATGGACAAAGAATCTGAATGATTAACATAAAAGGGTATTATTATTTTTTTTAATTTTGTTTATTTATTTTCAGACAGAGGGGAAGGGAGGGAGAAAGAGAGGGAGAGAATCATCAATGTGAGGTTGCCTCTCACACGCCCCCAACTGGGGACCTGCAACCCAGGCACATGCCCTGATTGGAAATCAAACTGGAGACCCTTTGGTTCACCAGCACTCAATCCACTGAGCCAAACCAGCCAGGGCCATAAAAGGGTAATTTTAAATAGATAGTAAATAGGAAAAAAATTCAGTTTCATTAGCATTAAAAATACTCATTAAACAAAAAGATTTAATTGTAAGCCACTTGATAATTTAAGTTATATTGTTTAATGCTGGTGCAGTATAATGAGTCAGATGCAATTATCAAGTGAACTTGGAAATGGGCTCAATTCTCCAGAACACTATTTGGCAAAGTGTCTCCAAAACCTTAGTTCACAATCTTTGACACATTCAGTGTAATATTCAACTTCTAGAGAATATTTCATAATGTCTACAAAATATCTTTGCACAAAGATATTCACCTTAACACTGTTTTAATAAAGAAAATTTAGAGCCTTATTAATACCCAACAATAGAGGAAGTATTATTTAAATTCTTTCTCAATGATGTTTATGGGGAATTTTAATGATGGGAAAATTTTTTCGATAAAGATTACATAATTGTATGATTTCAAATTGCATATGTCAAAATATCAATTATGTCACACTTGCACAGGCAAAAACTGAAAATAAGCACACCAAAAAGTTAAGAATATAGTAGTGTTCCTCTGAGTCTTGGAGTCTTTGGGGTGATTCTTTCTTCATTATACCTTCATGTATTCATTCTCCATAGTAGAAATGCATTAATTTAAAAATGAGAGAGAAAAATAAACACTCTTTTAGATGATGACATTTCACATTTTAAAAATCGCAGTGGGGGTGACTTTTCCCCCATGGGACTCCACACTGCTTTAAATGCTGAAAGTTTCCATCTAATGAGCCACAAAGTTTGAAAGTAGAAGCCAAATCTGCCTCCCCCTTCCTCTCCTCCCACCCATGTCTGTTCAGCCCACTTTTCCAGGACACTGCCCGTCAATCCAGCCCACACTGGTCTCCCTCGCTCCCATGCCCTCACTCTGAACCACAGCACTTTTCTTTCATTCATCTGTTTCTCGGTGACTATCTCGTTCCTCTCAAAGTCACTGAACAAACATTCGCTGAGCACATCCTCCAGGCCAGGCTCTGCACTAGACTCCTTGGCGTTCCTGGCAGGAAAAGTGGTGCTTCCCATGTTTTGGGCATGGCCTGGGTCTGGGCACACTGAGGGAAGAGCCAGTCAGGGAGCACCACTGACAAAGTCCTACATTCAGTCTCCTCCCACTGCCCCGCACCCGAGACATCTCACCATCTCAACTGCCTCTTCTCCTGAGCAGGCCTCACTCATCTTGTCACCAAGGGCGACCCCTACCAGACCCCAACCTCCAATCTCCAGTGCTCCATTCCATCTCCACACTCTACCTGACTCACCTTTCTAAAGTGAAAAGCTACTTACTTACCCTTGCTCAAAACCCCTCAATGCCCCTCACCGCCACCCTCGTTCCCCGTCACTGTTGCTTCTAAGACAAATTCTAAACTCTTTGATGTGGTTGTGTTACTGGCCCTTACTAACCCTGCAGCCTCGTGGGGCACCTCTCATTTCCTCTACACTTTTATGTAATTATACTCCATGAGTTTTGCTGGAGCACTTTCTAGGTGTCAGGCACAATGCTGGGTGCAGGGTACTGGCCATGAAAAAAAGACACAACTTAGGCCTGGAATTCAGTCTTCTGCTGGAATTCAGCTACTTTCTGTCCTGCCTACTCGGAGTGTGAGGTGTGGACAACAGCATTGCCATCATCTGGGAGCAGAATCTCTGCCCCTTCCCCAGACCTACTGAATGGAAATAGTTCGATTCACGGGTGATTTCCCAGTAATGTCCAAGTCTGAGAAGCCCTGCTTTGTATCTCTTGAAACTTCAGTGCTCACTCTCACCTGCTGCCTCTCCACAAGCATTCCAATGGCCTGGGGTACTCTCTGCGCTTCTCTCTGCCTAACTCCACCTATCCTTCAGTTTCTGCATGGACTTCCTGTCTGCTAGGAAGACTCCCTCCCCTGACCTCCTAAGGCGGGGATAAGTAACTACCTTATGTGGTGTCACCATCCAAACACTACCACTCTGTCTTGCAGATGCTGCCCCTGCCCCTGCAAATGCTCTAAGAGTAGAAGCTGCATCTATCTTTCCAAAACCATATCCCTGGCAGCAAGCCTAGTGTCTGACATATTGGTCAATAAAAAGCTGTTGAAAAAAAGCATAGAATTTGGTGCAACTGGAATATAATATCCAGGCTTAACAAATAATTTTAAGTTTCTAAATTCCTCAGGAGATGGTAGGATTTTGAGGAGTTGGGGGCATGAGCAGGTTCCTGGGAACAAACTAGCACTGCCTGCGTCAATCTCATCCTTCACATGTTGTGTGTGGACCAAGCCTCTATGGAGCCCCTGCTAGCCCAGCCCAGCAGACATCTCTGTATGAATGAGAAAGAGAAGCTCCCCCCTCTGCCCAGATGCAATTCTAGGTCAGGGGGCATGGAGGGCTCAGCAAGCAAACCATAAGTTGGCTTCCAGTTGCCAGCTATGTGTGGTATCGCCTGCACCACCACATGCGTTGGCCCCGCCTTGTGCCCACAGTCATGCTGTCCCCGTCTAAGCAGAATGGCTGTGCAGCAAGCACTGGAAACCAGCTCTTGGCTCTGCATGACCTCAGGTGAGGAATTCAACTAGGGAACTTCTTACACAATGGAGCTAAGTAACATCCGCCATGCCTCCTTCACGGGGCTTAGAGAATGAACGCTTTAAAATAGAGTGGAATCATGCCTTCCACAGACTTTATTCTCTAAAGCCAAAGGGTCAGGTAAAAATTGCACTCAACCAAAATCACTGTTGAAAATGTTTTAACACCACGTGTGAAGTAGAGCCGGTGCCCAGGCTGACATGCAGCAGTTAGCCCGCCTCCATCAATATCCAAAAAGGAGACAGGTGCTGATTCTTTATAGACCAGAGTGGAACGAACTGGCCCACATGCAGAGGCAATGTCTACCTGAAGTACAGAACTTCATACACCAGAAGCACCTTCACCGCGATGAGATACAATATGAGACCTTCACCCCAGGAGGAAGAGGGAATTTCCTTTTCCCACTGAACACTCACTTGGGAGCACATGCTCACTGAAGGGAAAGGCAAGTAAAATCACTAACTCAATTTAATTATGTTTTCTTCTCTTTCCCTTTTGTGCCAAATGCATATAGTTGAATTTGAGGAAAATAAATGCATAGTCTAATGAAGCTTGAAACCTCTGAAGCAAAATATAAATGTAAAAGTTATTTTGGTGATACACCTGCCCAATTTGTATTCTACACTGTGGGGAAACCCACACTTCAGTACACAAAGCTGTCAGTGTGGAGAACCTTTAACTTACTCTATCACATGGATACACATGCGCAGAAGGCCGCTGCCAGCACTCTCCTGGTCAGAGCTGTCGTTTGGAGTTGTGTTCCCCGTAGTGAAAGGACCGCAGACAACCTTGCAGTCTTTCACCTCATGGCTCTTATGCTGAGTAGTGCAGTGGGTGGCGAGACTCTGGCTGAGGGAGTGAGATGGAGCAAAGCAACATCTCTGACACAAAAGCTACAGGACCAAACCTCTCAAATTCGTGGATGCCCAGGGCTGGTCTGTCAGGTCAGCATCTGCAGGGCCACCAAGCGAACAGTCCTTTCAGTTGCCTACTCCCAACATGCCAACAGAAACACAGTCCCCACTCCTTCCAGACAAAAGCAGCATGTGCCCTCTGCTTTCCAGAGCAACACGTGTCACTTTGAATGCCGCCAAAATAAACACATCCTCCTGCACCGTCTGGGCCACTCTGGGAATGTTCTATTGCACCTATGGCCTAGCATTCAATCCTACATATAAAGAACAGGATTCTTTACAAACAAAATAGCATTTTTAAAAACAAAGCACTCTCCAAAACCCCTGCAGCCCGCTGTGGCCGTATGCCCCACTTTCCCTCCTTCCAATACAGCTAATCTCCATTCTCCTGAGAGAAAAGCAAGCTTTAACCTTGTGCATGGTAATGGACCTAAAGCTTCTTTAACATACTTTGGGGAAGTAATCATCCAAAATAAATACAAATTAACAATGCACTGTGAGTATTAATACTGTCTATAATGGAAAACTGAGGTCATCAGGAGAGCAAAATTTTATTCAAAAACTCATAATTGGGCACCCACTGGCATTACCTGCTGTGCTAAGTGCTGCGGAAGACAGATGCAAAGATGAACTGCACACAGTTTCTGTCCCATCTCTTCCCTTCCCCCCAAAAGGGATAAAATCTGCAAGTGCTTTAAGCCAGCAATTCACCCTAAGTAAACCAACAGGAAAAACACTAACTCTTGGCAGGGAAAAGGTCAAGAAATTTTGATTGGATAGTGACAAGTTCAAATGTTCCCGGGAGGAATCATCTAACTCATCAATCCACACCATTTTTTCCAACACACACAACGGCTTCGAGTAGCAATGTTTAGCTAACGGGAGAGAAGAAAACCCAAGGCAGCACCAGGAACAGGAGGTGTTTTACTATGCCAAGCACATTAAGACATGGTTCAGAATAGTTTGGATACTCACTGTTCTTCTTGTACATCAAAATTTCGAAGGAATTCATCTCATAGTTCTCAAATGTTTGCCGCACCTTTTCAATTGTATCTTTATCAGTCAGCTCCCCATACATAAAACTGCAAATCAACCAAAGAGCTCAAGTTAGATTAGCAAATATTTATTATTCTACCTGCATATATTAAATATCTGTTCTACACCTAGCACTGTGCTATGTAGAATGAACACACACACATACACACAGATATAATAAAAACATTCAATCAAAAAGGCTTTACTAATTCCACTGTGATCAAGATTCCATCAGAGCCCCCCAAAATACATAGTCTAATAAGAGAGACCACTGGAAAAGGACAGGTCAGAAAATAGGACAACCAACACATAAGGAACTACCGAACACAAAACAGTCACAGAGCGCTGCCTGAGTGGTCGGAGAAGGCTTCCCAAAGGTCAAAGGAAGTGAGCGCTAAAGCGCAATGGAAATTAGCACAAAAAGAACACTCCGGGCAGAAGATGAGCATGTTCAAAGGCACAGAGATGAGAGTGAGGTTCATTCTGGAACTGAATATAGTTCAGTTCAGTGTGACCGGGATACAGACAATGAGGGAATTTGCCACAAAATACAGAGAGGGGAGCACAGGCCAGATCATGAGGAGATCATGGCCTTATATGCCGTGTGAGTAATCTATACTTTATCCTGAAAGAACTCTTAGCAAAGATGCAGAGGAAATTTGGAACATAGATTTTTTTCTTCTAATTCCCAATAAAATAAAGTGTAAAAAAAATTACAAAAGTTCACCAACCAAACAAGAACAGGGATGAAATTTGTTGCTCTAAACATTAAGACAGAGCTGAAGAACCAGAAGGTTCAGCTCTTTTTCCTACCCTCTGTCCTGCCCCACAAAAAAATGAGGAAGAGCATTGGGTTAAAAAAAAACTGAGATAAGGAAATCCCTCAAATTCTCACTCCCTACTGCTCACAATTGGAGAAGAGGAGACTAAGGGGGTAAAGCAGCAGCATGGGAAAAAGTCAGAGAAAACTTCTGGGGAGCAGAAGTTCCTGCCTACTAGTGCTGGTTCTCAGCAAAGGCAGAAAATCCTCCAGACTATCCACGTTCCTTGGCCCCACTGAACTTGGTCTGAAACCCAGGGTGTGTCCCTCTAAGAATAGGATACACCCAGTAGGCAGAGCAATGTGGCACAGGGCATTAACAAAACGTGAGAAGACAAAATCCACCTCCCGATGGAGCTGGAAAAGCCAGTCCTCTGACAAAGGATGCAGCGAGCATCTATCCTGCCACCCCAGGCCTCCAGACAACAGCAACCTGGACAGCAACACTCAGCCCTCAGGTCTTCGGTAACGCAGAAGCAGTGGCAGGGTTCCCTCAACAATATGCTCCCCATCTTCTAAAACTGTGCATACCAAATGCAATCTAACTTAATTGTGATGACTTACATTACAGAATTATAGAATTTCCTAGCTAAAAAGGACCTCAGAGGTTATGGAGTGTAATTCCTGAACCACCAGGTCAAGCACCACGCTTAGCTTGATGCTAGAACAGTCTTGGGCTTACTGCAGGTTTCCAATTTCCAGCCCCCTGTAAGAAAAGTGTCCTAGCTGTGGATTTCGTGAATTCTGTGCCACTTCCATTTATTACATCCCTTCCCAGCCCACTGAGAGCTGTTATTATCTGTGGTTCCTCTATACCTATCTCTTGTATATTCTGCCTTCGGGTTGTGTTCTTTGTCTGTAAACCAGGAAAAGAAATGACCAAGCCTGTTGAATTATCTTTAAAAAGAAGAATAGATCAAGACTACATTAGCCCTGCTAAGAACAAGAGGATTTCTCCTAGAAGGCAGAAACTTAAGATCTATCACCATTTCATTTAGCCAGTTGTTCGGGTCTTTTTAGCTTCCACTTTCTCTGGGTTAACGTGCTAGATACATGACTTCCATGGAAGTGATGCGAAGCTATAAATGCCGGCAATTTCCTTCACAAAGTAAAACAAATGCCTGTAAAATGGAGTCTTCATATGAAAGAAGTGCCATAATGACATCCAGCTTCCATTCTCTCCTGTACTTTTTAAAGCTGTAGTGTAAGATTCCTTTGCCTGAACATCAGATTTCCGATGCCTGCAATGCAAGAATTAAGCGAAAGAGGCTCTTGAACCATAAGGAATACAGCTAGCACAACGTATGTTTGCTTGATTTCTAGAGAAGAGACAGCTTCAGAGAATTAAACGAGCTTCTTAGAATTGTATGTAAAAAAAGAAAGTTGGCTAAATGAATACACATATCAGTTTTTCTTAAAGTATCTGATTCCAGTCTGTAAGAAGCAGGAATGGTAAGGAGCCCTGGCCACGAGGCTCAGTAGGTTGGAGTGTGCTTCTGTGCACCAAAGGTTGCCAGTTCAATCCTCAGTTGGGGCACATGCAAAATGTTCCTCTCCCATAGGTCCTTGGATGAGTATAAAAAAGAAAGAAAAGACGGGTAAGGAAAGGCTGCTTTAGTCCCGCTACAAAGTGAAGTTGACTCTCCCCATCTGTTCTGACTGCATATGTGCATATACAGATGTAGATCTAGACACAGACCCTTAAGAGGATAAAAGCATAACCAGAATGTAAGAGGATTCTATTGTATTACTTAAGAGTCGTCATTTCTAAATCTTTGAGCATTGCGGAGTCAGGGGGTGGAGAGAGGGTCTTAAACATTCTATTTCCCAGTCCTCAAAAGCTAAAATTAAAGAAAGTGGTAATATTTTCTAAACATTTCCTATTTTTTACCAACTTGGTTGACTTAATACCATGGAAATTCACCTTCTGAAAAACAAAGACGATTCCTGAGTCAGACAGGTTTTCCAACCTTCATAGATGCATTTACCTCTTGATTTGGAAGGTCTGGGAAAATGATTCTGCTTCATGAAACACACTGAAGACAGAGGACTCAGAAGGAAGAGGGGAATGAGAGGAGCCAAGGGCTGTGCTGAGTGAGTCAAGGCCTTGCCAGGGCACTGCAGGGAAAGGCCAGGCAGGGGGCAGACCACGTGTTCCACTCAACACCTCGAAGATGCCTTGAAAGAGCTGTTCTAGCACCACTGCCCAAGGGTGCTGCTTGGTTAGTAACCCTGTCAAATACGCAAGCTATGCTGTTAGCACCATTTGCCTCTGCCTTTGCATTAGGGATCAGAGAGAGGTGTAACTAGAATTAGAAGGCTACAAAATATCAGTTCTCTTCTTTTTTTCCCCCAGTGAAAGCTCTATGAACAAAACCCTCCTCTCCAACACTGTAGTTATTCTCTCAAATAGCCATAAATCCTAAAAATTAATCATCCAAACTTTTATTTAATTTTATTTAAACTTCTTTCACATTCAATTTTATCTAACACTTCATAAACTTCTGAGTTCACATTTTATAGATAAAATGATTTTTCTGAGTTTTTGTAGGTTTTCCCCCACCCCACCCCCATCTCACCAACTAGGGAGCTCAGCAGTGTGGGAACCATGTTTTAAGCCTTTGATTTCCCCAGCACATATAGTGTGTGAACTGGAGATGATCTTACCACAAATATTCCTGAATGAACACTGAGTGAGAGAAAGGCAATTCCCACACTGAGTAAGCCATTTTCTTTTTCTGTAAGATACCATAATACATTGTCCAACAGAACAGCCCCCATCATAGATACCTGCAGGTACTGCTTTTCTGCATCACTTCTGCCCTGTGATAGCCAGACAGCTTGCAAAATCCATCATTGCTGTACACGATAGGCCAGTCTACTATCTGGGCATTCCCCAACACGAAATTAGTATCTGTTGAAAAACAAAAGAAGGAGGAGGAGGAGGAGAAGAAAAGGGCACATGAAGCAAGATATTAGTTGAGACTCAATGAGAACATAAACAATGTCAACCAAGTCAGGTAATTTTGTTTCCCTCTATAATAGTCTCTTGAACAGGAAAATGACCCTTCAAGGAATACAAAACAATAGTAATTTAGAGTGAATAATTTGAATGCAAATGCTAATGTTGCCATACTCCAAAAAGAAATTAGCAAAGGAAACACGCTTAACCAACCAACCAACAAATCCTGCAGAAATCCAGCAATTCCTATGAGACATTTTCTAGTCTGAATTTTTGTTCTCAATAAAAGTATTCTGGTAATATAAAACAAGAAAGAACCCAAGATAAGTTCTTCTGGGCTCCATCCAGCATCTTAAGCTTGTCAGTCTTTTGGACCAAAGCTACAAATTGGCCTTGGTGACCCTGATTAACAAGTGCCCATCCTAGGAGGAGAAGGACTTCTTAGAGAGACACAGGAAGGGGAACACAGGATTGCCTCTTGGAACATACACACCACAGACAGCCCTCCTCTTAGTGAGAAAGAGACTAGCCCCTCCTAATACTAAAGCTTTGGTGGAGATGCTCACAGGACAAAACCTTCCTGCTGATTTTGATATTTTGTAGCCACAGAAGCTGCATTTCAGAGCTCTTTCACAGAGCACCAGCCCACCATTCACCCCTGTTGCAGGGATTAAGTAGGCCAGATATGTTTGGCTGCTTCGTGTATTCTCACCACTTCCCACACTTTTGAAAATCAAGTCTCCCACACTTTTTATCCTCAGGAAATCAATTGTCCCTCTTTTCTTTTCAAGACCTTAAATTAAGCAAATAATATCCAGAATTTAAATGTAATCAGTATTTTAGCTTGGCTCTCTCTTCTGTACAGAAAAGTCACCCATTCCAAAAAAAGGAAGGAAGGAAGGAAGGAAGAAAGGAAGGAAGGAAAGGGAAGTGCAGGGAAGGGAAGAAAGGAAGATGGATGACAGGCACATACCCTTCTTTTCTTGTAAACGGTACAGGGTTCTTTATATATGCATACTACTTAGAGTAAAATAACGACATACAAATATAATGTCCTCATTTAATTGGGTGGTTAATTTTGTTTTAGTATAACACAATTTATTCACAACAGGTACCCATTCCTTCCTATCTAGTGCGGAGGAGGAGGGAGAGGAAGGAGGAATAACTAAGTACAGTAATCTATTCTTGGAAATGCCTATTTGAAAGAAACATAAAATACAACTTTCATGAAGTTCATCTGAAAACCTGTGAATTTCATAAACATGCTTTTAATGAAAATCTATAATCAGACCTTCCCCCGACTCTCCTGTACATTCTTGTACACAGGCAGACCTTGGAGATATTACAGGTTTGGTTCCAGACCACCACAATAAAGTGAATGTCACAATAAAGTAAGTATCACAATAAGGCAAGTCACAATTTTTTTGGTTTCCCAGTGTATATAAAAGTTATGTTTATACTAAACTATACTCTATTAAGTATGCCATAGCATATGTCTAAAAAATCAACACACACATCTTAATTAAAAGATACTTTATTTCTTACAAACACTACCATCATCTGAGACTTCAGCAAGTCATAATCTTTTTGCCTGGTGGAGGGTCTTATCTCAATGTTGATGACTGATGACTCAACCCGGTGATGGTTGCTAAAGGTTGGGTGCTTGTGGCAATTTCTTAAAATAAGGCAATAATGCAGTAGTTTACTGCATTGATTGACTCTTCATCAATAATTTTTTATAATACCTGATGCTGATTGATAATATTTTACTCACAGAAGAACTTTCAAACTTGGAGTCAATCCTCTCAGACACTCCCATTGCTTTATCAACTATAATTATGAAATATTCTACACTCTTCTTGACATTTCAACAATCTTTGCAGAATCTTCACCAGTAGATTCAAGGAACCACTCTCTTTGTTCATCCATAAGAAGCAAATTTTCATAAGAAGCATGTTCAAATTTCATCATGAGATTTCAGTAATTCAGTCACATCTTCGGGCTCAAATCTATTTCTAGTTCTCATGCTATTTCCATCACATCTGCAGTTACGTCATCTTCTTCAAACTCTTGTTAATGTTGCTATTTTGACCTCTTCACATGAATCACAAATGATCTCAAGGGCATCTAGAATGGTGAGTCCTTTCCACAAAGCTGTCAATTTACTTTGCCCATAGAAATTACTATCTATGGCAGGTACAGCCTTAGAAAATATATTTTTTAAATAATAAGACTTGAAAGTCAAAATTACTCCTTAATCCACAGGCTACTGAATGGATGCTGTGTTAGCAGCCAGGAAAACAACATTCATCTCATTGTACATCTCCACTCGAGCTCTTGGGTGACCAGGTGTCTTGTCAGTGAGCAGTAATATTTTGAAAGGAATTTTTTTAATGAGCAGGAGGTCTCAACAGTATGCTTAAAATATTCAGCAAAACATGTTGTAAACAGGTATCCTATCATCCTTTGTTGTTCCATTTATAGAGCACAAGCAGAGGATTTTCAAAATGGTAAATGATTACTAGCTTCAACTTAAAGTGGCCAGCTGCATTAGCCCGCAAGAAGAGAGTCAGCCTGTCCTTTGAAGCATTGAAGCCAGGCACTGACTTCTCCTCTCTAGCTATGCAATTCCTAGATGACATCTTCTTCCAATAGACAGCTCTTTTGTCTACATGGGAAATCTGTTGTTTAGTATAACCACATTCACTAATTACCTTAGCTAAATCTTCTGGATAACTTGCTGCAGTTTTTACATCAGCACTTTCTGCTTCACCTTCTACTCTTATGTTATGAAAGTGGCTTCTTTCCTTAAATCTCATGAAATAACCTCTGCTGGCTTCACACTTTTCTTCTGCAGCTTCCTCACCCCTCTCAGCCTTCCTAGAGTTACAGAGAGTTAGCACCTTGCTCTGGATTAGGCTTTGGCTGAAGGGAATGTTGTGGCTGGTATGATGTTCTATCCAGACTATGAAAACTTTCTCCATATCAGCAATAAGGCTATTGTATTTTCTTATAATTCCTGTGTTCACTGGAATAGCACTTTTAATATCCTTCAAGAACTTTTCCTTTGCATTCACAACTTGGTTACCTGTTTGGTGCAAGAAACTTAGTTTTCTGCCTGTTTTGGCTTTCAACATGCCTTCCTCACTAAGCTTAATCATTTTTAATTTTTGATTTAAGGCAAAAGACATGTGACTCTTCCTTTCATTTGAACACTTAGAAGTCATTCTAGGGTTATTAATTGAGCTAATTTCAATATTATTATGTCTCAACGAATTGGGAGGCCTGAGGAAAGAGAGAATGGCTGGATGTCGAGCAATCAGGACACACACAATATTTATTGATTAATTTCGCTATGAAACATGGGTGCTTTTCATGGCACCCTAAAACAATTACAATAGTAACATCAAAGATCCAATATAACAATAATGAAAAATGTTAAATATTGAAAGAATTGTCAAATTGAGATGCAGAGACACAACATGAGCAAATGCTGTTGAAAATAGCACTATAGATGTGCTTAACACAGGGTTGCCACAAACCTTCAATTTGTATAAGAAAAAAAGCAGTATCTGCAAAGTCCAATAAAGTGAAGTGCAATAAAACGAGGTATGCTTGTACCTTCTGAGCACCCACTAGGTCCCCAGCACAATGCAAGACCCTGGTCATATCTACCTTGGTAAGACATGGTCTGTGCACTCCAAGAACTTTTTAGAACAAATAGACATGTGCACAACTAACTAAAGAAATAGGTGAGAAAATGACTAATTCTGTTTGAGGGAAGTAAAGGACTGTGATTCAGAGGGACACATTTGAACTTGCTCTAGGCCAGAAGGCTGAGTAAGATTCATTTAAACATTTTTTAATGCCTAATATGTAACCAGTACAGATGATGCAAAATGATATTGATAAAAATGAAAATATAGTGCCTCCCTTTGGTAAATGTAAGAGGTTGTAGAGGAAGAGAACATCCTATACAGAGGATTCAGCATAAGTAAAGGTCTGGCAGCAAGGGATGCATAGCAGACTGATGCAGACAGACAAAGGGCAGGCAGCCAGAAAGGAGATGAGCCTGAAGGATCTTCCTGGGAAGGCTCTTCAGGCTCAAGATATTTGACCCCTAACATGGGTTTTCTCTCCCTGAATAAATTCACATGTCTTGAACTGAGCAACTAAGCCTTGAGAGAAGTACAAAATTCACTAAGTTACCACTAAGTGGATATGAAGCCTAGTCAGTTTAACTATTTTTCTGGGCTCCTGAGACTGTAACCAATTTCCCTCAGAAGACCTAGAGTAGGAGGGAAAAACCAAGTGAACTTCCCTGTGGCTGATGCCCCACTAAGATTATGTGCTAAGAGGGAATTATAGCCAGTTACACTGATAACGGTTTGACTACATGTGTTTATCTTCTTTCCTACCCTATGCTTCACTAAAATAAAAGTCCATAAATTTAAAAGGTAAAAATCCACAAAAAAAGAAGAATAGAGTAAAAATATCAAAAGAAAAAATGACTATAGAAGCAGAGAAATATAGGAAACAAAGAAGATTTTTTTAATCCCTCATTTTCTAAATATTCAGACAAATTCAAGATATTACGTCCATAAGACAAAAACAGAATGCTGTGGTGTGTGGGGGGTGGGGGTGGGGGGGGCATTTGAGAACAAACAAGAGCTCCTAAAAATTAAAAAGTGAATAAAAATTTAAAATTCAACATAAATGTTAGAAGATGAAATGAAATTTCACAAAGTGTGGTACAGAAAGAGAAGGAGACAGGAAACATAAAAACCAAGTAAGACATAGAAGATCAATCCTGGAGAAACAGTATGCATCCTAATAAAAACAACAGAAAGAAGAATACAAGAAAAGGACAGAAGATGTTTTAAAATTTTTAAACAATCAAATGGAAGGGTAGAATAATGATATTTTCAGGTATGCAAAGATCTGGGTAATTTATTTCCTATATATCTTTTCCTAGGGAGTTACTTGATAATGTATAACAGCAAAAATGTGGGGGGGAAAAAAGCAAGAAAGAACATGAGAACTAGGGAAAAATGACTCCAAATGTGGAAAGTGGGGGGAAAAGGTAGAGAAAGCTTTCAATAAATACATAATGGTTCAGAGAACAGAACTTTCAGAAGAGAGTTATCTAGGGATAAAAAACATAAAAATTCAATAAAGCTATATAATTTGGGGTGCAAGGAAAGAAATTAGAAGCATTTAAAAAAAGCCGTGCAAGAAAGGAAACCAAAATATACTATGTCACATCATTGTCATAATAATGTAAACATCTTATTAACTTCCAGTTTGTAAAACAAACACACAGTCAAACATGGAATCTTTAATTACAAGTATCTGAATATAACCTCATCAATTCTGGCACTGTAAAAATACAAATGATAAGCTTAGAGAAATAAAAGAGAACAATCATGAGATGGTGTCTAGAACTGCTTTAATAAAAAAAGAAAGGTATTAAAATTTTACTTAAAATTGCAAAAATAACCAATAAGGGAGCAATATAATCTTAGAAGGTAGAAAGTAAATAAAGTGAACTAAAACTCAACTAAATTAACAGAAGCCACTAGATATTTAAAATTAATAAAACTAGAAATAGAGGTAAACATGCTTTGCCTCCACGCAAAACTATAGCAAAAAATACAACTAAAAAGAACATAACCCAGAATTGTCAGAAAATTGAGCTGTGTGGAAATCCAACAACCAAGGATTTAAAGAAGCCACATCATCCAGATGGGTAGGAGGGTCAGAGACATGAAGAGGAGAGGAGAAAGCAGAGAGGTGGAGAGACACAGAGAGGTGTGGAGACACAGAGTGGTGTGGAGACACAGAGAGGTGCAGAGACAGGAATGAGTGGTCCACACCCATGTATGGTAGATAAAAAACAGGAGGGATACCTCAGGAGAGAGGGATCCCACCCAAGTCCAGACAACCCGGCCCAGAGTTCCAGCACCAGGAAGAAAAGTCCCCATTACTTCTGGTGGTAAAAAACAGAGGGCATTGGGGCAGCAGAAGAAACTGCAGGATTTTCAAGAGATTCCTCTTAAAGGGCCAAAAACAGACTTAAGACTAACACAGACCCACCCTCTCTGGGATTCACAATGAGGGCAACAGCTGGAAGGGCACTAGTGGCATATGGGGAGAAAGTGAAGTTTGAGTGCTGGGAGTTAGCTTCTTCCTGGACAAAATTCCAGAGGCCAGGCAGCAGCATTGTCAACCTCTGTGAGCCCTCCCCCACACAGAGAAACAAAGTGGTGACATGGGTTGTCCTTCCCTGGCAATTGCCTAAGGCTCCATCCCATACAACTTAACAGGTATGCTTTTCTACAATAGGCCAAACTGCTAGGACAGGGAGTCAAAGCAGCTCTACCTAATACACAGACACAAACACAAGGGGGCTGCCAAAGTGAAGAGACAAAGAAATATGGACCAAATGAAAGAACAGAACAAAACTTCAGAAAAAGAACTAAATGAAATGGAAGTAAGCAATTGACCAGATGCACAGTTCAAAACAATGGTCATTAGGATGCTCCAGGAATTCAATGGGTATTTCAAAAGCATTAAAAAAAAACCCAGGCAGAAATGAAGATTGAATTAAGTAAAATAATGAAAAATCTACAGAGAATCACAGTGGAAGGGATGAAGCTGAGAATCAAATCAATGATTTGAAACACAGAGAAGGAAAAGAATTCAATCAGAACCGTAGGAAGAAAAAATAATTTAAAAAAATGGGGATTGTCTTAGGAACCTCTGGGACATCTTTAAACATACCAACATCCAAATCATAGAGGTGCCAGGAGGAGAGGAGGAGGAGGGAGAAACTGAAAACTTATTTGAAAAAATAATGAAAGAAAACTCCCTTCCTTAATTTGGCAAAAGAAATAGACATACAAGTCTAGGAAGCACAGAGAGTCCCAAACAAGATGGACCCAAAGAGGACCACACCAAGACATATCATAATTAAAATGCCAAAGGTTAAAGATAAAAAGATAATCTTAAAAGCAACAAGAGAAAAACAGATAGTTACCTACAAAGAAACTTTTCAGACTAGAAGGGACTGGCACAAAGTATTCAAAGTGGTGAAAAGCAAGGACCTACAACTTAGATTACTCTGAGCAAAGCTATCATTTAGAATTGAAGGGCAGATAAAGTGCTTTCCAGATAAGGTAAAACTAAAGGAGTTCATCACCAAGCCATTATTATATGAAATGCTAAAGGGAATTATATAAGAAAAATAAGATCAAAGCAATGAACATTAATATAGCAATAAATTCACAACTATCAGTAATTGAATCCAAATAACAAGCTAAACAAAAAAGCAGAACAAGAACAGAATCACAGATATGGAGATCATTTGGAGAATTATCAGTTGGGAGTGGGAAGGAGGAAAATAGGGGGAAAGGTGCAGGGATTAAGAAGCACAAACTGGTAAATACAAACTAGGGGAATGTTAAGAACAGCTTAAGTAATGAAGTAGCCAAAGAATTTATATGCATGACCCGTGGACACAAACTAAGGGGGAGGATTGCTAGAGGGAATGGGGGTACTGGGTAGAAGGGAACAAAGGGGAAAAATTTGGAACAACTGTAATAGCATAATCAATAAAATATATGTAAAAGAAAAAACTAGAAATAGTTGTGATGCATATTATTTAGAGACATGGAAGAAACTATAAAAAGAAGCAGCTAAAATTAGAACATGTGGCCTTTGGTGAGCAGGATGAGCAAAGAGACAAGGTATAGGATGGTTGTTTTTCTTTATAAGCTCTTCAGTTTGATTTTTTAGCCATGAGCATATATTACTTTGATAAAAATAAGTATATTCTTAATTTTTAATGAATTTAATCAGAAAAGATTGTTATTGATTAAATGTTTCATTTACTAAAAAATGAGAACAGGAGATATTTCAAGCTCCAGATATCACTGCAATTTCTCATAAAAGTATTCTGGGCATTCTTTAAAGGTATTCATCACTCCAAAAGCATTCCTATTGCCCCTGGGGTGCATATTCACCTACAGCTTTGTGGGAGAAAACCAGGTAAGTCCACTAGCATCTTCTTTGACTTTAGAAAGGAAACAGAAAAATAGGGAGTGCCATAAGAATAGAATCATCAGCCTATTGACCATCTACTCAGAGGATCTGCCATCATAATTTTAAAATTCCAAAATAGCTTCCTCTACTGCTAACCCAAGCAAGAAACGAGAGTTTGCAGGGAGCAAGATCCCCACGGTGTGACAGAAGGTTAGGCATTCCCTCGTTATCCAAGGACCTGAGTGAATGGGGGAAGGAATTCTGGTCCCAGTCAGAAAGCCATCTGCCTCCCTCACCTGCCCGAGCACACACATGTGAACCCCGCTCTGCTTGGCTAGAAAAGGAGCATTTTTTGGATTATATTCCATTTATAAACTACAAACAATTGACCTGAAAATTACCTTCCAGAACACAATCTGTTATAAGTTTGGAGCTACCCATGAAAATACCATAGCATCACATCTATCAGCAGGAGCTAAGGGAAATATACAAGCTATATTCCACATACTAATGAGAATGTGCAGCATTTATTGATATTTATTCTGTGCCAGGCTCTGTATTAAGTACTTTATTACATATTAAGATTTCAACCTTTACCACAATCTTTATGAGATGGTATTACTTTATGGAATGAAGTGCCATGGATTTCATTTTACTCATGAAGAAAATGAGCTTCTGAGGACATAGTCAATTATAGCAGACTACAGTGGGGATTGAACATGGGTCTATCTGGCTTCAAAATCCATGCTTTTAATCATTCTATTACATAGTCTCCTTCTTATTCCATTTCAAATACTAAAATCAGACCATTCCTATGAATATCTGTATAACAGCTAATATTTTTGTGCCTTCCTATAAAAACACTAAGTACACCAAGACCTTTAATTGATGAGTCAACATTTCCATCATTGTCATCATATATTATGATTCTACCTTGTGATACACAATGAGGCCATCAGGAAATATGGATATGAGAAGTAATGGTTCCACCTCTGAATGCTTGGGCTCTCCTGTCAGTCTGTGCAATGTTTTGTCTCCTCCCTTACTTACAAACTATTGCCCCTTCTTAAAATTTGGTACACTGGTGTATTTCTAGAACAGTCCTACTTCCACACAGTGACAGGAGAGGAGGAGAAGAGGGGAGGATTTGTGCCTCAATCCCCATCTGAGACTCAGGGTTGAGAGAGAACACCACACTGGTGATTCAGAGATGCTGCACAGCAAACCTGGCTATGTTAGCTCTACTGAGCTTCCCTCAGCTTCCATGGGGTCTGCAAAGAAACCAGAAGTTCCCAACTACCCTGCTGCTGTTGCTGCTGCTGGAGTTGCATGAACAGATACCACAGTGGAGGAAGGTGACCAAAGGCTGTGTTTTATCAAACTACCCAAGCCAAAGGCCAACTTGGGGGTTCAGGCAAATATCAGAGGTGAGCTGCAGGGCCAGTGAGAGCCTATATTATCCAGTTATGGGCAGGGATGGGGCAGGGGTGGGTGGAAGAGAGAGAGAGAGAGTAGGGTTCGGACAGCGCACCAAGTTCTTTTTCACCCAAAGAATGGAACATAGGTTTACAAGCTTCAAACTTGACCCCACAGATCAGTTGGTCACCCAGTGACCAGCACACTAGGGCTATTGCTAGAGACCCAAGAAACGAGAGGGGAGAAAATAAGGCCTTGCATTTGGGGATCGGAGGCCCCATAAACTATGCAAGGGCTTGCCTCTCCCCTACATGCCATCTTGGAGAGAAGTGATGGGATGGGTAGAATTGGCATCTGAACCCAAGAGAGACCCAAAAATACTACTTAAAACTGGAAGAGCTCTAGAGACCACTAACTGGGAAGTTCAGAGGAACCTACAAGGGAGAGAAGATCCACTAAATAAAATAAAGAAGTGAACCTAAGTGGGTCTCAGTCAATCTGCTGTCATGCCTCCAGAGGTATGTCTGCCAAAAGAATAGAAAAGCCCAGAAAGTGGGACTCTCTTTTTAAAAAGTGCCCAGATGCTGGCACAAGGTCTCCATGACAGCAACTTTGCTTAGTCATGGCTCCTTACTTCCTCCAGGTAGTTGGCTATATTCCTGCTGGTTAAAGATGCCAAATAAGAAGGCTCTAGGGAAGTGAAACTGGCTTTCTAGCCAAATGGAGCCACATGCTTCCACTTCCAAACAAACAACTCCAGGATTATTACTGTTTCCAAACTCAGTAAATGAAAACATATTTTGAGGCCAAGCAAAAACTTAATTAAGAAAGTAAACCACTGCATGAATGAAACATCAAAAAACGCAGTCTCCCAAATCTGCATTAACATTGGCCTAATCCAGATACAAGATATTGGAGAGTTTACACGAAGGCGTGTTAGGACATCGGCTGTTCTCCACTGATGAAGAGATCACTGTCTTCATTGCATCGTGATCATCATCGAGACATGTATTAACAGTCACTGGGTCATTAACCCAGTGATAGACAGGCACTAGTGTGAACTCATTTTTTATAGATATTGAAAGAAGATATTTTATAGATGGAGAAAACTGAAGAAAATTTTCTTAGATCATACAATTAATAGAGCTGGGACTGTCTAATATCGATTTAGTCAGGGTTTTCCAGAGAAACATAACTGATAAGAGGTATACATGTAAAGAGGTTTACTATAAGGAATTGGCTCACGTGATTATGAATGCTGACAAGTCCCGAAAACTGCAGTCAGCAATCTGGAGAGCCAGTGGTATAGTTCTAGTTTGACTCAAAGTAGAATTTGAGAATTGTTTGAGTTTGAAAGCCTGTAAGCCAAGAGAGTTGATGATTCAATATCCTATCCGAAGGTGGGCAAGCTCCAGAGACCAGCAAGAGGTACTATTTCAGTTCAAACCCAAAGGCAGGAAAAAATCAATGTCTTAGCTCAAAAGCAGTCAGGCAGGAGAAATTCGCTCTTATTCCGGGAAAAACAGTCCTTTGTTCTAAGCACTTTGACTAGCTGATTGGATGAGACCCACCCACATTAGGAAGGGTACTCTACTCAGCCTACTAATTTAAATGTTAAACTCATCCAAAAAAAGCGCCCACAGAAATACCCAGAGTAATGTCTGACCAAATATCTGGGCATTCCATACCCAGTCAAGTTGACACATAAAATTAACCACCACAAACACCAAAGCCAATACTCCTAACTGTATGACATTCTGCAATAAAGTTTAACAGAATCAGTATAACCACAGCTCACAAATTCTGCAACTCCCTCAAAGTCATGGATAGTACTCTAGAACTCTAGGTTTGACAGATAGAGTACCTCTCTACAGCTCTATTTCAATAAAGAGTTTTAATGAGGTCAACACTTGCCCTTCCACACCTGGAGTTTCCACTTAGAGAAAGCAGGGTCCACCCACCCCCAGGAAGAAGTGCTATAATGAATACTTTTGACCCCTTTTGTCATCCCCCTGGCTTATACCTCCCTTTGCAGACTGATCGGCTATCAGTAGGGTATCCCAAGAGCAAGAGAAATCCACTCTGTGTGTCTTGGCTTCTCAGACATGCCTGTGTCCCAGCACAGTGGGGGAAGAGAGGGCTTGAGCTTACTTGCCTCCTTGTGATACTCAGAACCCAGTTGTGACAGGCCTGCCAGCCCTGTGCTCTATCAGCTCCAGCCCAGGAGTAGGTCAGCAGCTCCTGATCCAAAAGCCAAAGTGTACGTTTAAGGCGGGAGACAAATGGCACTGCTATGTTTTCCAATCCACCTTAACAGTTATAAAGCCCATACTGTAGTTAGATCCTCACTGGACTCTTTCAGACCATCTTCAACTGAGTAAAAACCTGGGGGAATAGGAGTGAAATAGGCTCCAACAAGTTAACAAAGATCAAAGCTCCAAGATCCCAGAGTACTGCGATGCGGTCCACTTTCCTGTCTCCTGGCACTGCCAAGTCACCCAGGCAAGAATCTTCCCAAAGTACCCACTGAGGATGAGTCAAGACGACCCTTTTAGAGTGCTGCTGGTGCTCTGCAACTCCTTTTACTTTCTCTCTCCTTTTTAAAAAGTAAAACACATATACTATATATACATATGTGTGAATATATATGTGTGTATGTGTGTGTGTATATATATATTAGAAGAGGCCAGCCCCTTATGTGTCTCAGTCCTCAGCTCCAGTCAAAGATCACTCTAAACAGTTGAGTGTTTATAAACACTAGTAGACCCCCCCACCCAAATAAAAACCTGTGCCTCCTTGCATTCATGCCCTTGTTTAGTCCACTCCCCTTGAATCTTGGGGCAAGGGGGTCTGTGATTTGCTTCACCAATAAAAGGCAATGGAATGGATGCCACATCAGTCCCAGGCCTAGACATTCAGGTCTGGCAGTTTCTGCTTCTGGGCTCCCGGGAGCCCTGAGCTGCCACGTGAGAAGTCCTGCCCTACCGCGGGAAAGGCCAGGTGGACACTCTACAGGCAGAGGCTGCCTAGTGAGAAAGAGGCCCTGAGATCACATGAAGCAGCTCTGAGGAACCCAGTTAAAATAAAACCAATGGAAAAATGAGGAGTAAAAGACACCCTGCTAATTCACCCTTCCTCTTCCTTTTCCCCAGAAAGCCCTACGGGTTCCCAGAGCACCATCTGGAAGAACAATGGGGACAAGCCAGGTTCCAGTGGCAGTGTTGGCCCTGATGAGCTGTGGTTCCTTCAGCTCCGTGGGCCTCATTGGGGGCAAATTAGAAGACCCCCATGCTTCTGGCTGCAATAAAAGCTGACTCTCTAAGGAACTAGATTCCTAACAACAAACCAGATGCATCTCTGCAACCTGCAACCTGCTCACCCATGAGGCGTAATCAACCAGTCATTACTCTGAAATATCACTTCTTTAATGCTGGACTCTAGAGAGCCTGGGTCACTTTAAAAATAGCAGAACTAAGAAACACAAATCAGTAGTTACAAAATAATCACAGGGAAGAAAACATAGGAAATATAGTCAGTAATATTACAATAACTATGTATGGTGCCAGATGGGTACTGGAAATACCAAGGGGAATACTATGTAAAGTATACGATTATCTAACCACTAAGTTGTACACCTGAAACCAATGCAAAATAAAACCGAAATTAATTAATTAATTATTTAAAGCAGAAACACCTTCTAAACTTAACTAAGTGAGAAGTGACACATATCAGGTGAACCATGTTGTATTGGGCTTTTGCTCAGTAAAATAGTTTGGGTTAGAGACATGATGTGATGTGCGACATAAAATAAAAATGTACTGTAATGTCAAGGGATTCTGCAGTAGAGATAAATTACACATGGGTGTGTCTGTTTATATACATGGGCAATACCTAACTGTGTCTTTGGAACCAGTGAAACCCAGGCAGGAAACATGTAGGCTCTTGACACATACGTGGCTTTTGCAGGCGGAATGCGCAACTTCCAATCAGCCAGTGGCCTATTGTGAGGCAGCAAGCCTGCCACCAAATTCATATTTTCTGAAGTGATCAAGCCCCTCCCACATCGTTCAGTAAGATGTGTGGGTTCAACCAGGCTGCCCTAGCCATGATTTATTCATTGGCTCCCTTCTGAGAGTTCTCCAGGTCTCTGATGTAAATGAGCCAGATTCTACTGCCTCCCTCTGATGCCTTTGTAACCCCCTGAGCGTCTTTAGCTGCAGAAGTGCACACAACTAAACGTAAGGTTTCCGAAATTCAACCTTCCTCAGCCCACACGTAGTTTTCCTCCTCGTAGAATAAAACAAACACTTTTCTACAAGTTGGAATGGCTCCCCTCCCCACCATGTAAAGTTTCTTCGGCTGATGGGGCATGAGCCAAGTTACACTGCAGCAGTCAAATGTGTCAAAATCATTCCGCACCTACCATTTGCCCAGAAAACATAACAGAGAGATATCCTAAAAAGAAATTATTAGAATATCATTTTTCATCGTAATTACCACAAATAACAAAGGAGAAACAAACTAAAGCAATGACTTAGAAAGGTGAGTCAGTTTGCGCAATTACACAGATAAAAGCTACAATCAGCAAGTAGTTCACACAAATTTATTATTCCCTGCCAACACTTGGTATTTAGAAGGCTACTATAAAAATTTCACAATACGCTTCTAATGACTTCAGATATTTTACTTAGAAGGCAACACGTCTTCATAACACTTTGCAATGTTATAGATCACTAAGGATAT
Organism: Trachops cirrhosus; assembly: GCA_028533065.1. Classification (NCBI taxonomy): domain Eukaryota; kingdom Metazoa; phylum Chordata; class Mammalia; order Chiroptera; family Phyllostomidae; genus Trachops; species Trachops cirrhosus. The sequence goes on from CM052551.1 coordinate 29,387,224, forward strand.
TAGTGCTTTACAAAAACAAGTTGGAGTTCAAATACTTTTTCCTTTATTTTAAAACAATAGAAAATTAATGATTGAGATAAATGATGAGAACAAGAGGTTTCTCTAAGCACTAAACAAAGACCAGAAGAAAATAGCAGTGTAGGCAGACACGGCTCACCTCTTCACAAAACCACATCAAAATTACAGCTGAAATATAGAACAATCATCACTCAGAACCATCAAAAATCGAGTTGAGTGGAAGTCTGACAACCATGGAATTAAAGAAACCACATCCATCCAGACTGGTAGGAGGAGTGGAGATGCAGAATGGACTGGTCTCTCACCCATGTGTGGTGGATAAAAATTCAGGAGGGATAACTCAGGAGCAAGGAATCCCAAACCCACACCAGGACCCCCAGTACAGGGTTCCAGTGCCAGGTAGATAAATCCCCACAGTTTCTGGCTGCAAAACCAGGGGGACTGAGTCAGTGGAAGAAACTTCTGGAGCCCCAAGCAGTTCCTCTTAAACAACAGACACATGAACTCACCTTCTCAGACTCAATCCCTCTGAGCTCCAGCACCGGGGTAGCAGCTTGAAAGGCAGCAGTGGCATACAGGCAAGAACGGAAATGTCTGGCATCAAGGCAAGTAGAGGCCATTGTCCCTTTTCTAAACCCTCCCCCCACAGATTTGGCAAGCTGGTGCCATATCTGAGACTCCATCAACTGGGCTAACACTGACCCGCCTAGGAGATCCCCAGAGACTCTGCCCCACCCAGCTACTGGGCCTACCCAAGCTACTTTTCCATATGAATGGCTGGTCTTGGCTCAAGCTTTGCAACTTCCTAAATCCTCTCAAATAAGCGGGAGCTGGCCTCTGTAAGCCCCAGGCCAAACACTAGCAGGAACCAGCCTAGATTCACAGCTTGGCTTCTCCTGGGCATCTCCAAGCCCAGCAGAAGTAGCAGCTATCTCAAATGGCTTTATAGCTCAGCCAGGGTGGCCCAGGCAAAACATAGGCGCAGACTGACCTTGGCCTGCACCACCCAGGAAACCCCAGGGCCAGAGCACCCAGTGGACAACTTCAGACCACATCAGAGCACCACCACCCTGCCCCTGCAGAGCTGATTCTCCATTAAGAGTAGAGGTTGGTGGTCAGTGGTCAAAGCCAATCCTTGCAGCTGACTGGCCTGGGTAAATCCCTCTCATTGACCTGTCAATAGCAAACAAGGCTCAACTATAAGAGAAGAGTGTACTCAGCCCACACAGAGGGCTCACCTTGATAAGGGAGGTTGTGCCACTTGACCCTACAGGGCACCTACTACATTAGGTCATACCACCAAGACGTGGAGTCAAAGCAGCTCTACCTAATACACAGAAACAAACACAGGGAGGCTGCAGAATGAGGAGACAAAGAAATATGGACCAAATGAGAGAACAGATCAAAACTCCAGGAAAAGAACTAAACAAAATGGAGATAAGCAATCTATCTGGTGTAGAGTTCAAAATACTGTTTATAAGGATGCTGAAGGAACTTAGTGAGGACCTCAACAGCATAAAAAAAGATCCAGTCAGAAACAAAGGATATGCTAATTGAAATAAAGAACAATTTACAGGAAAACACCAATAGAGTAGATGAAGCCAAGAATCAAATCAAAGACTTGGAGCATAGGAAAGCAAAAAACAACCAATCAGAACAAGAAGGAGAAAAAAGTGAGTATAGTATAAGCAGCCTCTGGGACAACTTCAAGAGATCCAACATTCATATCATAGGGGTGCCAGAAAGAGAACAGAAAGAGCAAGAAATTGGAAATTTGTTTGAAATAATAACGAAAGAAAACTTCCCTAATTTGGTGAAGTTTCCTAGATATGCAAGTCAAGAGGCACTGAGTCCCAAATAAGATGGATGCAAAGAGGCTCACTCCAAGACACATCATAATTAAAATGCCAAAGTTTAAAGATAAAGAGAGAATCTCAAAAGCAGCGAGAGAAAAGAAGTTAGTTATCTACAGGGGAGTTCCCATATGACTGTCAGCTGATTTCTCAAAAGAAACTTTGCAGGCTAGAGGGATTGACAAGAAATATTCAAAGTCATGAAAAGCAGGAACTTACAGTCAACATTGCTCTACCCAGCAAAGATACCATTTAGAACCAAAAGGCAGATAAAGAACTTCCCAGACAAGAGAAAACGAAAGGAGTTCATCATCACCAAGCCATTATTATATGAAATATTGAAGGGACTTATTTTAAAAAAAAAGATCAAAATGATGAACAATAAAATGTCAATAAATGCATATCTATCAACAAATCTAAAAACAAACAAACAAACTAGGCAAACAAGAAAAGCAGAGACAGAATCAAGGACACATAGTGCGTTTTCAGGGTTGCCAGAAGGGAGGGATTTGTGGGTAATGGGTGCAGAGGTGAGGGGATTAAGAAATACAAATTGGTAGTTACAGAATAGCCTTGGGGATGTAAAGTACAGTATAGGAAATGGAGTAACCAAAGAACTTATACTCATGACCCATCGACATGAACAATGGTAGGAGGAATGCCTGAGGGAGTGGGGGATGCTGGGTAAAGGGGTGGAAGAGGGAAAACTCAGGAAAACTCTAAGAGCATAATCAATAAAATATAATTTAAGAAAAGGACCAAGAAATAATAGTTTGATTTGCCTGAACCCAAATAAAATCTATACCAAAAAAGAAAGTTTTTAAAAATCAAAAAGGAGAGATCAAGATTTGGTAATATTGGGGAGAAAGGAGAGGATAGGATGCAAAATAAGAAGCATAGCCATCATGATACACTTAAATAAAATATCTAAAACCTTAATATCAGCATGTCTCTTTGTAGCTCTGTTGTGTTTTTCAACAGTAAAATTCCATGAAAATCACTTTTCTAAATTGTTAAGGGCCCAATCTTCACACAATACAAACTGAACTCTCTGGAGATTCAGTAGTTATTTGCTTTGTCTATGATTTTAATATCTTACAAAAATACGTTTTTGATTAAGTCAGTAAATTACAATGGGGAGAGAGATTTCAATTTCAAAGCAAACTCAAACACTGCATTTACTGGGTAGTTATCCTTAAGTACATGGTTTCTAAAGCATGACCTCAATCTTCAAGATTCAGCATCAAATTAAAGGATTTTAAAACAATAAAAACAGATGCATCTGTTTCACAAGCAGTATGGAAGAGAATGAGAATATACCTGAAATGGTGTTAGAAATGCAGAGACTTTTTTACCAGTCAGTGATATTTTACATAATAACTAAGAGGTCAATAATATGCTGAATTACTGATGAGACATATTTATTTTGTGTGATCACATGCTAAAAAGTGGTACAATAAATTAATCAACCATTATTCTCAATGTTATAGTCATAAATCCTTCTGAATGTATATCTGTATATATTATAGACACTTTGAACAAAACTCTTAAACCATTATTGAATGAATAACAACAACAAAAATTTATCCCCAGAACTTTTTTAAAAAGGTGACTCAAAGTAAGAAATATAAAAATATTAAATGGTATAGAGAAAGAATTTTTTTAGTTAGTGTTACATTTGCCTCCTCCGTTATTAAAACTTTTATGGTAAATGGCTCAGTAAGGACAGGGTATAGCAGCAGGGTGGAAGGAAAGGAATCTCAGAGCAGATCAGTTTAATACAACAAACATTTGAGGACCTACTTTGTCCCAGACATGGCAGGAATGCAGGGGAAACATTCATCCGTTTGAAAGCTATGTCCACCTTCCCCATCTAGCTGTATCTATCCCACTCTACTTGGCATGTAACTCCATATCCTGTTCCCCAACCCAGGAGTGGACAACTGACCAAACAGCCCATAGTCAGGGCTGGACCAATTCAGTTCTCTCCAGAATAAAAACTAAGACACTCAGGCTGAAAGTTCTATGAAGTTGACCATGTACATGCTGGTGAATAAATGGGAGAAAGTAGTCCTGAGAAGAAAATAGGGAAAGCTACTGAGGCATGGGAGGGAAGAAATGGACAGAGACAGAGAGACGGGCAGAGTTGGTTAGATGGAGGCAGAGACTACATACAAAGACAGCAAATAGGGACAGATGGAGAGAGAGATGATAAACAGATAGTGACAAAGACAGCAGACAGAGGCACGGACAGATGGGGATATAGACAAAAGGCAGACAGCAACAGAGACGGACAACAGAGACCATCAATGGTCTCTGTTGAAATCAGCAGAAATAGGCAGGTAGGAAGACAGACAGATGGGGAAAGGAGAGGAGGGGGGATGGAGGAACATGGAATATGGGGAGAGGGGACAGGCCAACATAGAGTGCAAGTACAAGGTGGGAGCCAGAGCTGAAGAATGAGCACCAGAGAGCAAGAAAGAGATCGACAGGCAGTCCTAGAGTGAGTGAGAGACTAAGGAGAGAGACTGAGACCAACAACCAGAGGGAGATACTGAAAAAGAGAACCAGAAAATTCAAAGAGAAGGCATCACTACAGACAAATGAGAGGTTGGGATTGAGAAGCTGGGGGAGAGAATAATAGAGCTCATTCACACACAGGACCCACAAAATGGCCCAGCCACATCAAAACTCTAAACCTAAGTTAACCTGCACAGAAAATGCTTCACTGTCAAGGAGACCTAACACCAATCGTAATGCTCCAACTCAGTGTTAGCTAGCTTACCTTGCCCAAGCAATCAGGACCTGCTGGCCAACCTCCAAACCAAGCACCCCCGTTGCTGTGTGGCTGCTTTTAACATTCTATAAAACTCATTCGTCCCTGAAATCCCTCGGGAAGAGTGCTCTACTATACTCACCCACTCCATGGATTGTTTTCCCTTAAATAAAGGTCATCAAACTTGTACTAAATTGTTTCACTTTTGTCATTTGACAGCAATAACAGAGAAACATGGCACACTCAGTGAAGTCGGCCAGAACACAATCCCTGCACATTCTAAGTAGGTGAGAAAAGTATAAAGTGGAATTTCATCTGACTGGAGGAGAATGACTAGAATTTAAGACTTCCTCTGTCTTGAAAAAGTAGCAGTGGACATTTCTTTTTTTTTAATGTATTTTATTGATTATGCTATTACAGTTGCCCCATTACCCCCCTTCATTCCCCTCCACCCTGCACACCCCCTCCCACCCACATTCCCCCCCTTTAGTTCATGTCCATGTGTTATAAGTTCTTTAGCTTCTACATTTCCCATACTATTCTTGCCCTCCCCCTGACTATTTTCTATCTACCTTCATTGCTACTTATTATTCGCACCTTTCCCCCCTCTCTCTTCCTCCTACTCCCCTGTTGCTAACCCTCCATGTGATCTCCATTTCTGTGATTCTATTCTTGTTCTAGTTGTTTGCTTAGTTTCTTCTTGTTTTTGTTCTAGGTGTGGTTGTTAATAATTGTGAATTTGCTGTCATTTTACTGTACATGTTTTTTATCTTCTTTTTCTTAGATAAGTCCCTTTAACATTTCATGAAATAAGGACTTGGTGATGATGAACTCCTTTAACTTGACCTTATCTGAGAAGCACTGTATCTGCCCTTCCATTCTAAATGATAGCTTTGCTGGATAGAGCAATCTTGGATGTAGGTCCTTGTCTTTCACAACTTGGAATACTTCTTTCCAGCCCCTTCATGCCTGTAAGGTCTCTTTGAGAAATCAGCTGACAGTCTGATGGGAACTCCTTTGTAGGTGACTGTCCCCTTATCTCTTGCTGCTTCTAGGATTCAAAAATCAGATTGAGCACACACACTTATTTCCTGTCCTTGAATGAGAGTTGAAAAATTAAGCGGAATATACCCACAGCAACAAAGCGAACAGAGTACGAACAGGCATGAGCTCCGTTTCTGGAAGTGAAAAGTAGATAGGAGATAAAGTGTGTCAGAAGAAGCCTCGATTTAAAATTTCCAGATGGATCTGAGCAAGGGAGGGTGGTGAGGTCATGAAGCCAGCAGATCTCTGGAGAGACTTAGGACATTGAAATGCTAGCTCCTACCTGAGGCAGGAATGAGATGTGAGCAAAAACTGGAAAACTAATTGAAAGTTTACAGAGAAAAAGTCCATTCATTCTCTGACACACACCATCCTCCATCCACACACCCTGGCAGCCAAACATTAACACCTCAAGTAAAAAAATTGCATGGGGTTGTCTTGAAAGCAGTTGTCCCCAAACTGCAATGTCAATCACAATTGCCTGGAGGGCTGGCAAAACACAGATAACTGGGCCCCAACCCCAGGGTTTCAGGTTCATTAGGTATGAGGTAGGGCCCTGAGAATGTGCATTCCTAACAAGGTCCCAGAGATTTTATTACTATAAATCAACCAAAGCAATTTACCTAATCTCTTTAAACCTCAGTTTCTACACTTGTAAAATGGGAGTAATAAAAGTACCCTCAGAATAGAGTCATAGTGAAAATTAAAGGAAATGATGCATGGAAAACCTTTGGCATGCTGCCAGGCATGCAGGTGAGAAAGCCTATGTAATTTGTCCACAGTCATGATTATAACCAATAACTATAATTGGTGCTTAGAACTAGTATTAGCTGGCTTCTACAGTCTCTGATAAACTTCCAGTTTACTTATGGGCTGACCTGACTTCCGAGATCATGAAGTACCTCAGAATGCACACCCCCTCACTAAGTTCACCCTCATGACTGAAACTGGTCTGGACAAAAGGTTGAGAAAGTACTTCATCCAGAGAACAAGTAACTGGTTCTACCGACAGAGGCCTGGTGAGAAGGTAACACTCACTCAGGTAATGGCACACTCAGATGAGTAATTAGTGCCGTGTTATTGACAATGGCACGGGTGAGGAATTGGCAGTGGTGTGCTGGTAAACCAACAGGGGCAGTAGGAGCTCTGACTTAGAACACTGCCCAATTTCTGAGAAGTAAATACTCCCACCATGGCAGATTTCAAGTTGCCAAGTTGAAATCTACAGACCAGGACTCTGGAAGGGATGTGCGTGATCAGATCTTCAGAGGTGGTGCCGACCAGCTCACTGGCCCAGCACACCACGGAGGGATACCTCAGGAACAGTGCAGTAACCCAGGATTAGTAAGAGTTGGAAACTTTAAGCCACCTAACCCTAACCCAAACCCAAACCCAAAGAGAGGGGGCTGAAGATGTGAACCGCATTCAAGGGAAAACAGCTAGGCTATGAGGGCATTGCAGGGGGGAAACTAGGAGAATAAATACCATGACCTCCACCTCCTCCCTCCCAGGTCACAGTGGTATGCCCCACAAGCTGAAGCCAGCCAGGAGCCAGAAATCATGGGAGCCTATTGAAATAATCTGTTAATATATAGGTTAGCCTCCCAGGATGCAGAGCGCGTTGGAAAACCAAAGGGATGCTCAACTTCACTAGCTGTAGTGGAAATGCATATCAAAACCACAATGCAGTACCACCTTACAGCTGTTAGAGTGACTATTACCAATGAGAAAAAAACGACAAGCGTTGAAGAAGATATGAAAAAATGGGAATCCTTGTACACGGCTGGTGGGAAAGCAAACTGGCACAGCCTCTATGGAAAATAATACTGATGTTCCTCGAAGGATTACGAATAGAACTACAACCCTGGCTGAGTGGCTCAGTTAATTACAGTATCATCCTTTATATTGAACAGTTGCAGGTTTGATGCCCAGTTGGGGCATGTATGAGAAACAACCAATCAATGTTTCTCTCTCACATCAATGTTTCTCTCTCTCTCTCTCCTCCTAATCTCCCCACCCCTTTCCCTTCTTATTTCTCTAAAGTCAATAGATAGATCCTCAAGTGAAGATTAAAAAAAAAAGAGTAGGACTACCATATGACCTAGCAATCCTTCTTCTAGGTATTTACCTGATTTGAAAACACTTATTCATAAAGATATATTGACCCCTATGTTCATTGCAGCACTATTCACAATAGCCAAGACATGGAAATAACCTAAGAGTCCTTGAAAGGATGACTGGATAAAGAAGATGTGGTACCTATATACAACGGAATACCACCTGACCATAAAAAAGATGAATCTTGAGAATATCATACCCAGTGAAATAAGTCAGACAGAAAAGGATAAGAACCATATGATTTTATTCATATGTGGGATATAAAACAAAAAACAAGTGAACAAATGAAACAAACAAACTCATAGACACAGAGAACAGTATGGTGGCCACCATAGGAGGATGGGAGTGGGGTGAGGACGAAGAGTACAAAGGAGGTCAAATATACGGTGACAGAAGACTAGGCTTTAGGTGGTGAGCCCACAATGCAATACATAAGTGATGTATTATAATGCTATTCACTAATGTTACCCCAATGCATTTAATAAATTTAAAAAAGAAGAAAATGGCTCTAAGGAGGCAAACAAATGATATGCATTGTACAGCGGGCCACGTAGAAGCTCAAAACACAACCTTAATAATAGCAGCATAAACTCTAATCCACTCAGTCCCTGTAATTTTTGTTGACAGAAAACAAAAATAAAGAAAATAAAAACTTAAAAATCCATTTAGATGAAATAAAGATAGTCTTATCATTCAAATTAACTCCATTTCCTTCCAAGGTTGTGAAGTTCTAGTCTAAATATGCTTTCCAGATTCATTTTTCATAGAAATGAAAGTTAAACAGGAAATAAATATCGGTCAAACTCGCCAATATAGAATCATCTTGTGAATGCTGATTCCGGCACACTCAGAATGCTTGTGGAGGATGCCTTCACTGTTGCTTTAAGAGAAAAAGGAGGTAATGAGAGGTCATTCCTCCTCTTTACAGAAGCATCTATGTCACTGTAGAACCTTTCAAAAGCTATGAAAAACAATGGTTTTGAGGCACTCCCAATTAATAATTACATTAATAATATGATTGACTCAGTTAATTTCAAAACATCAGTTTTATGCAACATAGGACTAATTAAAAAGTTGTCATTTTAATTTACATAATGAACAATCGCAGGATGACTAAGCAAATTGATTCTGATTATTGGCATAATTCAATAATACCCATCAAAAGAATTTTAAGAAGTTTAGTCACCACCAGGAGAGCATGGCTGTTAGGGCAGAGACGGTGAACCTGAGGGAGATGCTGAAGCTGGCCAGAGTGCCCATTGTTCAGCGAGACTACGCTTGCATAGCGAGCAACCAGAGCATCAAACAAATTCCAGTGTCTGTGCTGAACCCTCACCACGAGTGAGCAACCCAGAACAGCATGCTGAAGAAGACAGAGCGACGAGATATCCCAGAGAAATGAGACTTGTTTAAAATCTCAGAACAAAGCTTCACACATTCTGTAACTATCTTCTTTAAACTGACTGAAGGGATGTGGTCATCCCACATCCAGCCTCACGAGAAAGCAAATAGCTATGAACTCTATGAATAATTTTGAGTAAGGACTTTCTAAAGGGAAAATGAGTAGCACATGCCAAGTCACCATAACATCTCTTAAATCTTTGGGGAGGTTTACAACGCATGTTCGTCTTCAGCATGGATTCCTCCTTGAGGGATCACAAAGGTCTCACTTGCTTAGGAATTCCCCGCCCCTAGCACAGTATCAGGCACATAAAAGTCTACCACGCTTATGAAACTGAACCAGAGCTAGCCTTTGCTTGGTGTTTTAATTTGTCCTTGATTTTTTTATTCTTCCATGAAATCTGTGCCTTTCCTTCAGTCATTTTGCTTTATTTCTTTCACTAAAATAAACATAAATCATTGACTTCCTAGTTCCTTCCCACTTCCAGCTCTAATTCTTACATAATTTCTGTCCTCTGGGTTTACTGCTTCTCAGTTTAAGAAAATGAGCCTCTTACACACACACACACACACACACACACACACACACACACACTGTTTGCATATGCCCTTTGTACACAGTTCTAACTGTGCAAGTCTTTCATGTCATTTATCATCATGTGTGAGTGAGTTCACACTGTGAGAACATTCCAACACACAGTGGCTACTAATGCCTCCCAAAGGACAAGAGCAAGTTTTATTTTCATTTCATTTTGATCATGTGCTCACAATTAACATAACCCTAAATGACTCTGTTTTATTACTAGATTGTTTGGGCTATATCATTATTCAAAAAAGAAAGGAGGAGAAAATACCAAGTGTTGGCAAAAATGTGGAGTGATAAGAAGTCTCATGACTGCTGGTAAATTGGAAAATTGTTTGGCAGTCTCTACTGCAGTTAAATATATGCAGTTAGGCATATATGATATATGCCCATGTCCCAAAAGACAAGGGCAAGAATGTTTGTAGCAGCATCAATAGCAAAACAAAAAAACAAAAACCTGAAACAACTGACATGTTGATGGAGGAGGTTATTGAGAGGATGTCATCTGTTGGTTGATCCTTAAGCTGGACCCAGCTGATCAGAGGCTCCTCAGCCCCTGCCCTGTCCTTGGAATGCACACTCTGCCCACCATTCCCACAGAGAGAGCAATTTCAAGGACACAGCCTTGAGAAAGGAAGGTGTTCTTGAGGCCATCTTGACTAATACATGAGTGAACCAAGTTAAGGCCTCCATACAAACTTTAAATTCTGGTCGGTGGCACGGAGAGCTACTGATTTTTAAGCCACCCAAAGCAAGCCTCATATGTAAGCTCCCTTGTATATTAAACCTGCCACCTATCATTCTGGAGTGGTCTGCCTCTTTCTTCAGTCTCTCCTTGCATTCTGTGTCCAGGGGCCAGTTTGTACACAAACACGTGTCCATCAATGGCATTCAGAATGGATACACGAAATCTGCCTTATGATCATACCATAAAGACTTACACAGCAGTGGCAATGAAACAACAGTATATGCCACAACGTGGATGAATCTCCAACTGATAAGGAATATATGCTGCAGGGTCCCATGTATATGACGCTCAAAAACAGACAAAAATAAACGATGTACAAGGTTCAGGAACACAAAATGAAGTGATAAAATAATGAAGAAATGCAAGACGTGATCACCATAAAATCAGGAGATGGTTCCCTTTGGGGAGCAAGGGACTGGGATCAGGAAGAGTCCCAGGGAGTTTCTGGAGAGCTGGCAAGATTCGATTTCTTGACATAGGTGGTGACAGCACAGTATGTACTTTATACAACAAACCATAAGCTGTATTAAATTATTTTATGTGCTTTTCTGTGTGCTCTTTTGGGTGTTAAACAATTTTTAAAAGGTTACAAAGGGGGAGAAGAATCAAGACAAGATAACTTACCAGATTACAAAAAAAAAAAAGAAAAAAAAAGATTTCCTGGTGGAAAAGGGAGTAGGGTAGGCCGGTTTCATTCCACAGGGCAGATCTGAAATTCTGTAAGAGGGCAGATTTTGGTTAAGACCAAACCATAACAACAACAGTAAGAAAAGGATGGGGAAGAGGAAAGAGAAGAGAAGAGAAGAGAAGAGAAGAGAAGAGAAGAGAAGAGAAGAGAAGAGAAGAGAAGAGAAGAGAAGAGAAGAGAAGGGAAGAGAAGAGAAAAAAGAAAAGAAGAGAAAAGAAAAACTATTTCACAACTGTGATTTCTTGAAAACAGAACATCCCTTGTAAGAGAATGAGTGTCCCATCATGGAAGATATTCAGGCATCACCACCAGGAGGAATGTTCTGGAGAAGATTCAAACACTGGAAAAGGAATCGTAAAGAATGTCCCTTCAGACCTAAGGTTCTGTGACTCCTTCTCACCAGTTATAGGCATGGCCACTTTAAGAGAGAAAAAACACAATAGGAAACTGTGGTCCAAATATCCTAACTGTATAGAGCAGACAGTCACTTTTCAAAAAGGGTTCATTTCAATAAAGAAACTAAAGTATATTTTAAGTACTTCTTTCCAAGCCATGAACTATCTAACCAAAAATAAAAGGGAGGGAAGAATGAGAGACATCAAAGAAATGCTAACTGAAGCCCTGTCATAAATGACTAGCTGGTGTTGAGGGAAAAAATGAAGCTAGAAATTCAGTTTACCCACACTTTCCTCAGATGCATCTATTTTTAATGATATACTAATAAAATCAATGGATTTCATAAGAATTATGGAGTTTGGCGTTTATCACCTTATGCTAAATCACAAGGCTTCATCCTCTCAATCCCCCAGCTAATATTAGCCAATAGATTAAACATTTTGACACTTTCGGAGAAAGACAGCTGAGCCTGGGCTAAAAGTTATCTTACAACATATTACAAGGAAAAACGAGCTCCACCAAGGGGGTCACAATCCAGATTATCATCTATTTCTCTTTCAAAGCGAGAATGCATTTTAACCACGTTTCTGGTTCATAAACACTCCTGCGGCTCCACGCATCTGGGAGGAGACGCAACACTAACAGGGGCTCTCATCCTGTTTGCTAACTAATTACATCAACAACCTGAACCAGCTTAACACTACGCAAAACACAGCTGATTTAGCAATCTGGAAATTATGCATGTACATAAATCGGGACCCAAATGTGCTGCATTTCACTGCTACTAATGTGCATGGGATTCTTACTGGCACCTGCAATTGTTTGACAGAGATTTCTGAACACTAAACAAGATTTCTGCTTGCATGGGACCGTTTAGGGTCATACCTTTGTAGTTTCCTGGCACTACAGTCTGTGATCCTTCCTAAGGCACATCTCCTATTTGCTCCAGCAGGCATTCTGGAAGTGCCTGCGGATTTAAGCAACGATCAAAAAATATTCTGGAGCAACAGTTTCCAACCGTGAATATGAAGAGAAGCAGGCTGACTGTGCCCATGTGGCGACGAAGCCAACAGAAGGATTTGACACGATGGCCGATATGACCACAAGCAAAATCAAATAAACTCTGGCCCATTTAATGATTCCTGCCTACTACTTACACCTATGCAAATAAGAGATCATGATCCAATACTTCCTTCAAATAGCATTCAGAATGTGTTGAAGAAAGTTAAACTAGATTTTAGTTCCATCGAGACCGGTAAACACTTTACGAGTGCTTTTCTCAAATCCAGCGTGAGGCCTCAGTAAGAACTGCAGCCGGGTAACAGTGTGGAATAGGAGCAAGATCCTTGGACTGAGATTCACTAGAATGTAACTTACTCGGGGTAAAGAGGTTTCTTTTTTCTCACTCTATTCCCAGCATTCAATAAGTCTGCTCAATAAATCTTTGTGAAATGAATGAACCAGTCACAACCACTGACTAGTCCCTGGGCTGCCTTTACCTGCTATTTCTAACTCTCCCTAACAGTAGGTAAATTATTTAACTGGAGGGTTCTTAATTCTCAAAACACTGAACTGGAAAAACTGCACCTCCTTTGCTGGCTTATGAGGATCAAAGGGGATATTTTATGAAAAGGTGACTTAATATTTTATAACGGGCATGCAAATGTTATCCTGCCTATGCCTTGAACCAAACCACCGACAAAGGTAAAACTGCTGCCTTTCCTTGAAACAGAATTAGCTTCTCCTTTGCCCTCATATTCTGTTTGGATGTGGTAGCGTGGCTGTTGGCCAAAATGGATGTTGTTCTTGTTGTTATAACATTTTATTTCATCTCCACTGGGAAATTATGCTTCTCTGGAGAAAATAATAGTAATCCAAGGAAGGTTGTTTCATGGTGTACCGTAAGGGCATGACACTGGGGCCAAGGGGCTTAGGGACTCATCAGCTCTGCCCTCAAATATTTGAGGAAAACCAAGGCTTCAGTTTTGTCATCTATACAATGATGGGGAAGGAGGACAGACTCGGTCTAAGGTCTGTTTTGTACTACAGTTCTACGGTATTCCAAACACCAGATATTCAAATGCCCCAAAACAAAGTCAGTTCTCTTATCCATTAGCATATAATGAGAATAGTTTGGGTGTTTTTTTTAAGAATGATGAAAGCATTTCCACAGGCTAAGTCATAATGTCTGAGAGGCAATGATGCTACAAGAACGATGAATTTTATCCTCTCAAGAATACCTGCTTCAGGCACCTATGCCTGCCACTCTGAATGTCACTTTAATATACTTAGGGCTCAATTTTCTGATCTTTAAAAGAGAAATGAAAATACTGCATAAAACCACTGGGAGAAAATACCTAACAAAGTGATCAAAATGTAGTGCTATTTAAAGGTACAATGCTATTTAAAATACTGTATTATCCAAAAAAAAAAAAAAAGGTTGGTGGATTTTAGGAGGAGACAATCAATATTTTTAAATAGAATTTTTCCATCACAGTAAAATAATACAATGCATGTAGATATTGTGATGTTTCTAAGAGTTCACATTTTTTTCTATTTATTTTCAAGAAATATCATGAAACAGATAACTAAACACATCTACATTTTGAGATCAGAATCTTTTCTTCTGAAATAATACATAATTTTAAAAGTGTACCCACTTCTCCCAAAATGTTTTGTTTGTGTTGTTGGTGCTGTCTGGTTGGTTGGTTAATTGGAGTTAAGCTGTTGGAAGTGGTGCCGAAATTAAAGTGCCAGTACTAAAAGTATCCCCAGCTAGTTATTCTACTGACATTCTACATATGCCTACTGAGGGGAAGTGGCTCTAAGATCAACTCAACTAGAAGGTCCTCTGCCTCCTAAGCTCCAGAATTTCTTTTAATTATGGTGTCAGCTTCAGGATTTTTTTATCTTTATTTTATTGTGGTATTAGCTCATACCAAGCCCAAGGAACATCGTGACTGTTACCTGTAAGATTCTCTTACTGCTCCCTCCATTCAAACACACAACGTGGTATACATTAGATACAGGTTCCCCCTCTCACTTAAAGGACTCTGCCTCTTCACCAAGAAATGAAATTGTCATTGATAGTTATGAGAAAGTTGGTGTCACTGGCAAGGGTTCCCCAAATCTGCAACACTGCGTCTGTGTCACCTAAAAGGCCAGTGACAATAGCAATCACAGCACATTAACTCTTAAACAGTGATTTTATTTAAAAATCTATAAATACCTCCGGCTTTTTTATGGCAGAAGAGTTCATTTTGTGGCTGTTCAGGTAGTAATTATCATCCCCTTGCAACCTCAGGTAATGGCTATGACCTTGCTCTAAAAGCCACCTGAGTTTGAGCGAGGTAGACTTGAAAGGGAAGGTGACTGACAAGAAACTCTTCATTAGTCTTATTCGTAAGAGGCACATGATAATCATTTCTAAGGAGTATTTTATGCATGATGATTTGCTATCCTAGTTAAGTTCTTTATTACAAGATAAACTTAAATCACTTTTTAATTAAAGTAGCATAAGTCACTTTTCATGCCCTTCCCCTAACTCCCTAACTAAATCCAAACAGAAGCCCGTAGTTTTAACACAAGCTCCTAAGGCAGTAAAGCCAAGATATTTACACATTTTTAAAAACCCATTTCCCGAGTTAGCGCTTCACGTCTTCCTAATGAACGTAATCTGTCTCTGGAAGGAGAGGGGTCCTGGAGTCCGCCTCTCTAGAGCCCACTGCCCTTCGTGTTAGTCGTCTGATGAACGGGTGTGCACTGCGCCTCCCCATTGCCCTGCTCCTACTCGCTCTGCAAGCGTTCTGCCAGGGTGCTCCGCTGAGTCCTGAAGGCATCTGAAACGTATCGCGTTCCAGCCCTGCTCCTAGGACTCTCGCCCCACCCCCCACCCTTCGTGCTACTGTCCATCTTAATGCCACAGGCAAAGAGAAGGGTGGGGAGCATCGGTTTATTGGATAATGGAGATTTACAGGCTTGGTGAGTTTGGGGATTTATAGGTGAGCAAGATTCATGGGCATAAAACACAGTTGTGTTTGGAAGAGAGGAGCTATGACAAATTCGTACCTGTGACCGCTCAGACAGATCTGCACCTGTGCCTGCTTAGCCAGATCTGCGCCTGTGCCCTCCACTTCCCACCTGAGCCTAGGAAATTCTGCACTTCATGGCCTTAACTTAACCTCGAAGGGTGAAGAGGTGGAATTGGGGCGCCCCTCGGTCCCCGCGTTCCTACACCTCGGAATTTTCGGCTGCAGGGATGGAAGGTGGAGGCGGGCGGCCGGAGCTGCGGGTCTCCACAGCTGGCTCCCCGTGGGGAGGCGACACCGCAAGCGGCAGCAGTCCGAGCGCCCTGAGACCCTTCGCGGAGGGGTGGGCTGTACTGATGGGGAACACGCGGCGTCCAGCTTCCCATCACTTTCCCAGTACTTTGCTCATTCCCGGTCACGCTCTCTGGAGAGGAGACCAAGCAGGTGGAAGAAGGGCCCACCAGGCGTCCCCAGGATACCTCTCCTCTTAGGCTGGGGGCCCATCACACTGCGCCCCGCCCAGCCTCCGGGAGGCAGCCCGGGCGCCCGCGCCGCGGCTCGCGGCACAGCTCCGGGTTCTGCTGCATCTGCTGGCGCGGGAGGCGTCTGCACTAAAGGCACGGATGAAAAGCCTGAGTAACTGAAACCCGATTGCACCTCTTACCATTGGACCGCCGGACAATATTCTCCAGAAACGTGTTCTGCGGGGCCACCAGTCCTCTCCTGCCCCCGGCCATGGTCATTCTCCCGGCAGCTCAGGGTCTGGTGGTGTCCCGGCGCGGCTTCTCAAGGCAACAGAAAGCCGGGCACGGGGCCCGCGCGCGATCGCGGCTTGAAGCGCCTCATGCGCCCCACGGGATCCGGGCGGGCAGGGGCGGCGGATCCCTCCCGCTGCCACCCTCGAGTCCTCTTCGCGCCTCCCTCCTTGCGGCCGCCTGGCAGTGCACTCGCGCTGGGCTCGCCTCGCCGCAGCCGACTCCGGGTGGGCGGAGGGAGCCGCAGAGCCTGGGTCCGCGGCGCCCCCTATCGGGCGCGTCTTCCGCCCCACCCCACCCCCCGCGGGCCTGCTGGAGACCTAGCCGGGGTCCCGCGGTGGCCGGGAGGCGGCGACCTGCGGTGGGACAAGGCTGGATTGGCAACGCCACCCTCTGGTCACATCCGGTACTTGCGTTCAGTGCGCCCTGGGTTGGGTGGAGAGCGGGGTCAGTGTGCGCAGCCTAGGTGGTGGATTCACTCCAAAGTCACCGTGAGTCTTGGGGTAGCGTGATAACGTAACTCTCTTCCTTTGCTGTTTCAGGCCGGTGCCCCTGGGACTTCTGACGCTCTTGGAACACCCTCCTTCTCCCTCCCCCTAGGGTTTCTTAGCCTCATTTGTGAAGGTGCCCCACCTTGATTGTGAAGCCACTGTTGTACCAGTAATTAATGCGGTTGTGTTGTAGGAGGTCAGACTTGCAGTGACTAACCGATTGAGCTCCAGAAGAACTGTCTTGAGTTGTTTTTAAAGATAACCAAAAGCCAAATGCAAGGCTCTGGACGTATGATAAATTTTGCTGGCTGGCTGACCTGATTCCCACTCTTATCCAATGAGTATTTTCCCAAAAAGCCAAGAAACTATATGAATATATACATAACTTTTTTAGCTGAAGCACACACTGTTATGATCGGTAAGGTTATGAAACAGGAACAAACTGTGTGACAAACATCAGACCATGGGCTTGTTCTCCCAGGGCAAATGCTTGGGGTAGAGGGTAGGGTGGGGTGGGCAGCTTCCCAAACATTTAACAATGAGTAACCTCGATGTTGACTTGAAAGGCAGTCCACACTGCAAGGATGAGGTGCGGGTCCTCCACCTGCCCCTGGTATAACAAAGACTTCCATACTCTGAAGGCTTTTGGGTAGGAGCTCAGATGACCCTCCTTTGTTCACTGATTTGGGGACATTTCTACCTGTACATATTCTTTACCTCTCCCTTTACGATATGGCCCTCTTGGGTATGACCAGAGGCTGTCTATTCCCACAAAAGGAGTGAGGTGATAGTTTTCTAGTTTGCTCCAGGCTAGGTCAACAGTCAACATTAAAATGAAGAGAAAAAATGAAGAGCCTGCAACCTCAGTTGTACGGTCCTGACACAGAGACCCTAAGTTTATTAGTATCCAAAATAGAACTAATTCTTGCCCTCCAATCTGAGTCGCTGTGAAGATCAAATGTAGTTATGTATCCTAAGATGTAAAATGTACTCTAAATTGTAAAGTGCTTGTGCCAAGGTCAAACGTCATTACAGTGACTAAATAGTTGGCCCATTACAAACATCACCCTTTGTTTCATCTTGCCTAGACACAAAGTAAACTGACTGCTTTGGCAGAGTTCAGTAAGACTTGCATAGGCATTGAAAGTAATGACACACTTCTTCCCTGCGATAACATTCTACCCAGCAAGGCAGTCACCCAACTTAGAGCTGTGATTTCTTAATCCCTAGCTCCGTCTAGTGGTTCTTTGTTCTATTACAAATGAGGTAACAAACAGTGGTTGAAGAGAATTTACTCTAAAATGTATTTGGTGCCAAGCTGGTTCTATGGTGTCTGCCCACTTCATTTGAATAAGCTCATTTAAATAAATCTTTTATGTTATCTACCGCACAAATATGCCCAAGGGGGGATTTTTCCAGACAATATTAAAAACCCATCAAGCAACCTCACAACCTGCTTGAGAAAAGCAGATAAAATAATGGGGAGAAAGCTGTCATCGAAAGTTAATAAAATTTCTCATTTTAATGAGCTCTCATGTTCTGTGGCTCAAATAAAAAGGAAACAGTTGCTATTCATTTGAGTCTGTTTAAGCCTTGGTGGGCTACCTGATAAGAAAAAGGAACAAGGAGATATCTTCTATTTTAATCTTAAATGTACCACTACAGTGGTTCTCGCACACACCATGTGTGTGAGTGTGTGTTAGCATTTAGAATACTATAATTTTAGTGGGACACTTGAAGAGATTAAAAAAAACCTCAAACAACACTAAAAAGTCAGTA
Organism: Trachops cirrhosus; assembly: GCA_028533065.1. Lineage (NCBI taxonomy): Eukaryota > Metazoa > Chordata > Mammalia > Chiroptera > Phyllostomidae > Trachops > Trachops cirrhosus. The sequence continues at coordinate 29,405,902 of CM052551.1, forward strand.
ATCTTTAACCGCCATCACTACTCAGTGTGACAGCATCTCACAGTGCCCACGAAAGCATGTCCAGCCATTCCCCATCCCCTTGGCTGGCCCTCAGCCTTAAATGGTTGTGGGGATAGAGTTGTGTTCTGCCCTGTCCACATCCTCTTTGACATCCCCAGGCCAGGGAGGCACGTGATCAGTAAACACACCATCTTTCCTGGGGTGGTTTGACAATGCACTATGCTACCTGCCGCCTTCCGTTCCCTACTCCACCTTCAGTTCCAGGACCAGCTCCATTCAAAGTTCTGTCTGTGATGCAGGAATCTCAGATCAAAATTTAATCTTACAAATTTGTAAAAATTTCATAACACACTTGTGAAGGATTTACAATACACCAATGTGCTTTGGCAGACCAGTTGAGAGCCCTCGTGTTTTCTACATCCCAGACAAAGCCACTTTTCGTTTAAAGGGGTAACTTTAAATAACTATGACCACAGTTTCCAATTAAACTGCCTCGGTCCCTCTCTGCAGAAAGTCCCTAAAACTGCCTAGAACTTCTACCAAGAAAGATACAGTATCTCAAATAAAACCTTATGCAATTTTATTCTGATGTTTCTTGCTTCCCTTCCTTCTCAGTGGCTCTCCTCCGGCCCTCCCTCAGTATCGTGTCTACCCCTCAACCATCACACATGCTTACGTCTCCATCCCACAATAGGTAGAAAGCTCCTTGAAACAAAGGTAAACGTTACCAATCTCCATTCTCATAAATGTAATTAAACCATGCTATAATTAGCGAGTTCACAAATGGAATCGATAGTGATGGAGGCATAGGCTACAGAGAGAGTTTGGAGACAGAGGTCTGCAGATTGGCTGCAAAAAAAATCCAGAAGATGGTCAAATACGCTGCTCAACGGCACCACCAACAAAACTATCAAATAAAGAAAGCAATGCCACATGCCAGATGGAGTGAATGGCATCGTGCAAAGATAAGAATTACATTTTTCCTTTTATTCCTTTTTACCTTGTATTAGGTAGAGATGACAGATTTCAGAAACCCAAAACCCACTGCACAGAAGAGAGTTGCCTGTGAGTTCTGGGTGGAAGCAGAAACGGAGAAGCAAGGAGGCTTCATCATTAGCAAACCATTAGCATCATTAGGAGAAACTGAACCTAGAGGTGATTTCACCTACTCAGCCAATATAAGTGAAATACCAAAAAGAAGGGGAACCTGCAGCATGGAAAATTTTGGCTTTTATAACCCAATGACTGACTTATTTATTATATGTAATTCCTTTTAACAAAATCTTTCTTTTTTTAATCCTCACCCGAGGACATGTTTTTTTTAATTGATTTTAGAGAGAGGAAGGAAGAGAGAGAGACATCGATCAGTTGCCTCCCATATGCATCCCAACCGAGGATAGAACATACAACCTAGGTAAGTGCCCTCACCAGGAATCGAACCGGAAACCTCTCAGTGCACAGAACAACGTTCTAATCAAGTCAACCATGCAGCCATGGCAACAAAATTTTCCTAACAGATTTTTAGGAAGAGAGTTGGGCAGGCCATATCCATCGGAAAAATCTGTTCCGTATGACAGCTATCTCCACAAGCGCTAGGAGAAAGAAGAGATCCTCCTCAACAAGAAATATCAAATGATGTATCTAACTGATGGGAAATGACGCCTGGTATAGGATGATTCTCAACTGTCACTAATCCATAGGGATTTTTAAATGTTTGTACAATTGGGTTATAGCCTTCTATACGCCCAAAGCTGTTATCCTTGTTTCTCACTTTCTCTTATCAAAATGGAACAGGATCTTTTACCACATCCCCACTCATGGAAAACAATTGAATGCCATTTATAACAGTTTAATTTTATTATAACAAACATTTGCTCAGAGTCTAGCATATGCCAGACACTGGAGTAGACAGATACTAATGGTGGAAAGATGGTTATGATTGGCACCTGCCATCAGGAAGCTCAATAAACACTTAGTGAGTGCTTAGCTTCTTTATGACTTCTCTCCTCTTGGCTACTTTTTTTGTAAATCTCGTGCCCTGTAAATCTTGCTTTCTTTGTCAGTGAACTACAGTTCAGCTTGATCTCTTCACTGAAGACTCTCCTGCCTCCTCTCAACTGAGACTTGGCTCTCCCCTAAGATCTTGGAGTGCCGTAGATCCTGCTCCGAGAGGCCAGAAATTGAAGTGAGAATCCATCCAGTTCCTCACTGCCATGTCCAAACCACCACTCTTCTACATCTATGTGAAATATTACCTTTGAAGTTCATGATCAATAAAAATAATGCTTTACTCCTCTTTACTGTTTTAAAAATAGACTTAGGGGAAATGGAATTCAGTTTTAAAAAATCAAGATGCCTGAGCAACACTGTAAAGAAATATCAAGTCAGAAGTTGAATACACAGGTGTGGAGCCCAAGAGAAACACCTGAGTGGAATCAGAGATTGGAAATCACCAGTTTGCATCCTCCGAGGAGACTGAGAAGGAGCAGTTTGGAAGCTGGGACAACCTGGAGAAGCAGTGAAGTAGGTGCCCAGAAGGGGAGAATCCTTAAAGGGGAAGAGTAGAGAACTGCATCACACACCGTAGGCTATGAACACTGGAAAACGTCCACTGGAGCTAATAGATAGAAACATTTTCAGTGGAACAGTGGTAAATAAGCCAAATTACAATGGTTTAAAGAGTAAGTAGAAACTTAAAATCGAGATGGCAGGCTGAGTTTAAAAGTAGTCCAATGAAAGCAAATGCCAGATAAATTGTTTTAAAACATATCTTTAATGTATTCCAAGTTCAAAAGCAAAAAGAAGGAAATTTCAGATGTCAAAAATAGGAAGAAATCCACAGCAGTTAATGGGAGTGTGGTGGGGGAGTGTAACCCCCGAAGAAATTCAAGTTAGGGGCTGCAGGCTCAGTATTTGCGCGATGATATGATATGAGCTGAGGACACAGGCCCTCTCGTGGGAAGGAAGCTGGAACTGGGGCCCTGAACGAGCTGGGAACCTGAAAAAATAGGACCTACCAGCCCCAGCCCTCAGCTTGTCCAGAACACGGGTGGGAACAGTTCACCTTCAAAAATCAGAACTCCTAGATGAAGCATTCTAAATACAAGAGAAGAAAGTCTCCCAACTACCCTCTGAGTGTGGGCCCCCTGTGCCAAGAAATGTAATAGAAATCTCATACAGTCCTTTCAGAAACCAAAGAGAAACTGTTCCTGTAGGAGATACCTCCACCAACCAGGACACATAAGCTCTGACTGATAACAATTGCCCCCAATATTGAGCATAAAAGCCTGATTACAGGTTATACCAAAAATAGCTCAACACCATAAATGAAGCTAAATAACAAATTGGAAAAACGACAACTGGAAAGTAATACATACTGGAACAATTTGAACAAGATTTTAGGCATATTTTTAAATATTCAGAGAATAAGAAGGAAATTTAATCCTTAAGATGAAAATAGGACATTATGACAAAAAAAACAGGCAGATATTGAAAAACTAATTAAGAATTTTTTAAATATTCATGGAAATAAAAATCCCCCAGGTATTCTAAATAGTAGTCTAGACCCAATTAACAGTAAAGGGAGTTACACAGAACATAGCCTAGAAAAGTAAATAGATGGGAAATGCAAATAATGAGCTGATCAAGTAAGAGGCTCCACCATATGTCTAAAAGGAGTCCCCTAAGGAATAAAAAAATGTGATAGGGAGAAGCAATCATTCAAAGGGATCATAAGAAAGAATTTCCTAAATTTAAGAAATTGAATTGCCCAGAATTAAAGAAATTCTCAAATTGAAAAGTCAGGATAAAGGAAAACAAACAAATCCAATCCTAGATAGATTGCAATCAGTGAAACTCCAGAGCATAAAAGGAAAAGAGAAAATCTTAAAAGCGACCATAGGAAAAAATATACTAGCTACAAAGAATTAAAAGTGATATATTAGTGATCTGAGCATGAAAAGAATTTAAAATGATACATTAGTAGTCCTGGCTGGTGTGGCTCAGTGAACTGAGGACAGGCTGTGAACGGAAGGGTTGCTGGTTCGATTCCCAGTCAAGGCACATGCCTGGGTTGCAGGCCAGGTCCCCAGTAGGGGGTGTGTGAGAGGCAACCACACACTGATGTTTCTCTCCCTCTCTTTCTCCTTCCCTTCCCCTCTCTCTAATAATAAATAAATAAAAATTTAAAAATAAAAATGATACATTAGTGATCTCGACATGAATAAGTGAAACAATAAAATGCACAATGAGTTCCCAGTAGTCAGCACGGCTATATACCCAACAGAGTGGCTAAAATTAAGAAGACTGACAACACAAAATGTTGACTAGGATGTGGACCCCTCAGAACTTACATGCGTTCTTGTGGGGATGTAAAATGAGAAAAACCACTTTGGAAAATAGCCTGGCAGTTTCTTGTAAAACGAAACATTTACTTACCTTACAATACAGAAATTCCATGTATATCCACAAAAGGACTTGTTTATATCAGCTTTACTTGTAATAGTCAAACAAACATAGAAACAGCACGCGTCCATCACCAGCAGAATACACAGACTGGGACACATTCACGCAACAGAACACAATTCAATAACAACATGAAGCAAACTGCAAATAAAAGCAAACAACATGGATGAATCTCAAAACATCATGCTGAGCCCAGGACAGAGGACTCAGTTGGTTGGACCATCACCCTGAACACCAAAAGGTTATGGGTTCGATTCCCAGTACCAAAAGGCGCATACCTAGGTTGTGGGTTCTATACCAGCCAAGGTGTGTATGGGAGGCAATTGATCAAGGCTTCTCTCTCACACGGACGCTTTCAATGTCTCTGTCTCTCTCTCCCCCGCCTTCCTCTCTCTAAAATCAATAAACATATCCTTGGGTGAGAATTAAACAAAATTATATTGCTTGAAAAATTATGTAAAGCTTGAAAAAGCTTTAGACAAAAAATATATGTGGTGTATGATTCCTTTCATACAGAACTCTAGAGCAAGCAGACCAGCTTAAGATGCAAGAGCAACCAAGACAATGTTTGTGTCTCAGGGAGGATGCCAGGGATTGCCTGGGAAAGGGCACGATAGAACTTTCTGGAGTGTGGGCAACATTCAATATCTTGATGAGAGTGTGGGTATGCAAGTATATATATATATTTGTCAAGTGTGATAAAATAATACATTTGAGTTTTATGCATAGCGTGTATTTATTTCAGAAAAGGCACTCTAAACACATATTGAACCCTGATTAATGATATTCATCCAGGCAAAGTGCTCAAAGTGAAGTATATGGATATCTACAACTTGTTTTAAATTGCATCAGAAAATAAGATGGAACCCGTACTGGTGTGGCTCATTTGGTTGGGCAAGATCTTCATCGAATATAGACCCACAGAGCCAGCAGAGGACCTTTACCGTGTGGCTTCATTGCTGGGGAAGATCACAGGTGGATCAACAAGTGGAAAACAGGGCAAGACATTTAGCTCGACCTACAGTAAGCTGGAAGAGTCCATGTGATTTCAATAACGGTATCGATGCTTACTCAGTATTTCTGGGTATGGCCAGCTGAGGAGGGACATGGCCAACATTCAGAAATGGAATTTATTCCCTCGGAAATTGTAGAGGAGCAGGAATGCTTTGGACTAGAGGGCAGAAGCTAACTCAATTAACCACAAAGATTCTCTCCTCCCTCACCTCCCCCTAAACCCACCAAGGTTTGGGATTAGTTGTGACTGAAATTATGTGAGAGCTTTATTTTTAAGAAAAAAAGTAGATTACTGTTTTGCAAGGCAAAATAACTGAGTAATCTATGTGTGATTTTATATAATCGACACACCTGTAAAATAAGGATAATATATTACCTGCTTTACTTGGTTGTAATGAGTATTAAATAAGTTAATAAATGTGAAATACAAGAGCAATGTCTGGCATACCTTTGTTTGCTTTTTTCTTTTTAGTCATACACTATATGCCCTTAGATTCCCTTTTACCAATCTAAAAATAGTTTTTGCAACCACTAAACTGCCTGCAATTCAGGGGCTAAGAGGGGAGAGACACTACCTGAGAAGAGAACAAAAAAAAGGGACCCATAAATGTTAGGAGTTCACCTCTGATGCTAAAGTCTCCCCTTCCCCGCTAACCTTTCTAGGAAGTTGCAGCAGAGGTCTCATAAAGAAAGCAGTGGGCAGAGGCCCTGAAGGTTACTGCCGCATGACACCGTGTATAAGGCTAGATATACACACCCCAGCCTGGTCTCCACCCACTGCAGTGCCTGCCAGGGACAGTGCCTGCCTCCCCCTTCCCCAGCCAGGGATCTTCAGCTCCCCATAGCCTTGTGAGTGAGTTTTTACAGCCTGAACTACACAAGTGATGGTCCAGCTGCACCCAGAGCACCCAGGAGAGCAGCACCGGATCTCCCTCTCTATGCTCAACATCAAGCAAGATTCAGAATCAAACACCCAACTGCATATAAATCCTATTTGTGCTTTGAAGTCACTGGAAAATAGTTGTGAACCTATTTGGATAGATTTGGTTTGTTTACATTTTATCACAAGATTTCCCTCTTCACCAGCATGGGATCTACTCACCTCTCCTCTTCAAATGCCGCTTTGTTTTACTCACTGTGGCCGCCCTTCTCTGAAAATACTGTCTCAGCATTAATATGTACCCTCTGTGGCTGTCCACAAGCCATTTAGTAAATTAACTTTTAGTAAGAACTACACAGAATGAATAATCAGGAATCTTAATTTGATTCACCCCTATAAAGTTAGCTATTGACTGTTACAACACGGTCCTAAAAGCACTACTATAAATCATCCCAGTAAGGAAGAATGTGAAGAGGACGATAAACCAGAGTACCTACAGCGCTGCAGGTAGTTCACATTTAGGAGGACTTCAATACAGAAACGGCAAGAGATAAATGCCTGGGTTGCGTCACCCTGTGAACCAAATGCCGGAGACGAACTCCCTTAATATCCCGAGAGCTGTGGAAGATGTTGCAAGCAACCAAACCTTAATATTAGAGCTAGTAAATGAATATATAAGCAGGGGACCATCATTCGGAGACTATCCACACATATAAATGTAGCAAACAACAGAGAATATGGAATTTCTCAAGATCCCATTGGCTCTTACCTTCTTCTTTAAAGAGAAGAATATTTAAACTGTGTTCAACTTTCCAACACGATAAAGAAGAAACTGAATTCTAGATACGGAAAAAATAAATTTAGAAATTTTATAACCAGTTAAAAGTTAGTTCAAGCCTCCAAGCTCAGCTGCATGAAACACTGCAGGCACTGGAAGCCTCAGCACAAAAACATATTTTCCTGATTTTGTTCAAAAGCAAAAAGAAATTAATTATTTTGAAAACCACTGTATAGCTTGAGGGTTATTCTAAACAAATTGTTGACAAGTTATTAAACAGACCGGTTGCAAGTATCTGGAAAGGAAAGAGTTAACCAGGGACAACCAGGATGGGTAAACCAAAGGGGAAAGAGAGAGGAGCAGAAGATGACAGAGAGCGAGAAGGACTGTTCACAGGGAAGTGGGAAAGCCTTGGAGGTGGAACAAAAACACTACCAGACATCGGCAACGAGAACCGGTGGTGTCTGCCACAGTCCTCCAAGACACCTGGCTTGTGGGGCTCTGCGCATTCCATGGTCTTTGAGCGATTTACAACTCGGTGATTTGTAGACAACTTATAGCAATGCAAATTATCCTTGTCCAGAGATTAATTGTTTTCTCATAGAGGATCCATTGATTTTCCTACCCTCCATGTGGAATAAGCCAGTTTTGCATTTTTGAAGCAAATTTACTGAACTAATCCTGATGGCCTCTATGGCCTGTGTATGTTTTTACTCTTTGAATTCTCCCTTGAACAAGTTGTAGCGTCTTACTACTTCCCTCATTAATTAATGAGCTAAATAAAATCTTTGATGGGTTTTTATTCTATATTTGTACAAGAGGCATGATTTTCCCTTTTGAAAATATATATCTTTTTATGGGAGGATGGAAGGAACTTTCAGGCATGTGACATGTTTTTAAAATATAGGAATGAGGACCTGGCTGGTGTGGCCCAGTGGACTGAGTGCTGGCCTGCGAACCAAAGGGTCACTGGTTCGATTCCCAGTGAGAGCACATGCCTGGGTTGTGGGCCAGGTCCCCAGTAGGGGGCATGTAAGAGGCAACCACACATTGATGTTTCCCTCCCTCTCTTTCTCCTTCCCTTCCCCTCTCTCTAAAAATAAATAAACTCTTTAAAAAAAATAAAATACAGGAATGAGGAGGAACATGGCATGTTGATAACAGAAAAGGCACATGGAATAGTGAGGAGATGAAGCGGGAAGGGTAAGCAAAGTTAGGGCAAAAAGAGCTTGGTGATGGAATGGAATTGAAAAATGTATTATCTAACATTTGGCACAGAATTCCTATTAGGGAAGTTACTATAATTTTTGAGCCAATATTTGGACTGTTGCTTGGTGATAGACCGCAAGAGCGTGAATATCAGCAGGGGCCAAGGTAAACATTTTAGGAGGTGGCTAGAACAAGAAAGAAAGGTGTTTTAGCTCTTGAAACGAGAGTAAGAAGATAATCAGTGATATGATGTATAGTTAGAGACCATGTGGTGTGAAGGGCCAGTAAAAATTATTGATGTCGGAGTAACTAAAAGCATTTTGAAAAGGGGATACCTAATGTTCAACTTGAAATCATTTGCTTTAATGTAATGTAAACCTTTCCAAAATTAGCTTTGTGTCAACTAATTATATAGCAAAGTTCTAGCGGGCTGGTTAAGTTTTTTAGAACTTAAACAGAAGTAGAATTACAGCCCTGGATGGTGTGGCTCAGAGGACTGAGTGCTGGCCTGTGAACCAAAAGGTCACCAGTTCAATTCTCAGTCAGGGCACATGCCTGGGTTTTGGACCAGGCCTCCATGTGAGAGGCAAAAGATCAATGTATCTCTCACACATGGATGTTTTTCTCCCTCTCTTTCTTCTTATCCTCTCCCTAAAAGTAAAAAAAAAAAAGTTTAAAAAAATAGAATCACATATCAGAGGCACTACCCACTGATAAAATGAACCCAGAAGTTGGAGTGCTTGTGGCAAAGATTCAGAGACACAGAAATCTTGGAAAGGAACTCAGATTCCCTAGGGTTTAAGGTGACGTTATTTAAGCCTTAATTGTTATGTCCAGCTGACATGTGGTTACATAAACCAAAAATAAAGAATTTCTACTGGATCTTGAAGATGATAGAGAGCCACTGAGAGGGTGGGCATGGCAAGACAGCTGTGCCTAGGAGTTGGGAAATGACATGAAAAAAGATGATCAAGTGCTCAGTCTGGGCTGGGAAGGCACAGGGAGAAGAGTTGCAAATTACAGAGCATCATAGATGACTCGTAAGTGGGGGAAATTCTTCTCCTTGGGACATTAAAAATAAACTCATAAAACTCAAGGCAGAGAGCAATGCCGTGATTGACAACATAACCGGGACAAGGTCAGACATCTGCTCAGATCATCCATTAATTGTTTCATGTTTCCAGTTTCTAGCAGAGAAGGAAAGTCTAAAATTGGCTTCTCACATAATGCCGTGTTTGAGAAATCACTGGAGCACTAGTGCAGGGGGAATGGGAAGTGATGTGCGAATCTCTTCCTGGGGGGTATCTGCATGTCCCAGAAGTGGTTCACGGAAGGACTGCCTTTCTTAGCAACCACAAACACCTCTTGAGGATCACCGTACACTGGAACACTGACAGATCCAGTTGATTTAGAGATAGCTCAGTGCTGAAGAGAAAAAGACTTCTCCTTTTGGAGTTTCCATCACTAGCAGGGTCAGGGGTAGTGCCTGTTTCTGTAATCCAGACTGGAAATGCTCAAAATCCATGGGGCATTGGGTAGAGAGCTCAGAAAAGTCCTGCCTCAGTAGTGGGGGACAATTAACTCTAGACTAAATACTGCTCTCACCCTGCCTTGAATGCAAGACCCAAAATGGTCACTAGTCAGATCAAACCGTTTGCAAGTATCTTAGAACATTAGGCCATTAACCACATGTGGTTACTGATCACATAAACTGTGGCTAGTGCCTGAGGAAGGTCCCCTTCCTCAGTTTTCAGCAAAGTACTGATGGGCACAGGAGGTTAGGAAATTGCCCAGACTGGGCAAAGAACCATCCAAGATGAGGGCAGGACATGTTTGGAGAGGTTTAGTGGTTTATATCAGATCTTGCTAGCTCTGTTAAAGGTTGGCTCCATCAAAGAGCAACAGGAAGTCACTGAAGGGTTTTAAAGGAAGAAATCATAGGATTAGGTCTGCTTTTTAGAAAGATCATTTCAGCTGCAACACTGAGAAAATATTGGAATGACCTGAGACCAGTTGGCAGTAACCCAATGACAATGAAAAATTAGGGAAGTTAAGGGATATTTAGACCTTTGCAGGAAGTGGAATGGGAGCAGGTAAACCAGGCAGAAAGACAAGTTTCACCTGGACTATTGAAAAGTCACTTGATTACCTGGGATCTCAATTTTCTCGTCTTACAAAATGACATCATACCTGACCCTGCACAGTCCTCCCTCCTTTATCATGGTTCAGAGCACACATGTACAAGGTACTCAGGATAGAGTAAACTTCCAGTATTAAGGAAGGAACTTAAATTATTAAAAATATACCCATTTCACTTTTGTGTAGTGCCTCACTTCTAAGTTATTGTTATTAAATATTATTAGAAACCACTTTAATAACATTTTCATCTAAGCTTGTTGGGTTTCTGTGAAGCTGGAATAATCAGCAAGCATAGTCGACTGACTCAGTAATGGGGTCGAGCATTTGCTGACATTCTGACAAACTACCCGAAGTGGGTGGTTCTCTCTGGTAAGGATTCTCCACACTATCAACATTGACAAACCAAAGCATCCTCCAGGCCACCTGGAAAGATTAAGATTCATGTGTGAAGACTCCCAGGATCCATAAACTAGGAGGACCAGTGAACAACTATGATTTAGAGTTTATTCATAAAATACTTTTATGTGTTTTTAGCCTATTATTAGAATAACCACTAATGGTATTGTGTCCAGTATGTTTTTCCCTAGATTTTTTTATTTGGAATAACTCAATCCCAATCTTCCTGCATTAATATTAATCACAACGATCACATCTAAAGATGTAAGACAATAGATTCCCTCATTGTTAAAAACATCTTTGTTGGTTCTACCTTTCTCTAGAAGAGCTATATCTAAACACCTCAATTTTTTATGCACTCATAAAAAGTGATTCTGTTTGGAGAACAGTGCCTTTATATTTTAATTAAATATCCACAGAAGTCATAAGGAAACACAAAACAATACATATCTTTTGTACACTTAGACACTGTACATGTATACACACACAGGTTTATATATACCCATTCTAGAAAAAGAAATTATCTTTGGTGGAATATTGGTAATTCTGCCTCTAAAAAAATTAAAGATCACTTGAAATCTAGAATTTGTATCAGACTGTGAAGTTAAGCTATAGATAAACTTTTTGATGAAGGGAGAATAATACAGCAGAAAGGACAGGATACCTTTCAAATTCAACGTCAACAGCCATAGGGCCATGAACGTGGGATCGCTGGGATGGTCAAACAGCTGAAATGCAGTGCAGTGAGTGCAGGTAAGCCTGGAGAGCTGGGCAGCAGATATTACAGGAAAAGTGCCCAAGCATTAGACTAACCCAAGAAGAGCCCAAACACAGGAGACAGTAAAGGAGGGGGGCCCCAGTAGAGCAAATGTGCTACTTTTCATTCACACTGCATGGAAGGCCTCTACTTAAAGCGCTCTCACAAAATTGAATGCAGAATACCTTCTTGCAGGTGCCCAGGTTTCAGTTCTGTGGCTCTGTCCGTTTGTTTGTTCAGCAAGTATCGAGCATCATACTGTGTCTGTGCCCTGTACTAAGGCCAGAGATAATAAGTTCAAAGACACTCAAGGCCTCTTGGGCTAAAATGGGAGAAAGCAAAGAAAAAAATGAGGTGGTGCCTTTGATGAAAGCACCATGTAATACTAAGGGCTGGGAGATGGTACAGAAATAGTAGTAAAAGTAGTTATATTAAGTGAGCGCTTACATGCCAGGCATTCCTCTTAACCTTCCACATGCATCAATTCATTAAATTTTCACAACCTAAGAAACAGCTACAATTATTTTCCCATTTTATCATGGAGCAAACAAAGGTGCAAGATGTTTATGTTGTTTATCCATAGTCACACTAAATTTCTCACCAAAAGTTTAGGTTGCCTCCCGACCAGACCTGGAATGTCTGGATCACCTCTAAGGAAGCAACATAGATCATCACCATCATCATCATCACCATCATTATCAACAACAACATGTATTCAGTACTTGCTATGTGCCAGGCATTTGTTCTGTTTTATTTATATCCTCATTGACTCCTCACAATGATCCTCTTTTCTGAGGTAGACTTCTTTTTTAATTAATATAATTTATTTTGTAGAGCATTTTGAGGTCTGCAGAAAAATTGTGTGGAAGATACAGAAAGTTCCCATAGACCTCCTTTCTCTCCACCCACCACGGCCAACCACACACATAGTGTTTCCTATTATTAGCATCTTGCATTAGCTTAGTACTTTTGTTACGATTGGTGAGGCAATATTGACATGTTATAATAATGTATAATATTTGTATAATATTTGCATAATAATGTATAATAGTTATAATAATGTATAAATATTGGCTCATCAATTGTAACAAAAGTTAGGGTCAACTCTTCGTGCTGTGCAGTTCTGTGGGTTTTAACAAACGTGAATGACATGCATTCGCCATTACGGTACCACACAGAAAAGTTTCACTGCCATAAAATTCTTCTGCGCTCCACTATTCGTCATCCTCCTCCTTACCCCTAAAACTCTGAACAACACAGATATTTTTACCTCCTTCATTTGTCCTTTCCAGAACGTCTTGCAACGTGTAGCCTTTTCATTATGGGTTATTTCACTGAGAAGTGGCATTTAAGGTTCTTGCGTGTCTTTTGTGGCTTGAGACATCACTTCTTTATATTGCTGAATAACATCCCATTATATGGATATGCCATTGTTTTTCCATTCGCCTATTGAAGGATATCTTGGTTGCTTCCAAGTTTTGGCAATTATAAATAAAGCTTATATAAACACCCATAGGCAAGATTTTGTGTGAACATAAGTTTACACCTCATTTGCATCAATGCCAAAGAGTACAATTGCTAGACCATGTAGTAAGAGTATGTGCAGCTCCATAGGAACTGCCTGTCTCTCAAAGTGGCTGTCCCGTTGAGCATTTCCACCAGCAATGAATGAGAGCTCCTGTCGCTCAGTGTGCACCAGGGCTTGGTGTTTTCGATGTTGGGGATTTTTGTGGTTCTAGTAGGTGTGTTGAGGTGTGTCATTGTTGTTTTGATTCACAATCCCTAATGACATGTGACAGGGAGCATCTTTTTGTATTATTTGGGACCTGTACAGGTCTTCTGCCCAGTTATTAACAGGAGCACGAACCCCACTCTCAGACGAGAGAACTGAGGCACAGAGGGCTTTGACAAATTGCCCGAGTTTACACAGCTGAGGCTGAGCCCAGGCAGTGGGGCTCAAGTCCACAGTCCTACTCACTGTTCTGTAATGCCTTCAGGATGCAGGTTTTGGAGCAGAAGAAAACAAAAAGCAAATATGCAAACAAACCAAAAAACCTGGGCCTCGATGCTGGCTGTGCAATCTACATGGTGTCAAGTCTTGGGTACTGATTTAATCTCTCCAAGCCTCAGTTTCTTCTGTAACAAGAGGATAACAGGTCTCAGTGCTGTCTGGGGGATTAAATGAGACAAAGCAGAGCAAGGGCTGAACTTGTTCTCAGAACGGAGCAGCTGCCAATAAATGGTAGCTATTATTAGTCCAATTCCACATGAAAGAGTGAGAGATGCCTGCAGTAGCCATAAGAATTAGCACCTGCCTTGAAACTAAAATAGATCAGCCTGGGCCTTCAGATTCTACAGAAGTTCAGACATTTCTTGCTGAGGTTTCCAGGGTCACTTGTCAGCAGACATCCCAACCCCTTACACCTAATACACATGAATGAATAAAGGGGCTTCCAGTTCTTAAGAGAAGAATAGAATTTTACTGTATTTCTTTTGCTGTTCATCGTACCCTCCTGCTGTCCTTTTTACAAAGTCACAGTTGTGTTAACCTCGCAGCCAGCGAAGCACGCCTTGGCACCCAGGCGTGCCTGCGTGCCTCCACTGAAACAGGAAAGGTGGCGGGAACAAAAACACCCCAGTGGCTGCACCTCCTGTGCATGAGTGACTCTCGGAGGATGCTGGGCTCCTCCTAAACGGCAGCCCTGGGATGGGAGTGCCTGTAAGACCATATTCTTCAGAAGGTGGTTCTCAAACCTGCTTAATCAGCAGAGTCTCTGGAGATTTTGAAAAGAACCTAAGTGTTTAGCTTAGACTTAACTGAATCACAATCTCCCAGGAGCTGGTGAGATAAGAAAGGGATTCTGATATGTTCTTTAAAAGTTCTGAGAGGCTTTAATGATCAGGGAATGGCTGATCTAATGGCATTCTCATCTGATGTTTCAAATCCTCCATGTGGGTGTGTGTGTGTGTGTGCATGCGTGTGTAAGAGAGAGTGAGCCCATCTGTGAGCACTGCAAGCAAATACAGCATTATGGGATGTAACGGGCTTTATCAATGAAAGTAGGTGCAAACTGAATGGGCAGTCACTGAAATCGTTTTTAATGAAAGTGATCAAAAACAAAGACTACCAGTCCAAAGAGGGAAAAAATGCTGAAAGGAACCTGATCTTCAGATCTCCCACTTCATTCTGATACTGCCACATGCTTAGAATATCTTTAGATAATGACTCAAAACTAATTTGGATCATTTTTTCCCATGAGAGTTAGAAAGTTGAATAATTTACTTAAACATTTGGGACCCAAATCTAAGTGCTTTCCCTTAGGTTTTCAAGTTTCCAGAACTTTAATGAGTTAATGAGAAATTGCTTTTATTAAGACAATAAATTAATTTATTACATTGGAAGAAATCGAGTTTCATGGGCTTAAACTGGTATTAAAACTCTGCAAAGTGCTTCAATTTTGTTGTTTTAAATTTTATCTTTTAATGTTCTTTTACTCATTCAACAAACTTTTTTGAGTGCTGTTCCTATGGTATACCACTGATTTAGGTGCTACTAATAGGAAGATGAGACAACCCTATAAACAAGCAGAGGTGGAAGGTTAGGGAGTAGCTGGTCTGGGAGAGAAAAGAAACTAATGTTTTAAAGAGCAGTTATACCAGTCTCCTTTACACACAGTAACCTATTTAATATTCACAGCACTCCCGTGACGTGACTGGTCTCCGAGACCGAAACTAACACATTTTCTAAACCTATGTCACACAGTCCTGAAGGTGAACATACACCATCCTGTCCCTGTGTTAGCCAGTACTAAAAGAAGCAAAAATGACCTAACTACTTGCTCCTGGAAAATAAAACTGTAAACCAACTAAAACAGTTTAATTCTAAAATTAACTATATGCTCACCTTACTGGGCCCAGCAATCCAAAGCTATTATGTCACAATTTCAGCCCAATCTCAACCAGTTCTTCACTTTGAAAATCATCCAGCCAGACCTAAATCCTGTAAATATTCTCCCCTGACTTCTCCCTTCTAAAATATTACTAAGACTCTGATATTCACCCTATGCACTGGCTGGTGTGGCTCACTGAATTTAGCGCCGGCCTGTGAACCAAAAGGTCACCAGTTAGATTCCCAGTCAGAGCACATGCTTGGGTTGTGGGCCAGGCCCCCAGTAGGGGGCACATGAGAGGCAACCACACATTGATGTTTCTCTCCCTCGCTTTCTCCCTCCCTTTCCTTCTGTCTAAAAATAGATAAATAAAATCTTTTTAAAAAAAGAAATTCACCCTCACTACAATGAATCCAATACACATAGGTTTGCTTGATCAGTAGAGGTGGGGGTTTTCTGGTGCTGTTCTGGGGAGTCGGCATTCAACATCCTCATTCTTTGATGAAGATATTTGCCCAAACTCGTGTGGCTATTATGAACCACTTTCTTGAAGAGCCAATTGTTCAATGCAGCTGTGACTGACTCTGACGTTCATATTCTATCTACTGGTGTATATTTTAGGCACAAATGCTAGATAAGATAAAGGACACAGGTTTTTACTGTATATTCTCATGTGTTTATGAGCAAGCACCTTTTAAAAAGATGACAGCATTAAAAATGGCAACCCATAAATGCAAGGGAAATTCAAGTCCTTCAACCAAGTCAAAAAGTATTTAGTGCCATCTGTTCTTCACAGTGACACAGCAATAAAATGCATAACTAAATGACTCACAGGCCATCAAAGAGTTGCCTAAGTGAGTTCCATGAACAGATGCGAACAAACAAGAACTGCAGTCTAACTATTGATTGATAACAATATAAAGCTTAGAATTTTGCACACGACCCTAAGAAAATTACGTAAGCCCTCCTCTGTCAGTGCTCAGTGTGCACATCGTCATAGACATCTGGGCCCTAAGCACTGAATGGATATTGAAAATTTAAAACGTCAAATGAAAATGCAACAGTATTTCAGTTCCAAAAGCATCAAAGATACTGTGTTGTCTTCAGAATGGACCCAGGTGAGCAGACAAGCTCTGCGGGGCACAGAGGAGGTGGAGTTCGGTCAGTTGTCCCGGACAACTTGATTAATTCAAAAAGGAGGTAAAGAAGAAGTAAACGCCCTAAAGGCAGACTCGCATGAAGGAAACAGTGAGCTATGTTCCAGAAATATAAGGTGCATTCTAGATACACAGACCAAGGGTTCCCAGGTCATCCAGTGGGGTTCTAGGGTCAGGATGGAAAGCTGGGGTCAGGCCACGGTGGGTACTGAGACTGCCATTAAGGGGTCCCAGAGGGACACAGGCTGCAGGATGGTGTCAAAAATTCCCACAGCAAGGACGCTTCCTCTCAACTGCTGGTGGGGAGACGCACCACGCTGTCACTGTTACTAATACTGAAGAACGCAATTGTACTGTGGATGAATGAGCTGGTAACAATGGCAACTGCAACAGCAAGGCCAAGACTACATCATGTGGCTCTGGCAGTGTCCTGTGTGTCTGGACACCAGGCAGTGTCCTAAGCTCTATACATAAACTAACTCCTTTAAATATCGCCCCGTGGGTGCTTATGAGGTAGGCACTGCAATTATTCTTATTTTATATATGAGGAAATCAAGGCGCAGAGAGAATAGTAAGTGACTTGTCCGTGCCTTACAGCCAGCAAATGGCAGAGCCAGGATGAATCAGTCAGTCAGTTAATTAACAATGCAGCCCCTTGTGATGCTCTGTCTTAGCAGGCAGAAACTGACACTATTTTCTACTCTAAAATGTAGAAATATCTCAACACTCAGCAGCCTACGTCAGCCGTGGTACTGAGTACTCGGTATCCAGAGGGATGCAATCTCCTCTTGCCGTCTGGTATTTTGCACTTATC
Source organism: Trachops cirrhosus (assembly GCA_028533065.1). Lineage (NCBI taxonomy): Eukaryota > Metazoa > Chordata > Mammalia > Chiroptera > Phyllostomidae > Trachops > Trachops cirrhosus. Next base: position 29,423,400 of record CM052551.1, read on the forward strand.
ACACGTAAAGCTCAAAGTTTCTTGCATTTCATCTGCCATTTCATTAGAACAGCCTAGGCCCTCTTACTGAAATTGTGCTCTTAAAGTGTCTTTAGGTTAGTTGGCTAAAACCGATTTGTTATTTTCTATTCATTTTCAGAATCATAATTTGTCAATTTGTAGGATTACTTTTAATTTGTTATATTCAGTATAATTATTTTTTGTCCGGGAACAACCTCAAACTTACAGAAAAGCTGCAGGTAGAATTCAAAGATCTTTCCTTCCTGAACGATTTGAGAATGAGTTCCCAACCCGACGCCCGGAGACACACCAAATGCTTCAGTGCGCATTTCCTTCAGGCTCACCCTCCTACGGACCCTCAGTACAACCATCGCAGTCAGAAAGTTAATACCGACTCTACACAGTTTAACCCTCACACTCCGGTTGTCCCATTAACGTCCTCTACAGACCCAGTTCAAAAATTGCACTTAACTGTCCTGTCTCTGGTCTGCTTTAGCCTGGTTCTTCCTTCGGTCTTCCCTGGACTTCCACGGCCTCAACATGTTGGAGAATTACAGGCCAGTTGTTTTATGGAATGCCTCCCGATGTGCAGTTGCTCAAAGTCTTCTCACGATCAATTCAGGCGCTGCATCTTTCGCGGGAATATTACAGAACCAATGCTGTGATCGCACTGTTTTCTATCAACTGGGGCAGGATTTTGATTTACTCATTTACTAAATGTCAGCCATAGTCACTTGATTAAGTCGGTGTCTGCCAGACTTCTCCACTATAAACGTACTCTTCCTTATGTAATTAACAAATATGTTGTGTAGAGGCACTTTGAAACACTGCAAATACCCCATTCTTCACCAACCTTGCATTTATGAATTTATATTAGCATGGACTCATAATTTCCTATTACGTTCAATGGGTTACCATCCCTTTGATAATAGAGATGTTATCTTTTTGGTGTTCCAATTGATCAGTAGGATCTAAGCTGGCTTCTGTGTCCTTTTGACATGGTCCCATCATTCCCACACTCTCTTACTGTCTGGCTCAATAGGGTGTCCCAAAGTTTTGACTGAGCCCTGGAATCTCCAGAAAGCCCTGATTCTTCTTCATATAAATAACATTTAGCAACCTGGATGAAAGGTGTGTTCATTGCCTTTGGCGAAGGGGGAGCAAGTGTTGCTCTGAGGCCATCACACACACACACATATACACACACATTCATCACACACCATTCTATATGTATTGATTTTATTAATTTAATTTACTATACTTATTGAAATCCATGATTTCACCAGATACAACCAATTCCAACCTAACACCACAGCGCTCATTCTAGTTTAGTCCCTTTGCTTTAAACAGTGAAAATCCTGCTTCCCATTTTTCTTGATGCCTTCACTTTTTGATCAATCTCCCCATTTGTAATCCATCTCCCGTTATTGCTGCCATGTGTCCCCTGTGTAGACGCTCTCTTTATTCTGCTCAGGCTCTGAAAACCTCATGCCAGGCTGCCCTACACAGGCTCGCCCTTGTCACCATGCCTGGGCTCCGACACTCCACTCTGGGGCGCCCCTCCCCGTGATTGCCCTCCTTACTCAACTCGACTCGAACACCCACACCAAACTGTCCCCAAACATAGACAGCCTCCTCTTTCCACTGGGGCTCCGAGTCTCTGCACCCACCTGGGCCCTGCGGAATGTCCTTCACGCATGATGCCTACCTTCCTTTGTGAACTTCATGATGCACCGTCTGAGCTTTTCAGCAGAGGGAAGGGAAACTGACTGACATTCTTTCAAATGCTTTTTTTAAAACATGGGA
>CM052551.1:29425305-29445976 GCA_028533065.1 Trachops cirrhosus
CTGGTGTAGCTTAGTGGATTAAGCGCGGGCCTGTGAACCAAGAGATCACGGTTCGATTCCCAGTCAGGGCACATGCCTGGGTTGCAGGCCAGTTCCCAGCAGGGAATGCACAGGAAGCAACCATACATTGATATTTCTCTCCCTCTCTCCTTCCCTTCCCCTCTGAAGATAAATAAATAAAATCTTAAAAAAAAAACTACTCTTTAAAAAAAAAACATGGGAATAGTTCAGAAGAAAAAGAAATAACCACAAACTTTGGTTTAAAACTGTTATAAAAGATTTTCAGCAAATCAAAGCACTATTTATTTCTTAAAATGAAAACCATTCTAACCATGAGAAAATGTTTATTTCCCAGGAAGATCTTACGTCAACCAGTAAACTCACCATATACTAGTTTGTGGAGCTCCCCCAACATCTGCATGGGACAAAAGTAAAAATGGAGACTCACACATCAATAAAGATTTGGAAGTTGTAAATTGCAATAACAAACTTCCAAATAAAATACACTTTATCCTCTCACCTTGACCAATCACCTTTCATAACAACAAAAAAATTAAATGTACAAAACTACATTTTTAATATGGTCAAAAGTCAGCAAAATATCAAACTCACATGTGGGTCATTCTTTTGATGAGCCAGTGATAACCGATGAGCAACGAAACAAAAGCATACGTGATTCATTAATTACATTTAGTCCCGGAAACTTACTTCTCCGCCATTCAGTGTGACGCCGGGCAGCACCCTGGGAGGCCGAGCGGGGCCTCACCCCGATACCGGGGTCCAGTTCCTGTCGCTGCACAAGAAAGGATTTCAGAGCAAGACGGAAAGATTTAGCAAAACAGTGAATTTATTACAGCAAAAGTACACACTCAAGAAGTGAGAATGGGTGACCTTGGAGAACAAGACACCCCCACCGTGGGGTCTGGGTGAAAGGTTTTATTAAGCATGGGAAAGGGGGTGATAGGGCGGCTTCTGACCTCGGTGCCTGCCGATAGGGCTCATCCTTGTCCCTCTTCTCGGATGGTGATTTCTTCTTCGGTCCTCCAGAAATTGTCCTAGAAATGCAGGGCGGGGGGAGGGACAGAATGGTCCCCAAAACTGCAATCCAAACTTATTATAAAGATATTATAAAGATATGTTAATGGCCCTGCTGGCCACCTGTAGGTCAACATGGCCGCCAAGTCTGGTTGAGACTGGTTTTGTCTGTCTCAACTGCAGGAGATGGGGGAGGTGGGAGCAGGGGAGCAGGTGGTCAGTAAAAGTTTCATGCAGCGATTTTCCAACCAGGGATGGACAAGGGGAGGGGAGGAGCTCGAGGCCTTTGCTCCCTGTTCAACTTCCCTGCCTCAAGTCGAGCCAAATCACTAAATATGTGGCCATAATCAATATTTCCACATCATTTGCTTCTCCTTTAAATAATTACAAATTAAAGGGCCTTTCTAGAACCACAGAAGCTCCTATGTAAGTTTTGTTTACTTGTTTGTGTTACTAATTTTAATTTGGAGAAACTTTGCTGAAACAAGAGAAATGAAGTAAAAAAGTCTCTAAAGATTTTACTTAGATTCAGAAACAACTCATGAATTTTATGTATCATGTTCAAACATTAATAAAACCACATATAGGACAAATTCTTATAATTGCTAAATATTACAAAGTATTTTAATCACATAAATCATTATTGTATAATGATTTTTACCATCTCTTAAATCAATATCAATATCCAAGCTTTTATGTGAAGAATCAGTATCACCCTTCACACATGCTCCATCCAGACCTTCATCTATTATCAATATAAGAGTAACATGAATCATTTAATATTTCAAAATGTTTCCCAGGCATTATTTTCAGTTGTGAGCAAGCAAGAAAATGGACACTGGGCAGTACTGGTATGTGATGATTCATCATGTAAAAATTTATCGTATTCATCTATTGAACAAAAATCTATTGTATTCCTCTGAGGGAGGAAGGAATTGACCAGGTAATTAATTTGTTTTTTTCCCTTGCCTAAACACTTCTGCTGCTCGAATCCTTCCCTCAGAAATACTGTTTGCTTTTGCTGTTGGGAATGACACAGCCTACAAACTTCACCACTGAGACACGGTCACCTTATGTTTTGAGGATGTGGAGCGAAGGATGGAGAGGTGAATGCTGTTAGTCTCCAGAGGGGCTGCGAAGGATGACAGGTCATGCTGCTGTAGGTGAGATCATCCCACAGGGGACACACAGCCTGTGGGTTCCTTCACGTATCCATAGTTGTGCATATGATAAATGGAGACTTCTGAGGCAAAGGTCCCTTTGCCTGGGTCCAAGGACAGTAGTGTTATGCTGCCTACAGTCGTTAAGTGCTGTGTAAAATAAAAGAGGAGCCCTAGCCAGGCTCAGCTGGCTGGAGCATCATCCGGCATACCAAAGGTCACGGGTTGGCGTCCCAGTCAGGGCACATACCTACATATCAGATTCGATCTCTGGTTGGGGTGTGTACAGGAGACAACCAACCAATGTTTCTCTCCCACATCGATGTTTCTCTGTCTCTCTTTCTCCCTCCCTTCCTCTCTCTAAAATCAATAAACATATCCTTGGGTGAGGATTTAAAAAATTAAAAGAAAACATATTGTAAGATATGACATGTTTCTGCATGAGAGTTTGAAATCTAATTGGGAGTGGGATAGAGTAAGCACTAGGATTCAAAAAGTGAGAAAACACGATGAGACAGAAAGTTCCCCAAATGTCCAGAAATGTGAGGCATTTTGTACATATTACCCACAGTGTCCCTGCGAGTCCCAGACTGTGTCCAAGGGTAGGGACTGTCTCAGTAGCCATGGAGCTCGCAGAGCCCCTGGTACAAATTTAGCGCACAATAAATGTTGAGGATGAAAGAAAGGAGCATTTGGTCTTAAATCAGTGAACTCAGGCTTCTGAAGCCTTAAAATAAGTTCTCCTCACCCCAATTTGTCCTCTACTTCTTTATCTTTCTCCCATCTGCTCTTTTAATACTCCTTGTCCTACCTAAAATACCCTTAGAAGTTAACCTTATCCACTTTCTTATGTTCAAGATTCCCATGCATATTTAATATTCTTCCTTCTATTTTATTTTCTTTTAATTAATGCTGACCATGAGGGTGGTGTGCACACTTTTATAGACATTTAACTATTTAATGGACATTAGGGAACTTTTTCCTATGCATCCTGTGTGATTTCATTTTTGTTCATGAAGTTCCTGACAGGGAAGTGAGCCAAAGTACCATATTTTTCAGACTGTAAGATGCACTTTTTTATTTTATTTCTCCCCACCCCTCCCAAATTTGGAAGAAATAATGGTTGTTAATGCTGCTGTTGAGTTCTGTTTACATTTACATTGGTGAAATATTATGTTATTTATGTTATTAAATATTTTACCACATTTTTGGCTTCAAAATTTTTTTCCTATTTTCCTCCTCTAAAACCTAGGTGTGTCTTATGGTCTGAAAAATATGGTAATCTTTAACTTTATTAAAGATGTTTTTACAACAAAGTAACATTTGTGAGGTGACTTTCTAAACCCATTAAAAACAGAAAGTCTTAATCATGCCCAGCAATGAAGAGAAAAGAAATAGTTCATGTGAAACAAACCCAAATCGCTCATCATCTGTTTTGGAACAGATAGCTATATATTCACAAAGACACACACACATTCTCAGGCATGCTCTAATTTGTCCTCTTAAATGCCTGCCATTTGATCTTACCTTGGTTTAGCTCTGCTCACTTTAATTATGATCAAAAGCTGAGAGTCGAGAAATAATCTACATATTTGTCAAACACTCACAAAGTTCACCTCATCATATGAGGTCTCGGAACACAGTATACCAACAAGGTAGTCTTCTTCTTAAGGAGTTTATAATCTAAGAAGAAAGGAAATAAAAACATAGAATTATAGTAACTAGAAAATGAATAGGTTATAAATATCATTTGCAGGTAGAATAAATTCAAGTCTTACCTAAACATGGTTGGCATAAATGCATACGTAAAAGGAAAGAGAAAAGCCTACTGAGATCATGAGACATTCAATTCAATTTTAAAAAATTAAGGTAAAAATTAGCCCGAGCTTGTGTGGCTCAGTGGATTGAGTGCCGGCCTGCAAACCAAAGGGTCACCAGTTCAATTCCCAGTCAGGGCAAATGCCTGGGTTGTGGACCAGGTCCGCAGTAGGGGGCGCGTGAAAGGCAACAACACACTGATGTTTCTCTCCCACTCTTTCTCCCTCCTTTCCCCTCGTTCTAAAATAAATAAATAAAATCTTTTTAAAAACAAGGTAAAATTTATTTACAGTGAAATGCATAAATCTTAAGTGTACAATTCAATGAGTTTTAACAAATATAACAATATATCAATTATGATAAAGAATATTTCCATCACCCAAAATAGTTTATTAACAGAATATATAGTGATAACTTCTCTTTCATTCCTGATTTCAATAATTTGTTTTCTCTCCTTTTTTCTTGGTCAATTTTATCACTTGTTTAAAAAACCAGCTTTTAATTGTTAATTATTCTCCATTGCTTGTACATTTTCTATTGTATTAACTCATAAGCATCATTAACATGGCACTTCCCAATCTGTTCTCCATTTGCTTAGAAGAAAAACCTCTTCTCTTAGTGAAAGCCAAATATGATACAAAAAAATTTATTTAACTGGGTTCGTCCTTTTTTTCCCCAAGATTGATTAAATTGTGGTTGCCTAGGCTGACAACAGAACAAAATTGAAACAATCTAAATCTGAAATCAAATTGCACACATTTACTGAAATCGAGTTCTGCATTTTAGCTGCACTTCAAATAAATTTAAAGAATTTTAAAAGCACTTTACCAGTTCAAATTGGAAGTGAATGTGTAGCTGTTTTAATAAAAATAATTTGGACAGACGAATTTGAACAGCCAGAATGTTCTCCAAAACAACCTAAAGTAAACTAATATTCACTTGGTTAAGTTTCTGCCTTTTGAGAAGCGAAGGCAATATTTTTACCTAGAGCGTTATATGGAATAGCGCTAAAAGAACTAGCTTTGTTCTGGTTTTTTTTTAAGACATTGCCACCTTTAATATAATGATAGGTGGTATATTAGGAAGGAGGAATAATGTATGGAGGAAACTGAGGGAGAGAAGAGGCCAGCTGGAACTCCTTCGGTCTAGCCACAGTAAGATGGCATTGTGCCAGGCCAGAGTCAGCACATTTCAACGGAACCTGACTCCAGTTTGAATTTGGTGACTTGTGTTTTCATTTGGAATTCTAACCATGTTTTTACTTGTTCTGCACTTTTTTCTTGGCATTGCTATTACTTACACAAGGGACAAATTGATCACATTTGTAGGTAAATTTGGGATGCCTTGTACCTAACAGGACTGTCTTTATCTTTTATAGCCTAGAGTATAAGATACCATCTAAAATTGAGCAAGAGAGATGTTTAAAATATAATAGGTGGGAATGGAATTTTCCAGCCCTTCATATGGGTTTAGGTTTATTTACTTTTATCAGCACATTTTACCCAAGTTAAATATGAGGAGGAAATTTGTTGGGAACTGCCCTGCCTGGTTTCAGAAGCTGTAATCCTCCATGGCTAAGGCTGAGTAAAGGACCTTGGGACCATAAGCTACTTAGGAGACAAAACTTATCTTCCTTATAGGGACACCACCTCTGCCCCCTTTCTCTTCACCCTGCTTGGCCCCAGGCAGATGACTGGTTAACCAATGATGGGTAAGATTCCTCAAAAGAAGGACGAGCTAATACAGGCACGGTCATGAAGGGGCCCTCAGGGAAGAACTTGAGGGGCTATAGAAAAAGGGGGTGATGGACCCTTGCCCCTCAGCTTTGACATAACCTGAGTCCTCATTCTGTCTGCAAGAAGTCTCCTAATCTCTTGGCTGCCTTATTTCCCCTGCCTGACTTAAGCCTGAAACAATGCTGGAGGTGGGTGCAGCCCTGTGCTGGAAAGGGTGGGTTCCCTAGAGTGATCAGGCCTAAGAGAGAATGCATAAAATCCTATGAAACCAACTTTGCTAATACCCTCAATTTAAATGATAAGAATTCAAGCAGGAAGTGAGTTTGTTCCCCAAAGTTTTATGGCCTTTTAACTATCTGACCCTGACTCGGAATAAGCCCTCAGAGTTCTTTGAATGTTATCTATCATTTAATCATCTCTGCCTGACAATGATTGATGAACTTCACATATACACTCTGTATTCCTGTGCAAATTGAGCCCAATAAAAGCTTTTCAAGGCAAGGGTTGGGGCACTCTCCCCTTGAGAGAGTAGCTATGCCATCCCTTTTCCTCCACAGGACTCTGTAGTCCCTGTGAATCTGTCTCGTCTCATCCATAACGCCGCAGACGCCAGGAGCCAGGATCTGTGTCAGAAATTACCTGAATCTCTGTAAATTCCAAATTCCTTTGACTGTAATATAGAGACATTTTCAAAACTGGTCCAGATGGTCAATTGTCTATCATCTTGATTTTTTCTTCACATTGAGACAAACTTGACAAGATGTGCCAAAGGACATATAGCACCTGCTCTATGTTCCTTCATGTTCTCTCTCATGGAGTTTCTTTCCTGCATATCCAAGGGTCCTAAACCTTCCATCTCCCTTACCCACACCCCCACCCAGTTTTCCCCAGTTTTCTTAGCCAGAGTACAAAAAATTAGCTTATCTCTTCTTGTTCCAAAGGGTCTGAACTCTCGAAGCCTGGTTATTCATTACAAAGCATTAAAGGAACCAAATAACTTTTCAAAAATTGAACTCAAGAAATTATTCTATACCTATGTAAGGCATGTGCCTCTAGGTTTACTGAGCAAGCCTGGAAGTATGAGGAAAAACTTGCATTTTTAGATTAAGGAAGTGCTTTTTGGTATATGGAAGTTTTTCAGCCCTGTTAGAAAATCCCCTGCATGGAGGTCAGCTTAGTCAAAAAATGTCTGTAAACTGTTAAACTTCTCTTACAAAGTAAACCAGTCTCCCCAGCAAGTCTATAGATTACCCTTAGGTCAGATCCCCATGTTTCATGGCCCCTTATGAGATCCGAATCTATGCAGTCAAGCAATATGGAGGGCATGGCCATTGCATGTCGTTTGTGGTTGTGGTATGGGCTCCTTTCATTCTTCATTTTCATTCATCTGTGTGGGAGAGAGGATGCAGGGAGAAGTCTACAAAACTGGCTTTACCCAACAGTTTCCAAATCAAATGGGGGTAATCATAAAAATTATCTAGGAGCTTTGTGAACGTGCTCATTTCTGTGCCCTAACTCATAGACTTGAGCTAGCAGTAGGGCTTTGATTGATATAATTTGGAAAGCTCCCTAAATTATTAGTATTCAGTTAGGTTTGGGGGATTTATTGCTTTAATTTCTTTTCTCATAAAGTATGAAATAATTATCAAATTAAATTAGGATGATAATATATAGAAAGTTATAGCTGAGTAACTACATGACTCAACTCAATGATTTTGCATAATGACCAAAATAGTGTTGGCAAAGTCAGAAAATATTTTGCTTAGGTTGTTTGTGGATCATGGCTGTGTATAGAGCTAGCTTGACTCTGGAGGGCTTTCCTTGCTTAGGCTCCTCATCCCTTTCCCCACCATCCCCTTGTCTGAAAAAAATTACTTTTATTTCCCCAATAATATACCTTTATTATTAGATTTTACAACACAGTGTATCCATGGCAAAAAATTTAAAACACACAAAGTAAAAAGAGCAAAAACTAAAGATGATTTCACACTCTACCATATGCACATAACTACCATTAATTTTGGGTCCCTCCTTTCATAAAACTCATTAAGTATACATACAAATGCCTAAATCTAAATATACATTTATATAACTATTATAGACTAGACTTTTTTATTTAAATAATTTTTTTACTTTTCAGTTTAATTTGACATACAATATTATAGTAGTTTCAGGTGTACAACCCAGTGATTATCTGATACCATACATAGTTATTACAATATTTTTACTATATTTCCTATATTCGCAATGACTATTCTGTAACTACCAATTTGTACTTCTTAATCCCATTACCTTTTTCATTATCCCTCCAAATCCCTTCACATTTTCGAGAAGACCATTTAACAATTCTTATAATACTGGTTTGGTGGTGATGAACTGCTTTAGCTTTTTCCTGTCTGCAAAGTTCTTTATCTGTCCTTTGATTCTAAATGATAGCTTTGCTGGGCAGAGTATTTTGGTTGTAGGTCCTTGCTTTTCATCACTTCAAATATTTCTTGCCAATCCCTTCTGACCTACAAAATTTCTGTTGAGAAATCAGCTGACAGTCTTATGGGAGTTCCCTTGTAAATAACTAACAGCTTTTCTTTTGCTGCTTTTAAGATTCTCTCTTTGTCTTTAACATTTTGCATTTTAATTATGATGTGTCTTGTTGTGGTCCTCTTTGGGTTCAACTTGTTTTGGACTCTGTGTTTCCTGATCTCCATGATGCAAATGTTGGTATGCTTGAGGTTGTCCTAGAGGTTCTTTATACTATCCTCATTTTTTAGGGTTCCTTTTTTTTTTTTTTTTTTTTGCTGTACTGATTGGGTGTTTTCTGCTTTCTTATCTTCCAAATCTGATTTGATCCTCTGCTTCATCTACTCCACAGTTGATTCCTTATAATGTGTTCTTCATTTCAGGTAATGTGTTCATATCTAACTGTTCTCTCTCTCTCTCTTTTTTTTTTTTTAGGTTCTGTCCTCATTTTTATGTTTCCTATGTTCTTGTTGAAGTTCTCGTTAATTTCTTCTACTCTTCCCCTAGGTTCAGTAAACAGCCTTATAACTAGTGCTTTGAACTCTTCATATAGTAGATTGCTTGTCTCTATTTTGGTTGGTTCATTTTCTGTTTTTTTGTTCTGTTCTCTCATTTGGGACATGTTTCTTTGTCTTCTCATTTTAGCAGTCTCCCTGTGTTTTTTTTTTTTTGTATGTATTAGGTAGAACTTCTATGTCTCCCAATCTTGGTAGGGTGGCCTTATGTCGTAGGTGTTCTGTAGGGTCCAGTGGCACAGTCTCTCTGATCACCTGAGCTGGGTACTCCAGGTGCACTCCCCCACCCTGTGTGGGCTTGGTACACCCTTCTGTTGTAGTTGACCCTTGATTGCTCAACAGCACAGGAGACATTTACAGGAGAGGTTAACAGGAGAGATTTACCTCTAGGCCAATAGGCTGCAAGACCTCACTGTGACCACAGTGGAAGGTCAGCTGTATGGGGCCCACCCCAAGGAGCAGGATTTGCTTCAGCATGGCTTTGGTGCCTACAGAGTCTGCCCCTTAAGTGTGTCACTTGTGGAGGTGGCTCTGGAGCCTCCTGGGAGGAGCAGGCCAAGGTCAGTCACCACTTGTGTCCTCCCAGGCCACCCTGCATTAGCTACAAAGAGATCTTCAGATAGCTGCTACTTATTCTGGGCTTGGAGGGTCCCCAGGAGAAGTCATGCTGCAAACCAAGACCAGCTGCTGCTAGTGAAGGGTCTGCAACCACTTAGCGAGGGTAGGGGGCACACCGAGGCCAGCTGCTTCTTGTTTGAAAGATTTTAGGAAAGTCTGAAGCATCAGCCAAGATAGGCTGTTCATATGGAAAAGCCACTGGAAACAGCTTGGGTGGGCCCACAAGTTGGGTGGAACAGGGTCTCAGGGAATCACCAGGGCAGGGCAAACAGTGTTATCCAGGTTGATGGGCACTCAGATATGGTGCTTACCTGGCATGTCTTTTTGGGGAGGGCTCAGAAAAGGACAATGGGCTCTGCTAGCACTTCTGTCTGGAAGAAAGCTACACCTCCAGCTCTCACCCTGATGTCAAACAATTCAGTTCCTGCCTGTATATCTCTGGTGCCTTTCTAGCTGCTGCCAAAATGTGGGAGCTCACAGCCTGCCCCAGTCTACCTGCTCATCCCAGAGGGTAAGTACCACATTGAGCAAAGCCTCTCAGCCAACCCAGACAAGCCACAGATATAAAAGATAAACAAATGCTTATTACTCTATATCACTGAGAGTTTGCAATTCTTTGTTGTTACACTACAACATATAGACAATAAAAAACATGTTTTAAAATTTTTTTATTGATTGGAGAGAGAGAGAGAGGAAGGGAGGAGAAAGACATTGTTTTGTTATTCCACTTATTTATGCATTCATTGGTTGATTCTTACATGTGCCTTGACGGGAGATTGAACCTGCAACCTTGGCATATCAGGCCAATGCTCTACTCTAACCAACTGAGATACCCAGCCAGGGCCTAAAAACCACTTTTTAAGAATAGTAAATTGCATAATATTATTTATATATGCACAAACACCATATTGTTTTTGTTTTTGTTGTAGTTGTTGATTTTTGCTTGCTGGCTTACTCCATCTCTCCCACTCTACTCACCGCAGCCTCTCCTCCAACCCCCATGTCACCAATGTTGCCAATCCAGATTGTGTCTTCCTGCGCATTTCTACATTTCCACGTCACTGCACTCACACGTACAAACATGTGCATAACGGGTGATCTTCATTGTTTTACACAAAGGGGTGACATCACAACTATAAAATGTCATGAAGGAGAAGTGACAAAGGAATGCAAACCTCTCTCAAGGTCAGGAAAATACTACTTCTGAGGAAGTAGTGCTTAAGCTGAGTCACAAGAGTAGTACGTAGTATGGGCTAAATTATCCCCCCACCTCAGAATTTATACACTGGAGCCCTAAACCTCAGCACCTCAGAATGTAACTGCATTTGGAGACAGGGTCTTTATTAAAGAGACAAGTTGTTAAAATGAAGTCTTTGAGATGGCTCCTTATCTGTACAACCAGTGTCCTTATGTGAGGAGGAAATTTGGACACATGCAGAGAGAGGGTCATGTGAAAACAAAGGGAGAAGGTGGCCGTCTAGAAGCCACAGGAAGAGGCCTTAGAAGAAACTGATCCTGTATTCACCTGATCTCAGACTTGTAACCCCCAGGACTGCGAGAAAATAATTTTGGTTGTTAAGCCCCCCAGTCTGTGGTACTTTGTCGTGGCAGCCCTAGCGAACCACTATAGATGGATCAAGTCACCAACAACAGAGACATAGGGAAAAGGGTACTCATCCATTGCCGGAAGGAATATGAATTTTGATAGCCTTTTTGGAAAGCAATTTCGCAATAGCTGTTAAAAATTTTGCCACTACAACTATAGAATTAAACACACACACACACACACATTTATCTTCACTTACTGAGTGGGGCTTTTATTTCCATGGACATATTCCCAAGAGTGGAATTGCTGGCACCAAATTGTAAAAATATGCTTTTCTTGTGGGTTCCCCAGAGTCCTATTGTTCCTGCAATTACGCCATAAAATTGCTGCTTTCAAAATATTTCATTTCCTAAAACTCAAGCAGCATATTAAGCATGAAAATCAGAAAAATCACTGTCAACAAAATAAAAGCTAGCAAAATTCTGTAATAGTGCAGACTGTATTCTTTTTTTATTGCTACAAAACAGATTACCACAACTTAGTAGCTTAAAACAACACATTTATTATTTCGCCTTTGCTGTGGGTCAGGATCCAGGAGTGGCTTAGCTGGGTCCTCGGCAAGGCTGCAATCAAGCCTTGGGCTGTGTTCTCATCTGGAGGCTCACTTGGGGGAAAATCAGCTTCTAAGCTCATGTAGGCTGTTGGCAGAATTCAGTTCTTTGTGGTTGTAAGACTGAGGGCCCCGGCTTCTCACTGGTTAGAGACCGGAGGCCACCTATACTTCCTTGCCATGTAGGTTTCTTCAATATTGCCATTTACTCCATCAAGCCAGCAAAGATGACCTGTAAAGTGAGTACACGAGCAAGACAGTCTTACATAACATAATCACAGGAGCGACATCCCATCTCCTTTCTCATATTCTATGGATCACAAGCAAGTCACATGTCCTACCTATACCCAAGGGGAGAGGATTGCACACAGTTGTGACAGAGATCATGGAAGCCACCTTGCAATCTGTCTGCCATACAGATTTAAAACCTTCCTTGCCTGTGAGTTAAGACTTAAACTCCTTTCCCTTAGTACTCTACTAATCAGACTACTCTGGGTGTCTGACTTCCCAGAACAAGTCAGTAAAGACACGTGGTATATCTTGGTCCCTTCCTAGACTTTCTGTGGCTTGATGTTGCTTTCACTGGTTTTGTTACAATTAAATCCAAATCAGCAAACATTTGTTGAATATCTTCTAAATAACAATATTTTCAAAGGTTGTGGGAGGTCTGACCACTTTCAATTTTTGAGGCTATTATACTAAAAACTGAAGAAATGACTAATAATGGTTATAATGTTGCATATTTTAATGGGCATTTAAATATCTGAAATTTTAAAAAATTCATTGGATGGACCTTATAGCAAAACAAAGTTGAGAGCAGAAAGAGTCAGTTAATTTCAAGTTACAGCAACAGAAATTGTCCAGTCTGAAAAATAAAAAGAAAGTAATTGAAAAAATTAACAGAGTCTTAGGAATCTAAGAGACAATATCAAAAGGGTTGACATACCGGAAACTAGAATTCCAAAAAGAGAGGAGAGAATGGGGCAAAAAATATGTAAGGAAATTTTGACAACAAAACTTTTCATATTTGGTGAAAGACATAAATTTATATATTCAAGAAGCTTAGCAAATCCCAATCAAAATAAATAGAGAGAAAACCACATCTAGACATATTATAGTAACTTCCCTCCCTCCTCTCATTCTGAATTTTTGACCCATAGAAACTGTAATAAGTGTACACTGTTTTAGTCGCTAAGTTTTAAAACAATTTTTACACATAAATAAATAACAAATATACTGCTGAAACAAAAAATAGAGAGGCAATTGTAAAAATAATACATTACATACAAGAGGAAAAGTTACTCAATAACTTTAAACTTTTCATCAAAAACTATGGAAGAAATACTTTCAAGTGCTTAAAGAATGAACTGTCAATTCAGCATGCTGTATTAGCAAATATATAAATATATATCCTAAGAAAATGAAAGAAAACAAAAAGTTCTCATGGAAAGGCAAACGAGGGGATTCCCTGTCCACCAGAAGGGCACTACAAGAAATGCTAAGGGAGCTCATGAGACTGAAGGGAAAGGACACCAATGGGAAGCTCAGATTTTGGGGAATAAATTAGGAGTATTAAGAATGATAAATATCTAATATCTAGAAAATATATATGACTATTGACATTTAAAATAAACATGATTGTTTAAAGTGAAAATTATAGCATTATTTTTAGAGTTTATAATGTACAGGGTGGGACAAAAGTAGGTTTACAGTTGTTCATATGGAAACTAATACAATAATTAACTTTCTCACATACAAGAGCAAACTCTATGTTTCACGCTCACAACTGTAAACCCACTTTTGCCCCACCCTGTACACAGATGTGGTACATGAGATTACTAGAGCACAGAGGATACCAAACAGAGGGCTAAATGGACCTATACAAATGAAGATTTATACATTTTATGTGACATAATACATTAAATCCAAGTAGACGGTGAAAAGTTAATGATGTATATTGTAACCTCTGGAGTGAACACGTAGAAATTAATGCAAAAAAGTATAGCTAAAAAACCACTTGCTGTTACATGTTGTTGAGTTAGCTCCCACCCCTGACAACTCTATAAATGCATGATGTCCAAAATGTCCTGTTCTCAACAGCCCTGTTCAGCTCCTTTAAACTCAGGCCTATGGATTTTTTTATGGAGTCAATCCATCTCATATGTGGTCCTCCCCTCTTCTTCTTGCCCTCTATTTTTCCAAAAAAGCCAATATATAAGGAAAAATATAATTCCAAAAATATTCAAATAATCCAAAGAGGGTAAAAAGTGAAGAAACAGCAAAACAAAATAAAAGCAGAAGAGACAAAAAGAGGATAAATAATAAACACTAGGTTTAAATGAAAACATATCAATGATTACATTAAATGTTAATGAACTACACTCCAAAAAAGAGGACAGGGAATAACAGAACAGATTTTGAAAGCAGGACCCAACTCAAAAATGTATTTAAAACAGTGCTGTTGATTTTTATTTAGCATTTCTCGGTGCTTTTAGCAGAAAGATTTTCAAGCCTGCTGTTTTTTCTAGACCAGAAATTTTGACATTCTAGTTCACTGTGAGATTACGGGGAAGGGGAAGTAGAATGACAACATCTGATACACACCAACTCCTTCCCTAAATTCTATCCCTGGATGGTGCACAACCTTTGACAAAAAAAGAAGAGGAAGTTTAGAGGAAAATGATTTCCTGGGCATCTAGACCATTCGGCGACTACCAAAAGAGTTGCATAGCATGTCCTCTGGGGTCTTTAGACTTCGAATTATCTGTTTCCTCCTGTTTCTCACTTGGCAAATATTCTGTCAGATGCCATACTATGAACTGAAAACATGGAAAGAAGCAAAATAGACATAGCTTCTGCCCTTAAGAAGTAGTCCAATTAGGTAAACAAACATTTTTAAAACACTCAAATAATTATCTAAGAACCATTACGACAAGTGGTAAGTGTGAGTGACGCTAAGAGACAGGCTTCAGGTGACTTACTTCAGCAGAGGTCCCAAGCCACATCGACGGGTAGCACTCGATTATCTTGGAGAGCCAAAAAGCAAGCTCGGTGAGTAGTAACAACCCTCATTCCCCATGTTTTCATTAGTTTTCCACTTTGGGGTGAATTTATCACTAGAAATTTTCATATTTTAGAAATTGGTGACTACACACCACCGTGTGCTCATCTGAACAGAAAAGCCTTTATCCGCTTTTCTGGCATCCGCTCCTCGCCTGAAATCCAGGAGCTGCGGGGCGACTAGCAGGCACATCGGCCATCCTCTCTGTGCTCTTGGTGGGCCATAAACCTACGGTACTTCTTATGGGAAAAATAAAATGGCGTATGCTCATCAGTCAGGGTCCAGTACAAAAGATATAAACTACGCAAATTATTTCAACAGAGAGAACTTAACCTAAGTGATTTTTAGCCTTGTATATGGAACTGCAAATGCAAATATGGGAGCTAAGGTATCATAAAGATAGTAACTGCAGGAAGCATGTACCACTCTTGGGGCTGAGAGAAAAAAGGGAAGACATTGGGATCATTGAAATGTGGAGGCTTGGAGGAGGAGCTGCATGGAGCTGCGACCGAGTCTTTTGAGGAAGAACACCACTCAGCTCATCTTATGTCTCTGAGTCTTGGTGTAGGAAAGACTTCACGAGTTCAGGTGACTAGGAGGGTGTATTTATTAAAGCTGGAAGCAGTGAAACAAGGAAGGGCCTAGCTTAGAAGAAGCAACAGGAGAGCCTAGGCTGGGCTGCCTTGGCTCACTGGGAAGTTAGAGAAACAGTGGTCTTGGGACCAGGTCCAGAGGATTGGCGGAGGACAAACTGCTGCTGCCCATTGCTGACCTAGTTGTAAGCCTCGTGGGGTCCCTTAGAGTTTAGGAGATGTGTGCCCATGGGAGAAGAATACAGGAAAGGGAACAGGGTTAGGGGAGGGATGCCCCCCAGAGGGAGAGCACAGACTGTGTCCTTTGTCTTGAGCCTCTCTCTCCCTCTCTCTCTCTCTCTCTCTCTCTCTCTCTCTCTCTCTCTCTCTCTCTGACTCTCTCAGGCAAAAATTTTAGGGGAGGCAGAAGGGGAGAGTTTCAGCAGATTATTCATCAGTTTTCCAGGTGTTTTTTCAGGGTCGTGGTCTCCACTAATTGGTCAGTGACAGAGCAGGTCTTTGGTCATTGATGCGGGTCTTGGCTTAGCCCATTTGGTTTTGCTGCTTTTCTGGGCCCAGAGCTGAAGCACAGCTGAGGACTAGATGTTATCTCTGGGAAGGTGACCTTCTGTATCTGGCTGTACATTGCTCAGTCAATTCGTTCAGCTGTCTGTCTGTTTCCCTATTCCACTTTTCCTGGTTAAATGGTCTGGCTCAGTATAGGTTTTTAAATTAGGACCATCTTGAATATGCCATAATGCATGCATATTGCATTATGGCATATTCAAGCCAACAACATTGTCTGGACTCTCTCTTCTTGGGGAAATTCCCAATTTCCCCAACAACATTGTCTGGACTTTCTCTTCCTAGATATTACCCTACTTATCTGGCACTTTGACTTCCAGAAACTTCACTCTAGAACACCTGTGAGCCTGATAAAAGCCTAACATAAATGCAAGAGCCTGAAGCTAGTTTGAAATAGATGGCATTAAAGTCATGTGCTTTATCTCTATCGAGAGAGAGAATATTTAAAATAATATTACACTTAGTAATTACTTCTCTGGTTTCCCTTGGCAACCATGCAAGAGTGGCTGAACAAAAAGGAAAAGAAAAAAATTTCATCATTTTGGCAAGTTGAAGAAGTTACCGTGGAAGTCCTGGCCAGGTAGTTCGATTGGTTGGAGCATCATCGCAAAGCTCCAAGGTTGCAGGTTCAATCCCTGGTCAGGGCACATCCAAGAAACAACCAGTGAATGAATATATAGAGTGGAAAAACAAATCAATGTTTTATTCTCTCTCTTTCTCATCAATAAATGAAAAAAAATAAAAAAGAAGTTACCATGAAGAAGAGAGATGCAGCAAGAAAGAAATATCATCACTAAAAACAGAATAACAGCATGCAATGTAGAAGCCCTCGGACCTACAAACCACACAATTCTGAAGCATCCGTGAGGGAGAAAACAGTCCAGCTGTGAGTTACAACAGTGCAGCACCCTGGCAGATTTCAGGAGAAAGAATGGTTAAGTTTTACCAGCATCACCCCCTTTGGCATGTCATTCTTATCACAAACTACAAAAATCATGTGTCTGTTTACACTGCACATTCAGTGCCTGGAGCAAGACAGGCATTCAGTTATGAATCATGGACAACCGTACTGATGCCAAATCACAGAAGTGGCAAATGCAGAGATGTAGCAATTACATTTTGAAGAGTTATAATGATAAGCCACTGTCCAAGGGCTATGGAAACTAGGACTGGAGAGAGTGATTCACTTCAAGAACAAAAATGTACTGATGCAGACCATTATCCTGACTCTCAATGGGCAAAAAGCGAGAATTTGGTTTAACATATTCACTTAAGGAAGAGCTGTATTTCTCCCTCCCAACTAATCTGTTTGGCAGCTCTTGTTGCAATTCAAAGACTCCTCAGTTGGGATGGATGTAATGGAAGAAATAGATTCATAATGAACAGTTATGCGATACTCTCACAAGCAAATAGGGCAGAAGAGATGCTTTAAAAGCAATTTTGAAAACCAGCTTCCATTTGGTGTAACCAGAGGATGCTAAAAATTTAAGAAAGTCTAATTGGAAAAGGTGTGAATCTTTTAACATGAAAAGGCTGCATAGGCTTTAGACTTGCACTTTTTAAGTCTAAAGTTAAGCTTTTTAAGAAAAGTGCTTTTCAAATTAACACTCACATCAAGAGCTACTATAAAACCAGACAAAATAAAATATTGAAGAGCAATCAAGGCAGCTGGCCAGAGAAGTTAAGATCCTAGAAGAAAGTGAAATAAATTGGAACAAACCAGATAAGTTCTTGGTGAAAAGAACAAAACAACTAAAGGATATTTTTTGCAAAATTAAATAAGCCCAAAAAGTAGTGGAAGCAAATATATTAATAAATATTTTTGTAACTAAACAAGTACTGACTATTGAGAAGAAAAGAAAGGCCCTGGCTGGTGCAGCTCACTGGATTGAGTGCTGACCTGCGAACTGAAAGATCACCAGTTCGATTCCCCACATGCCTGGGTTGTGGGCCAGGTCCCTAGTTGGGGGTGTGCAAGAAGCAACCAATCGATGTATCTAACACACACTGATGTTTCTCTCCCTCTCTTTCTCCCTCCCTCCCCTCTCTCTAAAAATAAATAAATAAAAATCAGAAAAGCAGGGAGGGAGAGAAGGAGAAGGAGAGGAAGGGAGGGACAATAATAATAATGGTTGAGAAGGTTTAAAAGTAAGGTAGATGGCTGTGGCCAGGTAGTTCAGTTGGCTAGAACATCATCCCAGCACACCAAGGTTCCAGGTTAAATCCCCAGTTAGGGCACAGACAAGAATCAACCAACGACTGCATCAATAAGTGGAACAATAAATCTCTCTCTCTCTCTCTCTCTCTCTCTATATATATATATATATATATATATATATATATATATATTCTCCTTTCTCTCTCTCAAAAAAATTAATAAATATAAATTAAATAAAAATTTAAATAAGTAAAAGCAAGGTAGAAAGGTAGAACCAACATGAAAACGGGAACAGGGTAGTTCTAAGTTAAAGCACTCTAATTTCTCTTTTTTCCTTATGCTGTTTGTCTCTTTAAAATGTTCTGTTCTTGTATGTGCATTATTTTTGTGATCAGAACAAACTATAAATGCTGGGTTTGTTAAAGATTTTTATTAATTTTAGAGAGAGGGTCAGGGAGAAAGCGAAGGAGAGAAACACGGATGTGAGAAACGCGGATCGGTTGCCTGCTGCCTGCCCCCAGCCGGGGGCCTGCCCCGAAACTCAGGCCTGTGCCCTGACCTGGCGACTTCCATTTTCAGGGTGAGGCCCAGCACACTGAGCCTCATTGATCAGGCCTAAATGCTGGGTTTTTTAATTTTCACTTTTGTTAATGATAAAATTCTACTTATGTAGAATGATAAGGTCCAAATGCAATATTTTCTATAGATCCACGGGTGTAGATAATAAAATTAAATTACCAAAAATTGGTAAACTTGTCAAGACTGCACATGGACTATGGGACGGACTGAGAGAGAATTCAGGCAACCTCCCTTCCAGTTCGGTCCAGGATCAATACAAACACATCAGTTCTTATTTACATCTATCACCAAAATTTTACTTACAGACCATAAACCAGGACGTGGATTATTTTTAAGCAGGCTTTTATTCCCCTCCCCATTCCAAATGAGTTTCCATGAAGAGAATTCAGGAAGAGTAACGGTTGCCAGTTTAATCTTTTAGATTTTCTCCGTGGTCTGTGAAACCAGCTAACAATATAACCTAAGAAGGCTGCTGCTACACTAAGCTGTGTTAATTATTAAGACTTCCATTAAATGAACAGAGATCGATCTCTAACTAGACGCTACACTTGGAAATAATGTTCGTAGCAAACAGTACAGAAAAGACCCCTTTCTGCTTAAGGAAACATGGGCAGTATCATATTTTGCTATGTATAATGTGAACTGTTATGCCCAAATTTTTGAGGCAAAAATAAGAATGCGCATTACACATGGGTAGTACCTGAAATAACTTGTATCTGTTCCTGTGTTTCAGAATTATTTGTTACATAAATTTCTTGGACCATAATATGTTAAAAAATAAATGCTAAAATTCCTTTATAATACAAAAAACAAGTATCTGAATATAAATAAATAAATAAATAATTGAATTATAAAATTAAAATGAAAGATTTTTTTCCTGAAAGTTTGGGCCAGAAATGTGGCCATATGTTATACACAGCAAAATATGGTAATCTCCAATAAATAAGTATGTGTTGGCCTGACAAATATGCAAGGAGGAAGAAGATGGTTCTCTTCTGACATCCCTCCGTATCTTACTATTTTCCTCCCTGCCTCTTTCTTTAGTGTTGCTGAATTGCCTGTTTTCATTGTTCTCATTACTCCTTCTGGCAATAAATTCCACAAAGAATTCTCTAATAGTTTCTTTTAAATTTATATAAGCAAAAGTATTTGCATTCTCTGTTAATACCAAAATACAACAAGTATTATGTCTTTTACCTATACTCTGAAATGAGACCTTTAGTACATTTTACAAGTTTCAAAAAATTTTATATTTTATGTTAATAATTAGTGAACCTAAATAAAGGATAATCATGGTTTTTCTACTTAAAAAGTCCTCTCTTAAACCGTTGCAATATAGTTCTTAAATATATAACCATATTACTTTTACTTATACATGTTTTATTTATTTAAATACTAAATTTTATTTCTTATGTTTTGTGTCTTCTCCATGTTGAGATTTTATTCTGATTCAAAATTCATTTGGCTATAATACTTTCTTGAATAATTTTGTTTCCATGAAAGATAACTGTGGTCGAGAAAATTGTTCCTAGCTCTCTATTCTCCCCTTCCTTCTGGAGTAATAACACTTCAAAATTTTAGCTGGACCCATGGCTGCCCAGAAGAAATCACTTATCCCAGCCTTTTTGATAGCTTGTTGGGAACTGCCCTGCCTGGTTTCAGAGGCTGTAACCCCAGCCAAGGCTAAGGCTGAGGGAGCGACCTTGGACCCTAAGCCACCAAAGAGACAAAGCTTATCTCCCTGGCAGGAGCTCTGCTTCTGCTCCTTTTACTTCACCCATAACTGGTCCCCAGTGCTTGGTCAGTTAGCCAATGATGGGCAAGATTCCCCAAGGGGGAAACAACCTAAGCCAGGCACAGTCACGTGGCAGGCCCCCAAGGAAGGACTTTGGGGGCTACAGCAAAAGGGGGTGATAGACCCTCGCCCCTCAGCTTTGACAAAGCCTGAGTCCTCATTCTGTCTGCAAGAAAGCCTCCTAACCTCTCGGCTGCCTTACTTCCCTTGCTCCACCTAAGCCTGAAACAATGACAGGGTGGTGCAGCCCTGTGCTGGAAAGGGTAGGTTCCCGGGGCAATCCGGCCTAAGAAAGAATATGTAAAATCCTGTGAAACCTGCTTTGTTTAGAATGCTCTCAATTAAATGATAAGGGTCCAAGCAAGA
>CM052551.1:29454674-29607587 GCA_028533065.1 Trachops cirrhosus
GTCTGGTCTTTCCGTGTCCGCTGCAATTTTGATTTCTCATTTTCATGTAAGCTGCAATGTCCTCTTTAGTATGGTTAGGTTTTTCTGTCTTTTGAAACGGGAGGCGGCGTGTGCTCCCTCCTACCACGTCGCCATCTTCTCCTGGTTCCAAAACACCATTTCTTTCGAGAATTACATCTTTTAAAAACAAAATCACTGCAATACCAGAGACTATGGGTATTACCAGAATTGGGGTATTTGATTCAAATAATAACTAAAACACTAGTATTTTCTTTCTTGAAGCTTTTTAATTCATAAAATAAAAATGTGAGCCTAAGTATTTTACACATTTTAAATTAAAAATTATACATTATATAAAATGGTAAATTATAAAAATTTAAACATTAAATATAAATCATCAGCCTCATATCAGTTTTTGGCAGATAAAATGAATAAAGTAATACAAACAAACTTAGCTAAATAATACATGAAATAAAGAAAATGTAATTAATCATGACAAATAGAAAATGAAATATGTGATTTTTTTTTAGAAAGATGTTTCTTTAAATGTATCCATTGGTCATTAGATAGTGAACTTATTTTTGTGGACATTTTTCCAGCTGCTGAAAAAGCTCATTCTAATTCTATAGTAGTTGGAAGAGGGCATCATGGTTATTAGACAACTCTGGATATTTTCTCCTTACTCCCTCTACAAATGATCGCTGCTTCTTTTCACATGCATGCGTGCATACTAACTTAATGAATATATTTTTAATAACTATTTTTCCATGGGTTGCAATCTCTAACTAATAGCAAGCTGTTCTTATTCTTTCAACAGAAATATTCCCAGTTCTCCTTCAGTTTCTTTACTTTCAAGATGGGATTGCAATACACAAAGTTTCTTGAATTTCAATACTGGCTATTTTATTTGTTCAGAAGTTCCTGGAACTCAAGTATTATTCTATCAGCAGTAGCTTTCCTTTTAAACTGTCATTTATACTTCCTCTAAAATACTTAAAACTAATTATGGAGACATAGAAGAATTTTATCTACACAAGTAAAACATAATTTGATTAGAAATTGTAGTGCAGCATAATATATCACTGATTCAAATTTCAGAAATTTTTAGAGTAATGATTTTATTTCAATAAAAAATACTGGTCTTCCAGTACCTTAAAATATGGTATATGATACCCGGGAGTTTTTTAAAACCACTATTGCATTTAGTAGCTTAAAAGTTAAATATAATCCACATAATACTACTCAAGACTTGCAATTCAGTCCCAGCATTAAAAAAAATCATAAATCCAGCAACCTCAAGTAATTAAAATATAAATTCAAATCTTTACTATAGCCTCTGATAAAAATCCCCAAGGAGAAAGAAATAGTTACTTAAAACTTCATAGAAATCCCCTTTCTTTACCCCTATTGCCTGGGACACATCTGGAAGCTACTCAAAAGTCCTTCTTCTTTGTTCAACCTCAAAGTTTCCATAACTTTACCTTGAACCAATGTGTTATGAATTCTTGTTTTCCCATTACCTTTCATCCTCCAGAATTATCATTGGTTCTTCTACTCGTAACATTCTTCTTTTTCTCATGAGAGTCCCCTGGGTCCTCAGGTTAAAGACAAAATGGGAGGTAAGGAACTTGAGGTAGACCCCCTAATCTTTCAAGGAACACAATTACAATGAGAAGAAAGAAGACAGGACTAATAGTTTGAGGAGGGCATGATACTGAAGGAGGGATTACTTTTTGCATTGTTTTGAATGCAAGAAACATTAAGATGTTTATAGGTAATGGAGAAGGAGCCAAATGGAAAGGGAGACGTTAAAAATACAGAAAAGATGGCATGGAATTAATATAAAGATTTAGGCTCCAGGCTTTTGTTCTTGCTATTCCTCTCCTGCCAGAGACTCCCTTCTGGGCCATCTGGGCCATTTACTCCATCTGGGCCACCTACCATTTGTTCTCCAGGCTTCCATTCAGAAATCAGGTCCTACAGAAAGTCTTACGGAACCCCCCTTTGGTGTTTCAATACCTATGGAGGCTCAGCCCTTCTAGGCTGTATTTAATGGACTTGTGGACTTGTCAGTCTCCCTGACTACAGACAAGGTCTAGTTAATCTTTGTAACCTCAATGTCAGGCAGAGGACTTGGGGTACAAATTAGTACTTTCTCCAATAACATTTGCTGAATAAAGGCTTTAAAGGGAGGGAGAGGTGGTCATGTAACCATAATAATAGGATGGACTCTTCTTTTCCTTGAAGGAAAATACTTAAAACTATCATTTCAGTGGTTTTGGCTTAACTAAGGTAAGAACCCTTTATTACATCTGAAGGCCCACAGAGAAAATATAAAGAGGAACCAACTACTCTACAATTTAAAATGATTGACTCCAAGGAGGGAGCATTGTGGAAAGCAGCCCATTCCATGCAGTCAGAAAATGTCCTTTCTCTGTATGGCTTCACATTTCCTGTCCCAGAGAACTAATGTTTCTTTTGGGCAATATATTATTTAATTGACATTTATCTAACAGTTCACATGGGTCAGGATTAGAGTAGTGGGTGGGATAAGAAAGTATAAAGTTGAATTAAGTCACGGAGAAAAATTCTTATCTTTGCTTCCAATATTTCATTTTATTTACTATTTAAGTTAGGAATACTGCCAGGAGATGGGTTATAAACAGATTGAGTAAATGCCAGTGTAAAAATTAGAATTTAGTACTATTTATAAATACTATTATATTAGTAAGAACTTGCTGCTAAAGTTGCAAGTGACAGAAATCTACCTTGAAATAGATTAAGAAAAGAAGGGAAATCACTGGAGGATTCTAGGATAGCTCAAATAATTAAAGAAAAAGTTATAGGAAACAGTTAATTTCAGGGACCTCAGGGTAAAAAACAGAAGCTTGTTGCTATTAAATGTTTCTCCCAGCCCTGCCCCCCACACCTCATTTCTCATCTCTCAGCTCCATTCTCTGTTTACCTTCATTCTCTAGTATTGCAAGCAGCTACTCCTAGACAGGGACTTCCTTTAAGCTTCACTAAATAACAAAGAATAACACAGACCAGCGGTTAACTAACTGATGGGGCAAGATTCTGGAGAATGAAGGAGGGTAGGGACAAGGTAGCTGAATTAGTTTTGAACAGGAAGTAGAACACCTTATCTTCTGAGACTAGGAAAAAGTAAAAAGGGGATACTTGCAAATAAATTTGTAGAAAAGGGTTTGAACATTTAGGTACTTCATACTTGCAAGCCTAGAGAGGCATATATTTGGACTATGCTAAGTACAATGGCATTATTCTGATAACTAAAAGGAATGGAATTAGATCAAGATGTGGCTAAGAGACCCTGTATCCAAAGGGAAAGGGGGGCTAAGAACAGCATAGTAGGTAAGAGCTACTTTTTTAAAATCCTATTTATCTTCTAATAAGTTGAGATTCTCCAGGGAACCTGTTTCCTTGTCCTGTTATCTCCAGGAATATTTCTGTTTAAGTAAGGGAACTTTCAGGGTGCCATCTCCTTGGTCAGCCTGGAGGAGCTCTTTGATTTTACCCAAATCCATACATTTAATAATAATAATTATCTGAATAGTTATTGTGTGCCAGCAACTGCATTTTTATCATAATTTATAGATTATTCTGCACACTATCTTTAGATTACTATCTCTAATCTCCAAGAAAATTTTTAGGAGCCTCTAATCTCATAAGCAGCAAGTTTCTGAAACATTTTTAAACTGCTTTGTAGGATAATTTCCACAAATCAATGTAATGTTAGTTTCCATTTCAGAAATTAACACATCTAATCTTAGCCCCAGATCTTCAGATTACTTCATAATTTGGATCCTAGAGTTGCCCATACAGATTATAATGTATATGTTCCTTAAACACCTTTTTAAATAGGAAAAAAATTAATTTGTGAATTCTACTTTATAATTTATAATACTGAGGGAAAAGAAAAGAAATGAAACCCCAGACAAGAAAAGCGGTGGGAGTTCATCACAACCAAACCAGCATTACAAGAAATGTTAAAAGGACTTCTTTAAGAAGAAAAACAACAAAAAAACATGAATAAGAAAATATCACCCCCCCACACACAATTTCTCACTAATATAGGCAAACACAATAAAAGCAGTGGATCAACCAACACTAAAGCCAGTACAAAGGTCAAATGGCAAAAGTAGAAAGATCATGTGTAATTACAACAGTAAATTAAGGGATACATACACACACAAAAGAAGTAAAAAAATGACAAAAATATAAATGCAGACCAGGTAAGTAAAAATAGTAGTGATTTTAGAATGTGTTCAAACTTAAGTGACCATCAACTTAAATAAAGGCTGCTGTAAACATAGCTTGGTATACATGAAGTACATGGTAACCACAAATAAAAAATCTACAAGAGATATACAAGAAATTAAGAGAAAGAAATCTAAATACAACACTACAGAAAGTCATCAACATACGAAAGAAGAGACCAAGAGGAAAAGGAACAGAGAAGCACTACAAAACCAGAAAACAGTGAATAAAATGGCAATAACTACATACTTATCAATAATTACTTTAAATGTAAATAGATTAAATGCTCCAATCAAAAACTGAATTAATGGATAAAGAAGATGTGGTTCACATACACAATGGAATATTACTCAGCCATAAAAAGAATGAAATCTTACTATTTGTGACAGCATGGATGGACCTAGAGGGTATTATCATAAGTGAAATAAGAGAAAGACAAATACCACATGATTTCACTTATATGTGGAATCTAAAAAACAAAATAAACAAAACAGAAACAGACTCATAGATACAGAGAACAAATTGATGGTTGTCAGATGGGAGGAGGGTTGGAGGCTGGGTGAAAAAGGTTCAGGGATTAAAAAGGGGAAGTTGACGGTTACTAAATAGTCATGGGGCCCTGGCTGGTGTGGCTCAGTGGATTGAGTGCCAGTCTGCGAACCAAGGGGTTGCCGGTTTGATTCTCAGTCAGGACACACGCCTGGGTTGCAGGTTGAGTCCCAGGTAGGGGGACATGAGAGGCAACCACACATTGATGTTTTGCTCCCTCTCTTCCTCACTCCCTTCCCCTCCCTAAAACTAAATAAATAAAATCTTTAAAAAAAAATAGTCATGGGGATGTAAAGCACAGCATAGGAAATATAGTCAATAATATTTTATTAACTATATGGTGTCAGGTGGGTTCAAGACTTACTGGGAGATCACGACATAAGTTATATAAATGTCTAGCCATGCCCAGTGTGGCTCAGTTAATTGGAGTGTCACCCCACAACCAAAGAGTTGTGGGTTCAATTTCTGGTCAGGACATATACTCAGGTTTCAGTTAGCGCCCCAGTCTGGCCAGTACAATCCCTGGTCCAGGGGCGTGCAGGAGGCAACCAATCAATGCTTCTTTCTCACATCGATGTTTCCCTCTCCCTTACTCTTTCTTCCTCTCTCTCTAAAAGCAATGAAAAAGAAATGTCCTCAGGTGAGGATTTAAAAAAATGTCTAACCAATATACTGTACACCTAGAACTATTATAATATTGAATGTCAACTGTAACTTTAAAATAAATATTTTTTAAAAGAAGTTAGTAAAGAATACTGTGTATTAGAAGCAGAGTTAAGATATAAACTTTAGACTTTAAATTACCTAGACATACAAAAAATTTTAGCCAAATAAATCTTTACAAAGTCATATTAATATAATTTAGAAATGTAGCAAAACTGCTTTTAGAAAACTGCATACACATTAAAGTATAGTTCTTCCAGACAGATAAAAGTCTACTTATTTTAAAAGACAGGGAAATTCCAGAATTAAAAACATTTTTCCTTCTAGAAAATGTTCTTTACATCCAGTAGCAGAACTCATTCATTAAACAAACTGAGGATCTACTATGCACTAGGCATTGTACACAATACTAAGGCTATAAATTAAGGTGATGTTCCTGCCCTTAAAGAGAAATTCAGGTGATCACACGTGCAAAGGCCTATAGCTCTATCACATAACATGTTGAGTAAGAAAGTTGGAATTCCAAAAGTTCTCAAAAGATTCAGGTAAGCTAGAGCAAACCAGGTGAAATGAAATGGTTATACATGTATACTCATTTAGTCAGGAGGGGGCAAAAAAACAAACAACAAACCTACAGGAGTGTCAGTGATGAGAGATGGAAGTTGTAAGACTAGCTTCACAAATGGTAGTATTCTAGAGGGTGAAGAAAAAGGGAGTTACCAGACCTCTAAAGTTCTTTTCATCTCTCAAGATTCTATCACTTCCCCCCTTGAGGATCAGTGGCTCTAAAATAAAACAAAAACCTTCTTTCCCTATTGTAAACACGTTTGGGCTGTCCCCACCAGGCTGAGCCCAACACAAGTAGCTCATTGTTGGGCAACCTCCTGGCCATGTGCACACCACCACCTGACTCCATTTCAGAGTTAAATTTATTCTGAGGCAGCACTTCTGAAGTAACAAAGGAGGACCAAAGTGCAAATCAATTAACTCTTCAGTGAAAAATTGGTATCATGAAGAAATTGATTATGAGTCTGGATAATATGAATGAAACAGGATTTCTGTTGAGGTCCTTCCTGTGTGCCTAGTGTACTTGGTGAGTCGAAGTGTAGTCCACAGTTACTGCCCTACTTAAATGTTCTTCTATTGTAAAATAAGGATAACACTCCATCCTCTATCTTTCCTCTTCCATTCTACTTGCCAACTTTTTTTTCATTGAAGTGATTTTATTTATTGTTCAATTACAGTTGTACCCCCATTTCCCCCCATTACTCTCCACCCTACCCACCCCCACCTCCCACATATAATCCTCCCCACTGTTGTCTTTCCAACTTCTATTAGCTGTAACTTTACATTATTTTAATGTTACTTTTAACATTGTTTTGTCTATTTAAATTTTTACCATTAAAGTGTTTGTCTATTACTAAACTCTTTAAACATTTATTTCCTCAAAACAGTAATCCATATACATGACAAAAGAGCCCAACTGTGTAAAAATATACATAGGAAAATCAACTCTCCCTTCCATCCCAGACAGACACCCCCCTCCCAGAGGCAACTGGTTTCTACAAACCCTTTCAGAAGTAGTCTGAGCATGTGTAGGCAGCTATGAATATATTTTATGAGTATGTATTACAAAGGTAATACAGCCATACTACTATGGTTTGAACGTTTGTGTTCCGCCCAAATTCATATATTGAAATCCTAACCCTCAAAGGTAATGGTATTTGTAGGTGGGCTTTTTGGAGGTACTTAAATCATGAGGGTAGAAGTTTCATGAATAGGATTAGTGCCTTATAAAATAGGTTCCAAGAGATACCTAGCCCCTTCCACCACGTGAAGTTACAAGGAAAGTCTGCAACCTGGGAGAGGGCTCTCACCCAACCATGCCAGTACCCAGATCTTAGATTTCCAGTCTCCAGAACCGTGAGCTATAAATTTCTGCTGCTATTAGCCAGTCTGCAGTACTTCGTTATAGCAGCCTGAGCAGAGTTAAGACACATACACAAATACACATGAATGCTGTATTAACTATTTGCACACTGACTTTTCCCCTTAAAATATCAAGATTGTTCTATATTGGCATAAGGAGATGTGCTTCACTCTTTCTGAAAATGTCACTTACGGTTCATTGTGTAGGTGTACGTTGGTGTTAAAGACTAAAAACTAATCACAATAGTAATATTTTAAAAAGATAAAAAAAATATTTTAGTACAGAAAAAAATTCTTGAAATCTTTAACACAGAACCCAGAAAGTTTTGTTCAAATAGTTATGCACTGTCAAGAAGGTCATTTGTAATCAACTAAACACCAAAAGGAATCCCCAATTTGGGGTGCAGTGAAGGAAACTTTATTCAGTGCAAACAGCTCATTTGCGACACAGCACCGCTGTGGAATAGCTCAACTGTGGTACAGCACTGCTTTTAAGAGGCCCTATGGCCAGGTCACTCCTCCAGCTAGGCAGCTCTGCTCTGCTCCTTGCTGATTTGCTCTCATATGATCTGTTCTGCTCTGTGGAGACATCTTCAGTGTTTCTGCTCCAGACTGGGAAAGGAAATATTCTGCGAAGAGGTAAACAAACCCAGAGCCAGAAGAAACCTAACATACATACCTAAGTCTCCGCCCCTCGTCCCTGATTGGCCCTTCTTCATACAAATAAGGACTCCAAGTTCCTGCAGTTTGATTGGTCCAAAAGGACCGGTCCTGGTTATTCAGGACTGAGCTGCTCTGATTGGTTGGTGATGGGGGCAGGGCAGGGGAACTACAGCTGCACATCTCTTGATTGGCTGGAGAAAGCCTTAATGCTATTTGTTGAAGGATTACAGGAACTCCTTAAGGAGGGCTGGCTCAGAAGGCAGAAACCCAGTTGCAGGCCGGCAGGTCAGTACAGAGGCAGGTAGTACAGGGCAGTCTTCTTCTCCCAGGGGCAGTCTGTGTGAGGCCCCTGTGCAGAAATGACTATGATGCTGTTTTTATTTGTTTGTTGTTTTTTAAACTTGAACCCAGTTAAACCACCAGGAGCCCTTTTCACTAGGTATCTTCTGTTTCAGGGTCCACAGAATCTACCATGTACAAGGACTTAGATAACTTTTATTGTCCCTTTTCCTTACAATAAATTTGCAACTTTAAATGTCCATCTGGTAATGGGGGGGGGAATAAGAGCACTTGGCATTTCAATTTTTAAAATGTTACATATATACACACTCTTGCCTAACACTTACTTTGCTTCAAGACACTGAGGGTAGTCCCTTGTTTTATTTACTGTTCTCATCCATTTGGGTACTTTTCTGGAATAGGTTCATATTGGTTATTCCCATTTCCATACTTCCCCACTTCTCAGTCCCTGCAGTTTTGTTCTTCAGTCCATCATCCCAGTAAAACTGCTCTTGGCAAGATCATTCATGACATTTTACTTGCCTTAAGCACTGTACACACTTAAGCCTTATCTCACCAGACTTCTCTGCTTCCCCGGTGATTGTTTCTCTTTGGATCTCTCTACACCTCTTGTTTAAGTAAGTTACACTCACCTAATTCTCTTATTTTTCTAGTTTTTCTGTGTCTTTTATGGACTTTTCCTCTTTGTGGCCCTTCAATGCTGGTGTTCCTCTGCTCATTATATCTCATTTTACATGCTTTTCCTGTGTGATCTAGTTAGGTCTCATGATCTTAGTTAGCTACAATCATTTGGTAACAAATCCCTTTCTCCAGACCTGTTTTTTTTTAATTTATTGATTTTAGAGAAACATTCATGTGTTGTTCCACTTATTTATGCATTCATTGGTTGCTTCTTGGTTGCATATGCCCTAACTGGGGAGAAAATCTGCAACCTTGGCAGATCAGGATGAAGTTCTAACCAACTGAGGTACCCAGCCAGGGCTCCAGTTCTGATCTTAATTATATAGCTAACTGAATGCTGGATATCTTCCCATGGAGAACCTAATATATCTAGAAATGAATTCTTGTCCAACTTGGTAAGTCTTCAGTATTTACCACCTCAAGTGGTTGATACAGTTGTCCACCCAGACATCCAAGGCAAAACCCTGGCATTAGTCTAGACTCCTTCTCTCCCGTTTTCATTCCATACTCAATCAATCCCCAAATTTTGTTAATTTTACCTACTATTTACCTCTGTCCTCACTTCTATTATTGCTACCACTGCCATAATTTAAGCTTTATCATTTCTTGACTACTTCTTCAACAGCCTCCTAATTGATTTCTTTGCCCAATTCAATTTCTATCTAAAACAATGGTATGGGGACTGACTATAGAAGTGGAGTGGGGGGCAGGCGGTGAGCGAGGTGGAGGGGGAGCAAAGAGGGAAAAATGGGACAACTGTAATAGCATAAACAAAAAAAAAATTTTTTTAATTTTTTAAAGAACCAAAAATAAATAAATACAGCCTCTTGCCTATCATAAAAATAAAAATAAAATAGCATTTGAACCAAATCATTCTCTTGCTTAGATCCCTCTGGTCCTTTTCCATTATCTATAGAGTAAATTGCTTAACCCTTTGAATGCTGTCAAGGGCTTTGTGTAATTCAGTCCTTACCTATCTTTCCAGCCTCCTTCTGAGTTGACTTCATGCTCCAGGAATATAAGACTATTTGTAGTTTTCTGACATAATTCAAGATTCTTTGTATTTCTCATACTATTTTCTGTACTTGGCATGTTCAATATTTTCCTTTATAACTTGCTTTTTATGTCCTGTTTAAGAATTATTTGACTACCCAGTTATAAAGATAACATGAGTAGATATCAAGGATTCTTGTTTTCTATATGGATATTCAGTTGACCCAACACCATCTATTGAAATGCCCATTTTTTCCCTCCACATCACTAGTGTCACCTTTGCGTAAGTAAAATGTTCAATAAGCATCGGTTTGAGAACTCTATTCAGTTCCATTTGTCTACTTTCTAATCTCTGGTAGTATATACCCTCCAGCTTTGTTCTTCCAGAGCATCTTAGCTATTCTTGGTCTTCTAAAATTTCCGTATAAATCTTAGAATCAGCTCAATTTACACACACACACACAAGCTGCTTTGATTCTTATAGGGATTAAACTAAATCTATACCTCGATTTGGGGAGAACTGACACTTTACATTGTTGAGTCTTCTGATCTATGACCATAGTCTACCTGTCTAGTTACTTGGGTCTTCTCTAATTTCTCTCAATAATAAAAATATTCAGTATACAGATCTTAGACTACACAAATCCTTCATTAAAACTTATTCCTAGGGCAAATTCCTGGACGGTGCCCCAAAGACGTCAGGTCCTAATCTCTGGGAACTGTAAATGTTATTTGGAAAAAATAGGTCTTTGCAGGTATGATTAAACCATGGATCTTGAAACGAGAAGATAATCCTGGGTTATCCAGGTGGGCTGTAAATGCCATTAGAGGGTTGTTGTTTTTTTAAAGATTTTATTTATTTATTTTTAGAGAGAGGGGGAGGGAGAGAAACATCGATGTGTGAGAGATACATTGATTGGTTGCCTCTTGCATGACCCCAACTGGGGACCTGGCCCACAACTCAGGCACATGTCCTGACTGGGAATCAAACCAACAACCTTTTGATTTGCAGACCAGCACTTAAGCCACTGAGCCACACCAGCCAGGGTGCCATTAGTGTCTTTAGATGATAAAAGAGAGGGAAATTCAAGACACACAAAGAGGAGAAGGTAATATGAATAGCCAGACTAGTGAAGTAGCTTCAAGCCATGCAATGCCAGCAGACAAAAGAAACTGGAAAAGGCAAGAAACAGATTCTCTTCTAGAGCCTATGGAAGGAATATGGCCCTGACACCTTGATTTTGGACTTCTGGTCTCCAGGACTTTTGGAAAATAAAAATTGTGGTAATCTATTATAGCAGCTATAGGAAATTAATATACTAGGTATTTGATATTTTTGATGCATTGGTATATCATTTTTTAAAAATTTAATTTTCTAATCATTTATACTAGTATATAAAAATATAATTAATCTTTATATGCTGACTATATCCAGCAACTTGCTAAATTCACTTATTAATACTAATAGTTTATAATTTTATATGTAGACTATGATTTTTCCAAATAACAGACTCACGAATTTCTTTCTAATCCTTATACATTTTACCCTTGCCTTTGTGCAATCACTAGGATGTCCAGTACAATAGAGAAATATATACTCTTGTATCTTTTGATTTTGGAACTATGAGAATGTATTATCTGTTCCAAATTTGAAGTACAAATAGTAAAAAAATAATAATTCCAGTAAAACAGCCAAACAAAATAACATCCTTCTAATTGACAAATGCAAAGGCCTTTTCTAATTTATTCCCATGATTCTGCATCATTTTACATTGTTTATTAACCTCTTCTTAAAGTTTTCTGCTTGTCCAGATTCTCTTCTTCCTTTAGCCCCATACTCAAGATTTTCTCCTTAGGTCGTTTCTCTTTCAAGACTGCCCTGTTAAATGTTGGGAAATCATTTTAAGGCCCATTAATATTTTTCTGAGCCAGGCCACACTCCTTTTCTTCAGGGGCAAAACAGAAACTTTCTTTCTTTTCTTTTTGAAAAAATGCCATAACACACTTCCCTCCCTAAAGTTCTTCTCCCAAGAGTGAAATGCAGCCTGCCTTGTTCTGCCCTCTTTGCTGTACTCAAAGAGTGTGGAATCTTTTTACTGTAAGGGTTTTACAATAATAAAAATGTTACAAAAGTCCCCTAATCTTCAATATTTTGGTCCTCGATCTACATGCAGAAAGTGGGTGGAAGGTGTTACAAAGCCGAGTGTCAGAAAGCTGGCTGGCCAAGGGGCCTCGTACTGACGTTTCTTGGTGAATTCACTCAGTACAGGACCAGAGATGCTGAATCATGTTCATCAGAAGCTTCTGTACATCAAACAATGGAGAATATAAGTGTCAAAGAAAAATAGCTATTCATTTTATTTGGCCAGGACGTTCTCTCCTTATAGAAAAACTGTATGGGAATTAAAATAATATTCAGAACTGTTTGTTGAGAAAAGGAGTAGAAGGTTTGGTCCCATGACTTAAATATTGAATAGAATTACATCAAGCTTTGATAGATGAAACTACTTCTACCACCAGAACCAGACAGATTTTGCACCTGCCCAGCAGACTTTCCTTTAGGGCAAGGGCCCCGCCAAATATTTACTTGCCAGGCTTTCCTTGGCTTATATCCTGATTTAAGTGAAGGCTGGCTCTGGTCAGAGTGTCATATCTGGATTGATCCACAGTGCATTGACCTAAACTAGAATCCTTCCAAAGCAATCTTTTTAAGTGTTTGGAAGATATCTTACTGTGGACTCCAAATACTGCTCTGCATATATCTGCATACTAGATACGCATTGTCAGTTCTCACATACTTACTCAAGAGGGAGGGGAAAAAAAAGAAAATCATAAATAGCCCCCAAAGCCAGGCAACCTGGCACATAGCCGAAGTCCTCAAATCTGGTGAACGAAAAACGCAATCCCCTATTCCTCCTGCCTAATGCAGTTCAGAAAAGCATTACAGAGCTCATCCCCGGCCAGGCTGGAAAGCCTGCCAGTGTGCAGCTCCGTCTCCACCTCCGCTCCGGGACTCCGCCCTCGCTACAGCTCTCCCCCAAGCCTTGACCGCAGGCTGACACCGCCTGGGTAGACGCCAACTGGGCAAGAACTCCGTCCTGATTTCGCCACTGACAACAGCCACTCCCCAACTAATCAAATACCAACCGAAAAAGAAAAAGGAAAAATTAGAGAGGGTGAGAAGAGGAAAAGAGGTGAGAAGAGGAAAACGAGGGTGAGGAGTAAGGTTAAAAGCAAAAAAACCTTTTAGCAAAATGCAGCTGCATTGCTCAGCACTGGAAACTCAGCTCGGCCCGGCCCCTCGGTCTCTCTAGGGAATCAGGCCCCAGTTCAGAGATTCAGAAACTAAAACGGCAGCGTGCACGACCGAGTCTACTTCTCCGGCTGAATGGGCCTGGGGACGCAAAGGCCGCCTGCTCCACTGCCCGATTCCACCGCGAGCAAGCGCGCGACACCCGCCGGACGCCAGCGGAGGGACCCTGAACCCGAACAGCCAGCCCAACGCAGTTCCTGAAAAGAGCCGCGCTCCCGCCGGGGCGCATCCGGTCCCGCAACCCCCTCGGAAAAACGGGGGGGGGCGCGGCTCCCAGGACCCGGGCGCCTCAGGTCGCGCCGAGCTTTCTCACGCTAGCCGCGTTCCTTCCGCCCAGAGAAGGCAAAGAGTCCCGTTCCTTCGCGTGCGCCTCCGCCCGGGCTCCAGAGCGCCCCCTAGGAAGGAAGTCCGAGAGGCGGCGGCGCCTCTGCGGCGATTTTATTAGAGATCTTCAGGGGAGGCGCCCCGTCTGTCGGCTAGCGGGGCTTCCCCGGCCCTCCCCGTCTTTCCCCCGCTACCCCTCCCCGGCGGCCGGAACCTCCCTGCGGGGCGGAGTGATACTGACGGCGGGGTAGAGCGCGGCGCGGCCGAGCGGGGAACCCGGGACTTCGCGGGGCGGGAGGCGAGCGGAGGGGGGGAGGAGAGAGAGGCGGGGCCGGGGCGGGTTGTTGTGAGGAGACTGCGCTACTGCCGGACCGGGGCGGTTATGGCGGCTCCATATTAACACCCTCCTCCTCCTCCTCCTCCTTCGCCGCCGCCGTCTCCTCCTCCTCCTTTCCCTCCCGCCCGCCCTCGTGAGTGATCTCCCCCTTCACCCAGCCGCCTACCTCTTCCCCTCACCTTTCCCCCTCCCCTCTTCTACCATGCCCGGCATGATGGAGAAAGGGCCCGAGTTACTGGGGAAGAACCGATCGGCCAACGGCAGCGCCAAGAGCCCGGCGGGCGGCGGTGGCAGCGGCGCCTCGTCCACGAACGGCGGGCTGCACTTCTCGGAGCCCGAGAGCGGCTGCAGCAGCGACGACGAGCACGGTGGTAGCCTCGAACTCCTCCCCGCCAGCCCGCCTGCCCCCTCCCTCCTCCCCTCCCCCAGCCCCCTCCCTCCGCCGCGCTCCCGCGCTCCCTCCCCTCGGAGCCCGGGCGCTGCGGTCGCCTCGAACTCCCGGTGCAGTGCAGCAGCACCCCCTCGACCCCCGTCCCTCCGCCCTCGACCAATCCCCCGCCCTCACCCCCCCCACCCCGCTCCCCGCCCCCATCCTCTGCCATCTCCCGGAGTGCCCGGAGTTAATATCTTCCCAGCCACCCTCCGCTTCTTTCCTCCCTCCAGCAATTTTTATATTTTATTAAGTGTCTCTTCCTTTTTCTCTTTTCTTTTTCTTTCTTTTCTTTTCTTTCTGTCTCCTCTCTCTCTGTGTCTCTTTCTCTGTGTCTCTCTTTCTCTCTCTCTCTGTCTGTCTCTCTCTCTCTTGGCATTGCTTTGCAGATGTTGGGATGAGAGTCGGAGCTGAATACCAAGCCCGGATCCCTGAATTTGATCCAGGTAGATATTTTTGCTTAGGCGAAACGTAGTCTCCCCTTTCCTGGGATTGCTTTAGGGTGGAAGGGGTGGAGGGCAGGCGGGAGGGGTAGGGGTCCGGGTCTGCGATTGGGAGGGGATGCGGGGCTGGGATGGGCAGGCATCTCTAGCAGGGAGGCTGTCAGGCTTGGCAGGGCTGTGACACAGGGCGTGTGGGCAGATGTGTGCATTGCAAGGTTAACATGGTTTCTTTGGAGGCCACTTGCCCGCTGGTGGCATCGCCCTTCTGCCCCCTGCGCTCGGGGCGAGGCGGGGGAGAGCAGAGGGAGCCGGCCCTTGGCGTATGGGTGGTCCGGGGAGAAGGGACGGCGGGGCTGTGTGTGAGAACCAAGCCAATGTCAATGGCTAGACCCCCGGTCCTCAGGAGCGCAGGGCCGTGCTGCGCGAGGGCGGCGGTGCCCAAGCTTCTGTCACCGGTCGAAGCCCAGGGCGAGCCTTCCTCGACCCGAAAGCACCAGCGATTTTCTTTTTCCTTTCTTTTTTGGCTAGGTGGTGTAGCTTTGCTAGCGACAGCTCTGCGGAGTGTAGGAGCCGGGGAGAGAAAGGGATGGAGGAAGGGGGTGGGGAGAAGCCAGAGGCACACACCTCTCTCGCGAGCCAGCCGTAGGAAGTCAGACCACAGGACAGTGGCGGCAGCTGCCAAGGAGACATTTTCTCCCTAAGCAGCCAGGTTCCAGCGTCCTCTGCCAACCCAGCTTGCGGGCTCCCTGTCTACTTTTCTCCAAACAGGCTCTCTGGCGGTCACGGGATTTCAGCCTGGACGGGGATTGGGCCAGAGTTCCGCATATGGAGGCGCCCTTGCTGGAGCCTCTCGTTGTGGAGCGTGGAGCGTGTTTCCTTCTCCCCTCCCCTCCGCACCCCACCCCAGACCCCCTTCAGTTCAGGCTTTGGGCAGACTTTGAAAGGGCTCGGTGTTTTGGTCAGTTTTTTGCCCATTGCTTGCTCATTATAAAATGTTGCATCTGTGTGGGACTCTTGAAATCTGTATTAGGTATTAATAGGTCTTAGTTGTATTTTCTTGGGGTGTTGAAATAGTATGTTTGTAGGGTATAGCTGGGTATCTCCATTCCTCCCGTACCCGTTATGGCAGTGCAAACATCACCAACCATTTAAAGAATTAGGTAGCAGCTCTCACTGTTCCAAAGAAGAGAGTAAAATAATGGATGTTAAAAGAATTGTCAGTGCAGGCTATTTTTCAAAAGGTAAAAACAATACGGGAGTGCTCACTGGATCTGGATTCCTCTCTAAATGACATGGCTCTTAATACATTTTATTCAAAAGCTATCAATGTGGGTACTAGTAGGCTTCACATAATTTTAAGTGTTTTTGTGAAATTAATTTTCTTTGATGTAGTTAGTAAGTGAATGGCACTTTCACATTACTGTGCTGTCTCAGGTTTTAGCTAGACATTTGGAAACATGCTCTGGCTTCAGGTAGGTGGATTTCGGGGCCCAGCTCTTCTTTATATGCTCTGACCAGGTCACTGGCCTTCCCTGACCCTCTCTTTTCCTAATTATAAAATGGAAATAAAATATTTCATAGAATTCTTGCCAGGATTACATGACTGGGCAGTTATTCAGTAAAGGTTAATTTTTGTAATTAAGAATGATTCTGCATACATTTGTACCTTGTTGATTTGGGGCTTTCATATGGACTCTGCTTTTTGGGGAATTGATAAACTTACTTCCAAATTAGAACTCTGCAGCCAGGTCTGGCCCAGTAGCTCACTTGGCTACAGTGTCCTCACCATACCCAAGGTTGCGAGTTCAATCAGTCAGGGCACATACAACCAATGAATGCATAAATAAGTGGTATAACAAATCAGTGGTTTTTTCTCTCTCTCTCTTCCTCTGTCTCTCTAAAATCAATAAAATAAAATATTTATGGAACTGGGCAGCCAGAATTAATTCGTAGGTTAATAAACATACCTTTCTCTTTGCTCTTAGGTTTATATTTCATAGACAACTATACAGAGGTTATTTAGGGGTCTTATGTTTAAGAGTCAGACTTCATGTTGGAACAAATTCACACATAATGGCCTGATCACAGTATAGCTTTTTTTGTTTCACAATAGACTAAATCCCAGAACAAATTTCAAAGTTTTTTTTTTTTAAATTTTAGATTATTCAGTACAGTTTCAATCTTTTACTCCCATTCCAGCCCACCCACCCATCCCTCCCAACCTCCCTTCCATTTCCAAGCCCCGTAGTTTTGTCCGTGTGTCCTCTATATTTGTTCCTGTAAACCCTTCCCTTCTCCCCTGAAATTCCCTCCCCTCTCCCCTCTGGTCACTGACATCCCGTCCTCCAAAATTTCAAAGTTTGAAAAATAATTTATTAAAAATGCACAAGACCACCTTGGCCGGTGTGGCTCAAATGGAGCTGGTCCAGTAAACTGAAAGTTTGCGCGTTGAATTCCCAGTGACGGCATAGGCCTAGGTTGCGGGTTTGGCCCTCGTCCCCAGAGGGCGACCAACCTTAGGAGCAGCAACTAATCAATGTTTCTCTTTCTATTTCTCCCTCCTTTCCCCTCTCTCTAAGATCAACAAGTATGCCCTTGGATGAAGATTTTTTAAAAAATGCAGACTTTTTAGGTGATTTTTACATGACCACTATATGGATTATCCAATTTACTTGGTCATCATATTTTGCTTATTTTGAACCTAAGTCTTAGGGTAAATAATAGAGGGTAAATAAAAATAATCTCTTCATAGAGATTATTTACCCATAATCATGTAAGTCATTTGGAAGAAGAATTTCTTAGGTACCAAAATTATGATCAGAACGTAGGAAAAGTAAGGGGATTTTTTTGGTGGTAGATCATTTAATTGGAGGAGATGATGATAATAGAAATTAAAAACAAAGAATAAATTATTAGGTGACTTTTAGAAAATATGAGAAGAATTGAGATTTAAGTTAGAATTACTGAAGTTAGAGAACAGGAATAGTTTACGGTAATTAATGGACCATTGCTAAGAATGCCTTTATAAAAATTTACTAACTGGATTTCTGATTATTTTTTCAGGTTCCTTTTCTTTTGATTCTTTACTAGGTCTTCCAAACTTGTATTTAGTACCTACTGACTGTGTATAGCATAAGGAACTGTTTTGTGTGATGATTAAGAGTCTCACATCTTATAGTATGTCTTTAAGCTAAAATATGGCATAGTGACCTGAGATGAACTACCTGATGAACCACCTGAGATGAACTCCAGGCTAGTTTTCTCATTTGTAAAAAGGAAACAATGTTAACTGTATCACAAGAGTAAGTGAAAATTAGTGTATATAAAGAAGTGTTCTTCAGAATAATTTACCTGCATACATACATGTAAAAGAATTTTGAAAAAACAGATTCTCACATATTTTCAAGTTGCCATCTATCATTTGTCACTATTTAAATAGTTGAGAAATGTAATTTTAAGTCTATTGAAAATACTAACACTTTGAAATAGCTGTTATGTCCTTATTTTAAATGCATGCAGTTAACTGTAAGTACTAGAGTAATGTGATGGTATCTATTTTATAAAATACACAAACAGGTTCCTAATGGTCTGAAAGTTTACATTGTTCCTTTTTGTCTTTGAAATTATTTCCATGCAGTTTTTTCCCCACAGAATTTTATAATGTATTTTTATGCTTGAGAGTGCTTTTTTGATTACCTGTCTACTTTCTCTACCACCATAATATGTATTCTTGTGAACAGAGGGTTCTAAGTGTTAAGTCTCTTTTGGCTTGAGTTACTATAATTAATGCATAATTGGTTAATATTCTAATAGTCATGGTGCCTCAAATAAAGGAGGGCACTGCTGATAACCTTTGGTAATTCAGAGATTTTAAAATGTTAGGTAGTGTACTTTTATAAGACTTGGAATGGGTGAGCGACCTGCCTTTTTATTTTAGTGAGAGAAATGCATTATGAAGAAAGAGGTCAGACGTAGAATGAGTAGACACCTTAGACTGCAGGAGAGTTCCCAGGCAGATTGTCTTGGGAAGGAGAACATAGGGCAATTGCAGGTCTGAATTTGATTTCCGTAAAACTTACT
Organism: Trachops cirrhosus; assembly: GCA_028533065.1. Lineage (NCBI taxonomy): Eukaryota > Metazoa > Chordata > Mammalia > Chiroptera > Phyllostomidae > Trachops > Trachops cirrhosus. The sequence continues at coordinate 29,473,658 of CM052551.1, forward strand.
CATGCTTAGGTACCCCCTTGGAAAGTCTTAGTTTACCACAGTGTGAAGTTGGTTAATTAAGTATGTAATTCAGACCCTAGTTTATCAATGGTAGAATTTGTAAAAATACTTGAAGTATCTTAATATTTTTAATGTTAAGTTACTTGGGATATTTGTTCTATAATCTTTTATATTAAAAATATTAAAGGAAATTTAAAAAGAAGCAGATTTTTATTTTTGTACTTTGAAATTTGCTATTGGTGTAGAAGTCGTAGTTTATCAGAATTACACAGTCGTTGCTCTGTATCCAGTGAGGATTGGTCACAGGATCCCTGAGGATACTAATAACCATGAATGTTCAAGTCCTTTGTATAAAATGGTATAGTATTTGTATATAACCTACTCATCTGTAATTTCTAGGTTACTTAGAATACCTGATACAATGTAAGTAGTTGTAATACGGTATTGTTTAGGGAGTAATAAAGAAAAAACTGTACATGTTCATTATAGATACAACCATCATAGGCCTAACTACATAGTACATACACATCTTCAACAATGTACCATTTTTTTCCAAATATTTTTGATCCCATGATTGGTAGTCTGTGAATGTGGTACCATGGGTACAGAAGGCCAGCTGTACTTTTGTTTTATAGTTGTAGGTTTTCCCCAATTGGTCTCATAAATGTACTTTACCAACTGTAGTTAAAGAGATCTAAAAAAATTCCAAAGGGATTAAACTTGTGTTTCACTTAATATTTTAAAAAACTGTTCAATAATTTTATTTCCAGAACTGGCACACTACTATACTCTTTTTAAATTGTGGTAGTTTGCTACCTAGGTTTTGGTTGGTTGGTTGGTTGGTTGGTTTTTTAATCCATTCAAAAATTAGGATGCTTCTAAGGCTTGGCTATTTTGTTGTGAGTAAAGTTTGAGTTGCAGTACTATTCATGAGTATCAGACAGTTTTAAGTTATAATCTTCAGTATTGTTACAGATAAAAGGGAAATGTACATTGGGTTTGTATCCTTTAAATATTTTAGTTCATTTTAACTTTTAAATAGAAACAGTGACACTTGATTGGATGCAAAGTATCTTGAGGAGTAAATGGTTTTTAATAATACAAGTTACTTTCTAATATTCTTTTATAGCAGAGGAATTGGGTTTACCGTGTCAGAAAAACTGAAAGGTCATTTCAGCTATTCGATCTCATTTTCAAAGGTTTGGTGATAAGGGGCTTCAGCCATTTGTGTCAGAGCCCCTTGAGATTTTATTCACTCATATTTTTATTTGATTGATGTGAGATGGAGTCCTAGAGCAGAGAAAGAAGGGAATGTAAGAAAAAACTTTTCAGTAAGCATACGCTAGTGATAATAAGTCTTATACAATGCTTACCATTTGCCAACTACTTTATTATATTCTTTAATTTTTGAGCAACTCTGTGAGGTATTCTCATGATCCCTATTTTTAAAGATGAGTTAAACTGAGGCACAGATAGGTTAAATAAATTTGCTCAAGGTGACAAAGCTAGAAAGTGACCGAGCTGAGATTCAAACTTGGAGTCTGTCTCTATAATGGTTACACTCTTAATCTTTATACTAAAATGTTTCTAATTTTCTTCAGTCATGTCTTGGGCCTCATTGACACACATATGATTGACAATGGTGGAGTCCAGTTCAAGGGCTAGGGGCAGAACATTGTGAAATGCCTCATGAGGCGTTCTCTGCCGTCAGACACGACTGCTACGCACATGCCCATACATCCGTATTAGTTGGAGCTGTTAGTCCCCGCGGTTTGGGTGCCAGTTCCTTGCAGATCAAGCCCTTAATTACAAAGCTAAGACTTTGGGTGGAGGTTTAACTATTACTCTTCATGGGAAAAATATTTTTTATTTACTTTTTTAAAATCGTCACTGGATATGTTCATTGATTTTTTTTAGAGAGAGGAAGGGAGAGACAGACATCATGTGAGAGAAACATAGATTGGTTGCCTCTCAAATGTGAACCTGCAACCTAGGTATGTGCTCTGACCAGAAATTGAACCCGCAACCTTTTCACCGAAAGAATCATGCTTCTACCAACTGAACCACCCAGCCAGGGCAGGACAAATATTTAAAGTTTATGTTTGTTTAAGAAGAGATAATTAATGAAGATATTGTGATTCAGACCTGTAATGCAGGAATCTGTAAAGCAAGGAAATATGTTTAAATATTAAGCATGTTATGCTATTAAGACTTGAGACTTCATGGAAACCTTTGTTGCAGTCTATGTTCAATTAAGTCAGATTTAAATTATCTTACTGTCACAATCCATTGTGAAAAAGAATCATGTTAAAGGATTGCAGTTCAGGATACTCACTTGAAGTAGCAATAAAGTTTATTAATTAAATTAAGCCTCTGCTCTGGCCAGTGTGGCTTGATTGGAGTGTCATCCAGTAAACTGAAAGGCCACAGGTTTGGTTCCCTGTCAGGGCATATGCCTAGGTTGCAGGTTCAGTCCCCCGTCAGGGCATGTTCGAGAGGCAACCAGTCAGTATTTCTCACATCAGTGTTTCTCCCTCCATTCCCCTCTCTTTAATATCATCAATAAGCACATCCTCCAGTGAGGATAAAAATAATAATAATAATAATAAAAGGCTTCTGATCAACTTAGATACACTGTCTGTATTATTTCTCTTCAGTAATTTGGCTCCTTTGCTTTTGTGTTTTTATTTTATGTGGTTAAAAATAAATATATATTTTATGTTTTTAGCGAGATAAAATAAAACTTACTACATATATATAGAAACCCCACCATGAGAGAGTTAGAGATAGACAGGGATAGCCTTATAAGACATTGTAATCTAGTGATGAGGTGGTAATGAGCCTTGGGGGCTTTAAAGGCTCATTGCAGGATGATAATCAGGGTGATAATTGCAGATACTTGGTAAATAAAAATTTGTCCTGCTGTGCTAGTGATTCAAAAAGTTTATCGTCAATAATCTCCTATGGGCAAGCCCTCTAATTCAAATTTTTCCAGGCAGTTAAGGGTAGGGGGAAGAAACTTCTCTGAGCCTGTGGCTAAAGTAGCCTTTAGCTCAAAACAGTCTGCACCTCACGGAGGAGACACATCTTGGAGTGACTCACTCTGGACCCCCACAGTTCCCTCCTCTGAAACATCCCTGAAAGTTTCACATTCCAGAATTTGGCCTAGTAGATTGTTCTGTATCTCATTAAAACCAGTCTCGGTCTTGAGAAAAGTTCAGTTTAGGTAAACAGTTGTATCTCATTTCAGGAGGTGGTGATTCAGGTGGGCTCCCAAAGTTAAGCCTATGGTGCAAGCAATCAAGTATTTAATGAGAAGCATCTCTATGGAAACAAGAAAAAGGTTAATCATTGGAGCTGACTATAATCTCAGTTTCTGAGTTTTGAAAGCAGTCAAGATTTCTAGGTGTCTCTAATCACCTTTAGGTGGATTGCATGCAGCCGGTTACAGTCTCTTAGAGTCTCCAGGTTTGCAGTTTGAGTGTCTGGTGATCTTTCTACAGCAGGCACAAAGATTGTCCATAGATGAGCTATGGTTGTGATTTTTCTGAGCTCTACATCAAGTTGTCCCATTTTAGCTTTCATGGCCTTGGAAAGGGGGCGTTTTAGTTCTCAGTGACTCCAAGTCAAAGGATAGGAAAATGAAAATGTTCATTTGGAGGGCTGCAGCCAAATATTCAAGAAAACTAGAAAAATTCAGGATCCAGTGCAGTTTATAGGTAAAAATAAAAAAATTTAAAACACTCAAAAAACAAATGAACAGCACTAGAATCTAATATCCATAAAGGTGTATGGTTTCTATTAAAACAATTTTTCTAAAATCACCCCCACCTTTACTAAAGATAACCAAATTAAGACATAATATATTTGTAAAATGAGTCTAATTTCAGTAAACTTGGCCTGATTATTTGTATAAGTCCACCAAGAAAAGTAATCAGCCACATAGGTTCTTTTAACTCTGCTTTGCTATAATTTTCCATAAGGACTTTTCTGACTGAACTTGAAAAAACTTCTCAAGGCTAAGAAACCAAGCTTATGCTAACCATCAGACTTTGCCCGCAATACCTATAGAATTGGGGTGCATTCCTCTCTCTTTGAGGTAGGTACCCATTGTATCTTGAGATTCTTTCCATGAATCTCCCAGGAAGCAACCTTTGTTCCTTACCTGGAAGGACTATTGTGAGTCATGTAAGCGAGGTACCAAGCAGTTTTTCCAAGGAACTTTTTATTGGCTTCCAAAGTCAATTTTGATTCCTTAAAGCTTTCTGGTCATACTGATCCTGTACATATTTCTCTCAGATATGACATTCCAGTCTAAACCTTGTGTCTTGTTATAAAGAGAACTGATTTGTATTGAACTTTATACAAACATATTGCCTTAAAAATAAAAGTACTCATTGAAAGTTTCCAAAGTCTGAAGGGATCAAAGACAGAAAAAAATGTTTCAAATGCTTACAAAAGTATAATTTACCAAAGTGCTCTAGGTCATAGGTACTTTAAGAGAAAGGAAAAAAAATCTTTATATGTGGAAAACAAAATCTTTTAAAAATCAACATTTCAAGTAAAAAGTCATAAAATTGTAATCTTTCTCATCTGTTCACTCAGTCCTGTGTAATTAAATTTGTTCTGCTCGAATCCAGTTTTCCCATTTATTCTTTCCACCTTGCCTCATAATTGAAGGTAATAGGGTCAGTCATAATTCCAAGCAGTTTGCAAGTCTGTCCATTAAAGTTCATATGATTTGCTCAATGAAGTGGGTGCTCCAAACACTAGAGATTTTGGAAGTTACACCCCAAGGCGGAAACATTTTCTAACAGTTTTTCTTACCGCTGTATCAGCCTTGTGGCGGGGGAAGCTTCACCTCATCCAGCATACATTCACACAACACCGAGAACATACTGAAAACCCAAACTAAGTGCCAGTTGGATGAAGTTCTGCTGAAGTGTACTATGGTCGATGAAGGAATGCAAAAACCTAAACGTACGCCAGGGAACCAGAGAACCAAGCAATTAGTTGTCTTGGGTTCCCTGTAGCCCTGACCATTTAATTTACAGTCATTGTTCAGCCACTTTAATTAAATGTATAGTTTAATATTGAAGTTTTTAAAGGACATTAAAATTTATTTTCATTGAATATAAATTTAGATAATATATATTTCTAACTTGCATTTTCCTAAATTCTTAGCTCCTGTTTTTGTCCTCTTTTGTTAAACAGACTTACAACAAAATGTGGTAGGTTTTGCTTTTAGATTTATTGTGTAATTACGTTTTTAATGTTTTTTCCTAATACTGTATTTTGATAGTGTTCTTTCACTTCTCTTTTCTCTAGCCTTAATTTTTCCATATAGTAAAAGTGATACAAATTTTAAAAATAATTTTGACTGCATGTTTCACTAACAGTATATCATTCTCAAACATTTGTTGAACATACAGTAGTGATGTATGATGATTCTCCAAAAATAAAAAAATTGATATTATTGCTCAATAGATAACTTCTAGATTGTGATTATAGTAGTAGTTCCTTTTACTGGAAATGAATGTTCTGTATTTCAGATGTCTTACAACTTTATAAATGATTACAGTTTAATTCAGAATTCTAATGGGAATAATTTTGAAATTCTGGCCATTATTTGCTGGTAGCTATCAACACTTCATAAAAGTCAATTATAGCATGTTTAATAAGTAAGTCTTCTTAAAATAGGTGACAACAATGCTTCATTTGTCAGTAGTTTTAATTAGTTGAATTCACCTAAGAATGAGGAAGAAGGCAGAAAAAGACCAGGCCCCACAGGCAGGTATTTGGCTCTGGAGTAGCTGTGTCAGGCATTCATTCATTCTGTTTTTCAATTTACGTGCAGTTTCAGTAGAGCTTGATTTTTCTGACTTTTTAGATTATAACAGATTAGACGTAATTTAAAAATAGCAATAGTATGCTTCTAGTTTAGAGGTAGACTCTCAGATTACTTTAAGAAGAAAGAGCATAAACCTTTACTTTTTTTACTTTGTTTTCTTCTTACACAGAGCACATACTTTTATAAGTAATAAAATGTAATAAATGAAGTCTAACAAGGAATAGCTGGCAGACTTCTAGCAAGTAACAAGATTAAGTAAACAATGAAAAACATACAGTTATTTAAAAATTACAGTAATCTTGGCCCAGTTAGATATAGGGCCAAACAGTTAACTTACCACCAGAGGTATTCTCTATGGTTTTAAAAGAGTTTTCAGTGACTTCTAAGTAATGTATACAAGGTTGAGTCAGAGTTATCTGTAAAGTAGTAAAAAGTAGTAAAGATGTGTACTTAAGAAAATCTTTTTAATTTAATGGGGATAATGTTAGTCTGTTTTCCTTCTCTTAATTTTTTTGTACTTTGTTTCTTTGCCCTCTTTTCCAGGTACTGTACCAAATAGAAGTAAACTAACGTTGCTTACACACATTATGAACGTAAATAAAAATCCATCATATTCAAATTAATTAATTTTTCCCGCAGGTGCTACAAAGTACACAGATAAAGACAATGGAGGAATGCTTGTATGGTCTCCATATCACAGTATCCCAGACACCAAATGTAAGTTTTCTGAAATTGAATGTTTATGTCAATAAGGATCTATCAACCAATTAAAAATGCAGTTTATATTTGTTTTGGGGTTCCTTAGATGCTCATAAGAAAAAACAGTTTGTCTTTGTTTTGTTTTGTTTTTTGATGGAGGTTGTTATATTAGAATGTTTTTCCTTTTGAAAGGCAGTGGGTTGATCATTCCAATTTGTGTCAGGCCCAGGAAGACAGAGGAAACCTAGGATCTGATGGCATTGCTGCTTAAATCCTCAAGCAGGGGAGGGAGTTACTATGTAGACATCTGCACAGGCTTTTCCTCAGTGTATGGAGATGTAAAGAAATGCCTTCAAACTTCAAAGAGCCCACTATCATTACGATTTTAAAGAGGAAAGGGGAAAGAACTGACTTCAGCAGCCATCAATCAGGTCATCTTTGTGCTCTCCATTTCTGGACTGAGACCTTCTGGATCATTGACCATGCACCTCTTGAATCATGGTGTGGCTTTAGACTTCAATGTGATGTAGCGGACCTGATCCTTTGCGGCACATCAGATATAGGAAACGTGCAGGTAACAAAACTAAGATCCCCATCCCTCCATTTAGTTATTGAATTTACTAAAATCAAACAAACAAAAAACTCCCACTGAACAGCTATGCTAGCAGCTGTAAAATAAGCTTATCTTTTAAAAATATTTACTAATCTTATAGCTGTCCCATGATGGTTTATATAGTCCCATGAAAAGTAATGACCATGTGCATAGTAAGTCTATACTTATTGATGATGCAGTAAGAGAACTAAAAATTGGAAACTGAGTAATATTCTGCATACCTGATAATTCTTCCTATTTAAGGGCTATAAAATGCCACCAAAAGGTCTAGCTGATAATCTAACAAGGAATAGACTTCTAGGAAGTAAATGTTCTTGAACCATTCTCAAACAAAAACATGAAATTACATTTGGCCTGGGACTATATACTGAGAAACCTGAAAAAGACTATCAATTTTCTTTGGTTCAATCCTCATTATAGGCCCAGGTTTTCATTCGCAAACTGAGTATCAGGGTGTCACTGGCTTTTGCTGTTTTAACACTGTTTTATACAATGGTGCCTTTCTTAGCAAAGTGGTACACAAAATTCAGAAAGCCAACATTTCCTGGTAGAACGGTGTCCATGTGGAAGGAATATCCTGGGGGTTTAGGGCTCTGCATTGGAATCACTTGAGGGAACATTTGAAAAGCAAACACTACTGATATTTGGTCTCTATCTCAAACCAGTTCCATCAGAGTTTTCAGACATGGAGCCTGGACTTTTTAAAAGCTCTTCTGCTGATTCTAATGCATAGCCAGAGTTAAGAACCACAGCTTGATTGGTACTGTTTAGCCTTCTATTTATAGGACTAGAAGACATTTTTGTTAAAGTTTAATCAGCATAGATTTAGACCTTTCATATGTTTAAGTCCTACGGGTTCTAAACAAAATATAATATTTGGATTTTCCATACTAAAAGCTTACAGTCTCATGGAGATATAATAGCATCTATAAAAGATAGTTATGCTAATAACATTATTTTTCTAATTGCATATTTATATATTAATCTGCACTCTACTGACTAATAATGATAACAGATTCTTATAAAGTACTTAAATGTGCCAGGTGCTATTCTAAGCACTTTACATGTATTAGCTCATTTATTCCTAGGAAGAAGGTGTTGTTTTATCACCATATAGAGTGAGGAAACTAAGGTACAAAAAAGCCAAGTTGACTGCCTAAAGTTAAAACTCTAACAAGAAGGCTGAGAATTGAGCTCAGGTAGACTAGCTGTTCTAGGATCAGAACTCTTAACGACTGCTTCTCAAAAATTTGCTTCAAGAATATATATGTATACACATGTATACAGGTGTACACATGTATACATATATAATAATAAATATGAATCAAGAATAATTATAGACTTCACATGAAACTGAGTCTTGCTGAATGCGAAATGGCAGGCTTCTCAGCAATGAGGCCTTAAAATAGCTAGTATATCATCAGAAGCTGTGCTTATCTAAATAATTCTGTTGGCTCAATTTCATATGGCGGATGAGTGAAACTGGAATATTCAAGCACCTTTTGTGTACCTAGAAGGAAGAGCTGAAGAAAATTTTAGGGATACTGAAGCATAACTAAATATGTTGTTACTATGTATAGGTGACAAAAAAGGGAAGGTAAAGTCTTTGGGTCAACTCTAAATATGAGATAGGGTCCTAGATAGTTTAGTAACTTCAAATGAAGACTGCAGCAGAAAAATCAGTAAATTGTCTGATATTTTACACTGTAATTAGGGTCCATTGGCTACCCTCAGATTGATCTTTTTTGCATACAAAAATAATTATAGTAATTGAATTTAATAAGTATATGCTTATATGGTCATAGAGAGGTCATACTAAGTAAAATTTTAAACCAAGTAAACTTCTGACCCTGTTCATGCAAGTAAAAGTCTTTTGTAATATTTAATGGAAAACTATTGGCTATTTTTTACCCCTGTAATATAAATTATTCTGCTTTGTTAAAAAACAGTATAGACCTGGGCAAATGAAGTAAATATAATTAATTACATAACATTGTTTCATTACAGTGGATGAATATATTGCAATTGCAAAGGAGAAACATGGCTACAATGTGGAACAGGTATGCAAAGAAACATTTTAATATTAAGGCTTGCCTCAATATATACAAAATCCAAAGGACATCTCATGATCATTTCTGCCTGAAAAGGGCAAGTTCAGCCAACTTTGGGGACACTAAAAGTCCTAGCAAAATCTGACCTTTCAACACTAACAATTTTGCTTTTATAAACATTATTTTTCTCAAGGGCTTGAACATTTTTCTCTAAATACCTCTGTTTCTTATTCTACTTTGAGTTTTAAGAGTATCTGAAATGAAGGCCTTCAGGATTATTCTGGCAAATGCTTACCAAAAAGGGAAAATTTTTTGAGTACAGATAATTCTATTTGACTTTTTAATACAAAAGACTTCTGTTAAACTTTTTATTTAAAGATATATTTAAGACTTTTAAATTATGAATGAAATAATTCACAAAGAGATTTTTAAAAATTGGATAACTTTAGAAGGAGATATAAATAGCTTATGGTTTATTTATCCCATACTGATGCAGAGATGGAGAACACAGAATCATTTAAATTTTATTTCAGCTAAGTATTAGATTAACCTTTGTCAGATTTACTAGTAAAATAAGTCAATTACCTGTAACCTGGATTACTAAGAACTAACTTTATAGTGAGTAACATGGTTATATAATAAAAAAATCTTTTTTCTGAAATTGAAGTGTTTATCTACATATAGTTATCTTTTCTTATGAATTTGAAGCCTTTGATTATGTATTTGGTTTTTAAGCCTTGACTTTCTGTTTAATTAAGAAAGTTAATTCTTTAAAACATGACTGTACATATGTTCATTTTCATGTTTACTTTTAAGTATACCAAAGTACAGAATTTAACATTAAAACTCAATATTTAAAAGAATAAAACTCTTAAGAAATAAAACTTTATCCCTTACTAACAACCATACCTTACTGTAAAGATAAAAGCCTACTGCTTACCTATAATAAAAAATTGTGGAATGTTGGAAGTCGTTTATTTAAGGCTTTCCCATGATTTGCTAATAAAATCATTGAAGTTACTAATGTGCCTCATGATGACTCTTTGTATACATTATGATAATAAAAAACTTTAAAAATACATATGATAAAAGATTGTTATAATCGTAGTTGAGGTACTCTTGAAAGTGTTTAGTCCATGATATATCTCTCAAAGGTTAAAACAACTACCATATTTTTTCGGACTATAAGATGCACTCTCCCCCACCCCACCCCCAAATTTGGGAGGAATAATGGTTATTAATGCTGCTGTTGAGTTCTTTTTACATTTACATTGGTTAAATATTATGTTGTTTATGTTATTGAATATTTTACCACAATTTGCTTCAAAAATTTTTTTTTCTATTTTCCTCCTCTAAAACCTAGGTGCATATTATGGTCCAAAAAGTGTTTCTCTAAGTCTCAACTGAGCACTTCTAGTTTTGTGTTATAATCAATCATTTTCATTCAACTACTGGTTTACTGGGTATTTTTCCTTTTAGCATATTTTTCTCTACACATTGACCACTGAATTAATGTGGGTAAAAGTCTTGATATGAGCCTTCAAACCTTCTTTAGTAATTATAATCACTCTCCTCAGCACACTGTGTTTCACAGATTCTCTAGCAAATATGGTATGTAAGAACAGCCACTATCCTGAGGCCCTGGTTTAAAAGAAATAAATAAATGAGGTCTACTTATGCAACCCTGATTAAAAGCCCCAAACTATGAGTGTATCTTCAGTTGAAGTCATAGGCTTAAGATTGTAACATGATTTGTATTTAACTCTCTTAAGTGTGATAAGTCCATTAAAAACCAAAGGGGATTGATTTCTCTTCAAAGGCACTTGGCATGTTGTTCTGGCATAAACATAACATTGAGAAGTCCCTTGCCGATCTCCCTAATTTTACTCCCTTTCCGGATGAGTGGACAGTGGAAGATAAAGTCCTATTTGAACAAGCCTTTAGTTTTCATGGGAAGAGCTTTCACAGGATTCAACAAATGGTATGGTAATTTTGGTCCTAACTGTGATTCATACCTGAATGATACCTTATGCTGATACTGAACACTTTCTAACTATTAAATAGAAAAAAAGTCTTCCAATCAAATTTTAATTTTTTTAAATATTTGCAATAAGTGTATTTGCATATAGTTCTGTCTGCATTCACTCTAGTGCATGACAATTATTTGCTATTTTATTGTAATAGATTAACTTTTATTATGGCAAATATATGCATATTCTGTAATTCAGTATTTTTCAGGTGCTGTTGCTTTCTTTTTTTAAAAGAAAATTGTTCCTTATTTCTAGTTCTTAAATTTTCAGTGTCAAAATAATATAAACCTGAGAAGTTGCTGCATTAAACACTTATAACCTTAATGAATAAAAACTAGTTCATGTTTGAAAATATATCTAAGTGTCTTTTATAATCTTAACAAACATTTTTGATTGGGAGTGGGCATCCTTGTTTGCCTGTATGACAAATCAGTACATGATCATTAGTCATGTTAATACCCAAAGACTTGATTTGGTAGCTAAAGTGTATTTGCATCATTTATCATTTCAAAACATGGATTTAAAACTAAGTGATTTAAAAAAAATCATTGTTAAGAAGTGAATAGCTTTTCTTGAAAACATCATGCTAAGTGAAAGAAGCCATATATAAAAGGTCATGTGTATAATTTCATTTGTATGAAATGTTCAGAGTAGGCAAATCCATAGGGATTAGGTTAAAGCAAGAATAAGGAGTGACTGCTGATGGGTATCGGGTTTCTTTTTGAGGTTGTGAAGATGTTGGGAATTTAGTGATGGTTGCGTATAGTAGCTAATATACTAAAAACCACTACTTGTACACTTAAACTGGAGAATTTTATGATACGTGAACTATATATATCAATAAAGAATTCTTATTTACATAGGGGAAAAAATTGTGTAGCACTGACTGTGCTGGGGACTTCTGGGATCATTCTCACTGTGTTTGTGACAACTTTGTCCCCTCCCTGAGAACAAATAGGCATAATGCCGGTGACATAGTTGTGGGTAGGGTGCTATGACTGTAACACACATTTTATCTTTATGATTTATGAAAGTACCCATGAAAATGTTTTTATCTATGCCTTTGCTAAGTATCAAAGAATAATATCAGAAATAGTTATTCTGTTAATTGGAGTTTATGAATTAAACTTGCTGATATTAACATGACTTTTTTTTCAAGCTTCCAGATAAGACAATTGCTAGCCTTGTAAAATATTACTATTCCTGGAAAAAAACTCGATCTAGGACAAGTTTGATGGATCGCCAGGCTCGTAAACTAGCCAATAGACATAATCAGGGTGACAGGTAGGTTGGATACCTTTATATAGTTACATTGTTAGGGACACTTATTGGATTGATTACATTTTCTAAGGCACAAAAATTATCACAACACATTGTAAGTACTTCTTATCCTTACATTCATGTTTCTGCTTTGACAGGAAGAGGTGAGTGATCAAAAATCTTATTAGTAAGAACTCTCTTTAATTCATTAGCTGTTAATCATAGCCAGCAAACATTTCATCTGAGTTACTTTTGATCTGTGTTTGACCATAATCCCAAATGCTTCCTTTTACTATTAATATATTTAATACATGTATTTAGAATCTATTAAATATATCTAATAAATATATTCTATAAAAGATGCCCTTTCCACAATTACCTCAGTAATTGAAGTTCACATTATTGTAACTGTATTATTATGGTAGTATAAAATAATTTTGTTTAACTGATTTTTGTCTGTTTTATTGTCCAACTGGAGAACTGAAATAATAAGTATGATATCAAATTAATATGTGTTCTTTTTCCCAAATGACATTTCTTTCTAAATATCTTTCCTATCAAGTTTTTTTTTCAGCTAGAAATGTTTGCTAAAATGAATCTGTATGCTTTAAATGTTTCTCAACACTACAGAAATCTGTATTATAAAAGCTCATCTTCCCAAGGACAGCGCTTGTTCTGTTGGGAAATACTTAGTAAACTTATTAGCAAGATATATGACCCTTTGATAAGAGCACTGGCATACAATAAAAAGAAGGGAATTAAGTTTACTGTCTCTGTCTCTTCACAGTGATGATGATGTGGAAGAAACACACCCAATGGATGGAAATGATAGTGATTATGATCCCAAAAAAGAAGCCAAGAAAGAGGTAATGTTGATCATTAGAGCGCTTGTAGTTGTCCTACAAATCCACTCAGAAAGAATGAAGACTACTTCATATTAAGAAAAACATTTTCACATAATGATTTAGGAGATTGTAAATTCCAATATTAATTAGAGTGTTTTGAAAAACATTAATATCTAGAACTCCAGTTAACCAGTGGTTTAAGTAATTTTGGGATTATCCCATCCACTCAGAAGTATCAAAAACCCTGTCACGATCCCTAATCTTTAATCCATAGAAAGGAAGTAAAATACCCTCGGATGTATTCAGTGTAAAATTAAGCTTTCTGGTTGTTACCCAATTTTTATTGAAAACATTTTTTTGTTTCATATTATACCAAATTGGAAATGAGTAACCGGTACACTGACAGCAGTGAAAATGGAAAGCTGCCTCAAAGGAAAAAACGGAAGAATTTCTTAATGCGATGATAATAATGATGACTTAAAATCATTAAGAGCGGGGTAAATTGATACACATGCTTATTTAGACCAAAAGTTGATAGGTAGAGGCTAGTGAGCTATAGACAGCTGTGGAATAATGAAATTAATGAAAATAACATTGAAATTGGAGATAGAGTATGATCTCATCCAATTTAATGACTCTTACTCCTTTTAAGGAACTCAGTGCCATGGCCCATTTTAGCCATTGTCATTCTCTTAAACTCTTTTCATCAGTGAAATTTTAAAAATTCTATTCTTACCTCAATTTGGTATTTTACTAATTGTGTTACTATTGCTAAGTGGTCTCAAATTTATTCATTCCTTCCTTTTTTCCCCCCAAGTCTGCCTGGTTTCCCTGAGCCCAAAAATCAACTGTGTAAATTGTTCTCTTTCCAGGATCTTTCACCTACCATTTCCCTCATCCTTCCACTTTACCTTAATCTCATAAACACTGCTCTTCTTGGTCTGAGAGGCACAGCAGGGGATATGGCACAGTCATGGAAATTCCTGCCACTTACAAAAAGCAGTGTTCAATCTCAGTGTAGTCCTTAGCACCTCTTAGTTTTTAACCATTAGTAACCCTAAAGTTTTTCCATTGGTGAAATAAAAACAATAGTATTGTTTTGAGAATCAAAGAGGTAATATGTATAAAGGCACTTAGTACCCAGAACGAAGTAAATCTTGAATAAAAGTTGCTGTGGTTCTGTTATCTGAGAAACTTTTTTTTTCAGCAACTATTTTGAACACTCACCCTTTTCTCCACATCACGTAACTGCAGGTAAGATTTTGGGGGGGTGAGAGGTACTCCCTGCAAAATCTTGGCGGATATCTTCACCTTCTGCTTCACAGAGGAAGTACCAGGCAGGAACTCCTTTCAGTTCCAGTCTTTCCCCTAACCTTTGTGCTACCCCATACTACCCTTTTCACCTGAGTGTATCTAAACTTAAAATATTATATTAAAATTATTCTGTTTTTCCCACTAAGCAGTGAACTCTTTGAAGGCAGAGTCTGAGTTACATTGTACATCTTGTATCCCTTAGAGCAGGGGTATCAAACTCATTTTTCACCAGGGACCACATCAGCCTCATGGTTGCCTTCAAAGGGCCGAATGTGATTTTAGGGCTGTATAAATGTAACTGCTCCTTAACAGTTAAGCAAGAGGTGGGCGCTGCAGCCGGGTAGAAACAAGGTGCTGAAACAAGGTGGAGGGCCGGATTCAGCCCGCGGGCCTTGTGTTCGCCACCTGTGCCTTAGCATTTGACACAGTGCTCATTGTTCACTTTCTTACCAATACTTGATGTGATCAGACTTTTAAAATGTTACAACTCTGAATGTGCAATGATATTTAGTACCGTCTGCTGAATGAACAGTCTGTGTCTGAATGCCTCTCTCTCACTGTAAGAAATGTTCCTTCCCTTGTTCTGCTTATTTTACTGATTGTTTGAGGCTATTAATCCCTTCTTATCGCCTCTAGGACTTTGTCCATCAGTCGTCCCTTCTCTGTGCTGTATTTTCATCCTTTTCATTACAGCTAAAAATAAGCACAAGTCTATACTATTTAAAAGTATAACTATTGCCCTGGCCAATGTGGCTCACTTGATTGGAGCATTATCTACTAAACCAAAAGTTCACAGGTTGGATTCTGGGTCAGGACACACAGGCTTAGGTTGCGGGGTCAGTCCCCGATGAGGCACATAAGAGAGACAACCAAATGATGTTTCTCCCCTTCTGTCTCTCTCTCCCTTCTCCTCTCTCTAAAATTGCTGAGCATGTCCTCAGGTGAGGATTAAACAAGCAAACAAACAAACACAACTATCTCTCAACTAGTCCACACAAAAACCTGTTCCTTAGCACTGCTTCACTCCAGAGTTTGCCTCCATCAGGCTTCTGTCCCTTCACCTCTCTGAAACTGCTAACAGGTCAACAGTGACCTCCTAGCTGCCAAATCCAGGGATTTAATATTATTCATTGTATTCTACTTGTGCTTTCTATGTCATTTCAAGTTATTTACCCCTTCGTCTTTTATAACACCAGTCTCTCATTTCTGTCTGCCTTTTTATTCTTTTATTTTTAAAGATTTTATTTTTAGACAGAGGGGAAGGGAGGAAGAAGGGGAGGGAAACGTCAGTGTGTGGTTGCCTCTCACACACCCCCCACTGGGGACCTGGCCCAGCACCCAGGCATGTGCCCTGACTGGGAATTGAACCGGTGACCCTTTGGTTCACAGGCCAGTGGCTCAATCCACTGAGCCACACCAGCCAGGGCTCTCTACTTTTTTAATTGTTGTTTCAATTTTAGTGACTCTTTTTCAATTACTCAATTCATTTTGTTGTGACTTTTTAAATTCTCTCATAGAACTGTAAATTCTGTCTTTCTTTGTTCTTCTGTTTGCCTGCCTTATTTTTAGATATTATTATCTGAATTATCTTCTCTCATCTACATGCCACCCAACCCTGCACACCACACCTTCCAATCCATTCTTTACCCTTTTGCCAAAGCAGTTTTTTAAAACCACATTTATTGCTTGTAACCCTTCCATGACTTTGTCTATTTTTTTAAAAAGCCCACAAACTCTCTAGCTAGGGTTTCTTCACTGCATCCAGTGTTTCTAATTACTAACAGTTGTAGATAAGGTTTTAAGTTCCATGCACTTTGTCCTATGGTTATATTGGTCCCTTTATTCTGGAGTTTTCTTTTTTCCCTGATCTGCCAAGGAAATTCCTTATAACTCTGTAAGATACAGCTTCTCTGTGAAAATCTCCTGTGCTTTATTTTAAATTGGCCACTTCCTTATTCTTCTTTAAATCTATCGCAGTATTCAGACAGTGGAGTGGTGCTTATTGATTGCTTAGTTTCCCCTCTCCTACCTGCCTATCCCTGGTGATAAACTCTTTAAGAGCAAAAATTGTACCTTATCTACAGGTCCTGGTACATAGTAAGCATTCAGTCAAATTTATTATAATTATACACTCTTAATTGTACAAATCTGAGATTAAGGATTTGGGTTATCTAGAATATATGTATGTGTGTGGAATACTATTTTGTCTAACTATGTGAGGTGATACATACAGATTTTGTCTTTGTTTGCCTATGAGTTCATCCTATTAGCAAATAAGGTGAGGGGAGAATAGTTAAAAAGTAAAAGAATATTGCAGGGTTGTGGTCCAGGGCTGACAGTGCATGTCAGCAGCTTCATTCATTTCTCTGCTCTTTCACAAATGACAGGGACATCAGGCAGGGAATGATAATATATTATTGCCAGATCTAACTTCTGTAAGTTGTGAACTACACATACCTTAGAGCAGGGGTATCAAACTCATTTTCACCGGGGACCACGTCAGCCTCGTGGCAGCCTTCAAAGGGCCGAATGTAATTTTAGGACTGATTAAATGTAACTAGTCCTTAACTAGGAGCAGCGAGCTTGGCACTGCTGTCCCAGGTAGAAACAAGGTGCCAGTCCAGATAAAACAAGCTGGACGGCCGGATTCAATGCTCAGGCCTTGTATTTGCCACCTGTGCCTGAGAGTGTGTACAGTGTTAAGAATAGTAATAAAACAAATACCAGTGTGTTCATCACTGAACTTAAGAAACAGAAGTCCTGTGTGTGTTTCCTTAATTGCACCTCCTCTCCCTTCTCTCCAAAGGAGGTTCTCTCCTGAAAAGAGAACCCTATCTTGAAACTTGCCAATTATTCACTTCCTTTATTTTAATAGTTTTATCACATATGTATATCTCTGAGCAACTCTTAGTTTTGTTCATTTCAAATTTTATTTAAATGGAATCATATTGTATGTATTCTTCAGTTACCTGTATTTTGTTGTTGTTGCCCAATATGGTTTTGCAATTCATTTCATTGCTATATTATAGTATTCCATTGTATTCATATGCCACAGCTTATCCATTCTTTTACTCTTGGATATCATTTCCAGTTTTTTATTATAATGAACAGTACTGATAAGGAAATATCCTGTGTGTGTGTTTATATATACATATACCTATATATATGTATGTATGTGTGTGTGTGTATATATACATATACCTATATATATGTATGTATGTGTGTGTGTATATATGAGTTCCCATTGGACAGTGGTTCTCAGCTAGGTGTAGTATTGGCCCTGCAGGTAAAGGGCATTTAGAAATTATGGAGGATTTTCCATTGTTATTGTACAGTGATTGTGAGGTACCACTGGCATGTAGTAGGAAAGGGATGCCAGCTCTCCTGACATGCACAGCACAGATTGTTCCACAAAAATGCCAACATTAACTTTTTCGGTAACAATACCCTATAATTGTTTGGAGTCAAATTATTCTGTTTCGGCTACAGTAGTCCTCTCCCCTTATGTACAGGGGATACATTCCAAGCCCCCACTAGATGCCTGAAAGCATGGATCATACTTAACCCTGTATATGTTAATATAGTATGTTTTCTCCTATACATGCACACCTTTTTCCTTAATCAGCTCCCCAGGATTTAACGCTGTTGGAAATGTGGCAGCAGCTTCTTCATTGGCAGCTACATCTCCAGTAATCCATACATTTTTCAGTTCACACCTCTTCCTGAATCTGTGTGATCATCCTTTACTTGCAGGAAATGGCTTGGTGTCACTCCTTTCAGGGGATCCGTTGCCGAAGTGTTCTTATAGGCTCAGTGCTTTCTGGCCCAACACACCACCAATCAGAACGTGTCTTCTATTCATCTTCCACCTACAAATTTCATGTGTTTTCCATCTTAACTAAGTATATATCACCCATGGTGGCCATAAGTTTTATAGTTTGCGGTGTGACAGCAAAACTAGTGGGAATTTCTCCTTTTTTCACAATTTCGTTGATAGAAGATTTGTTCTTGCTGTAGGTCTTAGCAAACTCAGTGTACAATTTTTTTTCTTCCTTATTAATTGGAGAACTTTCACCTTTTCGCTTAAAGGAAGTACTTTATGGCTTCTCTTTGGCATGTCTGAATTGCCAGCATCATTATTCTTGTGCTTTGGGACCATTATTAAGTAAAATAAACTATGGACAAAAAGCACGACAGTCTCTGTGACATCTGAGACCACCACTAAATGACTAACAGGCAGGGAGCATGTACAGCATGGACATGCTGGGCGAAGAGATGGTTCGTGTGCCTGATGGGACAGAGCAGGGCAGTGTGAGATTTCATCACCCTACTCAGAATGGCATGCAGTTTAAATTTTATGAATTGTTTGTTTCTGGAATTTTCCACTTAATTTTGGAACACAGTTGACTGCAGGTAGCAAACTGCAGAAAATGAAATTGTGGACATGGGCAGACTATTGTATAACCTTGTTCAACTTTCCTAGATAACAGCACATTATTTTCCACATTTGAAGTGCTTCCACTGGGCTCTCAGAGTACTGATTACTTCCTTGCCAATGCTTGATATAATTAGACTTTTAAAATGTTACAAATCTGGTAATCTGAAATGGTATCTCATTGTGTTCTCAGTTTTATTCATCAGATTACTAATGAGGCTGAATATTTTCCCATCTGTTAATTTTTTTAAGTATATTTTATGGATTATGCTATTACAGTTGTCCCAATTTTTTCTCCTCTTTATCTCCCTCCGCCCCGCACCCCCAACCTTCCAGCATTCCACCCCACCCCTTAGTTCATGTCCATGGGTCATACATATAAGTTCTTTGACTTCACTTCTCCATTCCCTATACTATTCTTAACCTCCCCCTGTCTATTTTGTGCCTACCTATTATGCTGCTTATTCCCTGTACCTTTTCTCCCATTCTCTCCCTCTCTTCCTTTCCACCGATAACTCTCCTTGTGATCTCCGTTTCTGTGATTCTGTTCCTGTTCTTTTGTTAGTTTTTGTTTTTTAGGTTCAGTTGTTGATAGTTTGAGTTAGTCATTTTACTGTTCATAGTTTTTTATCTTTTTTTCCCAATAAGTCCCTTTAACACTTCCTGTAATAATGGCTTGTTGATGATGAACTCCTTTAACTTTACTTTGTCTGGGAAGTACTTTATCTTCCCTTCAATTCTAAATGATAACTTTGCTGGATAGAATAATCTTGGATGTAGGTGCTTGCCTTTCATGACTTCAAATACTTCTTTCCACCCCCGTCTTGCCTGTAAGATTTCTTTTGAGAAATCAGCTGACAGTCTTATGGGAACTCCTTTGTAGGTAACTGTCTCCTTTTATCTTGCTGCTTTTAAGATACTCTCCTTATCTTTACTTTTGGGTAGCATAATTATGATGTGTCTTGGTGCGTTTCTTCTTGGATCCAACTTCTTTGGGACTCTCTATGTCCTGGGCTTGCATGTGTAGTTCCTTCGCCAGACTGGGGGAGTTTTCCTTCATTATTTGTTCAAATAAGTTTTCCATTTCTGCTGTTCCTCTTCTTTTTCTGGCACCTCTATGATTCAGATGTTGGAACATTTAAAATTCTGACAGAGGTTCCTCAGCCTCTACTTATTTTTTTGAATTCTTGTTTCTTCATTCTGTTCCGGTTGGATGTTTATTTCTTCATTTTGTTCCAAACCTCAATTTGAGTCCTGGTTTCCTTCCCTTCACTGTTGGTTCCCTGTATATTTTCTTTTATTTCACTTTGTATAACCTTCATTTCTTCCTTCATTTTGCAACCAAACTTGATCAGTTCTGTGAGCATCCTGATTACGTGTTTTGAACTCTGCCTATGATAGGTTGTCTATCTCCTTGTCGCTTAGTTCTTTTTCTGGAGTTTTGATCTGTTGTTTCATTTGGGCCATATTTTGTCTCAGCAGACCTTGTTTTGTGGTAAGAGGCAGAGCCTTAGGTATTCTCCAAAAGCAACCATCTTTGCTGCTCTGCGGGGCTGTATGTGGGGGAGGGGTCAGAGAAGGAACAGTGCTGCTTGCTCACTTGCTCATCTCCACCCCACTTTCTGTCACTTCCCTCGTGATCCACAAGTGGATTGTGCCCTTTCAGGTGCTGATTCCTGGGTGAGTGGGCTTGTGTATCTTCTAGGAACCTGTGAGTCTCTCCAACGGACTCTCCTGTGAGGCTGGGAGTTTCTTCTGCCATCACAACCCCCACAGGTTTTTACAGCCAGAGATACTGAGACTTTAGCTTTCTGCACACTGGGACCCTGGGTTGCGTTGTCTGTCTCGCTCCCTAGTTGTTCGTCCCAGCTTATCCACACACCAATGTAGGAAGTCCTGTCCACCAGCCACTTCCTTGCCCACCCTGCCGGGTGTCCTCTGCCTCTCTCACCAGTCTGGATAAATGTTCCTTCTTTAACTCCTTGGTTGTCAGACTTCCATGCAATTTGATTTTCTGGCAGTTCAGGTTGTTCTTTATTTTTAAAATTGGTTGTTGTCCTTTTGGTTGTGCAAGGAAGCAAAATGTTTCTACGTACGTCTCCATCTTGGCTTGCTGCCCATCTGTTTATTTTCTTTTTTTCCTAATGTTTATTTGTATATTTTTTACTTGTTTTTCGATTAGGCTATTTCTTAATAGTCTTTTTCTAGTCTTTTTCTTAATGCCAGGACATACAAAAATGTTTTTATTGTTGACTTCCCTTTATAGTATTGCTACTAATCTGGTTAAATGTGTTAAAAGATCTTGTAGCAGTTTGTGGTTTATTAATTCTCTACGTGCTTTTGATGAACAAAACAGGTATTGCATCAAAAGCATGTATTCAATATTTCAATATTTTTATATTTTAAGTTTTGCTTTTACATTTAAGTACTTGATCTATCAGTATTTTGTTCATGTTGTGAGATACTCATTTTTATTTATTTTGTTTTCTAATATGGAAGTGAGTTTATCTCTTTCAACTAATATACAATGTCAGTTTTATCATATATGAGGTTTCTATGTACAAGGTGGGGCAAAAGTAGGTTTATATGGAAAATATAAAAAAGTTGTTCATATGGAAAATAATACAATAATTAATAAATAATAATACAAGAATCAACTCTGTGTTTAATGTACTCACAAATGTAAACCTACTTTTACCCCAGTTTGTATATCTAGCTCTCTGTTCTGCTTGTTTTGTCGTTTAAATATCCCTGGTCAGTCCCACAGTGTCTTAATGTACTGTAGCTTCGATAGCTCCCGGGGCAAGTCCCTGTACTTGGTGGTTCTTAAGGAGTAAGTACTTGGCTGTTCTTGCACATTTGCCCTTCTTCAAGCTTGTGAAATTCCTAGAAAAGCCCTACTAGATGTTTTATCGAATCTACATATAAACTGGGAAGGAATTAAATCTTTTTGTAATTTATTTATAGGTGATTCTGTATTTCTTATGGAGCGATTTATATCATTGGAAAATTATAGCAGTTTTATTTCTTTTCAATTCTTAGATACCTTTAGCTTCCTCCCTTACTGAACTGGTTAGAATCACCATTATGATTTTGTTACAATAGCAAATATTTTTATCTTATTTCTGATTTTAGAGAGAATGATTTTTATGTTTTAACAAGAAGTAAGATGTTACTGAATGTTTTTGCCTTGCTCGCCTGACTGGTAGTTGATATACTAGCTGTCAGCTAGCATTCCTTTCTAGCCCAGTAGTCTCTGAGTAATCCGACTTCTTACCATGGGCTGGTTCCTCCAAAGGAAGCATCCCCAAAGCACTAAGTGGAAATGACCCAGACATTTCTGGCCTAGCCTTGGACATCACTCAGCATGACTTCTTTTGCATTCAGTTGGTTATAAGTGAGTTACCAGAGTTTGTCCAATATCAAGGGGAGGAGACATAGACCCCCCCCAATCCACCTTTCGATGGCTGGAATGTTGAGGAATTTGATTATGTTTTAAAATCTTCAAGCCTAGAATATGGAATTTTCATAAATATTTTCCTGTATGTGCTTGAGAAGAATATATAGGAGTAGGCAAACGTAGGTTTACAGTTGTGAGTTTGCTAAACAGAGTTTGTTGTTGTATTACTATTTGTTAATTGCTGTATTTTCCATATGAACAACTGTAAACCTAGTGTTGCCCACCACTGTATACTCTCATTGGTTACAAGGTTTTGTTTGTGTCTATTAATTGCAGCTTCTCAGTTTTGTGATTGAAATCTATTTTCTCACTGCCTGCCTACTTGTTAGCATGGTTTTGTTGTCGTTTATCTGCTTAATTGAGAACTGGTGCTTTCTATATTTTGAAGCTAGTGTTAATAGGTACATAAAAATCTACAGTTACTTTAATGTTGTGGTTGAATTAAAACTTTTATCAGTATGCACTGACTTTCATCTCTTGCAGTTGTCTTCTGCTTTTTAAAGATTATTTTATCTGGTGATAAATAACTGTACCATTTTTCTTTTGTTAAGGATTTGTCTGGTATATGTTTATGATTTATTTTCAACATCTCTGTGTCCTCATGTTTTAAGTATGTCTTATAAGGAGCATACAGGTGGGACTTTATATTTTATCTGGAGTTTAGTTCCTTTATATTGGCCATGATCACGGACCTATTTGCATTTTTGTTCTTTTATATTTTTATCTTCTTTTTGACATGCTTTTTCTGTTTTCTTTCCCCTCCTTCATGGCCTCTTTTTTAAGTTAAGAAATCATCTCTTCCATTTTTTTTTAAACTCTACTAGTTTGAAATGTTTCATTTATTTCTGTTTTTATGCATACTCTGGAAATTTTATCTGGCATATTTAACTTCAGTCTAATATTGGTGTTTTTAATGAATTTCTGATTAATACAAGGTCCTTACAGTGCTTTGACTTCACTACCATCCTGACTTATATGCTATTTTTGCCCAGTTTTAATTATATCTGGGTTTAAATTTCTCAAATGAAACATATAGTCAGTGTTTATGTAGTTTTACCCTCATGTTTAAAGTGTTTATTTTGCTTACCATTCTTTCCTAAGTCTTAGACATTTCTTCAAAAATAATTTTTCTTTTCCTGAAGTATATCCTTTACCAGTTAATTTACTGAGGGTCTCTTTATAAACTGTCAGTTTTGTGATGCCCAGAATGTCTGTTTCTCCATTGTTCTTGGAGTCTTAGTTTTTGGGGGGTTAGACTCCTAGGTTGACAGTACTATTCGAAGATATTATTGAAGTGATTTCTGTCATTGCTGTAGAGAAGTCTGCTGTCAGGCTAATTATCATCCCTTTGTAGATAATTAGTTTTTTCTGTCTGTCAGTTTTTATGATCTCTTCTTTGTCTTTAATGTGCTGTAGTTTCATTTTGACATATCTGAGTATAGATTTTTTTAAAATTTATTTTGGATTCATTGTAATTTTCTGAATCGTATGTCTTACTAAGTTCTGTAAAATTCTCATTTGTTGCCTCTGAATGTCACTTCTCTCTAATTCTCTCTATCCTTTTGTTTGGGAAGCCCTTTAGAAGTATAATGGACTTTAACTCGTCTCTTAACAATTCATATTTTCCATCTTTTTATCTTCCCATATTTCTATGCTACATTGTGGCCATTTTTCTCATATGTGCATTCTTAGTCAACAGTTTTCTTTGGAACTCTGTCTAGTCTGCTAAGTAACCCATCCACTGAGTTTCTAATTTTGTTTCCAAAGTTTTACATTTCTAAATGTTCTGTTTGGTTCCTTTCCATATCTGCTTTGTCGGTTTTGATAGGCTCTTTTTCCTTATAAGAATATTCCATATTTTCAGTTATTTCATTTCTTTGTACACATATCACACATTTATTGTGTTATCTTTAGTAATGCTAATATTTGCAGTCTTTGCAGGTACAGTTCTGTTGTTTGCTTCTCTCTCACTCACAGGACTTGTATAGCAACTTGTGGTTGTGAGCTTATTTTCTTTGGAGCATATTTGAGGAAAAAGTTGAGAACTGGGTTTAAAGTGCATTTTTCTGGAGACAGTTTGCATTTGCTTCTGCTAAGTGTCTGAAAGCCCTACTGTCCTGGGACACTTTAAATTTTTGATTTTGGGTTTTTCAGGCCAGACAGGTGATAACAATTTAGTCCTCAAACTTGCCTGAATGTAGGCCTGTAGTTGGGGATTCACAAGGGAAATTTGTTTTGGTTTCTTTTCCATTCAGCCAAGGATAAGGTAAGGTAGGCATGACTTCCTTTCATTTTTCTCCCTCTGTAGGACAAGGGCATTTTTTTCTACGTGCACAATGGTGAAGTCCCTTCCAGAGTTCTGGCTTTATGTCCTGTACCCTGTACCTGCAGCCCATTGAAGCCTGGGTTTTAAGCAAATGCCAACTCCTGCATACTCACTTTTCCCTCTGGTTTCCTGCTTTCTCAGCATTTTCTGGTCTCTGAGGAATTTCCTCACTTCCCTACCAACTCAGAAATGAATTTTAAAAGTTTTTTTTTCCCAAAAATACTTGATCTAGCAATTTTAGAAGTGCTGAACTGGGAGGAGTTTCCCTGAATATCAAGTCTGTGTGTGGCTTTGAGGTGGTTTTTAAGCAACAAAGTAGATTATGCTTTATTGTATAATTTTTTTATAACTTTTGCTCAGAGTTCCTTTTCTAAAAAATTGGATTATTAAATCTATTCTGTGAAATAGCCTTCAACTTAATGGACATAGGTTCTAATGGATTCCTGTCTCAGAGGCACAAAATAACATTATATTTTTATAACACATTTTAAGAATATTGCAAGTAATAATGAAATTTATTTACTTGGACCAATGAAGTTCATGGTCATCATTATTAGAAATGTCTTAATGTCTTCCAAAATGCAAAATTCACATTTTGTTTTATTTATCGATAAATAGACTTGAAGTTTAGAAATGTCATGATTAAGATAATTCTGTATCTTTTTTAACCTTTGGTTAGAGGCATACTCCTCTTTAAACAACTATAAAATGAGAGTGAAAAGTTATCTCTTTTTTTTTTTACCAACTGTCCAATCTGCCACTTCTCATAATTCCTAATTTGCTTTTTCTTTTTACTTTCTTCAAAAAACTTTGTGCTTAATGTTATAGCAATTTTGTTTGTTTATTTGTTTTGGGTTTTTTTTTTTTTTTTTTTTTTTTTTTTTTTTTTTTTTTTTTTTTTTTTTTTTTTTTTTTTGCTCTTTATTACTTAGGAAAAACATATCCCTTTTTAAAGAAAATCAGGAATAATTTAGAGTCCAACTTATTTTTTCTTTTTTCAGAGTTCTCTGGGTATAGAAATCAAACATTTTATTGAGTGGATTAATCAAGAATACATTATGTTGTATGCTTATTTTTCCCTAACTGATGAACGTGTGTGTGTGTGTATTTGGACTCATACATAATCTAATTGGTTAGCAGAATTTTTCTAGATGTACTTAGTGTAGCAGATACTTCTACTAGTAATAGACTGTTTTCAACTTGCTCATGTTAAAAACCAAGTGACCTATTATTCTCTCTGTATTCTCCTAGGGTAACACTGAACAACCTGTCCAGACCAGCAAGATTGGACTTGGAAGGAGAGAGTATCAGAGTTTACAACACCGCCATCATTCTCAGCGTTCCAAGTGCCGTCCCCCGAAGGGCATGTATTTAACCCAGGAAGACGTGGTAGCTGTTTCCTGTAGTCCCAATGCAGCCAACACCATCCTGAGGCAACTGGACATGGAGTTGATCTCTTTAAAACGCCAGGTATTTTATAAAAATCATATTTTTAGTGATTCTGTCCATTCTGCTTATCTAACTTTACCTCAATAATCTCAATTTTTTGCAGATTTCTCAGTGACACATTTACATAAACTTCATTCTTTAAAATTTACCACATTTACAAATTATGAGATAACTTTACCTGTTCTAGATTTGAATCCCAGCATTACTACCTGTTAGCTCTGGGTTGGGAAATAATAGACTCTCACTACTCTTCAGTTTTATAAGGGGCACCCAAAAAACCAGAATTATCTTCTGACGTGCAGGCCCCTTGTACAGGCTTTGCTTTCTAGGAATCCATCTGTATCAGTGTACCAGTGGGCATTGTTGTGAGAGACTGTGTTGAACTTCAGTGAATTTTCTCTGAAGACTCTTTCAGCACTCTTGCCCATTTCCTGATGGGTGATTTATGAGGGCACCTGCCCAAATCATGCTAAGGATTCAGCAGTTTTTATCCAAAAGGGGCATGACCCCCATGCCCCATACTTCCTATTCACACAGTCTAACCCAGAGTGATTTTTTGTTTGTTTCCCTGGATGAAAAACATCCTTAAAGGGAAATGGTTTGCCAACATGAAAGAGGTGAAACAAAACAACAACAACAAAAACAGAAGCACTAAAAGGCGTCAAAAGTTATGAGTTCAAAAACTGTTTTGAACAATGGAAAAAACTTCCCGATAGGTGTATTGTATCAAATGGAGAGTACTTTGAAGGTGACTAAAGTTTAAACTTGTGAGGATAATTTAAATACACCATTTTTTATAAATTTCAGGGTTTTGTGGTCCCCCCTTGTATATCTGTGAAATTGGGGATGAAAATCATACTTTTCCTATAGGTTGTTGGGAATTATTTGAGGTGATACGTATAGATTGTTAAGCAATATTTGGCACATTTGAAGGCTTAATGAATAGTGCCTACTCTCTTCATCATCACCATCATCACCAGTAGTAGTAGCAGTAGTATTGTACAAGCATCATCATCATAATCAGGTAGTGGTTGAGTGAGGATCTGGAGTCAGTAAACCTAGGTTCTAACCCTGGCTATACCATCTGCTTCCTATGTAACCTTAGGGGAGCTGCTCAACTTCTGTTAATTTCATTTTCCTCATCTTGAAAGCGAGTAGTAATACGATGGTTGGGAAGAATTGAACAAGATATATATCATAAATGCTTAGAATAGTGCCTAACACATAGTAAGTACTCAGTCAATGATTGTTGTTAGGTCTCTGGCCTTTCTCGGTGTTCTTTTCCCACTTTTTTGCCTGTTTCTATTGTTGTTTACTCTAACCCTTAGATCTAGTTACTCTTCTAAGGCTGTACTTTCTTGGTCTGCATCAGCCAACATTACACTATATGCCAGGGACGGCTGAATCTACCGTACTTCTCAAGCTGTGACTTTTCTCCCAAGCTCTATAGCTATATTTCCAATTACCTGCTAGACATGTCACCTAAAACCCAAAATATTTTTTTTTCTCTGTTTGCTTTTTGTTGAAACATCAAAATCATCTTTGATTCATGCCTTGCCATTCATTATCACTGCCCCAGCACACACAAACCAAATGGTAACCAAGTTGTGTGAGTTTGGTCTCTGAAGTTTTCTTTAAATGAAAGCTCTCATTCTTAATCCCATCACTACTACCCTATGCAGACCCTTACCACATCTTGCCTGACAATAACTGTTGTGTTGCTTCCCCTTACTCAGTTTGTAACATGGAACACCAAGAGTAAACACCTAATAAGCATTATTCATTCACCTTCATCATCATTATTTTCTTTCAGAGGGGGGAAGGGGAGAAGGGAGAGAGAAAAACATCAGTTGGTTGCCTCTTGTATGCACCCCAACCAGGAACCAAACCTGCAACCTAGGCATATGCCCTGACTAGGAATTGAACCCATGACCTTTTGGTTTGCAGGATGATGCCCAACCAACTGAGCCATCTTGGCCAGGACAATTCTTAGTGGAATAATTGTTATTTGATCAGTACATTATGGTAATGAAAATTACCATATTGATGGATTTTAATTCCTATGTATAATATTTATCTTTGGTTATAAGAGACATTGTTAAAACATATTCAAATACTATGATTTATGAACTGTGTCTATTAATCTAATAAATAGATTATATGGATATGAGTTGGTGTGTATATTAGTTGGATAAGTGGAATATCACACCCAGAGTGTGATCAGAGTGTGGTAGGTGTTTATCCTCCTGAAATAAAATTTAAGAGGGTTTGGTACATATATCCTTTTCTTTTATTGAGTACTTAGAAATTTACCTAAGTACATGTTTTGATTCATGTTTTGGGTTATTTTTGTTGAAGGTTCAGAATGCTAAGCAAGTAAACAGTGCACTTAAACAGAAAATGGAAGGTGGAATTGAAGAATTCAAACCTCCCGAGGTACGTTATTGAAGAATATATGTGATTAAATATGGTGAAACCTTGTTCTTTGGTCATACTGTTAACATCTTTGAAGGTTTTAGGTTTTATAATATGGATAATTTGTCACATCTATTTTTTGTCATTTAGATGGTCTTTTGAGGCTTGACTAATGATTTAAATTAAATCATTTCTTTCCTGCCCTTAGCAATTCCTTTCAAGCAAAGCAATTAAGAAATAGAGCTATATGATTTAGCCCAGTGCATGGGAGACTAGGAGGTCATTGATGAGCAAGCCAGTACAGTTCTGGGTCTACAGCAGTGTTTGCTCAAAGCCCTTTTCTACTTGTATGAATTGGTGACGCAGCAAGAAAAAGATCACCAAAAAAGGAGCTCTTTTTAACAAATTTTAATTTTAATTTATATTTGTCTTTGGGCTCAGATTTCCAATTAGGATTTTAGTATGTGAGCTTACATTCTTACACTTACATCCCTGAGAATATGAAATCTAAAAAACAAGATATACATTGACCATTTTTCTGACTCTTGCTTGTATTTCAACCGAAACTTAATGTTTTTTAATATTTGTGATAATTATAGGAGTTAAATGCCTATAAGCTCCAATCAAGTCTTTTTACAGAAGCTTCTATTACAATATTTTTTTTTTCTCTCTCTCTCTCTTTAAAATTCCTATGTTATGCTTCATATCCTGGACTTGCCTATTTATATAGTAGTCAAATAATTTTATTTGGTCCAAATGGGACACCCCCTGAAATCACAGTTAGACTGAAATATCTATAAATGAAATATGTGTGAAGGGCCAGGGCAGAGTCGGAAGAGTAGTAAGTGCTTCAGGACTGATGCACCCTATGCCGTCTTACTCATTACAGTCTTTCAGAAGAAAGAACCATGAAGGAAGTTGTTTCTGTTTGTTTTGAATAATCTCTTTCAGGGTTAGGAAATGGGAAAAAATGAAATATACCTAGACTAATATCATTCCAAGCCCACAGGTATACTGACAAACATTCTGTTGATATTTTTTAAAAAACAGGGTGATACCAAGAATACTATTGTGTTTTTTATATTATTACAACAAAAATTTATTGTAAATTTTGTATTTATTTTAATTTCATATTTAATTATGCATTCAAAAAACTTAAAATGCTTATAATTTAAAAATATATTTAATAATTAAATTCAGAAATACATCAGGTATTGAAAACATGGGATACCATGAAGAACTTTATGCCAATATGTTTGAAAATTTAAACAAAACTTAGAAATTCCTAGGAAAATCTGTCTTACAAAAATTATCTTTAAAAGAAAGAAACCCTGAATAATTTATACCTGTTAAATAAAAGTATGGAAAAAGTTTTCAAAGAAATGATAATTCTAACCTCAAATTTTCCAGAAAATTGCAGGGTAGCCTCACTCATTAACATTATATAAAATAAGACTTGAAAGTGTAATAGCACTTACAACTTTCCTATGTGCTACATCATTGATGCTTACAGAAATTCAGAGTAGATGAAACAAATGCCTGTACTATTTTATGTGAGGAAACGGGCTCAGAGATGTTCACTGACTTGATCAAGGTGCATGTCTAGTAAATAGTGAAACCCTGGGTATATTTCAGATTCTTAGAGTCCAGTTGAAGTCTTAGATTAATATCATGCTGCCTCTCACTTTTAGAGGTTTTCATGTAACAGAAAAATTATATAGTAGATTCTCCCATTTTAATGAAGTTATTCGGTTAGAAGTTACTGAACATTTATTACATCTTTTGGTTTATTGTAAAAATAAATCAAAATGAAACAGCCACAATTTTAACATTCTATCATTTGTACATTGAAGTTTGAATAGTACTTTGAGGTTGAGTTATTGAGCTCATACGACTTGAAAATGCATATATGTTTTATCATCTAGATAATGCCCAACATGTATTTATCATATTATTCCTGTTGTTTTTCGGGGAGAACAACCTGTATAGATACACATATTCCAAAATACCATATTAACAGTCATAGTAAAAGACCTTGAAAAAAATCATGTAATCTATCTCCTTAACCTTTAGGTGTTAAGTATTAGCTAACCTAAAGAATTTCTAATGTAAGGAATTTTATTATCTTTTGGAACAATGGGCTACTAAATGATGTAACTCAACTGAAAGTAAACAGTTACTAAGATGCTTTACTTATTCATTTGGTTGTATTTGTTATTTTCATTTAGGGAAAAATTTGATGAAGAAAGTTCATACTTTGATAAATATATATTGATCACTTATCTCATTTAAGGTGCTGTGTTAGGTATTGTGGGAAGTGTATTTTTGGGAAAGGGGGGACATGCAAAAATGAGGAAGAGATGGAGTTTTCCATCTGCTTTAAAAAAAAAAGAACTTGCAGGCTAGATGTTATAAGAGAAACTGACTAAAGTTACATGATAGATTTATAAGTAAAGTGTTAAGGAAAACAAGCGGTCATTATTCTAGGCTAGGATCATCAGGGAATGCTTCCTAGAGGGGATGTTTCAGCTGAGGTTTGAAGGATAAGTAGGATTTTGCACATACAAAAGGGGCAGGCAGAGGGAATCATGAACAGTGGTTTGGTGTTGAGTAGCACATTCAAAATATAAATCCAGTATGAGAAAATAAAAGCATTTTTAAGAACCAGTCATCAGGTATTCCCTGAACACTTATTATGTGCTCATTATTGTGCTAATTACTATTGAGAATGCAGTGCTAGTGTAAATCAATCTTTGCTCAATTAGTATATTGTCTACTTAGGAAGGCAAACTTGGATGCAGAGGACCAATGAACACTATGTAAGAGAGAGATATTAACAAGGTAGAGTTGAACAGGGACTTCTTTACGGTAGAGATCAGTGGGCAAGAGCCAGAGTATAAAAGTCTCTGTGAGAGCTAAGAAGAAAAGTCTGCCTTTTAAATTAAGTCAAATGGAAAGACCCTATAGTTTCTTCAGTATAGGAAGGATGTAATGAAAATTTTTAATTTTAGGGAAATTATCTTGTCAGTGTTGTACAGGATAATTTAGAAACTTTACAGCTGCTGAAATACCAAGCATATGATTGATAAAGTAAATGATAAAGGGTTGCCAGGTAGGGCCAGGCATTAGCTGTAGGAATGGACAGCAAGTGATAACTCCAAAGAACATTGCAAAGTAGAAATTAGTGTACCTCCTTGAAAGTACGTGACAGTGTTGGGAGTGGTGCCGTGTTTGGCTATGCTTTCATTTGTTTTGGGGGGAGGGAGGGGTGGGGGCAGGAGATTACTGAATCCAGGAAGGAAGAAACTTAGGAAGTAGGGCTCTTTGAAGCTAGAAATTTCTCCATCAATGGGTGTTTTTATGCATAGGTTGAATGATATTCTTTCATTGTGGATGTTGGATGGAATCTTTGGCACTGAGTAGAAGGTTTGACTTGGTGACCCTTTCTAACTCTTCCCACTCAGAGGTATTATAAACCTACTACTGACAAAAATGGGAAAGATATAAAGACAAATTAATTTAGCAGGGAAAGAATGCAGTAATGATGCTGAATACAAGAATAAACTGTGTTTTGTGTACTCACAACTGTAAACCTGCTTTGGGCCCACCCTTGTATTGTATTGTATTGTATTATATTAACATTTTATTATTTTTAAAACAATGGTATTTCAGACTGGGGTTTGCTGTAGAAGAATACCACACAGTTTTAGATTTCTAGATACATTTTAGTTGTCCTTTCCGTAAGTTAAACAAATCTCTACTGAAGTTTCTTTGGTTTAAAAGAGAATATAAAAATCAGTAACTTAAAAAAATCCTATGTATTTAAAATATTTGACCCTTTTTCTTTTTCAGTCTGACCCCTCTTCCTCTACTTCCATTTTGTCTCACACAGACTGTTTAATTCCGAACAGTTTCAACCCCCACTTCGCATTTTTCCACTGAAGTTCTTCTAGAAAGTTAACATTGGTGCTAATGGCCAATTTCCACAGCTCTAACTCCCCACTTCCTTTGCCTTTTTCTGAGTCCTGGACATGAAAGATCTCTTTTCTTCTTTTAACTTTTGAGAGGTTATGTTCTTTTTTATAACTATTATGCCCCCTTCTTAGCTTTAAGTGTCCTTTCGTAGATATAGGCATTCTCCAAGTTTTTATCCTGAGAATTCATTTCTTTCTCTTTTATTTGGAAATACCATACAGTCATGTCACTTGACTATATTAAAGTCACATCATATGTACATTTAAATGACACAAATTCAAAGATAAATATTCAGCCAAATGAAAAAAGAGAATGTCTAGTCATAGCAAATGCAATAATGCTGGCAGTTCTGCCTGAGCTGCATTTACCGAGTGTATGGCCCTGAGTGAGCAGTGACGAGGCTGGGAAGTGTGAATCTGCTATTCCTTTACTCAGTTTTAGCTTCAACATGTCTTCTGTGTGAATATCTCATTGAACTGAGTGAGAGTCTAGTATATAAATACATATTTATAAATTTCATTCAATACTACCCTAAATCCGAGCCAAAGGCTTCATCTGGGATTTAACTAGTCTAGTGGTCCATTCCAGTGCTGGGAGAATACCTGGCTATGTGGGCTTGTGTGCCTGTCTCCAGGGCAGCCTTTGTAAGAACATTTCAAGAGTAAATTTGACAAAACTTTTTTAATTCATAGGCCGGTTTTAGACCCTCACATCTGAGTAAAATATGACTCCATTATTTTCCCTTATGAACATTTTCCAGACCCGTAAAAATATGTTTGAATAGATGAATATATGTTAGCCCCAAGTGGAACCTGAGCTCCGCCTGAATGTCCTGCCGAGTACCTCATTTTCAGTGTTTCCAAAGTTAAATCCATCATCTTAGCCTCACCTTCCAACCTCTCCCAGATCAGCATATCTTAACTCCTTAAGTGCTTAATGCCATCTCCCTTCTCCCAGCTTTCTGGGCTCAAAAAGTCTTACTTTGGTTAAAATCCTACCCCTCTCCTGCTGCTCCCTCCTCATCCCCAAATACATGGCTTACTAAAGTTAGTGTGAATTCATCAACCTTGGTATTGACTGCCCTTCCAAAAGTGCTCCTTACCGTAGTTTAGTTAAACACCACCAACCTTCTAGGCATATTTATCACTTCTTCCTGATGCAGAGCCTAGTGTTCCCTGTTCAGGGTGTGCCGTCTCCTCCTCATTGCCTTTCAGAAACCTGTCACCTCCAGCCCTTCCAACTTTCCTTATTTTCCATTTCCATTCGTTGTGACTGTCTCATCTTTGAGTCCCCATCTCCTGAGTTGCTTGTATGCTGGAAATAAATTTTCATAGTACACATTATTTATTTCCCTTTCATTTTTGTCCCCTTTTCTTTAAAGGTAATTCTTCTTCCAGTTTCTGCCTTTCAGGTTTAACAAACATTAATTGATCAACTTCAAGTTTGGTTTGCTCAGGCACCGTGCTAGATTTGTTTTATATATATTCTAAATATATCTTTATGTATGTCTTACATATGTTCTAAATTTAATCCTCAGAACAAATTGCAGCATATTACAGGAGATCCTCATTATCCAAATGTTAATTGATCTGAAGGATGCATGGAGAAGCGAAAGTTGCCAAACAAGAAAATATTCACTAATAAACTGAGCACTTACAAAATTGGGCTCTGCTATTATCTGTCCTGTCCATCACACCAACATCCTGCTGAATTACTCTCTTGCTAATATAGTGCAAATGCAGAACAAAACAAAATGAAACTGTAAACCTTGCAAAAGATGCAAAACTTCATGAAGTCTGTCAAAGTACAAGAGAATGGCTTTAATCACTTGCAACATTGTTGACAGATGGGTATCTATCAACATTAACAATTGAAGAAAGGGTAATGACTCATAGATAAGTACTTCAAAAAAGAATAGTTTGATTACCAAAAATTGAGAGGCCCTTGAGAAAGTTGTTGAAGTCTTCAAAACAAAGATGACCCATTCTATGCTCGTGTTATAAATTTCAAAGCTGGGAAATGTTATATACCATTGTATAATCACAGAAGATAATGCCAAAAATATAAAATGAAACGTAAATGAAGTCATTACTGTTTATGTAAGTGAAATCATTACTATTTTTTTAACAAACTAATTTTCTTAAGTTTTAGTTTCATACTTTACATTAAATTGCAATCAACCCTTTATTTTTTTTAACCATTTACTTTGAAATGCCTGGGCCTGTTTTAAATATGTTCTAGTTCCAATTATCCTGGGTTCCAGGGACCTTCTTCAGTCTCTTGTACTTTTCATAGCCAAGGTAATAATCAGATTGCCCAGGTGTTAACTCAAATATTAGCTTCTACTCTGTTCTCTTTAACTCTTTTGGGGAACATATGTTTAAATTTTCTAGTTTTTCCTCTATCATCTTTTTACTTATTTTCACTTTTTTAGCCTTAGTTCACCCTTTCCTTATTACTCCTTCCTTTCTCTTTACCTTTTTACTCTTGTTGCTTTACCTCATCGCCAATATCCTAACCTTGAAAATTACCCACTGTCTTTGCCTAGCCTGCCTTGCTATCCTATTTTAGTCTCATCATCTGGAAATTAGTACTTTCTGTTTTAGGATTTTCCTTCCCTTACTTGAAGTGCTATCTTACCTTTTTCTTCTCTAATAATATTTTAAAATTTTTAATTAGTAAAATAAGACCTAAACACCCCTTCTCAAAGGATGCCTTTCTTTCTGTCCTGTCTAGCATGTCCAAGTATTACATGAGGCCACTTCATCTGGGTAATTTCTATTGCAAACCTCTGTCGGTTGGTGTACTTATTTCTGTTCCTTCATTTACTGCCAAAGGCCCTTGATTACTCATCAGTGGGTATACACTAATGAAATTTGATCAGGTATTTAATATTGTAATATTGCCATAATAAAAATCCTAAACTTAGGATTATTCTGAAACAAAATATTGAGAGGAATATGGGAGGCTTTGAGGGAGAAATATTCTTGTAGTGGGTAACTTTCTGCTTCATAGATTTAAAGAAATATTTTAGGGCTTAGATCTGATATACAGTTCTGTGTTAATTTACACAGCACTATTTTCGGTAGGGTAAAGATAGGTATAATCTAAATGCGAAGAGAAGAGATTTTAGAGTCATAGATCCTAAAGAAAAGAAAGCCTCACAGATGTTTAAAATGAGGCTACAGCTGACCTCTGCAGTGGGTGACAGGGACACTCTAGTCGGGACATGGGTGATTAGAAGGTTCCCTCCATTTTAACCTCTCTGACTAGGTAATGTCTGTGAATGTTGTTCATTCTCCCAAATTGGTGCATTTCTCTTCCGTTATTTTTTTGTGGAAGCAAAAGGTAACAAATATATTATTTAATCCTTATAAAAATTGAATCTTTGAAATCAGAGTTTTAGTAATCTCATGTCTGTGATTTGGTGAAAAGTTAAAAAAATAAGCACTTTGGAAAAATGTCTGTCTTCATATCCTCATTAGGAAACTTCTCTTTAATTTTGTAGTCAAATCAGAAAATTAATGCCCGTTGGACCACAGAGGAGCAGCTTCTAGCAGTGCAAGGTATATTAAAGATAAGCAGTTCTTGTTGTTAATAATTATTTACCTTATCATGAAAGGTGACTACCGTAGTTCTTCCCTGCCTTTAGAAATGAATCGTGAAAGGGCTCTTGTGTTCACCACAAAGTCCTCATGACTAGGGATTCTGTTTTGTACTTGGTGAATTTGAGATACCGAGCCCATGTGCATTTTGAGTCCTGAACAGCACATTAACTCATTCTCAGAACTAAATTAAGTGATCGTGATGACAAGCTTGCACAACTTACATGGTCTGTCTGCCTCTGCTTTGGTATTCCTGCAGTGGGGTTCATTCTTGCCTTCTCAGTCATTGGTAGCTCATGGTAAAAGCTTGAATAAACTAGTATGTGTTTCTCGTTTCTCTGTATAATAGGGTTTCTCTTATTTGAGAAATGTCAGGTATTGAAAATATTAATGGTGTGCTTAACTTACAGTGTATTATAACTTAAGGTATGTGCCACTGTATACTTAGAAACCTGACTTTAAGATACATAGATATTACAAAAGAGAGACTTAAGAGAGATACCCAGAAATATACATGTAATATTTTAAATGCACCACTTATGAGAATGCTTTGTTGAATTACATGGCAGAACATACGTTGTTTGAGAAATACTTTCGGGCATATTGGAAGCATTATAAACTTGGATTTTCCATTCATGCTTGAATTAGTTAAAGAAGGACAAATTGTGTATTTTCATTCATTGTTGTAGTTATTTTTCTCCCTTCAAGATAAACTATGTGCAGGACTGATTGTGTAATGTTAAATTTGGTCTGATTTGCGCTTTCCTGGCCGAGCCCTCTTTTGTTGAGCACTGGTAGCTCTTTTATCTGGGTTAACTGCTGTAAGAGAATTGGGCCCCAGTGAGACATATAAGTATGTCTTCAAGAACATTTCCAAGTATTCAGACAGAACATACTTAACTCAAAAATGCCATGCAAGTACCTCTCGGATGTGAGAATAATGTAATTAAAGATTGATTAATAGATGGCTCTGCAATTTGGATCTGAGTGAATAAGAATTGCCCAGCCAGGGTGATTTGAATATGTCACAGGATAGTGCCCACAGGATGGTGCCGGCCTTCTCTTCGGCCTCTAACGTACAACACAGTCATTTCATAAATACTAATACTTGATCCTGTGGGCACAGGGTACTGGATATGCATCAAGCACATACATAATTGTAGAGCTAAGTTTCTGGATGAGTTGAAACAAAGTTTAATTAGTAATAGCTGTTTTAAAATTACAAACTGGTGATTTAAATTTTTGATAAGAAAATTAGTATTTTTAATGGCTTCAGATTCTTTTATAACTATGACTTATATCTGTAACATAGTTTTTTGAGTAGGCATTGCTTTTATTGACATAAAGCCTGTGTTTCCCTCCATCGCAGTCTGTAGCCTATAGAATTTAACCCTGGTTTCCAGTATTCAGTTGCTTAAAGGTTAGTATATTAATTCTATACTCTAGTGTAAGAAATATCCCAGTGGAAGGATTTTCTGAAGAGAATCACCTAGGAAATTCTGGACTAGTATTTTTCTATGCAGCACTCAGGATTTGCTACTGTTCTTAACAGCACTACCTTAAGTGATAGGGTCCATTTGAATCTCACGGCTGGGTTGATTATTAGGCAAAGCTGCATTCCAGGGAAGGGACAATCTCAAGATTTACATACATAGTGTGAGCTACATATGTGGACATTATCTGAGCTTATAAATATTAAGAGTGGAGAACTTATAGATGTTATACATTTCCTCTCTACTGAGATATATTCAGTATTCTTATTCATGTCTTAAAAATAACGTTAAATAAATTACACTAATGCAGCAGTTTATACAGAAACATGCTTGTTTTGGGGATTTAAAAAGTACTTAATGTGTTAATATCTTTGTTTTTATTTATTTTACTTTTTAGTGGAATTTTTGTTTTTACTTTTTTGTTGTTGGGTTTTTTGTTATTATTACTGTTATGTTGAGTAAAACAATATAAAGCTATTTGTGTCCAAAAGAGTTATTTGAAGGAGAATTACAAATGCCATTTTTGCTCATGTGCACACACATTTATGTAATGCTCAGAAGTGTGTCTTATAAATAATATTATTATATAGTAATGTCATCTGTACCTGAGTCTCAGTGTGGTTAAGGTACATAATTGCAGTTTTTGTTTTAACATGTATGGTTGGCTATCAAGAAATATATATCTTAGCAGGCAATTGTTTTTTGTCTTTTATTTTTCTTTTAATCTTTATAATAAACCTTTATATGATATGATGTTATTCTTATGGCCATTTTAGTTTTGTAAAGCAACAAATCATTTATGTTTTGATAGTAACATGTTTTATATAGCACATTATTTTTAAGACATTTTACATATATATTCTGATTGGCCACTCATTTGTTAAATATTTAATTTTATCTTGCTCATAGTTGACTGTTACAGTGACCTGAAGAGAGAAATATTGACTCTAGTGTCACTAGTGAGATTTATAACTCTACTACTAAATAAACTTTTGTTACAGCTCTTTTAAAGCCAAATCATTATATTAAGATAATATCCTAAAGACTAAATATATATTTCCCACTTGACTTGCCATCCGTCATATTGTTGTTAACTAAATACTAATGATTTAAATAATGAATATTATTTTAATAATATTTAAATTAAAATCATTTTCCCCTTTTTCTCCCTTACTTAGGAGGGGGAAAGTCATCCTCAGATCAGATAGGAATGTCTGTTTATTTTTGTGTAATCTATCGCTTTATTATGTTAGTTTTAGTTCTAGCTATGTTATAACTTCAATAACTTTCTTCAGGAGTCCCCCAGGTGGAATTTTGTAGATGCTGATAATTTAATCCTCTTAAAATACTTGCCAAGAATGCTTTTCTAGCTCTGGTCAGAATGGCTTAGTTGGTTGTGTGTTGTCCTGCAAACCAAAAGGTCGTGGGTTCTATTTCTAGTGAGGGCACATGCCTAGGTTGTAGGTTCAGTCCTTATTTGGGGTGCCTATGAAAAGCAACCAATCAGTGTTTCTCTCCCTCTCTTTCTCCTTCTCTTCCTCACTCACTTAAAAAAAACATGCTATTTCTACAACTTCTATAATCTGTTCCAGCCTTAATTATCTAAATTTTCTGTTATTAACAAATTAGTTAACAGTGAAACCAGTAAGAGTCTTCACATATTTGTGTTAATGGTGAAATATCCCCATTTGTAGTTTATGTCATATAAATATGTCTTCTAATCTATAGTGCTTTTAGAAATCATTCTAAAATCAATCCTGATACTCATATGAGAAACATTTCTTATTTAGCAAGAATTAAGAAAGGGATTAGATTCTAGGTGGGTTTTTTCCATGTAAAATAACACAATTGTTAGCTGTGTTTAAAAATAACATTTAAATGATAATATAAAACATTTACTCTTTAACATCACATCAGCAGAAGCATGGTATACAGCATACAGTATTTGCCATTTTTATTTTAGATCTCTTATAAGTGCACATTTATTTTGTAGTCATTAATGCTAAAAAAAAAATTTGCTCCCAGCTAAAATACTTATGCTATTTTATAATAAACAACAAAGAAATTTTCATCTTTATCAAGATGTCAATTTTAATTTTCAGTTAATTTTTTTTGTATTGTCAGCCTTCCCATATAAAACAAGAAGTGACAGAACTATGTTTAAAGGGCTTATACTGATAGTTAAATGTTACCTTCTCTTCCTGTAGTTCATTCATTTTGTTTCAGGAGAAATGAAGTTGCAAAGCTAAAACTAGTCTTCTTTCCCATTCAGTCTTACACTTAAAAATAGTTAGAATGGTTCCTAAAGGAGGGGAAAAGAGATTTGGCAGTTGGTTAAGACATAAGGCTAGTAACCCAGTATATGAGTGATCAACAGGAAGTGGAGACAGGAGATTTGTATCTTCCCATCTGAAAGGCAGCCATGCGCTTTCGAGTTTCTTCTGTTACAACGGATCCCATAAGAATGGAGGTCCAAAAGTACAGTTGTCAGCCCTCTGATGCATTCACTTCAGATAATTAATGACTCAAAATTCTGAGCATTTTTATGATGGACTTTAACTTACAGCTAAGAAAGATGGGCGCATAAGACTCAAAAGAGAAAGGCTAGACATTGGAAAGAGAATATATGATTTGGACTTTTAGCACTGGCCTAAATGGACCAATCACTGCCCCATTGCTATTGGTATCTTTTTTACCTTCTTTAACACAAATTGTTGAAGAGATTTATAAGACATAAAAAGTAATGTTTTCATTAGTTTGAGTTTAAAAATTAATCTTTTATTGATAGGAAAGAACCACACCCTTGGAGTTTCTAGATGTTACTGTGTTTTTATTTCAAAATAATATTTTTTAAAAATTCCTATTTCCTAATTGTACTAAGTACTTACTCAATTTAAGAAATTTTGCTACAAAAAGCAGGAAAAAATGTCTTCCAAAATTTCACTACCACGAAAGCAGCTTGCACTGTAATGTTTTAGCTCTTTTTTCTTTGTAGTCCAAAATCAAGTTTTAAAAATAACCTTTTAAATATACTGAAAACAGGTTCACGTTATCCTTTCTATGTAAGAAAAAAAGAGTCTATAATTCCACATCCAGCGACGGGCAACACCATATTACACGTGCTCCTGAAGTTGCTATCTTGCTAGCCAAAGCTCAAAAAATATCAATGTGTGTTGTGTTGTTGGATAGTATAGAATACTGATTGGAACATATGGGCTTTCATAAAGTGCAGTGATAACACAGTAATCGAATGGGTTTTATTTTTATGTTAATTCCCAGAACAAACTAAAATTATATATTAAAGATTATAAGGTATCATCTGCCAGATAGGAGGCCAAGTTATTTCATTTTAACTTTCAAATGAAACTTAGAAATTTGACCGAAAACAATATTTTTAATCTTCCTGTGGAATTTATAATTTGCCTCTTCCAGGATTCTTTAAAATTTTATTTCACTAACCTTTGAAAACTGGCCTCTGGCCCTAAAAGTGAGAAGTTTAATTTAAATCATGGTTCAAATGGACGTAAACCTTTTACTTACATCTTCAGAGAGAGAGGAAGACTTAATCACTGTGTTTCATTTCCTTGCTGATAAAGCAGTCAGGTGGCCTTCTTTATTATAAACTGAAAAAAGAGTGAACCATCCTTCCTCCAGGTACAAATTAGAATTAAAGGAGCTCTGATGCCATATGTTGCCAAGTTAGTTGCTCAGTGTTGGTATCTCTGCTACGTTGTCCTCCAGAAGCCTAGCTGGGGATTTTTTGAAAGGGGCAGTTCCACGAAGTCTTTAATTGGTGTTTTACTAGAGTGTGCCTAGTTACCAGCCATTGTGTAG
Source organism: Trachops cirrhosus (assembly GCA_028533065.1). Taxonomy (NCBI): domain Eukaryota; kingdom Metazoa; phylum Chordata; class Mammalia; order Chiroptera; family Phyllostomidae; genus Trachops; species Trachops cirrhosus. Next base: position 29,515,313 of record CM052551.1, read on the forward strand.
ACTGTAGAGCTTAAGAGTTCCACCTTATAACCAAAACATGCTCTTGAGCAATGCTATTGGAAGTGTGAAGGTGATAAAGAAGTCAGCTATATGTGACTCTCGTGGTTTGGGGAAGAAAATAAAATGAAGCCTTACAGGGAAGAAAAGTCCATCACAGTTCCTGAGCACTTCCTATATACTCAGCATTGTATCAGTGCTGGTGCTGCTGTGTATTCCATAGGACCGTACTTCCCAACCTTTCACATTGTGGCATACAGAAAGTTATGAAATTCGCTGCAACACACTAAGACAAACAGGGGAGGCTGCTGCTGTTCAGGGCAGACTGCCAAGGAACTCTGGCTCATGCCCAGACCATGCCCAAGCATCCTGCAGACTGAGCAGCATTAATATCTGGGCCCATTTGTTCTCAGGACATGATTGGGGTCCTTAGCTAGATTGCAGAAGTCTGCAGTGTGGTCTGAGCCTTAACTTTTTGCAAAGTAGTTAATGTAAGGCCATCATTCATGCGTTAATAATAAACATACCTAGGTGACTTGGAAAAAGTTCTTGACATCCAAAGTGTCTAGGAAAACTAAAGCTCCTATAGAAAATAACCTTGGTTTGGTGATCTGTATTCTGGAAATGCAGCAATATTGTGAGAAGGTAAAGTCCACTGAGTGAGAGAAAATAAAGTGGAAGATGAAAAAGAATAGAGTCAGAAGAAGCAAGGACAATTATATAAAGGAACCTATGTGGAAACAACTTATTGGTAGGTTTTGGAATATATTTTGCTAAGCAAATAGGTGTTCTTAGGGTTGTAGTATCTTCAGACTGTGGAGTTAGTCTTAATGAAGATTTCTTGGTAGGAATACAGAAGATCTAATCCCAGATTTATTTAAGGTTTTCATTTCTAAATTCATGTATTCAGTAAGTTTGGTCACTTCTATAATGTAAATTAAATACCTTTTATGAAAATTAGGGCACTGATGGAACACTGCATTTGATTTCTAATCCATAGTTATATTTCTGTGCAGTGATCTCAAATGAGTTGCTATTTTCCCAAGTATGTGTAGCAGAGAAGTACTTAAATATATAGCAATAATTCCTAATATTAAATAACCTTGGATTTTTATTGCCAAATAAACCCTCAGTGGAACCTAGTCACCATTAGAATTTGTACTCAGTATGAAGTTAAAACTGGAGATTAGCTCATGGATTTTAATATAAATTAATTTACATTGCTAAAATATTCTAAACAATATATACATATTATTAAGATGTTGTCATGCATATGTCTGTCCTGTTCCTTTGAGAATGAAGTAGAGGAGCTTAGTTTACATACCCATATTCAAACTCTATATTAAAAATGGGATGTGGTTATAGCTTAATAATGTCAGACCACCCCCACTTCCCCTGCCAAATGCTCTAAGTCAAGCCTAGCTAGTCAAGCCTAGCTAGTTGAATGTAGCAAGAGATACTTCTTCCCAAGTTCTATTAGATAATCAAATAAGGGCAGAGTTTAAAAACAAAAATTATGTTATATCATGATGGTGCTTTAAGATAATTGGCTAATACCAAATCTAGCATTTCTGCTGGGGTCTTAAAATATTCTTATATTATTCTCTCATCTGTGATTGTATATGTGAACTTCTTCTAGAATTCCCTTAAGAGTAAATGATTAGCCATCTGATTATATAAAGTCATTTTTAAATTCTGTAGCATTATTGACTATCTCAAGTTCATAAATCAAATATTCATTGTCATAAAATCTACATAATTAAAAGTTAGGTTCTCAAATAACTCAATGTACCATCCTTAAATTTAAGGTAGTGATGAGAAGCACAAATGCTCTATAAGTAGTCACTACTGTAACTTCATTCTTAATCTACAAAGCATAGCTAGGCCGCTCTCCTATACACAGTCTTTAGATGAGTTAAAATTTAACTAACTGTGAAAAATACTCCCTTTTTTGTTCATCAGATTATGATAATTCTCTTTAATTTTTATCTGATTTCTACTTTTTGGTACGCTGGTGAGATAGCAAGTAATCATACTGAAGTTGGTATTAAGACCAAAATTATGCTTTTTTTTAAATGGGGGAACCCTAAGACTACTCACTCAGTCCATTGAGGGGATAAAAGAGATGGCTCTTCCCATCCTGTTTTGTTTACAAACGGTGTTGCTCAAATTTAGGTGACTGGCTACTAGGGAAATAAATGAATGTGGAATTGAGGATGGAACAAAGAATTCAATGCTTTACAATAAATGGACTGTATTTGAGAGTTCAAGAGAGGATTGGAGAAAATAACTGAGTATGTAAAAAATGGTAAGTTTCTGATTGTTCAGTTGAAGGCAAGTAGCTGGCTCGATGAAATGACATAATTGAGTGTTTTCATCTGGGACCCTGATATCTTAGCCTCTATCTCAGAATTGAGAAATGAGCAGTTTATCAGAAAGGATTTTCATTGCTGGTATCTTTTGTGTGTGCATGATGTATAGTACACACAGCAATCCTTATTGATCCTTCACCAGGTGTATTATTTACTTTGCCTTCCAGGTGTCCGCAAATATGGTAAAGATTTTCAAGCTATTGCAGATGTAATTGGCAACAAGACTGTTGGCCAAGTGAAGAACTTCTTTGTAAACTACAGGCGTCGGTTTAACTTAGAGGAGGTATTGCAGGAGTGGGAAGCAGAACAAGGAACCCAGGCTTCTAATGGTGATGCTTCTACTTTAGGGGAGGAGACAAAAAGTGCTTCTAATGTGCCATCAGGGAAGAGCACTGATGAAGAAGAGGAGGTGTGTTTGTGTATGGAATTTGAGCTAATATGAGTCGAGGAATCACCATTTTGTGTGGTGTTCTGTAAGGTTAATTTGTCAGAGGACTAGCTGAATGAGCATGAAAGGTTGACAATACACTTACTCAGTGGTGCATCTCTCGTGACTCTTAAGTCATAATGACATGCTAAGTTCTGATCCTGGAAGAATGGAGAGTGTATTGTTCTTTCATAGTCTTATTTTTATTTCCAGTGTAAAGCTGTTTACTAATAAAGATGCCTGTTTGGTAGCTTCATTGCTTTTTGGTTTTTTGTTTTGTTTTGTTTAAAATAAAAGAAGCTTGTGCTTCCAAAAATACCGGTGTTTTGTTTTTGTTTTGTTTTGATTTGTTTTGTTTTTCCTGTGACAGCCCAAACTATATTGTATAAAGTTCATTAGGAACTGTCAATCTCATACATGTATTTTTGTTTCCTCACCTCTAGGCACAGACCCCACAGGCTCCTCGGACTCTGGGTCCATCACCTCCTGCCCCATCATCCACTCCAACACCAACAGCCCCCATTGCCACTCTGAACCAGCCTCCACCACTTCTTCGTCCAACATTGCCTGCTGCCCCTGCTCTTCACCGGCAGCCTCCTCCACTCCAGCAGCAGGCTCGGTTCATCCAGCCCCGGCCAACTTTAAATCAGCCTCCACCACCTCTCATTCGCCCTGCTAATTCTATGCCACCCCGTCTAAACCCAAGACCAGTGTTGTCCACGGTTGGTGGTCAGCAGCCTCCATCACTTATTGGAATTCAGACAGATTCACAGTCCTCACTACACTAAAATTAAATTGGACAGAGCTGCAGTAACTTTTCACCCCCACCATTATACCAGTGCTCATCTGACCGATGCAAAAGAGGAAAGACTAACCCTTCCTAGATACTGAGGCTGCAAACTAGTTCTGTGGCAGTGGGCTAGCATAGTGGATGGTGTCTTAAGATTTTTTAGTTCACGCAACTGAGTTGTTACATAGGAAAGAGCCTACAGTTAGCCTCCTTCTTAGAATATATGTTCAGCAACATGATCTCATAAAAGGAAGAAAAAAAGATAAAATATTCTATATACCAAGGGTTCTTTTGTTTTTACTATATTTATTGAGATTTCTTTATATTCTTGCCTCTTCACAGTCAAGGCTCTTAGTAGAGGAATATTGACTTAGGAATTGTGGAAACAAACTCCTTAAGTTCCTTAAGTTAAGGATGTTTGACATTTTTTCTTTTTTCTTTAATTTAATTTTAACATTTTCCTATGTTAGTGCAAGAATAAATAGCCTGCATTTCAGATTTTGGCATATGTTCATTTAATGCATATTTAAGAAATTATAGCTGCATATCCCTTTTTTCAAAAAGAAATCTTGCTTTTTTTTCTAAAGGAATGTTAATATATTCCTTTCAAAGAAAGCAATTTAATCAATTGCAAAGCAATTATATGATACCACAAAAGAATGTACTGAACCTACTAACCATTTAAAATAGAGCTTAGGGTCCTAGTGCAAAGTCCTTGCTTAAAGGTCATTGACCCATCTTCTATCAGTAATAAGAGGATCAGAGTAATAATTTTCCATATGAATAAGGACTTAATTTTTAAAGTACAGTACAGTGTCTTTAAGTTCCTTGAAAATGAAGTTAATTTTGATTTTTAAATGTTTCTAAATGCTGTCTGCTTTTAACTAGTAGTAACCTACATCTGGGGACTTTAGAGGAGAATTATATTTTGTCAGTTATGTGGAGGTAGTGGTAATGGAAGCATTTATTACAATACCCTTTTTGTGTTTAGACTCTGAACTTAAAATTTCCCTTATTATGGTCTGCATTAAATATAAATGATGATTTCTTGAATAATCTATTGTACTATTTGGGTACATTTGTGTATTTCTTGCAGCCAACCTATATGGCTGAGTTTGGTTTAAGGTAAAATCATCAACATTATTTTATAAAATAAATTTAAAAATTTGTTCTGTGTTACCTAAGATGTATCAGTATATTGTCACAACTGTGCTGTTAACTTAAAATGCTGAGATCCCTTTTTATAAAGAAACAAAAAAATTTCAAGTCTTAATTCAACACATAATCATTAAGCACCTACAAAGAATATTTTACAAGTGATTGTATTTCAACAATGTGTTAACTAATATTTTTGATACAATGATTTCATAATGGAATCATGACTTGTGCAAAGGGACAGATCACTCAGATTGCTATACTAGTGGAACTTAAGGCGAAGTGTTTGCACATTCACGTTCTTGTCACACATAGGACCACTTCACAAAACATCTAATGGCCTAATTTATATTTTGAGAGGTCATATATTCCCAAATTAATTGGGAAAATAGTCCCTACCATTAGCTCTAAAGCCTTAAAGAGCTATAAACTTAAATCCACTGATTACTTTTAACACTTCTTTCCATTAAGAACATTAAATTCTGGCACAATTTAAAACCTTTTCCTGGGTGTGTCTCATTCTCATAGGATTATCTTAAATAGTTTCTGCCCCTGGATTGTAACCAGATAAAATCTAACTTAAGATACTTAATATTCAAGAATTTATACTTATTTTTACTTTTGAGAGTCATGGGGGACAAAATATCTAAAGAAAATATCTAAAGCCTTTTTTTAAGTGCTTCGGTTGTCTTGCATATGTGCACACTATACAGCTTTTATCGTCTTGTCTCTTGTCAGTAGGCCTTCAGTATACGGTATGTGGCATATGTCAGTCAACTTGGTCAGCACCAGCGTCTGTCCAGCTGTTACGTATATTGTGATTCATTTAAAACCTGTTCTATCCCAGCCGTGGGACGAGGTGCTGTATCTGAGGGATGTGCTGTAATTTGATTTACGTACACTAGAGCACACAGTAGAAAAATCTTAGCTTCAGTAGTAATATGACACATGTATATAGTGAGATGTCTTTATTGTGTGCTTTGCATATTTTGTAAATATTTTGCACGTCATTAATTTTCTTTTTTCTTTAAGCAGTGTTTGGCCTGGAAGAGTGATATGCTTGCTGCTTAATCAAAGGATTAAAGAGTTAAAGATGTCTATGTCTTCTATTTTTATATAATTTCATGTTGTATGCGCAATTTAGGACCTCTTCACTGTGAAATACTAAATACTTAATTTTTTTATAAAAAATCAAAACCTAGAAATCTTTTAATGACCACTTTATTAATTCAAGGTTAATTTTTGTTTTTGAAAAATCTACACCCAAGTATTTTTTTATTACATAACTAAAAATAAATCACACTGTTGATACATCTGGTAATATTAATGGAAAAGTATTTTTCTCTAATCCCAGTGTATTATGGATGGAGGTTAAAGGTAAGTTATGATCAAACCTTTTTCTTAATCCTACAATTAAGTGAGTAAACTAATGTAAAATAAAGATGAAAGAATATAAAATTTTGTCTTAATAGGAATAGGTGCAAATAACAAGCAAAAATATGTAAGGATTTGCAAGAATATTAAAAATGTTGCAGATACTTGTTTAGTTATTAAGTATGTTGTATTTTAATGTTTCTTCCTGCTATCAAAAGGGTATCTTACCCATAAATGTTGATAACTGCCAATCACTTAACACTGGGGTCTTATCACTTATCAGGGTCTCCTCAAAGAGAATAATAATCAGACTTAGAACTCAGAGCAGGACCTTTCTCTTTGTGCTTCCCCAAAATGAATAATGAACACATTCTGATTGCAGGAAATATAAGAAAAAGAAGCAAATGTATATTAGTTTTTTCTTTAATTTAGACATCTAATGTAGATAATCATAAGAAGGTATCAATAGGTGAATACAGAAAAAATCCAAGAATGAAGTTTGAGGAACCATACTATGTTATAAAATGTCTACAGGAAACTTCCTCATTTTCTGACAGCATTTGTGGGAATACATGAGCAGCTTCCTCTTAGGAAAAACAGGCCACGTGTAACCCTACCAACTTAAATCTTTATCATAACTTTAACTGCCTTAGTGGACTATTCTGCAGCACTAACAATAGAGTCTAGGAGTAAAACTTCAAAAGGAATGATCTAGATGCATGAGTTTGTATCTAAAAAACCATAAGGCCTTATTTGCCTTTCTTTTCTCTCAGAAGTCGTGTAAACTTACAAGAAAAACAGTGAAGTCCAGAAGTTAGTTTTGGATTGAGATGTTTGCAAGTGATCAGATTTAAAGCAAACTATTGTCTATTGATAAGGGAATGCATCTTTACAGTGTGGCGACTTAAATTTTAAAATCCTAAAGCTGGAATTTGGGTGGGCATAGTGTCTGGGAACATGAAGTGGAGAGGTCTAGGAGCAGTCTCCGCAGTGTAAACAGCGTGAAGGTTAGTCTCCCTGAATGCTTTATATTCCTCTGGATTATTTTTAAGAAAGGTTACTTCATGTTACTGAATCTTAGATAAGGTACAGTTACCAATAAGATCCTGAATACTATCACAACACAAAATATCTCTTGAAGTGTCTGTCTGGCTTACTGCCCAGAACAGTTGTAATTAGCAGAATTTGGCTTCAAGAGGTCTGTAGTCCCAAAACCATTTCACGTGCTTGCTGTGCCCCATCCAAAAGTTTGAAAGTAATCAGAATTGTTGAGGGGCTTATCACTTGGCTTATATATACACAAGAGGGTGTATATACACCCTTTTCCATGGTGACTTTTCCAGCTCCCCTGAGAGTGTTACTGCTGTACCTCAGTTTTTCTTCCCTACCAAAATCTTAACTAAAATGACAAGAAATGCAAGAAACAAAATAGTCTTTACCAGTGCTGAAAAGGGGGATTGTGCCACTGGCAGATGAAAACAGAATTAGGAAAAAACCTGACAGAATTAAGGAACCCCCCCAACTTCGTAGAGGGAAAAGAGCAGAAAAAAACACTCTCAGAAGGATCCCATAATAAAGTCAGATTGGAGGTGGATATATGGAGCAGCCCCCAAGGATTCCCACTTTCTGGTATATTCATGCCTTCATGTGCAGACTGGACTTAGTGACTTGCTTCTGCCCGATAGAATACAGCCAAGGTGATGGAATGTCTGATTAGGTTAAAATATTGTGACTTCTGTCTTGGTAGACCTTCTGTTGCCTTTGCTTGCATGCCTGATGAAGCAAGCTGCTGTGTTGGAGAGGTCCAAGTAGCAAAGACCTGAGGCCAGCCCCCTACCGAACCAGTGAAGAACCCATGTCATTAGAATAACAACCTGCCAGGAATGCAGTCCTGACAGCAACTAGGTGTGATTGGAAGTGAATCCTTCCCCATTTGGGCCTTCAGAGGACTAGATCCCAGCCAACACCTTGATTGCAGCCTAGGAGAGACCACGTACCAGGAAACAGCTAAGCTATGCTCAGATTGCTTAGTATCATGGAAACTGTGAAATGATGAGTGTTGTTTAGAGTAAGTTTGGGAGTAATTTGATACGCAGCAATAGAAAACTAATATATGGAATAATATATACCATCTTAACAATTAAATCTGGAATAACTATATTAATTCAAAGATTTCAAAGTAAAGAATATTACCCAAGATGGTCATTTGATGATGATGAAGTTCCAATTCACAAGGATCCCTGATAGAACTGCAAAAAGAAATAGGCAAATCTGCCATTAAAATCTGTGATTTCAATACCCATCTGTAAACATTTGATAGAACATGAAAATCATAAATAGGAATACAGAAGACTTGAACACTATTCTACTACATTTACCTAATAGAAAAGTTGAAATCCACCTACCAATAGCAGAATAAACATCTTTTTATGTACACATGAAATATTTCCAAGATAGACCATAGTCTGTTCCAGAAACAAATTTTAGTAAGTGGGAAAGGATTCAAGTCATCCACAGTAGGTTTTCTGAGTACATTGGGATAGGAAATCAACAGAAATCTGGAAAATTCTCAAATACTTAAAAATTAACATTTATAAGTATGCTGTGGGTCAAAAAATAAATTACAAGAGATTAAAAAATATCTTGAACTGAATAGACAAGTGAAAACAGTATATGAAGAGCCATTGGATGCAGCAAAGCTTTGGTTAGAAGGAAATGTATAGCTTTAGACATTAGATTGGAAGAACAATCTAAAAATCAGTCATCTAAGCTTTCTTCTTTATACTCGAGAAGGAAAGAAGTAAATCCAACAAGATAAACAGAAGAGAGGGAATCAAGAATAGAATTGAAATAGTGAAAAAGATAAGAAAACAATGGAGAAAAATCCCTGAAGCCAGTACTTCTTGAAAAGATTAACAAAATTGAAATTTTGTTAGATAGAAAATGTGTTAGATCAAGAAAAAGTGTGTAAATTATTAAAATCTAAACTGGAATAGGGGTCATCACTAGATAACCTACAGAAATTAAAAGAATTTGTAAAGAAATACTACTACAAACACGTTATGCCAACAAATTTTAAAATGTTTATGAAATGAGCAAATTCTTACCAAAACTGTCCCAAAAGGAAAGGGGAAATTTAAATCAAGTCAAGAAATTGAACTTGTAACTTAAAATCTTTGCACACAGGAAAGCATTAGCCCAGATAGCTTTACTGGTGAAACTTCTTTCAACTCTTCAAGAAATAATACAAAGTCTTTCAGAAAAAAAGGAGAAAAGAACACTTCCCTACTCATTCTATAAGAGCATTATTATTGACGACAAAGTTTCAGACATTCTTAATAAACATAAAAATAATCCTTAACAAAATATTAGCAAATAAAATCCAGCAACATCCAAAAAAGGATTGCACAACATAACCTAGTGGTGTTTATCCCGGGAATGCAGGTTTGGTTTAACATTCAAAAATCAATACAGGTAGTACCAGGGGTTTCTCAGCCCCACCGCTGTTGACACGTTGGGCTAGATGTTCTTTGTTGCTCGTTATAAGATGTATAGCAGACACAAGTAGCACCCTCTTCCACACCACCAGTGTGATAGTAAAAAATGTCTCCAGCTGTTAGCAAACATCTCTCATGGAGTAACACCCCCAGTTGAGAATCACTGCAATAAATCATGTTACTAAAATAAAGGGGAAAAGCCATATGATCATGTCAATAACATAGAAAAGACATTTGACAAAATCCGACACCTATTCATGATAAAACTCGTGAAACTAGAGATAAGGAATTTCCTCAACCTTATAAAGGGCATCCACAAGAAACCTTTAATGTTGTACTTAATTGAATGCTTTCCCCCTGGACTGGGAGCAACATAAGGATGTCTCTTCTTACCATTATTTAGCATTTTACTGGAGACACTTGGCCAAAGTCACAAGGAAAGAAAAAAGATGTACAGATTGGAAAGGAAGAACAAAAATTGCCTTTATTTTGGATGACATGATCTTGCATGTAAAAAAATACTAGAAATAATGTGAGTTTAAGAAGGCCATAGTATACAAGATCAATATAAAATCAATTATATTTTTATGTAGCAGTGATGAATGATCTGAAAGTAAAGTTAAGAAAACAACTTCATTGCAATCGTACCAAAAAGAATAAAATATTTGAGAATACATTTAACAAAAATGTGAAAGGCATGTTCATTGAAATGTATAAAATATTACTGAGACAAATTGAAGTAGACCTAAGTAAATGAAGGTCTATACCTGTTCACAGATTGGAAGACTTCATACTGTTAAGATGGCAATTCTCAAATTGATTTATAGATTCACCCCAATCCCCACCAAAGTCTTAACCAGCTTGTTTTGTACAAATTGACAAGCTAATTCCAAAACTTACATGGTAATGCAAAGGACTTAGACCAGGAGCCAGCAAACCTTTCCTGTAAACAGCAAGACAGCCTTTGTTTTAGTCTTTGCAGTCCACACAGCCTCTGTTGCAACCATTCATCTTTACCAGTGTCATTCATGAACAGGCATGGCTATGTCAATAAAACTTTGTCTACAAAGACAAGCACCAACCTGAAACCAAGACTCAACAGAACAATTTTTCAAAAGAACCCAATTTTGTTCTTTTGCAAAACTGTGTGACTTAGTGTAAGTCATTTGCATACTAGTTATAAAGCAGCAGTAATGAAGGCAGTGTGCTGTTGGTTTAAGGATGGACGTATAGATCATTGGAACTGATTAGAGTGCAGAAGTATAGTCACACATATACGGTCAATTGACTTTCAATGAAGGTGACAGAGTAACTCAATAGCAGAAAGAACATACCTGTATTTTAAAAAATCCCTACTTCATACTATCACAAAAATTAACTTGAACTGGTTCACAGGCCTAGATGTAAGAACTAAAACTACAAACTACTAGAAGAAAATATGGAAAAAAGTCCCAAAAGTATGACATAATACTTTTATGTCATAAAAATATTATAGAAAAAGTTGATAAATTGGATTTCATCAAATTTTTAAGCAATTAGTTCAAAAGATTCAACTAAAAAAAAATTAAAAGGCAAGTCAATGACCAGGAGAAAATATTTGTAAAACATATAGCTAATATACAATTTGTATCCAGAGTATATAATGAACTCTTAGAACTCAACTCTTAAGTCAATGAGAGGACAAAAAAAATAAGTAGAAGATTTGGATAGACATTTGCCAAAGAAGATATGCAAATGGCAAATGAATGTACGGAACTGTCACATCATTAGTCATAAGGAAAATGCAAAGTAAAACCACAATGAAGTACTTATAACATCCACTAGACTGACTAATATTTTAAACACTTCTTAATCTTCACCCAAGGACTTTTTAAAAAAATTATTTCAGAGAGAGAGAAACATCAGTGTGAGGGAGAAACATCGATCAGTTCCTCTGTGCGCACCCCAACTGAGGATTGAACCTGCAACCTTTTTGGTGTGCAGGACAACACCCCAATCAACTGAATCAGCTGGCCAGGACAAGAATGTCTACTATTTTGGAAGACTGACAATACTAACTGTTGTCAGGGCTTTGAAGAACCTGAACCCCTCTCATAAGGCTGGTAGAAATGTAATATGATACAGCAATACAGCCCCTCTGGAAAACCGACGATTTCTAACAGATTAAAATGTACATGTACAATAAGACCCAGTAATTTTGCTCCCAACATCTACCTAAATAAAAATAAAAACTTGTATTCAAATGTTCATAGCAGCATTATTGATAATAGCTTGAGACTGGAAATAATTCAAATGTCTCTTAGGTGGTTAAGTGGATAAACGGAATGTGCTGCATCCATACAATGGCATACTATGCAGCAATAAAAAGAAGAAAGTACTGATACAGGCAACAAAATGAATGAACCTCAGAAACATTATACATTATAACTGACACAAAATATTATGTATTTATTTATATAAAAATTTCAGAAAGTGCAAAACTATAGAAACAGAAAGCAGATCCTCTCTTGCCTACGTTAAGGGCCAGGAGTGGGGGTTGGCGGCAGAAGAGCAGAAGGGGGGGTGGCTTTGTTGCAGCGTTTCCCTGTGGCCATGGTGGCATAACGCTACATTCACTAAAATTCACTGACTGGGTGGATTTTGTGGTATTCAAAGTAGAACAGTAAAGTTGTTTAAAAAGGAAAAAGAAAAAGTATGAAGCAAAGCATGTGCAGTGGATGCAACAGCCCCAGCTGATACATCCCATGAGAGACCCTCACTGTGCCTGTAGGAGATCACATGCGGGATTTCAGGCTAGAGGGGCAAGGCTGTGGAATACTGAGGTGTGTTGGAGTCAAAGACATTTGAACTTTGTCGGTTTTTTTTCCAGGCTAAGCTCTTCTTGAGCTTAGGCTTTTCCTTCTGTCCTGTTTTCTGTGAAAGGGAGGGTGTAGCTAGCCAGAGTTACAAGATCATTGTTTAATATCTCTCCATATGGAGGAGGCACCATTCTCAAAAACAAGAAATACCAAAAAAATGGCCTTCCTTGTTACCGATGTATTACAAAGTCTTAACAAAACCAAACTGTGCCAATCAAATCTTACTTCATGGTGCGTAAGGCCAAATAATAACCTTAAAAATCTATATTTTTATGCCTTACAGTGACTATGCAGAATTAATATGTTAAAATTTTTTCCAAGCATTAATGGCAATTGCTGTGCGAATCTTAATAAAGGAACTCAAAATGGACAGGCCCCACGTTTAGCCAAGCGGTGCAAATGAAGACAGCAGGTCCAATTTCAAAACAATTAACATCTTATTTGTCCAACAAAAAGACTGGCGATCAGACAATCAAACCATGAAGAAAGAGTGGGAGGGATGAGTGTATGTATTGAGTGGGGAACCCCCAGAACAAATACAAAATACGGTATGTAGCCTCAGGAATGCTAATCAGGAATAGTCTGATTTTTTTTTCAAATGGGTGCTGAGCCTATACATTAATAAATAAGAATAGAGTGAAGCAAGGAGGACAAAGAACAAAAACCACGGTCTTTCTTGAGCTCCTAAGCTTAAAGTGCAGTTGCTGTGTGCACATATATAGGGGGTGCATGTCCACACTGAAACCTGCACACAAATGTTTACAGCAGCTTTCATTTAGAATTGCCGAAACGTGGAAGCAACCAAGACATCCTTCAGTAGATGAACTGGTGAATAACCTGTGGTATGTTTAGAGATGTATCTTTGGAGAAAGAGTGTTTGAAAAAGAAGTCTTTTTGTTGTAAATTACATCAGTCCTGGGAGAAACACACACACACACACACACACACACACACACACAGAGACGCCGCTCGCACTCCCTGCCTCTCTTCTTGTGGTGTGATCAGCACACCGACAGGCAGAGCTGTGGTAAAGGTTATGTGATGAAAGTCCAGGGACTGCATATCACTAGGTCAAGAAAGTAAACACAGAAAATTCACAGATATTCATGTATGTATTGCTCAGTGCAGGACCTACTTAGTGAGCAAAGGAGCATGCTATGTGCTCAGGCCCCTGAAGTTTTTTGCCTGAGAGTGGTTTCTGTTCTATCACATTTTCCATTACGAGCAAAGACTTTCCATTGTAACTTGCGATGGAAGTTAGAGGTGCAATCTAAAGCCCAAGGAGGAGAGGATTTCCCCTCCTTGTCTGATCTCACTAATCTCTAAATGATGGGAGATAGGGCCTTTTAACCCTGCTTTAACGAACGCACTACATCGATCAGTCTTGTCACGCATGGGCGGCCTGAGGAAGATAATGTATCCATCTACTATTCCAGTAGGTGGCGCCCTTCTCTCTCCATGAGCACCTTCTCTTTGACAGCCTTGGCCGCAGTCTCTTACCTCCTTCAACGTGTCCAGCCAAGCAGCTGAAAGCCACGTCTTTGCGAAGTCAGGGTAATTTCAGGGTGTTTAGAAGAAACATAAAAAAAATTTAGCCCTTCTGTGTAAAAAACTAGTGTACAGTTCAATTCTGCCCTTATATATGTAGATGATTCTAGTTTCAAGATTGGATTCTGTTTTCTGCAATTATTTGAAAACAATAAAACTGCTAAAATTTGTCTCCTTCTTAAAGTTATTCTGTTCGAATTCACACCAACCATTTCTTTGAGGGGCAGGGTGATATAGTGCTAAGAGCACCAGAATCAGACTTCCAGGTTCAAATCTCATCTCCCCCAAACTAAGAATTTGGCAATTTGGGGCAAATGGTTCAAGAGATGAGTTTTCTCATCTATAAAATAGTGCTGATGATTAAATGCACTATTAAGTGCTGATGATGGGTTAACATGGATAATGCACTGAATGTATTACCTGGTATGTAATAAGACAATAAATCATAGCTATAGCTGCAAGTATTTAATGTTTGTGGTATGTGTACATTTATGCACTCTTCTTCCCATCTATCTTCAAGATCCTTGAGGAAAGGCATCATGTCTCCTCCATCAGACTGGCCTAGGACCCAGGATTTGTCTTCTCTATTCTGCCAGATGCTCTGCCTAGGACTTGCAAGCAGCTCTGGGAAAAGGATCTTGACTGCCAACAAACAGCCATCTGAAACTCTCCTACCTTTCTACGTAGACTCCTAGCCCTGGGTCATGTGGCACCACTGTGATTCGCTGTGCACCCCAGCATCCGATTCCACCCCATTTAAAGCTTGGATATCATTCTTGAAACAAATTGACTGTTTTATTCAGTTGATGGAGAAGAAGGGAGGAGAGAGACAAGTGAATCACCGTCAGTGCCAGTGCCAGAGACCCTCAGCATACCCGCATGCACGCATACTAGACATTCCTGTTTCTAGCCACTAACAGGAGATACACCTTTACAAAATATATTGACTTACAGTGTGCTGGGGGAGAGGGTGGGTAAGGAGAAGGGAGGAGGCAGTAGGTAACCATAAGAGAAGGTGTACTGTGTGGGGAGCAGGGAGATACCTAGGTTCACAGGACACTGCTCTGGGCCAGGAGTGTCGGAATGTCGTTGCATTTAGTTCTCACGGCAAGATGGTGAGGTGGATCTAGAGTCCCAAAGTGGTGCCCCAGGCCCCATTTCCACAGGGAGTGGTTAATCTGGCTCACCAACCAAAAGGTTTGACACTGAATTTCTGGCTCTTGTTGAAAAAAATAAGAGGCCAAGTAAGGACCGGCTGGCTCTGAGCCTGGCTGTTCCCTGAGACCGGCAAGTGCTCTGGAGTGCACCCAAGTTCCTCCCCTTCCCCGGGACTACACCCCGCCTCCCTGCTGTACGTTTCCTCCCTGGCTCCCTATCATTATTCTCCCCTCTTACTGATGAGTAATTGAAGCTCAGGGCAGTAGAGTAACTTTCCCACAGCTGTCAAGCTGAAACTGAAGAAGCTAGAATTGAAAGTCTGGTTCCTTTTCCATCTGAAGTCCATGCTGTTCATGCGCCATTCATTTCCACAGAGATTTATAGAGAATACAAACATCCAGAACATAGATCGTGGAGAGAAGTAGTGTAAGGAAGAACCCTTTATTTAGGAGCCTGGAGACATGCACTCAGGTTGTAGCTATGGCCCCTGCTGAGCGTGTAGCTTTCAGCCTGTCACTTCTTTGGGCTTCAGAGAGCTCATCTGTAAAACTACGACCAGGTCTACTTCACGAGGTCGTTTCGAGGGTGGAAAGAAGTGTTGGGGAAGCCCTTGGGACAACGACAAACTCCCAACTCCAAGGGAATGCAGAGGCCAGCGGCAAGGAGTGCTGGCAAATTTGTACTAACTGTACGAAACGAGTACTGTTCAAACCCACTTGAGAGAAATCGGAGATAATTTTAATTGCAGATATTAAGATTCTAGCGAGGGTGGGTTAAAGTTCTGATTGCCCGGGTAACTCTCTGGCCGCCTGCCCAACACCTTCCAGCGCGGCCGCGGGTCCCGGGTCCCGGGTCCCGGGTCCCGGGTCCCGGGTAACGCGCGCCGCACCCCCGCCGCTCCTGCTGGCCCCGCCCCGGGCCCCGCCCCCAGCCACGGTCCCGCCCCTCCTCCTCCGCGGGCCGGGACGTGCGGGCCTAGGGTGCAGAGATCCTCGCCCCGCCGCGCCGTGGCCAGCTACTGCCCCGAGCGGTCCAGCGCCTGCGGACTGCTGCAGGCGGGGCCCCGCGTGCCCAGCCACAGGTGAGTCCCGCCAGGTCGCCGCCGCCGGGCGACGACGCCCCCGCGGCTGTAGGGCCGGAGTGAGGGGACTCGGCTCGTCCCGAATACTTTGAAATCGAAAGCGCCGCGGCGGCAAGAGCTTCGCAGCCACCTCTCGGTGTTCCTCGCCGGGTTGCTGGGGCCTCCGGCGCATCCACGACTGGAGAGCGAGGGGCGCGGGCGGAGGGCGCGAGGCGACAGCCAGGCCGGGGCCGGGGCTGGGGCCGGGGCGGAGGCCGTGGCCGCGGCCGCTGATGCCCAGCGGGTTCGGTGTGGGGGCAGACGGGCTCCAGAGCCCCAGAGCGGACTTGCTTAGCAGAGGAGGGGTGTGGCGAGAACGCAGACTGGGGTCCCGGGCTGGGGAGCTGCTCCAGGGCGTGGTTGTGGACTAAAAGGGCCACGTTCAAGTTGGGGTTCACAGGCGGAGGAGGACTGTCAGGTGTCCCCCGCACAACCACGCCCCAACCTCTTGGCATCCCCTCCATACCCTCAGTCACACCCTCAACTTTTTAATTTAATCCTCACCTGAGGACATTTTTTCATTGCCTTAAAGAGAGAGGAAGGGAGAGAGAAACATACTGGTTGCCTTGAGCCGGACTGGGGATGAACCGGCGTCCTAGGTGTGTGCCCCGACGCGCATCAACCCGCAACCTTTTGGTGTATGGGGAGGACGCTCCACCCAGCTGAGCCTCACTGGCCAGGGTCCCCCGACCCCTCCATTTTTGCAAAACTTTCCAACCAGAGCAGTCCAGAATGAAACTTCAATAGTGGAAGGAATGGAAACCTCTTCGAACCGTTCCGATGGGCGTGCTCATTTAGACGCGCAACGCACACACGCACAAGATGAGTTCCAAGGGCTCCCGCAGGAAGCCACGACTCGCGTGGAATGAGCGCCAGGGACACGCGGGGGTTCGGTGCCATTCGGGCTCCGCACACCACGTTACCTCCCCCTTGTTACCGCTCTGCCGGGCTTTAGCAATTCTGAGCACGTTCTTGACTGCTAACCCCCCTGCTCCTGCACACTTTCTCAGCTGGTCCTGCCCCCTCCTGCAGAGTTTCCATATTTGGCTATTTCAGATTTACTTTCATCGGAACTCAGTTATCTCGCCCTGGCAGGCAGGCAGGCCTGCTCTGGGCCAGCCTGAGGTTGGGGAAACGAGGCATGGCTCCCTGGCCAGGTTTCCCCCCTGCGGCCCCCACCCTCCACAGCCCTGGGCTCTGACCCGTGTCCTGTGGGGACAGGCATCTAGTAACCCATGTACTTCACTAAGCGTTTGGGCACAGGTGCTTCATGGGAACTGCTCTCCGGCCGGCGAATATGGTTTCTTCCTTCAGAGATATTTACATTTTTAAAGGGCTGGGAAAGGCATAACATGCAAAGAAATGGGTTGAAGCACTCCTGGGAATAGAACAGTTCTGAGTGTGTGTGAAATAATTTTAGGCAGGGAAAGGCTGGGTTGGACTTCTCACACCCGGGTGCAGCTGCCTGCTGTGCCTTACTCACAGCCCAAGACAGGGCTGTTAGCGCAGTTAACGGTTTGGGTGAAACCCTTAGCATCTAAACACTCCCATCCCCAACTCCGCTCTCTAGTCTGAACGCAAGAGACAGAAAGTGCTGCAGGAAAGATGACTGTGTTGAAGGCAGCACGTGTCTAGGCTCTCTGGAGGCTTTTCGTTGCTTTTGTTGCAGTTTGGGTTTGAACTCTGTGGAATGGTTTGGCTGTGGGATCCTGGCATCCCCTTCTCTGGGTCTGGGACACAGGTGGGACACAGGTGGGACAAAGTCTCCTGTCTGAGCCAGCTTCTGGAAGTCCTGCTGGAGGGCAGGTGACGGAGGAGCTGACTTTCTCAGGTTGTCTGGGCGGAGGTCCAGGGCAGCGGGGATTGGATGGGCAGGGCTTCCGGCTGTCAGCAAGCATCACCTGAGCGTCCTGGCTGTGGGCCGCAGGGTGGCAGAAAGAATGTGGAAAGGAGATGGGGCCGCATCCGCTGGAAGGACTAACTGTAGCGACTGGGATATTCTGGTGCAGATGAGTCTCGGAGTGAGGGAAGCAGAATGGAAGCCTCTGAGTCAGTCCGGTTTGGCTATCCACGGAAAGGCTCATCAGCACTGAGACAGACCTTCTGTGATTATCTTAGCTTCCCTTGAACACAGTTTCTCATTGCTCTCGTCATTTTGTTCTCATTCTGTCCTCCATGATGTCTCCGTGAGCCAGGCCAAAGCGGGTCTATTCTCCACATCTTCCTGATGGTGGGGGCTCAGCACTGAGAGTGCAGTAAGCCTGCAGCCTCCCCTGCTGGGCCGGGCCTGGCTCTGCAAGGTGTCTGGTTCACCTGCTGCAGGCACCTCACCCTGGTTTCTCAGAGAGCTGACCCTGCCCTCCTCTCCTCATCCCAGGGGTCAGCCAGGGGACCCAGACCCTAGGAACGCCTGTGTTGTCTGTTGCCGCAACATGCAGCAGATTCTCCCGTGGTGCCCTGGCCATCACAGGAACAGACACCCGCTCTGTTAGCTCTCGCCAGCTGAGCGCACTGGGAGCAAGTTCTGTGTCTGTTCCTGTTTGCGTTCTGGAACCTGTCTCAGAGCAGGCCTAAACAAACATTGGCATTGAATTCATTTGAAATGTGTCTCCCATGGGCTCAGAGCTGCCAGAGACTGATGGCTGGGAACAAGTGCTGGGTGGGGCCCTGCGGGGAGAGGTTCAGCCGCCAGCAGGACTTGCTTAGATCCCAGGGATCAGAATAGCACTGTGCAATTTACAAATAGGCTGTCTCACTGAACTTTCACCGCCTCCTTGAGAGAAGGGAGATGCTGTTTCTCACTTTACCTAGTTGTAAGCTGAGGCTCACAAGTGACTTGAAAGATGTCATAGCATGCTGGACCAGCCAGGACCCCAGCCCAAGTCTGCTGATTCCAAATCCTATGCTTTTCTCATAGTATTTTGGCTGGAGGAAGACAGGACTCTGGGCAGGAGGAGGGTGAGGGAACCAGAAAGGCATTTGTCAAGTAAGGCATTTGTCAAGATCCCCCAAACACTAAACAGTGACATTTGTCACTGACAGATTCTTTAAGAGCTGATAGACCAGGGGAAGTTGGGGGGGCGGGGGGGCAGTGCAGTGGCCAACCCAGTCTGAGGAGCTTTTCCTGCCCAGGTGGTAACTTTTTCTGCGGTTTCTCTGGGGCAGGAGCTGTCACTCCAGCAGAGTGTAGCGGTTGAGTCTCTGTGTGGTCAGGGGTGGAGGGGAACATGCCACAGGGCAGAAGCTGTCCCCAGGGACCATGGGCTCCTGTCACTGCGGAGGCCAGGGTTGGATCCCCGGGAATTTGTCACTTTGCCCAGAGGACAGATTTATTTGGAGGGTCTGAGAGCAGTAGACTCGTATGACTCCTGCGAGCCCTGTTTTGTGAGGAAGTGGGCTGGACGACTAGGGAAGAAATAGAAGTGAAAATACTCAACACTGTTACCAGGAAAATTCAGGGCCGGCTCGCAGTGGCAGGGATGAGCGCACTCTGCGAGCTGCTCTCTGGGGGCAGGGGCCAGGGCTTGGACGGCCCTGTAGCAACAGCACGTGCACCAGGATGTGCCTGCAGGGCCTGAGTTGTTTTCATTGAATTCATTGGGGTGACGTTGGTTAATAAATTTGTATAGGTTTCAGGTGCACCATTCTGTAATACCTCATCTGTATCTTGAATTGTGTGTGTTCACCAACCCCGGTCAAGTCTCCTTCCATCACCATTTATGGCCCCTTTACCTTCTTCTACCTTCCCCCACTCCCCTTTTGGACCCAGCGGTAAATGACAGCCAGCGGGCATCCCTCCTGGGCTGTGTGGGAGGGAACCCACCTTACTTACTGTCTGCAGATCCGCAGGCCTTGTTTTCTGTCCTGCGCTCCATCGCCTTCTACTCTCACCACTGCAGAGGGTCCCTGAGTGTCCCCCACAGCTTCTCCAGGAAAAGACGCTGACCCAACCACCCGCCAGGAGAGCGCCGTCTCCGCCTACAGTCCCCATTCAGCACTCTCCTCCCTCCAGGACAAGACGGTTCCCTTGATTCTTCTCTCAAGACGACTCCTTCCCCTCCCCCCATGCCCTGTCCCTGTCCCTAAACAATAGGCCCCATGTTTCCCCAGGCCCTGTCCTCTCCCTTCACTGACCGGCTTCCAGAACGGCAGCCAGCACTCGCGCCTGTGCTGTCCTCCTCACTCAGCACGTGCACCTGCTGCGTTGCTGGGATCTCCCTTTGAAGGCTTCCAGGGCCTGGTAATCCTCTGTCGCCAGCCTGCTCTGCAGCTGCTGCCCCTCTCCCTGGAGGGTGCCACGCCATCCCCACTGACGAGCCCCACGGATACTTGTCCCAAGCCCCCTCTTCCTCTGTGCTCCCCCTAATCTGTGCAGAGACCAGTACTCGCCCTCAGTCCCCACACCCCCTCCCCACCCAGTCCCGTGTCCTCCCAGCCGGTCTGGATCTACTCTCTATCCCCAGGGCTGCTACCTGAGCTCAGGTCCGCAGACCTCTTCCCTGCGCTACCTTAACTGTGCATTCACTCCCCTTCCCGCCTTTCTAAGTTCCCTCCCACACTGCTGCAGAGGGGCTCCTTAATGTGTGACCTAATCAAGACCTACTGCCTTCACTAAAGGCATCGTGGAAATGTGTGGACTTCAGAATCTGGCAGGCCTGGGTCTGATTCTGATGACTTGCTGATTGTAGTTGTATGATCTGAGCAAGGTGCCTGACTTCGGTGAGCTTCTCCATTCCCACTGGTAACCAGATAGTAGTGACACTCCCTGGGCTTGCTGGAAGGATTAAATGAGCCAGTATTTACACAAAACCTAGTGTCTGGGAGGGGTTCAGTAGCACTGGTTTTCTTCCTCCTTGTGCTCTACAGGGACAGGGAGCTGTGGGGCCTCTGGGGAGGCTGAAAATGAGTGTCTAGCCTAAAGGCCTTCAAATTGAGGTTAAAAACAGACAAGCAGAAGAATTTCCCCCTGCCAAGGTAGACCATCACTTAACTAGCCCATCATTGCCACTCTGCAATCTCTAGAGCAGGCAGACGTCAGGAGCCAGGGTGGGTGAGCTGGGATGGCGTAGGACAGGGTAGGGATATGCTGGGGCAAGCCCTCGGCAGGCAGGGGACAGAGAGGAGGGCAGGCCTTGGGGGCCTCAGACAGGGGGGCCCAGCCCCAGAGGGCAGGTTTCAGGGGCAGGATTCCAGGCTCTCAAAGGACCTGTGGGCTGAGCAGGTGCAGCCTTGGAGGAAGGACAGCACTAGGCAGGGAGGCAACACAGGGATCCAGCAGAAGAAATAAAATGCACTTGGGACGCAAATACAGGCACTGCCTTGATCACCGGGAGCAGAGCAGTTGGTTACTTCAGTGGCATCCAACCGCCAAGTCAGAGCAGGGTAGGGAGTGAGGCCGGCTTATAGAGAAGCAGCCAGCCAGAGCCCTTCCCCGCGCCCTGACTAAGGGAGATGGTTTGGAACAGCAGGCCGTGCTCTGAGCCCGGATCTTGATGCCGGAGGGCGGAGGCAGGTGGGCAGGGTGAAGCTATGCAGGTCATGAAAGTCCCTCCTCTGCCGCTGTGCTGTGAGGAACCTGGGCAAGAGGCTGGGCATACCTGTGACGCAATCCGGGAAAACTTTCCGTGCTTCCCCAGGTGAAAGGCAGAATGACGCAATGCAGAGAAGGCTATGTGCTCAGCAGCTGCAGAGTAAAAGAAGGGGCTAAAGGAGTGTGGGGGCTCATTCCAGGAAGTCTTCCTGGGGAGTGGAGAGGGGTAGCCGGGAGGGACAGGGGATACTGGACGGGGGGCGGAGGGGGGGGGGAGGCGTTCAAAGGGGTAAAGGAAGGAGTCAGCGATTGACCTTAACAAGTGGAAAGGGGGTTATTTTGGAGCAGACTGATTTTCTTATGTTGAGGTGGTTTCTTTGAAAAACCAATAATTTGGGATGTTTCTTCAGCCTCTCCACAGCTCTCCCCAGACCTTCCTTAGAAATGCGCGATGCGGCGCATCAGCTGTGGACAGCCACACCACATTCTTCCGGTCACTCCTTGGCACTAACAGTTCCCTGTGTCTGACTTCCAGAGGGTCACTCCCCCGGCACAGGACCTTCCTAACAAGTGTGACTTCCCTGGCCCCCCTCTCCTCTGTGTCATGACTGTAACGCTCCATTTCCTCAGCATCAACTCGGCTTAGGTCATGTTCGAGCGCTCTGGGGCCTCCCACACCTGACTTTCCTGTTCTGAACTTTCTTCAGATCATTTCCGCTGCCTAGAATGCCTCTTGTTTTCATCTACAAATCCATACCTGCCTCATCCTTTAAAAAAAAAACTTCAACATTTATCTGTTTAGGAAACTTCTGTGTTGGGGGTCCCCAAGACCGGGCCCAGGGTTGAGGGTTTGTGGGGAGCACTCACAGGACCCAGCATATCTTCACACAGAGGTGAGTTATCATAATGAAAAGATTCAAAGCAGAATCAGCAAAGCGAAAAGGCACATGAGTCAGAGTCTGGAGGAGACCAGGCAGAAACTTTCAAGGGTCTCCCCCTGGAAGTCACATAGGACATGCTTAACTCCTCCCGCTCCGGAATGCGACACCATGTGTGAAATGCTGTCAACCGGGAGGCTCATCAGAGACTCAACGCTCAGGGGTTTTCTCCAGGTCTGGTCACGTGGGCACCCTCTGCCCAGCTGACACCAAAGTTCCAGACTTCCAGAAGAAAGGTGTTTAGCATAAACCACATTGTTTGCAAACAGTTTAGGTAGAGGGAGCCCCACGCCAAAGCCACCCTCTCTGACGTCAGCTGGGGGCCATCCTGGTGAGCAGACATGTCCAAGGTTAGCGGTCTCAGGCCTGCTGTGTAACTCTTCACGGCACAGCTTCCCTGCAGAATCCCACCTGTCGGGGCCTAACTGTGGTCCTGTTGTAGAGAAAATCACCCCAGAGAAGGAGTCAGGAGACATGGGTTCCAGCTCAGCGTGGTTACTTACCGCTAGGTATACTCTGAACCCCCGAAACTGCATTTTCCTCCCTCATTTAGAAAAGAGGGATTGTACTTCTTGTATGTAGACCTCAGAGGTGACCGTGAGGACCAAGCAAGCTGCGACAGTGTCTGCCCACCCTCCTGGTTGAGCACTCCTGAGTGTAAGGCAGTGAGTGAGTGAGCACTGTGGGCAGTGCAGAGGGGGGAACATGACAGAGGCTTTGATGGGAAACAAGCCTGAGATGGGATCCTTACCCAGTGCTTGCCTTGTGTACATTATATAACCCCCTGAGCTTCAGGACCCTATCGGTAACATGTGAGCATGAATGATAAGACTAGTACCTGTACCTCACTGGGCTGCTGTGCAGAGCAAGCAGCACGGCCCATGCAAAGCTCCTAGCCACAATGTCTGGCCCACAGTAGGCAGCTATTAACTCATTGAAGTATTTGAGTGCTTACTCTGTGCCACCACCTCGAAAAAGAGAAACACAGTCCCCTTCTATTTGCTGGTGCAGACTAATGTCAAACAAATTATTACATAAAAAATGAACTGTAATCATAAATGGTATGAAGGAGACGTACAGGGTGACAAAGGGTGTGTGATGAGGACGGGGTGGACCTAAGCCAGCTGGGGAGGCACATGAGGCTTGGCTGAATATGTATGTGATGCTTCAGCTGAGCTTGCATGAGATCAGCTCAGTGAGAAGTGGGGAGATGGAGGAGAGGAAGTTTGCTGCAGAGAAACAGCTTGAGCAAAGGGAGACCAGCCTTAGGGTGCAGGCTGTAAGGAGGGGAGTTTTGGCACTCACAGGAAGACTGGCGAAAAGGCCAGAGAGGCTGCAGCATGATGGGTGGGGTGTGGGGGAGCTCACGATGACGCTGCCCACGTGGGCAGGCTGGGATTTTGAATTGTCAGAGCAGTGTGAGTCGGTGTGAGTGACAGCAGCTTGGCATTTTCTAAAGCTAAATCAGGCGGCTGTGTAGAGAAGGCCTTGGAGGAGCGAGTGGGGGAGGGGAGAGCAGTTATCAGAAGGGAGGTGAAGGAGGGTCAGCTGCAGGAGGAGAGCCCAGTTACAGAAAGCAGTGGTGGCAGCCCAGGTGGGAGGGGACGGTGGCTGGAATGGGGAGTTGGTTTGGGGGCGGGGGAGGGGAGAAGTAGGTGGGATGTGTGTGTCCATGAGGCACATTCCGGGGAGCTCAGTGACGGGCTGGATGTGGGGGAGGAGAGAGAAGGCACTGCCAGGAGCGATGGCAGTTGTCTGGCGACAGCAGCAAGATAAAGAGTGGGCCTTCAAGAGAGTTGTGGAGAGAGAGAGCAACTTAGGAGAGCGAATCGGTTCCGGTTTGGACGTGCTGGGTTTGGAGTCAGAGGGAGCCACTAGTCAGGCAGATGCGTGTGTGGGTTTAGATGCAGAGGAGAGAGACACTGGGAATTGTTTGTTCCTGCGTGGGCTTTCACGCCAGGACAGTGTGGTTCCGGGGAAAGGGAGGGAACGAGGAGTTTAAAGTGTGCTGTGCTTTTCGGGTAGAGGGCAGTCAGGGATGTCAGATGCTGCGAAGAGGCCAGGGAGGATGAAGACTGAAAATTGACAGTTGGT
Organism: Trachops cirrhosus; assembly: GCA_028533065.1. NCBI lineage: Eukaryota > Metazoa > Chordata > Mammalia > Chiroptera > Phyllostomidae > Trachops > Trachops cirrhosus. The sequence continues at coordinate 29,540,171 of CM052551.1, forward strand.
GTTAGTGGCCCAGAGGTCATTGGGACCTTGAGCAGTTTGGGTGGCTTGGTGGGTCTAAGTGGGTGATCACTGTCATCAAAAGACCCCTAAGGAGGCAAGAACCCAGGACAGGTGGACCGTCTGTCTTAATTCAGAGGTGACCCCACCATGGCTCTGGGAGGGAAAGGGTGGAGCGGGGGCCCTGTGCAGGTAAACACGGAGGTTTGCTGGCAGGAAGTGGAGGTAGTTCTAGTCTGCAGACTTCTGCTTTTTTCTTCGCAGTAGGAAGTGAGGTTTGCCGATAAGACTGCAAGGAGTGGTCAAGGTTTGTGGAGAAAAACCTTGAAGTCGATATTAAACACATTTGAAACATATTAAAAACATGCGAGTGAGCTGACAGGGAACACTTGGCCCTGCCCCTCCTACCCACTGCCATGACGAAGTCTCCAGAAAAGGACCCCAGCAGATGTGATTTGAGATCTCTGGCACCTTCTGAGGCCCCTACAGGAGGTCCCCACATGCTCATGGGGTTGATTTGCTTGTTAGCCTGTCTACCTTTCCGAGTCCTTCTCAGCATTTCTCTCTCCTTCCAGGCACCTGGCTCCCCACTGTGGCACCTCCCCAGGGGCTAGTTCATAGGAACAAGGACACTGCTCAGGCCCCACTCTTCCGGCCCCAGAGGGCTAGGGCCTCCCCGTCCTGCCACAGATTGCCTGCCCCAAAGTCAGCGGTCACGACCAGCTTTGTCCTCTCTAGCTATGACTGGTAGAATTTCAGGGCTTCTCAGCAGCGGAGATGAAAAGTGTGGGCACCGGGCAGCTTGCTCAGTGGGAGAGAGCCTTTCCATTGAGTGGTTACTGAGCACCTCCCCTGTGCACTGTTCTAAGTGTTGGTGCCTCAGTAAACAGAAGAAGCGTCCCTGCCCTCGGGGACCTTGTGTTGTGGCAGGGGAAGACCGGCAGTAAAGAAGGAAACGTTGCAGCAGCGACAGGGCTACCAGGGAGGTGCCTGTCCGCATGGGTCAGCGAAGGCCTCCCTGGGGAGGTAACATCTGAGCAGGTAGGTGAAGTGAGGGAACAAGCCATTCAGGTGTCAGGGAGAAGAGCGCTCCAGGCAGAGGGACAGCACGCAGAGGCCTCTTCTACTAGTCAACAAAAAGCAAGGCCTGTGTGGCTGGAGCACGTGAACAGGCGGAAAGCGCTAGGCACTGAGGACAGAGAAGACAGAGGCCAGACCACAGGCAGTTCTAAGCACACTGCGTTTACCCTGAATGAGATGGGGCCACAGGAGCAGAGCAGTAGCACGTCTGACTTTTGTGTTAGAGAGGGTCACTACGGCTGCTGGGGTTCAGGTAGGCTGAAGAGGGGGAGGTGAGAGACCAGCGGGAGGCGGACTGACGCTGTAACCAGTGGGGCGATGATGGCGCTTCGACCAGGGAGGCTACGCTGGAGGTGGTGAGCAGCGCCTAGACGTGCTTGGAGAAGAGCCCTTAGGATCTGGTGGTGTTCGATGGAGAGGAAGCCAAGGAGGACTCCAGAGCCTGGGGTCCAGGCAACCAGGTGCTCGGTGGCACCATTTCACTGAGGGGGAGGAAGCTGTGGGAGGAGCAGGCTGGGCGGGGCTGGATGTGTTGCCTTGAGATGCCTAGTAAGCAGCCGTGGAGCGTGGGCTACGCAGCTGGGATGAGCAGAGATCGGGGTAGATGTCCCGACTGCAGAGAGAAATCAGGGCATTGTCAGCCTTAGATGGCACTGGAGGCAGGAGCCGAGACGAACTCACCAGATGGTGAGTGTAGACAGAAGAGCAAGCAGGTCCAGCAGCGGCCTGGGTGCTCTGAGAGATGGGGAAAAAGTCGCTAGTAAGGAGGGGACGGTGACCTGGAAGCTGGCACGATGGGCTAGCTCGGGGCTTCTCCCGTGGTAACAGGCCACGGAATCTAGCTCGGAGCTTGCCGGAAAGCGGACTTCCAGCTGCTGCAGGGAGATGTGTCTGAAATCTGTTGACTAGGGTAGGCCAAGCTATGGTAACAAATAGGCTCCCAAAACAGAGGTGTGTTTTTCTGGGGTAAGGGGCCCAAGCCAGTACTGGTATCATGTTCCAGGGCACATTCTTAGGACCCAACTGTCGTGGGAAAAACTTGGTTCTTCTTGCCAACGCAGTAAAGAATTACAGGCTGGCAAGTCAGTTAGTGTGCAAGCAGAGTTTAGTAGTGACATGTTCCCATGGAAGAGAACAGGCCTTGCCGAGGTGGGGGACAAAGGCGTAGGGCGCAGGTAAAGGCAAGGCAAACGCGGCAGAAGCATCCGGTCCTTTGTGCTGGCGGGTGGGGGTGAGGGAGCTACATGTGAATTAGCCGGTAAATGTGGAGCCAGCTTCTGCTGGAGGATGTGACCACCTAAATGTAGGCATGTGTGGGAGTCTGTTCCCCAAAATTCTTCTCTTGCTCCAGACCACATTTGCTCATCTTGTTGTAAAACAGATATGTGACAGGAGGCAGTTAATTAGAGCTGCAGCAGCTACCCAGACTTATTTTGGGCCTCTTTCTGTAAGCACAAGGGACCCCCTTGTAAAACAGATAGTGACTAGATGCAGGCAATTAACCAAAGCTGTTTTATGGACTCTTTCTTTGGGTCTGTGGACCCCCTCCTCTCTCCCCTTGTAGAACTTGGGGTGAGTACACAGCTTCTTTCCCAGATAGTGGAAACGATACTTAGAACTTCAAGGGCTCCCCTGCTCCTGTACTAGCACGGTGTTTCCTGTGACATTGGAACACCTGGCAATCTAATCAGACAGGCTGGGGACTGCTGAGCCAGTGGCTGAGACATGCCTCCCTCCTCCTCCCTGTCTTGGTTTACTATCCATCCCACCTAACACAACCACTCTGGGAACTGTTGCTGTTCTTCGTGCAGAGGCATGGTCCCCACCTGGACTGGGAGCCCCTTGGGAATGGGAACTGTCGGGTAATTTGGGTCCTGTTCCACGCCTGCCCCGTCCCCCCATAGAATGAGACGCAGGCCTCTGCCTGCAGCGGGCACTGAGGGAATGCTGACTAGGACCGAAGGATGGGCGTGCAGGGATGTTAAGTGCTTAGTTATCTGTCGGGTGCTGGGCGCTAGTCATTTGTGTGGATTAACACATTTAATCTTAACTCCAAGCCTGAGGGGCAGCTACTAGTGTCGTTCCATTGTCTGGATGAGGAAAAGGTGACACAGGTGAGTGGACCGCAGAAGGCACCGAAAGCGTGCCGGTTCCTGAGCTGGTCTCGGCTGTGCTGCCTGTCGTCAGGCCCCGTCCAGGTGCCGGCTGGGATGGGGCTCATTTCCCCAGCCCCGACACAGGCCGAAGAGCACTGCTCTTGGAGCCGGAAAGCCTAGGTTCAAGTTCCTGGCCTGCCACGTGCTGGCTGTGTGATTTGGGGCACGGTGCTCAACAACCCTGGGCTCATGTGCCTCATCAAAAATATGGCGAGGATAATACTGCCACAGGGTTAGTGCGAGGACTGGGTTTGATGGTGTACGTAAAAACACAAACTGCCAAGTACTAGGATGTGTGAAGTGACATTACTCTCCTCCTCCTCCTCATTATCCCTGCCTTCATCATCATCTTGAAAGACCCAACTGTGGAAGCCCTCCGGTGACCCAGAAGGGCGGCCTGAGGGGTGGAGAGTGGAGGAAACCCAGCGGTTCCTCTGTACACTTTTATTTACTGATGTTTCTGCAGTATGTGATATGTGGTTTGCAGAGTTTCACCGTTTTTAAAAAACTGAAACTCTTGGCTAGTTGATTCTTTAAGTCTTTCCACAGTTGACTTTCTCGGTTGTGGGGGGAAAGCCACTGTTTCACCTGGTTTCTGCTCTCTCGGTCCCCTCTCCGGGCTCCCCCGCTGCCCTCCCTCTTCCACTGTCCGGATCAAGCCTGTCAGTCCCCGGAGCCCAGCGTCCAGCGTGGTCATGAAGCCCTACAACATCCTGGGAGCTGAACTCTAGGATGGCTGCCCTGGGCATTTGGGGTGTGCCTGGGGTGGCCGAGTTCCGGAAGCTTCTCCCCTCAGGCCTGGCTCCCATAGGCAGCCCTGTCTGCCTCCTCCCTGGGCTCGGGCCAGAGCTGGCCTCCCCGCTGGTCAGGAGGGGACTGCCGCAGCCACGGACTCTCCCAGCTCTGGGGCAACTGGCAGTAGATAGTGTGTCAGATGTCTGTGGCCAGCTTTGGAGACATGAATCGAACACACAGGTGTGTGCATTTGTGAGAAGGCAAGGCACAGCCATAATGATGCTGGCCTTCGGGAGCTAAAACTCACCAAAAGGTCAAGTCAAGGTTTCTGAGTCCTCCTTGACGTGTCTGTTCTGTAGCCTGTCCAGGATGGTCTCAGGCCTCTCCCCTTTCCTCAGAGCACCCTAAGGCCATGGAGGGTGGGGCCAGGCCAAGGTCCTGCCCAGTTCTCCTTAGAAATGCTTCCAAATTCTAAGCTAAATCCAAACTAGTCTTTGGCCGAGTATCCAAGCTCCCAAGTCCATCTGCTTGCGGGGCCATTGGAGTCTCCACCACCTTCCAAGAGCGTGTGCTGTCTCTGCCTGTCTGTGTGAGAACAGTGGGTGGCCCGGAAGGAACAAGGGGAGGGGACTGTGACTCTGAGAGGGTGGTGATGACGTGGGGACACCCGCGTTCAGAAACGGTCTAGCTGGGACTGAGGGAGCCTTTCGCAGGAGGAGAGGTGGGCGTTGTGGTGAGAATGAAGGGCTGAGGGCTGATCCAGCCTCAGGGGGGCCCCACAGAGAGACCAGAGGCATGGTCAGGGGTGGGAGGAGAACCGAGAGCCAAAGAATCAGGGAGTTTCAAGAAGGAAGTACCAAATGCCACACAAAGGGCATGGGGGGCAGCAACAATTTAGAAGAGACTAATTGTTAAGTGCCATTATATGACTACAGTTAAGATTATCGAACTAATATAATGTGTTTCCACACTATTGGAAAAGCCCCACACCCAGATGATTCGGGCCCCCCAGCTTGTTCCAGGACAGGGTGCAGATGAACTTGGGAGAGGCGGGAAGGCTGCAGGGAGGTGCCAGTGGGATCTGATCAGGGACACAGGTCTGCAGGCCCTGCTCTGGAGCCAGGAGAGAAGGGAGGGGAGGGGAGAAAGCGGCTGGCGGGATGCTGCGCGGCTGAGGACGGTGAGGAATCCGGCCCCCTGTGCTGCATTTCTGTTTCCCCATCGGCATCCGCATGTGGTAGGTTCTCCGCAAAGGATTGGTGAATAACTGAAGGAATAAGTGTTTGATGGGAGATAGTCCAGTAAAACCATGAACTCAAAATAATGCATTGGGTGCAGTGAGGAAGAAAACGCATTTTCAGGATGAAATAGGGAAATGAGAAAAGGCAACAGAAAGGCAGCTGTGGGTCGGGGAAGACCAGTTGGCTCAGCTAAGGGCCCTAGATGAGGACCAGTGGCACTTTGTGCCCGGGGGTGGGGGCGGATCTGGAAAACCATGGAAAGATGTACAGCTTGTGCACACACGTGAGGCTAAGTCGGCAATGACCTCTGCCCACCCACAAGGTTTCAGGTGTGACCTGAGCCTTAACAGGAGTACTGACTGTAGGGGAGGGGACATGGGGCAGGGGGTTGGGGAGGGTGGGCTCACAGAACTCTTGCTCTGTGATCAGACCTCATCTAGTCATCACTGTCACTTCTGGGCCCAGACAGGGGGAGGGGGCAGGAGTATGAGGATATGGAAGAAGCAAAGTCACCTGAAGGAGTGCCATCAGAAAAAGGCATAGGGTTTCTTGATCCCTCCCCACCTGCAAGCCTCACATTCAGTCACCGAGTCCTCTTGATTCTACTGTGCAAATGTATTCTGAATTCCCCGGGGAGCTCCATGTCCCTGTCATCTCCTCCTGACCACCGCATCATCTCCTCCTGACCACCGCGTCATCTCCGCCAGGGTGGTGTCAGCCTCCTACTGCTGTGCCCGCTGCCCATTCTCCATTCAGCATCCAGAAGGGTCTTCTTAGTTTCCAAAGCAGACAGCGCCCTTGGCTCCTCAGGACACGCGTGCTGCTTCCCGTGGCCGTGCTCTCAGAAGAAGCCCGAGCTCCCGCCCTGTCTCCTCCTGCTCTGCCTCCTGTGGCGGACACCTTGGTGACACTGGTCCCCTTTGTGTGTCCCAAACGTGGTCAGCCCTTTCCCAGAACTGATTGCTACCCTTGCTGTCCCCTCTGCCTGGAAGCCCTGCCTGCCACTCCTCGAACTTGCTCCTTCTCCTCCTTCTCGTAGCTGTTCAAGTGTCACCTCCTCCATGAGGCCTTCCAGTCTACAGTGGCTGCCCCTGGTTCTCGGTCTTAACATCCTGTTTATTTAAAGCGAAGACCTTATCACAGTTATTTAACAGCTGCTTTTATTTGTTTCTCTTCTGTCTCCCCCAGTAGGTTGTGAGCCCCACCAGAGCAGGCTGGGACCACTCTGTCTTGTTCCTCCCCGGCCCCTAGAGCCTACCGGGTACAGCGCCTGGCATGTCAGGCCGTCGGGTTATCCTCAGAGTGGGGGGTGCTCCAGGAGGGGCTCGGGCCGTGCTTATTCATAATAATAGCCCTCACAGCACTGAATGGGTACCACCACCAGAAGCTTTCCCTGCCTTGGGTGCAGAGTGGGGGGTGGGGAGGTCAACAATCCTTTTCTGTAGAGAACCAGATAATAAATAGTTAAGGCTTCGTGGGCTGTAAAGCCTGCAGTGCAACTGCCCAGCTCTGCCCCGATAACGCAAAAACAGCCACAGACGATTTACAAAGGAATGAGCGGGGCTGTGTGAACCTAAGCAACGAACCGAACAAGCAAGCAAAGGATAGCCAAAAGCACTGAAACTGAGAACAGGCTGACAGTGACTGGAAGGGAGAGGGGAGGGGGTAATGGGGAAAAGGGGAAGGGTTTACAGGAACAATTATAAAGGACACGTGGACAATAACAAAGGGGGTGGAAATGGGGAAGGGAGGCGGGAAGGACTGGGGTGGTGGGGAGGGGTGAGGGAAAAAAGCAGAAAGCTGTACTTGAACAACAATAAAAAGAATTTAAACAAACAAAAAAACCCCTGCATTTACAAAAACAAGTGGTGGGCCGGCCAATCCCTGATATATAGTATTAACTTATTTAATGTTCAAAGATTCTGTAAGGTAACTGCCATTACCGGTGTCACCATTTTCCGGATGAGGAACCCAGAAGCGCAGAGTGAGCAGCCTGCCCGAGGTCACGTGGCTACTCAGCGGTGGGAGCGGGGTTTGAGCCCAGGCAGGTCCACTCCGGGGTCCCTGGCGGTAACTGCAGCACCACAGGCTCTCGGCGGGGAGCAGCCCCAGCTCCTCCTTATCCCCTGAAGGCCTCCCCTGCGTCCTGGCCACAGGGCATTTCCAAGTTTCCTCCCTCAAAAAATGGGGCTGACAATTCAAAAATATCGGCTGTCGGGATGAAAACGAGACAATGCATGGAAATGAGCTGGCACTGAGCCTGGACACAGACTGGGCAGCTGGAATCCTGACCGACATCCAATTCCAGCCCTTCGTTTTCATTCACCCCCAGTGCCCTCTGTCTGCCTCGTTTGGCTTTATCCTCAGCTGTTTCCCTGGCTCCGCTTCCAAGAGTCCTTGTGTGCGGAGGCCTCACGTTAATTCTCTGTTTCGCTTCTTACTTACCAAATATTGACTGAGCACTGTGTGCCAGGCGGAGGGCTGGCTCTGAGGATCTGGGGGCCAATGAGGACAGCCTCTCCCTCGAGGCAATTGCTGAGCTTACCCTAGAAGGCAGTAGGGACTGTGACAGAGTCGGAGCCGGGATGGGGGCTGAGCGCTCCGAGCCAAAGCTTCCTGAAGAGGAAGAAGTTCGTGTGTGGGAAGATCAGTAGTGTTTTATTTTTTTTCCTCTTGGTCTGAGTTCTGAAAACAAATCTTGAAGGTCTCCTGCAATTGTACTTGGAGCCAGGGGGTCCCTGCGTGGTTCTAAGCAAGAGTTCCATTCAGGACTTCCCTCCGAGGGAGACTGGGCAGCAGCAGGCGCAGGGCCCGAGCGCAGGCCCCCTCCCTCCCCAGCACAGGGCCCCGAGTGGGAGGTGAAGCCCGTCTGCCCTAAAATGCCCACCCCCTCACCAACAGAGCTTTGCTGCACTCTCGCTAAAATGAGGAACCAGAGGTTTCCTGACGACTTGGAGAGAAAACACTTCTTCAAAGGAATTAAGATCGTATCCACATCATTGTTGGTCCTGCGTCCAAGAAAACGCCCTTCTGTGAAAGTATAAGGAAAAGAAAAGAGAACTGCCAGCGCCTTGCCTTTGAGACACCAAAGCCAGCTGTTCTGTGGACAGGACCGTGGGTTGGTGGGCTGTCGTCACGAGTCGACCCGCTGCTGTGGTGTCCCAGTCCCTGCACGGTCATCTGCATGTCTGCAAGGCCCTTCCTCTTTGTCTGCCTCGTGGTTAAAAGTTAATGAAAATAAAACCAGTTTCTCCCAGAGGTCACACAGGGATCGTGTCCCAGTGGTCGTGTGAAGCTCTGGGGGTGGCGGAGAGGAGGAGCCCGCCAGGCGTTGGGGCAGAGGCCTGGAGGTTGTCTGAGGGGCTTCTGCTGCAGAGGAGATCCTGTGGGGCCGGAGCAGGCAGAGGCTTTGATAACAACTGCCCGCCCATCTCAGTCCTCCCTTGTGCCGTGAAGGTAGCGCATGACAGCGCTCTCCCCTTCCTCTTCTGCCGCCCCTGCTGCACCCCATCTTCCCCTTCTCTCCTGGTCCTGTGTGTTCTCCCTGGAAGAGCAGGATCTCAGATTCCAAGGGCCAGAAGCAGCCCTGAGGGAGGGCACTGCCGGTCCTCCTCTGAGTATCTGGTCCCCGAGCAGGCTGTCCTGTTTTCGAGTACTGCCCAAGGCACGGAGTCCAGCATCCCCCTGGGTCACTGCATCTCGGGATTTGATATTCTCACTGTTCCTCGTCACTAACTACAATCTCTCCTCCTTTAATGTAGCCCAGGCTCCTTCATTGGCCCTCAGGTGGGTCACAGCAGGCTGAATGGGGTTTACTGTGGGGGGCGGGGGGGCACGGCACCGAGGAAATCCCAGCTAGGGGGTCACACGGGGCCGCACGGCCGGCAGTGAGGTCTCAGTACTGGCTTCAAGGAGTGTTTCCATCGCCGTCTCTCCGGGATGTCTTATCTCTCCGGCTCTTGTTTTCCTGGCACAGAACTGAGCTGATTGTGTCAAATGCCATCACTAAAACAACCACCGGATGATTTGTAAAGTGGAAAGAAAACTTAATGCCCTGGGTAGTTTTAGTAAACGTTGATACCACAGAGGAAATGTGCCCATTCCTAGCAATCGAGTCATTTATTCTGGAAGAGAAGTTCCAGTCAGCTGGCCTCACTCGCCCCCTCTCCCCTAGACTGTCCCTAGGGCACCCCACCCGGACATGTCTCCTACCGGCATCCTTTTTCTGTCTTGTTTTTAGATTTCTTTATTTATTTATAGAGAGAGGGGAAGAGAGGGAGAGAAATGTCAATGTGCGAGAGAAACACCAATCAGTTGCCTCTTGCACGATCCCTACTGAGCACCTGGCCCGAAACCCAGGCACGAGCCCCGACGGGAATGGAACCAGCAGCCCTTCCGTTTGCAGGATGATGCCCAACCCACTGGGCCACACCAGTCAGGGCATTCTACCCACATCCTCTGCGCCCTCTGCTTCTCTCCCTCGTCCTCCCCCTTGGTGCCATCATTGATCCAGGCTTCTGGACTGGCACCCGGGAGCCATCCGTCACTCAGCCCTTCCATCGAAGTCATTTCTAAAGCTGTGCCTTTTACCTTGGAAATGCGTCCTGAATGTGGCCTCCCGGACGCCGCCTTAGATCAGGCCTTCGCTGTCGTGCTCCTTTGTCGCGTTGTGGTAGCCTCTTCCCCCAAACTCCCAGTGTGGTCTTCTCTGTTGATCTTCCCTACATAGATCCGACCCCTGGGGAAAATTTGGAATTCCCGACTGGGGCACACGTTGAGGACTCCTCCTGCCGTGTTCCTCCCCACTCTCTGCACTCACCTCGCACAGGGACCCTAAGGAAGCCAAACAGGAGACTCAGAGTGGGGCAACTCCAAGATGAGTCACAGCAGGAAGCTGCCCACCCCACTCTTGGAGCTAAAGGAACACAGGGAGGAGATGGTGTTTCCAGAGCTTAGGAGCTGGGGACCATCCTGGCTGCCTGGCGGGAACTAGCCCACAGAGAAGGGCCATCTGGTGATGATTAGAGCCATGGAGGAGACCCAGTCACTGTTGAGATGCTGCCCAGTGCCAAGGAATCGGGGAGAAGTGCCCTGGTTTCTCCCTTCTTCCCACTCTTTAGTGTCCTGACCGTGCCTCTCATTGGCTGAACCCAGCCGGAAGCCAGGGAGCCTGGGACATAGAGTCTAGGGGGGTCCACCCTCACCGCACCCCTGATGCAGACCAGCGAGAGGAAGAGGAGAGGAGATCTGAGAGCAGACCAGCAAATGACCGGCGTGTTCCCTTAATTCCGCTTCAGCTCCACTTAATTATTAACCGTTCCAGAATGCGTATGATACCCTCTGGGGAATTCTTTTATCACAGTCATTTAGAAAATGCCTGCCTGGTATGTTTTCTTCTCTGTGAAATCAGCAGACACCTCAGAAAGCATTAGCTACGCCTCATCTGGGTTCCAGCAGTTCGTAATGTTAAGTCTCTGTGGGACCTGTCACCGGGGTGTTGTAACGTAGGGTCCCCGTGTCCGAGTTCCTCTGCTCAACTTTGAGACCCTCAAGGACAGATGGAGTGTCACAGGTCTCTGCGTTAGTGTTGGACCCCAGCTCAGGATATGTCCACACGGTGGGGGTGTCTGGCCCACAGTTTCGTAGCTGGTGAGAGACAGAGCAGGGACACCCAGCCTGTGCCCTTTCAGCTCTGGGATTTGGTCTGTAGTCGCCGGAACTCCCGAGAATGAGAAATTGAAAATCCTGGAGACCTAGCTCCTGGGCTTATATCTTATGAAGTATAATGTAATATGTAAAAATATTCCGGAGTTTTCCAGCCCTTCATTTATCTGAACAAGATGCTGGGGGGCGCTGTGGAAATAGTTTGGACACATCGACGAGGACCTACGTTCCATGTTAAATCCCAGACTGAATTCTGCTAAGCTATGTGTCTTTTCTATTGTAACCAAAAGCCTAACTCACGCTGCTTCAGCATGTTAGACTGTTTAGTATCTGTTCCCCCAAAATGAATCAGAATAAACATTTAAGTAAAGAATTTAAGCCATGGCATCCACAGCTTTTCTTTGGAGTCCCTAGAAAAGTTCTCAGGGAAAAATGCATCAATTTATGAAGCAAAAATAGGGTGTTTAAAAAAAAACTCAAGAAGAGTTCTTAGGGAGCAGATGAGATGTGATTTTTCCTCCATTTTCATTTGGGTCAATAACTTTCAGCCGGGGGACCACATCGTACGTTCTATCTGTGGCAGGAATAGATGGTATCAATGGCAGTGAGGAGATGTACAAGTTCTGTTAGTAATTATGATGGCTTTGTTTTCTTGTTTGCAAAACCTGAACTCCTGCTGTTCCTGTTACATAAGCTCTTAGGCCCAAAAGAGAAAGATTTTAATAAAATGGAACTCTTACTCATTTTCACTGAATAACTGCCTAGGAATGACAGTGTACCAGCTTCAAACGCTGAATTAATTGGAAACATGCATTTGTGAGTCAAAGAACCGTCAGCCTCACGGTTTCATTACTGGGGTTCTCTCACGTCAGTGGGCATGCTGAATTGATTCCATTTTTGGAGATGCGTCCGAGGCCCAGAAAGCCTCAGAGGAAGGAGACAGGCTGGGTTTATACAAAAGAACACCGCCCTGAAACTCCTAAAGTCCATATTGAGTAGCAGAACAAAAATGCTTTTTTAAAATGTCTAATAAGATAAAAACTGAGTTTCATCAAACAGACGCTGAACAAGGCAACAGATTGGAGTCAGAACAAGGTCAGTGGGTGACAGGCATGCAGACTAGGGCCAGGCAGGGCACACAGCCAAAGGGGGAGGGAGGACGGGGCGCCCGTCCTCAGGCCTCTCTGCCGGTCCTTTACCAGGAGCAGGAGTCTGTGCCAGCCGCACACCCTGGGCGCTGCCAGGACAGAGGCTGACCAGGCCCAGGCCCACCGGCAGCCCGGTGGAGCCGTTGTTGCCAAAGCATGCCTCGGGGGCCCTGGGGTGCTGGGGCAGCTCTCTCCAGGAAAGCAGCCAGCGGGAATTACTTGGTTCAGGTAGTTTAGGCACAGAAACTGGCAAATGTTGCAAACCGGAGCTTTGCCTCAGTAGAGCAGATTGTTAAACATTCACCGCCACACCACTGCCTGGGGCTTTCTGAAACCCTTTCAGGGCTTTCGTGTGGGCAAAACTATCTTCATAATAATATTTAGCTATTGTTTGCTTCTTTCGTGAGTGGACAGTGGTGTTTTCCAGAAGCTAACAGACTGAATGCAGGAGGAGATACAAAAATCCAGCCGTCTTATAGTTAGCCCAGAAATGTGCAAAAATCTAAAACAATGCCACTGTTCTCACTAATTTTTATTGTTTTGGAAAATGGTTAATTTTTCTTAAAATTTTCTGTCTGTTAACATGCAACTGGCTCATTATCTTAAAGTGAATTAAAATATTTTTCAATTTCTCAATTTTAATCTCAAATTTGATAAATATTGGTAGATATAACCCACATAAAAACTCTTTGGGATTCTCCACTTTTTCAAGAGGCCTCATATTTTAGAATGATTTTAGGTACACAGCAAAACTGAGTGGAAGACACAGAGATTTCCCATGCACTCCCTGCCCCCACTCCCTCCACAGCCTCCCCGTTATCCACACTTCCACCAGAGTGGTTCATTTGTTACAGTTGATGAAGCTACATTGCGTAGGGGAGGAAAATTATTTTCCCTCTGCCCTTCTGAGTTCTTAGCTGAGACCCTGTGTAATCAAAAACAAATTAACAAGAGAAAACCAAACAAGTTTATTAACGTATGTACCTCATGTATGCTTGGGAGATACCCCCAGCAACCTGGAGGAGCTCTCCAAGGTGGCATAGAACTCAGATTTGCACACTGTTTTAATAAGGAAACGGTGTGTGTATAGGCCTTTTACGGGAGAGTAAATGATTTTCAGGAAAGATGAATGGGTCCTTAGAAGAATAGATGGAAGATGAGAGTTTGTAGCAAAGTTTATCTGGGTGCCAACTTCTCATTCCTCCTTCTGTGGTGAGGCAATCTTCCCTGCTTGATGAAACTCCCAGAAAGGAGATTTGTGAGATTTGTGGAGATTTGTGGAGATTTAACTGAGTTCCTTTTGGGGGACCTCTCTTTACGCAGATGAGGTGTTCAAAGAAAGCCACTTCCTGCATTTGCTAACTTTCAAGTGTCTACAATTCAAAGTAATTAATACGCCGATGCAGCATAGTTTGGGGTGGCATGTCCTGAGCTCCCGTGGTTATATTTTGGGGTGGCATATTCTGCTACCCTTCTTTCGACACATCATTATCATCCAAGTCCATAGTTTACATTAGGTTTCACTCTTGTATTCCACGGCGGCAATCATCAGCCAGTGTGCTGCAAGACACACACTCGTGTGCCACAAGAATTTCTAAAACCTGCAGGACCTGACTACCTCGTCGGGGCACTGACCTCTTTTCCATTAGACTGTCAAACAAACAACAGCTAATACAACAGTAGCCATCTGGTGTGAACAAATCAACCTTATACCTATTTTTGTCAGATTGGCAAAAATATATTTTGTTGGTGTGCCACAGAATTCTAGTAATTAGTTTATGCATGCGATGAGATGAAAAAGGTTGAAAATCGCTGTTCTATGGGTTCGGACAAGTGTGTAACGATGTGTCCACCACTATAGTGGTGGACAGAGTAGTTTCACTGCCCTAAAAATCCTCAATGATCCACCTAGTCATCCTTCCTCCCTCCATCCTGACCCCCGGCAACCAGTGATCTTTCTACTGCCTCCATAGTTTTGCCTTTTCCAGAACGTCGTATTGTTGGAGTCACAGAGTAAGTAGACAGTCCTTTCAGACTGGCTTCTTTCACTTAGTAGTAGGTATACATTGAAGACTCCTCCATGTTTTTTCATAGGTTGATAGCTCATTTCTTTTTAGTGCCGAATAACGTTGCCTTGTCTGGATGTAGTACACTTTACCCGTTCACATCTCGATTACATGTAAGTTTTGGCCATTATGAATAAGGCTCCTATAAATATTTGTGTGCAGCTTTATGTGGATATAAGTTTCCCACTCTCTCAGGTGGACACCAAGGAGTGTGAGTGCCGGGCCCAACAATAAGAGCATGTTCAGTTTTGCAGGGAACTGCCAAACTGTCCTCCACAGCGTTGCATTCCTACAGCCAGGTATAAGAGCACCTGTTCCACATGCTCTAACTAAAAACACTTAATTACTAAAAAAAAACAAAAATGCTAACATCATCTGTGTCCTCAGTAAGCCTTAATCTTTTTGCTGGTGGATGTCTTGTCTCAATGTTGCTGAAAGTGCAGTATCAGTGAGGCACAAAAAAGCGAAGTTCAATAAAACAAGGTGTGCCTGTGTTTACCAAAGAGAGGGAGAGAAGGAGAGAGACAGAGGGAGAGAGACAGAGGGAGAGAACCTGTGGTGACACACCTCACCAGTGTTCTGGACGTGGGCCATGCTAATGGACGTATAGGCGTACCTTGTCGTTGTTTTAGTTTGCATTTCCCTGATGACATACGAGGTGGGCACCTTTTCATATGCTTATTTGCACGTGTATATTTTCTTTGGCAAGGTATATTCTGGATAATGTTCCTTTATCAGATATATTTTTTGCAAATAATTTCTCCCAATCTCTGGCATATCTTCTCATTCTCTTGATGGTATCTTTCACAGAGCAGAAATGTTTAATTTTAATGAAGTTCAGCTTATCAGTTCTTTCTTTCACGTATTATGCCCTTGGTGTTACATCTAAAGAGTCATTGCCAAACCCGAGTTTATCTAGTTTTTCCTCCTGTGTTATTTTCTAGGAGTTTGATAGTTTTGTGTTTTATATTTAGGTCTATGATCCATTTTGAATTCATTTTTGCGAAGGGTGTAAAAATCTGTGTCTAGATTCATTTTTTGTTTGTTTTTGTTTTTTGTGGATTCGAAGTTGTTCCAGCACCATTTGTGGAGAGACTGTCTTTGCTTACTGCATTGCCTCTGCTCTTTCGCCGGGGATCAGTTGACTGGATTCATGCGGGTCTATTTCTGGGGTCTCTGTTCTGTTCTGTTGACTTACTTGTCTGCTCTTTTACCAATACCACACCGTCTTCATTATTGTAACTTTATAGAAAGTCTTGAAGTTGGGTAGTGTCAGTCCTCCAATTTAGTTCTACTTTTTAAAAATATATATTTTATTTATATATTTTTTACCCTAACCCAAGGGCATGCTTATTGATTTTAGAGAGAGGGAAACGGAGGAAGAGAGAGAGGGAGAGAGACATTGACCAGTTGCTTCTTGTATGCACCCCAGTCGGGGAACAAACCCACAACCCAGGCATGTACCCTGACCAGGAATCAAACCCACGAACTTCCAGTTTACAAGACGATGCTCCAACCAACTGGGCAACTGAGCCACACTGGCCAGGGCTTGTTCTTCTTCGTTATTATTGAGCTGGCTATTGTGGGCCTTTGGGTCCTCAATTATTAAAAGTCTAAAGGTGGGGTCCTGAGATCCAAAAGTTGGAGAACTGCTATTGTAGAGAAGGATGGACATACATGAGCACGCTGAATTCCTGTGCTAGGAAAGAGGTAGAGTGTAGCAGAGGGAAAGCCAAACCATTTTGTAGATCCTTCTGCCTTGTTCTGGGGGCCGCGCCAGCCTGTTGCTTTAGGGTACAAGTCTGGTCCAAATCTAGATGTCGTGTGGCGCAGACATGGTCCTGGTCTCAGCAGAGAATCCCAGAGAAGCACAGGACTTGAATTGTCAACCTCCCTATGGACCAGAGAACACAGAGCATGTTAGCGCCTTTTGGAATTGGTCTTGCACTTCCCCGAGGAAAAGGTGGGTCTTGGTTATTAGGGCTATGGATGTAACTCAAGTGCTATGCTTGTTATCTTCATAACTAGAATTTTTAACTCTCAAGAGTAAGCCGTGTTAAAAGGGGAACAATCACATCTTGCAGTGAGCACCTACCACCCTCGAAGTGCTGCAGGAAACACGTGCAAAGAAAAGGTGGAGCTTTAGTCTCAAACCCCAGGACAGAAGAATGAATATATATATATATATATCTCCCCAGTCTGCTGGACTTCTCCAAAGAGAAAGCTTTATTTGCTGTTAAGAGGCCAGCTTATTTGCTTCCTCTGCTTCCTTCACCGAGGCCACACCCCAGCCTCAGACCACCCGGCAGTGAGAGAGGCCAGCAGCTGACTTTAGCTGGGCTGAGGATTGAATGGGGCCAGTTGACCTCATCAGCTGCAAGAGAATCGTGAGGGATCCCAAGAGCAAGCCAAAGCAAGCAAGCAAGCCTGAGGCCAAGCTTTCCTGTCCCCGAGCTGTGGGGAAGTCCATCACCCTCGGGGACCACCCCAGATGGCCTCCCATCTGTGAGCCATTTGTCAGACACATCCCCAGACGCCGCTCCCGGCACTGTGCCAGAAGTAACAGCACTCCTGCTGGGGAGGCAGGGCTTCTGTCAACCTGGGGGACGCTGGTGGGTTCAGAGGGTCCCTAAAGGTCCAGACGTCAGGCATGAGTGCTATTGTACAGGGAGAAGGTCTAGAGTTCTCATCAGGTTTTCAAAGGCAGGAGGAAGTTCTTTCTCAAAAACAGGCTAAGAATCACTGTGTTAGAGGTCAGCAGTCATCACAGCTGCTCTGTTGAGGGTTTTCAAGAAGTCCACTAATGACATCAATTCAACCAACAGCTGAGCTGTTCCCCACGCCTGGCTCAGTGCTGAGGGCTGGAGACTCGACAGTGAGCGAGCCCAGATGCATCTGTGTGTCACTGAGGAAACAGATACAAGTCAGACACTCACACAAACGTGTGTCTCATTTCAAATCAAGGCTTGCTGGTTTTATGACAGATTTCACAGGGATGTTTAGTTTTTGTATGTTTGTTTCGTTTTCAGTAGGTAATGCATTCATGTTGAATTCAAAAGGATTGTATGCTGAAAAACCCCTCCCCCACCCGCCCTGTCCCCCAGCCACTCCCTGGAGGCCAAGCATGTCCTCCAGCCTGGTGAGTGGGCCTCCTGCTATTAGACCACGGGGAGAAGAGCAAGCCCACCTGAAAACAGGAAGCTTGAAATAAAATCTGAAGCATGAATATGAGTTAGCTAAGTGGAGGGGACTGGAAAGGGTTAGGGGAAGCACTCTGGACAGAGGCCACAGCTTGTGCCAAGGCCCCACGGCGGGACACCGCACCGTGTATTGGAAGAACCAAAAGCCCGAGGCTGGGAGGCAGACAGGGAGGGAAGGAGAAGTCCCAGATGCTGTTGGGTGGGGAGGACGCACTCTTGTAGCCTGCTCAGCGTTCTGACTTTTCCCCTAGGAGCCCTGGGAAACCACTGAAAGAGGACAGGAAATGACCATCAATCACACTTGCATTCTGAAAATATCGCCCTGGCTGCTATATGGAGAAGGGAGCCGAGGAGAAAGCAGTTGATGGGTTCCTGTTTAGTTCAGGTGAGAACGGATGTGGGTGGAAGGTGCTGCTTTATCTGTGTACAGCAGGCCCTTGAATGGCTTCTGTATAAAGCTGCTTCGTTGTAATGTCGATGGGGTGCCCTAAGAACTTAAACTCTTGCTAATATCAATTTGTCTACGGTAAAATTGCTTTTGTTATGCATTGTTTTGCGGCAATTTCAAGAACTTTTCAATGACGCTAAGCGAGGACTTACTATATACTGCAAGAAATGTATTGGTGTGCGTGGTTCTTGCTTCTGAAAAATGTTAACAAAACATTTGCTTCACTGCCCTCAACTGAGTGTGGAAGAATATTCATAACAACAGTTTGCTTAGAATGTGGTTAACACCTGGCTGGATTCTGTCCCAGCACGTGGCCAAACTGGCAGAATAATGTAGCACCCTGTAAAAACGTGGATGGACACGGGCTGAAGTCTCCTAGAATCTTGCTAGAAGGCATCAGGTCCAGCCTCCCCCCTGAGCACCCCAGATGTCTCCCCTCTGCCGGAGCCCTCCAGCGGCGGGAGGTTGCCACTGTTGTCACAGGGTCGTACAGAATGACCGTGTGAGTGATGTTCAATAACGAAAACTCCCGCTGCTAGTAGCTGTTTGGGTGTGTGCACGCTTAATTTTCCTTCTGGTCCCCTGCCTGCCCCCTCCCCCAGAATGGCTTACCCTGAGGAGCAAGGAGGCGCCCCCTGTGGTTTCATCCGCCAGAATTCCGGCAACTCCATTTCCTTGGATTTCGAGCCCGACACGGAGTACCAGTTCGTGGAGCCCTTGGAAGAGCGATACAAGTGCGCCTCCTGTCACTCCGTGCTTCACAACCCCCACCAGACCGGCTGCGGGCACCGCTTCTGCCAGCACTGCATCCTGGCCCTGCGGTGAGTGGGCAGGTCGGCTCTGGCCACAGCACGCCAGGACCAGGCGGCCGTGCCTGGGATCTAAATGTCGTCTCAACTGTGATCTCGGTTTTGGAGTCGCTGTGATTGGCCACAGAACCACACGTAGTCCAGGCTCGCCCAGGGCCGTGCTCTGAGACCCTGAAGAGCAATCTTCATTTTCTGCCACCCACTTACTGATTTTCACCTTTTGCTCAAATTCGGACCATGCCCGTTTTGCATGTCAGGGCAAACCTAGGAGCGGTCTGTGTGGGGAAGGTCCCATGTCTCCCGAGGGTCTTCACTGTAGTGCCCCAGCCCTGTCCTTGCCTTCAGGCAGAGGTGGTGTTGCACCCAGGAGGACACACGTGCTATTCACTCCACGGAGGCTATAAAACCTGGGTCATGCCGTGCTGAGGGAGGAGACCAGGAGAGACAGAAGAGCAGGCGCTTGGGGCTTATCTAGAGCCAGTAAGCAAGTCGTATCCTGCCAAGCTTAGAAAGGAGGTTAGCACAGCACATTCCCTTTCATTCATGGGTTTCATTCATTCAGTACTTCTGCGCTCCAGGCACCTTGGTAAATTAAGCTCTGCTGTCCAGAGTTGAAGAGCTAGAGGCCCATTGTGGAATAGGACCCAGGCTCCGCCTTCTAGAATGTTCTGGTCTAGTGGAGCAGACTGGTTGTGGTACAGTGTCACAAGCAAAGGACTGCCGAGGAGCACAGGCAGGGGGCATTTAACTCTGTCTGGGGGACTCCTACTTGACTTGTGTCCTGGGTGATGAATGGGGGTTTGTCAGGCAGAGTGGAGAGGTGCTGAAACTGGGGTGTGGGGGGACCTTCTGGGAGAAGGACATGGCATGAGTAAAGACAGGGCCTGGCCTGCTCAGGGGGGACTTCAGGGGTCGAGCGTGGCTGGGGTGCTGGGGTTGCTCTCGGAAGAGCTGTGGAGGTCAACTCTTAATTCTGGCTCTGCTTTTATTTCTCTCTCCAGAGAATTAAGTGCAGTGCCGCTCTGCCCTGTAGATAAGGAGGTTATCAAATCTCAGGAGGTAAGAAAATCACTGCTTTGGTTTAGCAGCTCTCGAGGTGATCGAGAAGCCAGTGTCCTGACTGGACATCGGGGTTGGAGCAGGAGCGTGGCCGGGGGTGGGGACTTTCCGTGGAGTCCGTGTTCCTCTCCTGAGGGGTCAGGTCAGACCCCACTCCTGCCGCTGCCGAGAGCGGCTTGTTGGGTCTTTATTAACTCCTCAAGTTTCTCGTCCTCCCTCTTCCTTACCCCCGTCCTATACTGCAGTTGACTCACTTGGAGAAATGAACCATCCTGTTTCCTGGAATTCATTTTCTTGTCTGATTAAGCTCTCAAACTTCCTTTTGTTATTATTATGTCTAATAATAGCCTATTGAGATATAATTCATATGTCATTAAATGCACTTTCAAAGTGTACATTTTTCTTGGGTGTATACCTAGGGGTGGAATTACTGGGTCATATGGTAACTCTGCATTTAACATTCTCAGGACCTGCCAGACTGTTTTCCAAAGCAGCTGCACCATTTTATATTCCTACCAGCAATGTATGGGGGTTCTCATGTCTCCTAATCCTTGCCAGACTTTGTTATTGCCCACCTTTTTGATGATAGCCTTCCTCATGGGTATCAAGAGGTATCTTGTGGTTTTGATTTGCATTTCTCTAATGATTCATGATGTTGAGCCTTTTTCATGCACTTGGCCATTTGTCTGTATTCTTTGTGGAAAATGCCTATTCAACTCTCCTGCTCATTTTTTCAGTGGATTATTTGTCTCTTATTGTTGAGTTCTACAAGTTCCTTATATATTCTGGATACAAGTCTTTTAGCAGACGTATGATCCACAAATACTTTTCTCCCATTTTGTGGGTTGTCTTTCCACTTTCTCAATGGTTTCCTCTGAAGCACGGAAGTCTTTCGTTTCGATGAAGTCTTCCTTATATTTTGTTTGTTTGGTCGCTTGTTCTTTTAGTGTTGTAGCCAAGAAACCCTTACCTAAGCCATGGTCATGAAGATTTTCTCGGTTTAAACATCGTTTTAAGCTGTTTTCTTCCTTTAACATGCTGTCATAGGACTTCCTAGCATCACCTCCACCGCGACGCTCTCTGAACACCTGTCTGATACTCACGCTCCTTCTCTGTGCTCCTGTGATGCATTCTGAAATGCTCTAGCAGAGGACGATGCTGCACTTGTGTCTGCTTCACCCACGGGGCCGGGAGTCGGCGGACTGCAGCAAGGGATTTGTTGGGACAAATCCTGCCTGCCACCTGTTTTTGTATGGCCTGTGAGCTAAGGATGGTTTTTATATTTTTAAATCATTGGAAACAATGGAAAGAAGGGCACACAGAAACTCTGTACTATTTTTGCTACTTCTTATGAGTCTTAAACTATTTCAAAATAAAAATTTTTGATTAAACTAAGACTAATATTTTGCAACATGTGAAAATTATATTTCAGTGTTCATACATAACATGGTATTAGAACATGGCCACGCCCATTCATTTAAGTATCATGCACGGCAGGGTTGAATAGTTGCAGCAGAGACCATTGCACCGTGGCCTGCAAGGTAAAGACATTTACTCTCCAACCCTTTATGGAGTCGGAGTTTGCCAACCCTTGATTCATGCTGAAATAGCAAGTCAGCACACTTCAGTGACACTACCTGACACAAATCTTTCTGCTGGGACAGAAATCTAAATACATCACCCTTAGCCACAGCCCCACTTCCTGACCATTGATCATATGGGGTCAAGTTCACCGTGAGATTCTCCTAGCTGCAGCTGACTGCTCTGGACATTAAATTACCTGGCTTGTATGTTTAGTGACCCGTCAAAAGTGTGCTTCTGAGACCGTTCTTTCTTTTATGGTGGTGAATCTGGTATTTCCATCTCAACCACCCTCTGGAAGTTTTCACCCAACTTCTGAGATGCACCTGAAGACCAAATTAATAATGTCTTTAGTCATGCAGCTCTACAGCTTTGGTGTGAGACCTATCATGTTTATCTTTCAGGTGTTTAAAGACAATTGCTGCAAGAGGGAAGTCCTCAATTTATATGTATATTGCAAAAATGCTCCTGGATGTAATGCCAAGATTATTCTGGGACGATTCCAGGTTGGTATTACTCACGAACAATGTTTGCCTTTGCCAATTTCCAGTGACAGGCATTGAACACCTTTTTGTGACAGCGACTGGGCTAAGCGTGGGAGGTCCCTGGGTTGCCCTCAGAGAATCCCTGTCTAGAACTCCTGCGGCACAGCGTGCCAAGGGCTGAGGCCTGAGTGCAGAGGTTTGCTCTGTCTGGAAGACGGGAGGACATGCTACCTGTGCTAGACCTTGAATGTGGGTTAGGGGCATTGATCCAAAATTGAAGATGTGACACATCCTGGACAAAAGGAACGCTTTAGCAAGGACATGTCATTTGGGGGGCACTGTGAAGGGTTTGGGGTCCCTAGGGTTGGAGCCAAGGTATGGCTACCCGAAAGCATTTGCAGATACTGGGGGTGGGCAGGGGGGTTGTGTCCCAGCAGCTGTGGGCCCCTGGCCTCTTATTAGAGTTTGTGATCTAAGGCAGATAACAGACCAGAACAGAGAAAGGATGGAGTTTAAAGGTGAAGCAGTGTTAGGAGACCCAAACAAACAAGGTAGGGGGAAGTGAAGGGAGTCAGCTTTCTCTCAGATGGGACTGTCCTACCTGGCTCTTCCATCCAGCAGGGGAAGCTTGCGACATTCAAGGCCGGAACTGTGGCTGTGCCACGGCAGGCCCCTATCAGGTCTGATCACACTACGAATGCTGATCAGGTCTGATCACACTACGAATGCATACGACTCAGGCTTGTCAAGCTTTCAGGGAATTGCTTGGAGGCTGCTAAGACTTTCCACTCCCACCCACACACTTGGGAACAAATTTCAGGTGATTCAGTCTTTTCTCCATCCTGCCGCCAAACCCCCCAGGCACTGAGCTTATAAATGTGTAAGTGATTTCCTTGTTAACCCAGGGAGTTCTTTTGGAGGTACATGTACTGTGTTGTGTTTTCCTATAGCAGCCCCCGGCCATCTGTTCCGACAGTCAGCTCCCAGAGCAGGGCCTCTTTTCCGACTTTGTTGTGTTGCTACTAAGCCTGAGAAGGAAAGGAGGCTCAAATGGACCACTGATCAGCTTTGGTGACCAGCTCATCAGCTTCTGGAGACAGGGGCTGCTTTCTTCTCACCTGCTCCTTTTGCATCGCCCCTCATTCGCTGTTTTCCCTGGCTTGCGTCATAAGGGGTGGGATCTCACAGGCAGCAGCCTTGATGAATGCTGACTATTTGAGTGAGTTGAGTGAGTTTTGAATAACATGTGGATTTTTAAAAATATATTTTATTGATTATTCTATTACAGTTGTCCCAATTTCCCCCCCTTTGCCTCCCTCTGCCTGGTGCCCCCCTCCCCTCCAGCAACCCCCCCTTAGTTCATGTCCATGGGTGGTGCGTGTAAGTTCTTCAGCTTCTCCATTTCCTATGTTACTCTTAACTGCCCTGCCTATTTTGTACCTACCAATTATGCTTCTTAATCCCTGCACCTTTCCCCCCATTCTCCCCTTTCCCCCTCCCAGCAGATAACCCTACAAATGATCTCCATATCTATGATTCTGTTCCTGTTCTGGTTGATTGCTTAGTTTGTTTCTTTAGATTCAGTTGTTGACTGTTGTAAATTTGTTGCCATTTTAATGTTCATACATTTTATCTTTTTTTTCTTAAATAAGTCACTTTAACATTTCATGTAATAATGGCTTTGTGATGATGAAATGCTTTAGCTTTACTTTCAATTCTAAATGATAGCTTTGCAGAATAGAGTAATCTAGGTTGTAGGTCCTTGCTTTTCATCACTTTGAGTACTTCTTGCCAGTCCCTTTTTGCCTGTAAAGTTTCTGTTGAGAAATCAGCTGACAGTCGTATGGGGACTCCTTTGTCAGTAACTCTCTGCTTTTCTCTTGCTGCTTTTAAGATTCTCTCTTCATCTTTAACGTTGGCATTTTAATTATGATGTGTCTTAGTGTGGTCCTCTTTGGGTCCAACTTGTTTGGGACTCTCTGTGCTTCTTGACTTTTATGTCTCTATTTCCTTCACCAAATTAGGGAAGTTTTCTTTCATTATTTTTTCAAACAAGTGTTCAGTTTCTTGCTCCTCCTCTTCTCCTCCTGGCACCCCTATGATTCAGATGTTGGCACGTTTAGAGATGTCCCAGAGGTTCCTTATACTATCCTCTTTTTTTTTTTTAATTCTTCTTTCTTCTTGCTGTTCTGGTTGAGTGCTTATTTCTTCTTTATGTTCCAAATTGTTTATTTGAATCCCAGTTTCATCCCCTCCACTGCTGGTTCCCTGTAGATTTTCTTTAATTTCACTTAGTGTAACCTTCATTTCTTCCTGGATGTTTTTCATTTTGTTGCCATATTCAGTGAGTTCTCTGAGCATCCTGATCATCAGTGTTTTGAGCTTTGCATCTGGTAGGTTGGTTATCTCCATTTCATTTAGTTCTTTTTCTGGGGTTTTGTTCTATTCTTTCATTTGGGCCTTATTTCTTTGTCTCCTCAATTTGGCAGCTTCCCTGTGTTTGTGTCTGTGTATTAGGCAGAGCTGCTTTGACTCCCTGTCTTAGTAGTGTGGCCTGTTGTAGAAAAAGCACCTGTAAATTGTGTGGAGTGGAGCCTTCGGTAATCACCAGGGCAGGGTAACCTGTTTCTCTGCTTTGCAGCTCTGTGCGGGGGCAGGGCTTGGAGAGGGGACAGTGCCACTGCTTGGCTTCTGGAGGCTTGCCTGGCACTGGCCCTGTGCAGCTGGTGCCCTTCCAGCTGTTGCCCTGGTACTGAATCCCAGAGTGGGTGGGTCTGCATACGTTTTAAGTATGTGACGGCCCTTTAAGCTGAGTCTTCTGAAAATCTCGCAGTTCTGCTGCTGTCCCAACTCCCACTGGTTTTTATAGCCAGAAGTTATAGGGATTTACCTTCCTGGCACTAGAACCCTGGGCTGGGCAGTCTTGCCTGGGGCTGGGACTGTTCACTCCCAAGGTATCCCTCCCAATTTTTATCCACCACACGTGAATGTGGGACCACCCGTTTTGCCACCTCCTCATCCCCACCCCTCTCCGCCCCTCTCCACATCTCCACCCCTCCTACCCATCTGACGAATGTGGCTTCTTTAAGTCCTTGGTTGTCAGACTTCCATACAGCTTGATTTTCTGATAGTTCTGCGTGTTGTTCTGAGGTCTAGCTGGAATTCTTTCTGTGGTTGTGTGAGGAGGCCAAACAAGTTTACCTACGCCTCCATCTTGAGCGGAAGTGAATAAGATATGGACTTCATTTGTCATCACCATTTGTTTCTTACTAACAGAGGCAAAGGAAAACAGCTATAATATTTACCTCTGGAAAAACTCTTTGCCATTTTTTTCCTTCAAAGAAGGGGTCAGCAAACTCTGTCAAGAACTAGACAGCAAATATTTTAGGTTTAGCAGGACATACAATCTCTGTCACAATGGCTCAGTGTTCCCATTTTAGAAGGAAGGCAGCCATAGATCTTATGTGAACAAATAGGTAAGTGGCTGAATAGCCAATAAAACTTTATTAACAAAAACAAGCAGGCCGGGTTGGCCCAAGGGCCATAGCTTACCAACCCTGTTTTAAAGGATATTTCAGGGAGACAAGTTCATTAAGAGTTTGACAAGTTGTCAGAATCACAATAACTTACAGTCATTCAAAGGTTTTATTAAAATATGCCTCTTTTCATAAATCTCTAATATGAATACAACTAGAATGAACACTATCTATGCCATTATTCTCTTCTATTCTAGTTAAAAACACTTCCTGACCTTATAAGACTGACCATCCCCACCTTCTCGTGGACCTGTGATCCTGCGTTTCCTCTTCCTCTTTTTCTCGACCACTTCTGGCCCAGCTTCCTCTCCCTCTCGTTTCTTCCTTTAATCTGTTCCCTTCCTTCTTCCCCTCTGTCCTGGCTTTTACCATCTGCTGTGCAGAGATTAGTACTGGGAGCTGGTAGTGATGAGTGCATTAAAGAAATAGAAAATACCTTTGAAGGTTTGGTAAATTCATTGGCAAGCCTAAGGAAAATATTCAAGAACTAACCAGAGAATGTGAGCACGTTCCTAGGTAATCTAAAATAAACTCACTATACCTCCTCCTTTACCCATCGTCCACCGTCCTCCTAACTCCCACCAAGCAAGGCTGGCTTTCACAGCCTTGGTCCAAGCAGCCCTGGCTGCCCTCCCTCCCGGCGCCCCCTAGCGCTCTCACCGGGCCTTGCCACCACATCCCTCCCACCCTGATCTGTTGCAGGACCACCTTCAGCAGTGCTCGTTTCAAGTTGTGCCGTGTTCTAATGAGAACTGTGGGCAGCCAATCCTCCGGAAACACCTGAAAGAGCATTTGAGCGCGTACTGCCAGTTTCGAGAGGAAAGATGCCTTTATTGCAAAAAGGATGTGGTGGTAATCAATCTACAGGTAAAGAAAATGTCACTTTTATGGGGCTAAAATCTGCCTCAGTGATCACATTACTCAGATGGGCTACCAGAAGCACCTTTCTGGATTTATTTTTGTACAGAAATAGGTCTAAAGAATTACTTTACATGAGAGAAGTTCTGTAAAAAACAAAAAGCCTTCTTGTTGGTGGGACTCTGTTCTTTATCATTGGCAAAAATATGGTTCGAGCACCTGCTGAGGGTGAGTGCGCACGGCGCGGCGCTAGTGCTGGGTCACCGGGAGGTGCAGATACTGCCTGTCGTCCGGACACTGGGATCCGACTGAAGAGCTGGGGCGTAGGCATGAAACAGAGCATGGGGGCCTGGGCGGAAGGAGCCGCACGATGACTCCCACAGCCTTCCCCCATGCGCCCTGTGCCCTGTGCCCTTCTTTTGCAATAATTGGAAAATTGAGTGGAATTGAATTCCCTCGCACCAAGAAAGCAGCCCTCTGTACATAATCCTTTCTGGAATGAGGCCATACCTTCCCACAGATGGTAAGCCGCATAAATAGATCTCCCAAGAGACATGTGCACAAACACTCTGAGGGCACACAGGGGAACCTGGGCAGCGAGGGTGGCTCTGTTTCACCACACTTCTCTCTGTTTCAGAGTCACGAGGAAAGCCTGTGTCCCAAGTACCCAGTGTCTTGTCCCAACAAGTGTCTGCAGATTATTCCCAGAACTGAGGTAACTGGAAATAATTCTCTCAGGAGATTGTATGTAAGATAAACTTTTAGTGATCATCATGGCGAGCCGCCTAAGCAGACTCGACACTCAGGTGACACCCATGATAACCGCGCCTCTGTCCTCCCTTCCCTTTTCCTGAGAATTCTCCTCTGTTTTCACCAGAGCGCTCCCTCCGCCAGGCCTAGCATGGCCTTTTCCTTCTCTTGGTCCTGCCACTCTTTCCAACTCCCCCACATCGCCCCCCGCCCCGCCCCCGCTTGCTGCAGTTAGACCAGGCAGTGGAGAACCGCTGACGTATTTCTGTAGCGTGAGGCTGTTCCTTTTGTAGGTGGATGAACACCTCGCTGTGTGTCCTGAAGCAGAAAAAGACTGTCCTTTCAAGCACTATGGCTGCCCTGTGAAGGTATGGAGTGTCTCTTTCTTTCTGTCTCTACGTTCTGCTGTGTAAGTTCCTTGGGCGAGTTGCTTGTAGTCTTTGATTCCATTGGGGTACAAAAGGGCATTCACCCATGAGAACTGTAAGGCTGGCAATTGAATTTGTCAGGGCTCTTCAGAGAAACAGAACCAACAGGAGATATAGAACATAAATAACATATAAATATGTAAGTATATATATTTATAAATATATATATATATTTACTATATATTTGTCTTTGCTATTAAAAGGGTAGGATTCACGATTCTAGTGCGTGGAATACAGAATTACTTTCCAGCTCTGGAAGGAATCTTCTCTATAGTTCGGCCTAAACGTCCAACCAGGTTATATTTTAGAACTTACATCAGGACCAGAGCTGGCAACGGAACTTGCTCTCTGGATGAGGGGCCAACCTTAGACAGAAGACAAATTGACAGCGACTGTTTGCTTAAAGTCCATGGAGGGCCCAGAACCCCTACAATTTGCTTTTATTGCTGATACAGGCACTTTGCAATGACTGGGAGGGCAACGCACTCGCATGGGCTGGAATCACAGTCCGGACGCAAGCCTTTGGCCTGTGATGGCAGGACGGTGATAGGATAGAAATGTGCTTGGTAGGAGGGAGAACCAACCTAGACCCATCTGGAGCTAACTCGCCCAGGAGACAGGTTTTATATGGGGAGAGCTGAAAGATGATAACTACACTTAACCTACAGTTATATACAGGGTAGCGGAAAAGTAGGTTTCTCTGAGTATGCAAAACAGAGTTCATTCTTGTATGATTTTTATTTGTTAACTATTGTGTTACTTTCCATATAAACAACTGTAAACCTACTTTTGCTCCACCCTGTATTCCCAGGGCAAAGAAGGAAATCAGTGTTGAGAATTTTGACAGTGGCCTGATTCTCTGTCTCTGTGAGTTTAAAATTGTCCAGTGGGTACTGTTGAATCCTAATGCTGGAAAAGGGAACTGGAGGGGCCATTTTTTCTGCAACCTGCCTCAAGAAAAGTAAGCAAAGTTGTCCCAGTTCTGCTTTGGCAGAGTATCCCGCCACCATCTCATTTTGGGGGACTTGCAACTGCCTGACTCACTGTCGTCTCCATCCCGAAGGGTAAACGGGGGGACCTGCAGCAACATGAGCGCTCAGCCTTACGGGACCACCTGCTGCTCGTTTTGGAAAAGAACGTCCAGTTAGAAGAACAGGTAAATAAATAGTCCAGGGTTCAAATGCAAAGGGAAGCGGCAGAACTGCTGGGATTTGCCGTTTTTGGTATTCCTATATTCTCTGTTTCAGTATAAGTCAACTGGAGGTAGGTGTTTGATGTGGACCCTGGCCGTCAGGATCCGTGTGTTGCGGCCGAGAGAGACAAATTCACACAGACTACAGAAGTCCTGTGGAGAAAAAGGGACGGCACACTGCTCTCTAAGAGAGAGAGAGAGGGAGAGAGAGGGCCCCGGCCCCTGCCTGAACAGGCTTTCATTGCTTTTCTGGGTACATTACATTGAGGATGGTCCTCATTTACTATGCACAGGTTCGCTGCAGGGGATTACCTTTTACAGATAACAAAGGAAAGAATGTTGCTAATTACTTCAGAGAGAAGGATGTTACAGATCAAGGGGAAAGTGGTTGAATTGGTTACACTCCATACTTGAGAGGTTTAGCTCAGATTTTAGGAAGTTGCAGTAAGCACTTGCTGCCTCAATTCAGGGTGAGAGAGTTTTAGCAAAAGCAAGTCTCATAGCAGTCTAGGTACAACGCAGGCCTGGTTCCCCACGGGAGAACCCATCCGTGGGTGTGGCTCCTGTGTGCTGGGACCTCGCTCCCCACTGGCCTTTCCGAGTGGGGGCTGGGCTACATTCCCACGCCACTCAAAACGGTTCCCTATAGGTATTTTTCTACTAAGTGGCCAGGCAGAGTGATGGGATTATAGAATGTTAGAAGTGGAAGGAGGCTTCAAAATCAACAGTTAACAGTCGAAACAACTAAAGTCCAGGCAATCCTGACGTGTTTGTCACTTGTGTGAGGATTCACTCTCAAGTCCATGTCCCCTGATTCACAGCCCACTGCTCTCCGTGAGCTCCCATAATGCCTGTCTGCAGCCTCTCCACACACCTTTTGGTTAATGATAATACCTGGCACCTAGTAGGTGCCTAGCAGGTGTCTGATGTTTTAAAATTAAACCAACATGACCATAAAACAACAGTGGACAGTCTATTCTAGGCCTATGGGTTTTATGTATTTTGTAGTGTGTCCTCGCTCCTGCCTTTGAGAAGCTTTGCAACCTGATAAATGCCTACGTACACATTTATGTCACTGTGTTGCAATTATCAAGTGAAAGAATATGTGCAAGTGCTGATTCTACTGAGTAATTATTATAAAAGTTCATTATTTTTTAGGACATCTCAGAGGTTCAGACTTTTCAAGCCCACATAAGGAAGAAAACCATCTGTCCGCAGAGAGGGAGCTGAGTTCTCTGCTGCATATTATTCTATAGTGTCTGATTCCAGATTAAAGTAGGGGTATGAGTTCTAGAGTCAGATCCTGGGGAAAATGAGAAAGGCTGATTAAATTGTAACTTTGGTCCAAGCCATGCTGCCTAGTAACCATTCCCAAAGTCTTTCTGTACCATTGCCTCATGCACCTGTCCATTCATTTAACAAACACCTGTGTCAGGTGTCATGGTTCCTCACATGTGTCAAGTACCGTGGTAGTTGCTAGGGACACTGAGTTGAGGAAGACGCAGTCTCTACCCTTGAAGAACACACAAAATGTACAGAGCTGAGTTGCTGTGCCTCAGAGGACACGCTATGAGGTCCCCACGTCTGGGTTCAGAGTCTACATCAGTTTACTCCAGGGACATTGGGGAAGGACATCTGAGCTACGTCTTGAAGGAAGAGGAGGCCTGTCAGTTAAAATGTTGTGGGAAGAGGTCATTCCAGATGGAAAGTTTGTGCCAAGGCAGAGAGGCGTGAGCGAGGCTGATGGTTCAAGGAAACGTGCTTTCGGGGCAGAGAGGCACTCGAGTGTGAGACGGGGAATGGCCGGAGTCTGGTCTCTTGGATGCAGGTGGCACTGGCCTTCCACTTAAGCAAAGACATTTTTTGAACACTGCATTCAATTATTTTTTTTACTCGTTAATATTCTGCCTTATTTCAGAAAGGATTTAAGGGCCTAAAGTTCAAACTAACATTTGTCAATAATAAGAAGCTAATGAAGGCTTTAAATTGGAAAAATACTTGGCCAGCCAGTTGTTTGCTTGGATTTGAAAAGTGAGACAGCTGGCAGTAGTTTGGAAGGTGGAGAGAGGGAGAGAAGAGCAGGAGGACAGAAGGACCGGGCAGAAGCTCCACACTAGTGACGTGAGTTTGGGGATGCTGCTTAACCTCTCTCTGCCCCAATGTCCTCACTTGTAAAATGGGTTGTGGTGAGGGTTAAATGAGATGATATCTTTAAGCTCTTAGCACAGTGCCTGGAACATAAGCACTTCGTTATCAGGGGGATGTAAGATGCTGGAGGAGGTGATGGTGATGGCGAGGGCCCAACTGCGGCAGCATCGGTGGGGTGGAGTTGGGCATTGGGAAACATTCGGGGGTTGCGCCGGGAGGCTGTAAGCTTCGAAGGCAAGGAACATGGCGACGTTCAGGGGCAGGTTAGACGTGAGGGTTGGGAGACTCCTGAGTTGGCTTTTGTTCGGGGAGATATGTCTGGGGTGTAGGTGGAAGTCAGCTGGTGGGGTCTTAACAGAGGATTCTGGGCCAGGGAGCTGCTGGTCATTGCAGCTATGTGTGCATTCATCATACAACCTGTGTCAGAGGCCCTCTGTGTGCCAGGCACTGTGTGGGGCCTCGGGGATGAAGAAATAAGTGAGATGTGGCCTCAACAATTTAGTGAAGAAAAAAAGGCCTAAATAACCAAAAAAAAAAAAGCAGTAAGAGTAATGAAGGTAAGTTATGCACTAGAGCGGGGGTGTCAAACTCATTTTCACCAGGGGCCACATCAGCCTCAAGGTTGCTTTCAAAGGGCCGAATGTAATTTCAGCTCCTTAACAGTTAGGGAGTAGTTACATTTACACAGTCCTAAAATTACATTCGGCCCTTTGAAGGCAACCACAAGGCTGATGTGGCCCCCGGTGAAAATGAGTTTGACGCCCTTGCACTAGAGTATGGTCAGAGTGTCATGGAACTTGAGAGGGTAGGTATTCCTGGTAAGGAAATAGTTCTGAGAGGATGTGCTCTTGAGTGGTGGCTTAGAGAGCAGTACTTTCTAGATGAAGGAGGAAGTGTCTGAAAGAGCAAGACCTGAAGGGAAATAGAAGTCGTGTGGCTGTGCTGTGCAGGGCGCACCTGGGCGTGAATGGGCGTGAGGCTGCAAAGGCAGCCAGGGGCAGACTGTGTAGGGCTCTGAGTGGCCTGTAAAAGGCCACTGGAGACAGGTGAGTGGGGGATGACAAAAGCAGATCTGTCTCTTCATAGTATTGTGGACACCATATGAAGTATGCATTGGAGGGAAACAAGACTAAAGACAAGGAGAGCATTCATTCATTCATTCATTCAACAAATATTTATCAAGCACTGGCTGGTGCCAGGTACCAGTTGCTGAGGCTACAGTAGCCTGTGCCATCCATCCAGTCCGGGCTCCCAGAGAGCTGCCCTTCTGGTGCGTGTGTGACAGAGAGTGTAGGACCGCCGGGTCACCGTATAACAGTCCTGGTGAGCAGCTATGAAAGCCAAAACGAGTGCCGAAACGAGAGGAGCCGGAATGGGAAATGGATGGAGGAGTTGCTTTGTTCGTTCTGCTGTGTGTCCAGAGTTAAAGTTGGCAAGTGTTGCCCAGTGAGCGGATGTGGGGATGAGAGAGGAGCTGTCTGGGGTCACTCTTAGGTTTTTGGTCATTTCTTTCAAATAGATTACAAATTCCGAGAGACTAGTGTGTTTTGCCTACTGCTGGGAAGATTACTTAAACTCTCTGCCTTTGTTTCGTGATCTGTAAAATGGGTCTGATATTCATACCCAACTCACAGGGTTCTTCGAGGATAAAAGAGCTAGTGAATAGAAGGGTCCAATAGATATTCAGCAAATTTCAGCTGTTTCGTTGACACTGTGCAGAGTATTTAATGTGGTGTGGGGGTCAGGACTCTGTGGTTGTTCAGTGAGTGCTTCCTGAGTGCTTGAAGGGAACCAGTTCAGAAAATCCGGTCAGGTGGCGTCACTGTCATCAGATGAACCATGGTAGTGGGTTACCATAGAAAAGGCTGGTGAGAAACCTGTGGATCGGGTCTTTTTCAAAGGGCCTGCAAGTAGTTTCCTAGAATTATATAGGAATCCACCTGTAAGTATTTTTCTAAATATAAACTAAATATATATATATATAATTCCATATATAGATAATTCTATATGTAAATATGTATATATTATATATATAATGTGTATGTATATATAGCTTTCCTAGAAGCACTTTCTACCTGCAATATTCTCCTAGAACTACATTTATTTTAATTTGTATGCATGCATTTAAATGGCCTCATTCACATTTCTGTTTTTAGATCTCTGACTTACATAAGAGCCTAGAACAGAAGGAAAGTAAAATCCAGCAGCTAGCAGAAACTGTAAATACATTTGAAAAGGAGTTCAAGCAGTTTGCACAGCTCTTTGGTAAAAACGGAAGCTTCCTCTCAAACATCCAGGTGAGAACTGACCTTTCTACCCATAGCCGAGATTTAGCCTTCAGTTGGTAGTCATGGTTTCTCTTACAACTTTTCAAATGGAAATAATTTCAAACGTACAGAAAAGCTGCAAGAATGAGGTAGAGCAAAAAACGCCTGGATACTCTCCACCCACACTCACCCACTGCCAGGATTCTGTCCTGTTTGCTTCGTCATTCATGTTCATTCATTCGTTCTTTCTCTCTCCTTTTGTTCTTTCTGAATCACTTGAGAATAGGCTGCCTGCATTATGGCATTTTACCTCTACATACTTCAGTATGTATTTCGTGAGAATAAAGATCTTCTTTTACATAACCACAGTACATTTAGCAATATCAGTACATTTAACATTGATACAATACTTTTATATCATTTATGGCATGTAGGGTTTTAATTAATGTTGGGCCAATATCAGTCATTTGAGTTCAGATTTATTGAGAGCATTTGTAATTCTGCATTTTGTAGTCAACTAAGTGAAATTATTAATTCTTTTGGGAAGAAAATGCTTTAAACACCACTCAAGTATAGCAAAAATTATTTATAAATCATGAATGCAAAATAACCATAAACAGATTCCTAATGAATCATGTCTTTATTGTGATTATATAATTTATAGTGAAAAGATTTCAAGACGTGATATGGGCAATATTTTTGAAATTTGTATCAAAGAAGATGCAGGCCATACAGTTTGCATGCTGTGTCAGCACACTGTGTGTGTGAGTGTGTGCACTTGTATGCACATGTCAAGAGAAAAAGAAATGCATTATATGTTGCTATTGTAATTCTGATCTTTTTCTAACACAGCAAGAGAGCAATCCAAGTTGAGGCAGTGAGGGTGAGGGTGGAGGAGAAATGTAGTGGCAGATATTTAATCTCTGCCACCTAAAGGGAGCAATCGGACGCTCAGGCTTCCTCTAGGGCACTGTGTACCACCTGTAGTGCTCAGGCCAGAGCAGGTGGGCTGACTTCCAGGGCACTCTCTGCCTTCTAGCAGAGCAGAATCAAATCAGGAGAGCAGCTTCTCAGAAGAGAAGGCAGTGGTAAGGCAAGAGGCGAGACAACGTGAGAGTAGAATCTAAAGAGAGGTTAGAGAACCAAGTGGAGAGAACTTGAGGGAGGAGTAAAAATCCG
This sequence comes from Trachops cirrhosus, assembly GCA_028533065.1. Lineage (NCBI taxonomy): Eukaryota > Metazoa > Chordata > Mammalia > Chiroptera > Phyllostomidae > Trachops > Trachops cirrhosus. The sequence continues at coordinate 29,574,198 of CM052551.1, forward strand.
ATGAAGAGAAGTTCAAAGATTTGGAACAGGACCTGGGATAGAGAGGAGGAGGGGAAAAGACAGGCGCTTAATCTCTCTGCAATATTCATTGACTGTTTCTCTTCTGGACTATGTAGTTTTTATTTCATTAATTGATTGAGTAAATGTGAAATGTTTGAGTTGAAAAAAATGTAATCTCAATGAACTACTAAGATATTGATATCCCTTTTGTACCGAAAGGTTCTTGCCAGTCACATTGACAAGTCGGCTTGGCTTGAAGCTCAAGTGCGTCATTTATTACAAATGGCAAACCAGCAACAAAATAAATTTGATCTGAGGACTTTGATGGAAACGATTGATACAGTGCAACAGAAAATTACCCTGCTAGAAAGCAATGATCAAAGATTAGGTATGTCTACTCTTTTATACTTCTCTTTTGGTGACTCATCTGTCTGCATGTGTTCATGAAACAAGCCAGCACCTGGCCAACGGAGAGCCACAGCTGTCCAGGATACAGAGGGGCTGAATCTGGTGTCTGTGAAACAGAACAGCAGTGGTATCCTGGCTACTCAGACAGAAATTATGAAGAGCCATGAGTTGGGGCTGGAAGAGACAAAGGAAAGAAAAGGGCCAGGATATTCCAAGAACAAAGGAATGACGGTTTTTCATTGAGAGTGGAAGATAATATGAAAGTTAAGGAAGAGATGTGGTGGGCACACTGCTTTATGTGGAGGCAAACCTCAGAGATATCGTGGATTTGGTTCCAGGCCACTGCAATAAAGCAAATATCACAATAAAGTGAGTCACAGATTTCTTAGTTTCCCAGTGCATATAACAGTTATATTTATACTACACCATAGCCTATTAAGTGTGCAATAGAATTGTTTTAAAAAACAATGTGCATGCCTTAATTAAAGAATACTTTATCGCTAAGAAATGCTAACCACCATCTGAGCCTTCGGTGGGTTTGTAAATCTTTGTGCTGGTGAAGGGCCTTGCCCTAGCAACATCAAAGATCAACATCAATCACTGATCAAGATCATCATAACAAATATAGTGAAGAAGTGTGAAATATTGCGAGAATTCTTGAAATGCAACACAGGACAGGAAGCAGCAATGCTGATGAGCACGTGGCTCGGATAGACTTGCTGGAGGCAGGGTTGCCACAGACCTTTAATTTGTAACAAATGCAATGTCTTGCAAAGCCCAACAAAGTGGAATAAAACCAGGTATACCTATACAGAAAAATAGTAAAGGGTTTGGCTGTTGGAAAGTATCCCAGCTTGAAAACTGTGGGGCTCACCACGCAAACACACATTAGTTGAATGTGGGGTGTGTCTTCTCTACATGTGGGCGAGCCTCAGCTCGACAGGGCGCATTCGAGTTTCCTTGGTGCCACTTTTGCCAAGACATGAGATTCACTGAGTTGATATTATTAATTCAGTTGGTCTACTGGTGGACATGAATTTACTTCATCTTTAGGATGTCAGAATTTTATTGGTTCTTTCCAGATAACAAAAGTCCACTTTGGGCAAATGCTAAACACAACTCAGGCCTACAGAATCTCTCTCTCTCTTTCTTTGCAGTTGTTTTGGAAGGGGAGACGCACAAACACGATGCCCACATTAACAGCCATAAAGCACAGCTGAATAGAAACGAAGAGCGGTTTAAGCTGCTAGAAGGGGCCTGCTATAATGGAAAGCTCATCTGGAAGGTGACTGACTACAGAATGAAGAAGAGAGAGGCGCTGGAGGGGCACACAGTGTCCATCTTCAGCCAGCCCTTCTACACCAGCCGGTGTGGCTACCGGCTGTGCGCCAGAGCGTACCTGAATGGGGACGGGTCCGGGAAGGGGACACACCTGTCGCTGTACTTTGTGGTGATGCGAGGGGAGTTTGACTCACTGTTGCAGTGGCCTTTCAGGCAGAGGGTAACCTTGATGCTTTTGGACCAGAGTGGCAAAAAGAACCACATTGTGGAGACCTTCAAGGCTGACCCCAATAGCAGCAGCTTTAAGAGACCCGACGGGGAGATGAACATTGCATCTGGCTGTCCCCGCTTCGTGCCTCACTCCACTTTGGAGAACACCAAGAACACCTACATTAAAGATGACACCATGTTCTTGAAAGTGGCTGTGGACTTAACTGACCTGGAGGATCTCTAGTCACTGCTTCTGGGGTGATAAAAGGACTTCCTGGGTCCAGAACCACAGAGGAAACTTTTGGTTAGCCCAGTGACTGAATTTAAACTTGGTGCACACTTGTAAATATTCGGGTTTTTGTCCTTACTGTTTGAAGTCAGTTAAGAACTGCCTAAGTGCTGTCTTCTTTTTACATTTCACCCTGTTCCCATTTGAAACAAAACACTTAGGATATCCTCTTGTTATTTATATTTCTCTCTCTCTTGAAAGATAGGAAAGTTTCCTGAAAACAAGGTCTGGGCATAGCTCCTCTGCTGGGGCATGGCACAGGGTTTCAGGGGAGACAGTCTATGGTAAATGTTATTGAGAACACAGATGTGGAATTCCCAATTGAAAATGCTTGGGTGTTTGGTCTGCTGATTCTAGACTTGACCATAAGGCTACAAAAGCCTTCTTTCTGGGGCCGGTTGTTCCCGATCGGTAGATGGGTGGTGTGCTGACACACACTATGTCCAGCTGGAACAGACGGGTTTTGGTCAGACACTGAATCACCACCTCCAGATATTTTCATGAAATTCACCAGGCATCCACAAGCATAGTTTTGCAAGCCTGCATAGGAACTGGTGACCAGAGTGAGCATCTTCATTGTCCCTGCCGAGGTAAAGCGGAAGGAAGCACCAAGCCATTTGTTGCATTGCACTTATATGCAAGAACATCTCTCAAGCCTGTGTATAAGGAGATATAAACGTGCAACTCAAGTTCAGATTTTATTAGGTTCAACCATGTGAAAACTGTTTTCAAAGATCAGGAACAAATTTAAGAGTTTTAATAAGGTTTGACTTAATGTATATATATGTATATAAACAATAATTTAAAGGTATTTTGGTAATAATAATGTGAGGATGGACAGAATTAAGTATATGATGGAAAAACTGTTATAAATGCATAAGGGGAATTTAAAACCTAGGGAATACACCATTACAATTTCCAGTGGGTATCAGAAGTACTCCCATCCAAAACTGATTATTAAAATTAGTATTTCCTATTCTTTTTGAGACTTTTGAATCCATAAATTGGTATGAAAAAGGGCATTTATATAAACGTGTGACTTTTATTGTCCAAGTCCTACGTACTCTGTGAAGAACAGAAATGATTATGCTCTTATGCCTCTATTTGTACTCACACTGAGGGTGTGTGTGCAAGTGGAGAGGAGTCCTGCTGACCCTCGATAAGCCAGAGGTCAACAAGAAGTACCCAGTTTGCCTGAGCCCTAATTCCCTGCTACGCAGCTGAGCATCTCTCACCCTTTGGCCTGGCTCCCTTGATTCCGCAGTGACAAGCACCACGGGCCGTGGGCCCCTTAGTGCAGCTCACTCGGGTGATGACCAAGCACCCTACAACTCCTGAACAGTTAACAGTTAACTGAACAGTTGTGTTAGAAGAGGCATGGTCTGTACCAGTGGCTTCTGGAATAACTGAAACTTTCTTAACATCTTCTGTGAAAATTTCAAGACGCTCAATTTTCAAGATGGAGTAATTGAAACTTTCTTAATTTTTTTCTGTGAAATTTTCAAGACAATTTTATAGTGCAGAAATCATCCCAAATGTTTACATTCAGAGAAGTAAGTTCACAGCAGGAACATACACTGTAGCTGCGGGTGAACCCTGGTACAGCTGATGGTCAACCCATCACGTCAAACTCGGGAAGCCTTTCTCTAGACCACACAGGTGGTTTTGTGTGTTTGTCTTCAGTATCTCTACTAAAGTCCAAGACCACCCCTGTACTCCTTGGGAGTGGAAGGTCATGTTGGTGTAACTAGCTCTAAGTAGTGGATATGGAAAACGTTTTCAAGTGAATTTATCAAAATACTGGTTTTGTGTTTCAACCAACGTCTCGACATAAAAAGGAGAAGTGATGGCATAGTTTGCTTACAAGTTCAGGGTCCTTTCATCACTGAAACTGAGCAGAACAAGGTATTCTAGAGCAAAAAGCAGTCTTTTACTACAAAATAAGAGGTAATTTTTGTTTTAAAGAAGCATATCCATATAAACTATTTTTCCTCTTTTATAATATGAAATTACTTTTATTCTAAAGGGTCCAGCAGAAGTAAGGCCTGCTTGAGCATGGTGTGTAGGTTAATAATATGGGTGTAATAATTATAGTTTTAATTTGAACATGTCACCAAAAATGTCATATGGTGTGCTTGAGTGTGATATTGTTATGTTACAGAATTACCTGCTTATGATTTTGTAATAAAAGGGGTGTTATTTGTGCCAGACTCTGTATATTAATAAGATTTAAATTTTATTTCCATTTTGGTTTGATTTTGACTCCTGGTGAAAAGCAAGCAAATACACTAGGCACGCAATGGGAGTTGGCCTTGACAAAGGTACGTGCAGGGTTAGCGCGGGGCGGGGAGGTGGAGTACACACTAATGCATATTGACAGACCTGACTTCAGCCCTGGGTCTCCAAAGGTGATGTTTTCAGAGAAACAAGAAATAGTCACAGACAAGTGCAAGTCAGCCCTCTTTTGGGGTAGGCTGTTCCAGATCAGTAGGTGAGTGGTGTGCTGAGGACAGGGAGCCACCAGCCCTTTGTGCGGCCCCTCGGACAATGACTCTGCAGTGCTGGTTACTCTTAGAAAGTGGTTGGACACACGGGTCTTCATCTTACATAAGAATTCTGGGCTGGAGATAGAGTTTTGACAGATGCACATAGGGGACTCAGGTGGTGCAATCACATGAGACCACCAAACTTTAGGGGAGGAGTGAGAGGAGGCTGCAAAGCATTTGGAGAAGGAATGGTCATAGGTAAGAGAAGTACAAGTGAGGTGGGAGAGGGAAGTAAACATGACCAAATGCCACCCCGAGCATACTTGTTCCCAGCACACCCCACAGTTGACTCTTTTTAAAAAATTGTTTAAAGTTGACTTTTAGAGAGAGAGATAAACAAACATAGACTGGTTCCACTCATCTACGCCTTCACTGGTTGCTTCTTGTATGTGCCCTGACCAGCCTCGGCATTTGGGACAACGCTCCAACCAACTTAGCTCTCTGGCCAGGGCCCACGCAGCTGAGCCTTGAGCTCATTATCCACCCGAATGCTGCTCCCTCCTCAGTCTGTACCCCTGACCCTGCCTCTGCTTAAGCTGCAGACATACACCCAAGTACCTGCTGACCACCTGAACTTAGAAGTCCTACAGGGACTTTAAAGTCAACTGCACCAGAAGTGAACTGGAAACCTTCCAGTGTCCTCCCACTGCCAGCCTCTGACTCCTCCTGTTCATTCTGCCCTAGGTAATGACATCACCATCCTGAGAATTTTGGACACTAGTCCAGATTCCTCCCTCACTGACCTCATCTGCACCCACCCAGTTCTGCCAATATGACCTCCAGATAAATTTTTAAAAGTACTCCTAACTATTTATTGCTATTGTAGCCTACATTATTTAGTTTTGCAATTATTCTTTTTTCTTTTACCTCTTTCAAATTCAACTTCACATTGCCACACAGTAATCTCTAAATGAAAATCTGAGAATGATGCCCCACGGCATCTACTGGCTCCAGCACCCCCAGGACAGAGTCCGCCTCCTTGGTGTGGTGTACAAGGCCTTGCATGCCCACCTCTGGCCCTCCAGCCTCACCTCCTGACAGTTCTGCTACATCTCTCTTAGCAGTAGCACCCCGAGCTGTCTGCCATTTGTCTGAGCTTCTGCCACACTTCTACCCAGAATACTCTTCTCTGCCCTCACCTCCTCCTTTGGTGAATTCTTGCCTTTAAGATTCTGTGTTGTCCTCCCCTTCTCCAGGAGGCCTTCCCAAGCCAGCACTACTCACTGCACACCCCGCCCTGCCCTTCTAAGCTGAGAGTCCCAGCTCTGTGCTGTGTATTTTCTTGTCTTTACCTCAGTTGGTGGACTTTCCTTCTTTTTTATTTTTCTAGAAAACAAGTGTAAATTGTGTATTTATCAGGTTTTTGTGTTATAGGCCAATAGAACAGATATTTTCCCTGTCCTCATGAAACATAATCTGGAGGTCAACCACAGGTGGTGAACCAAAACCATCAATGTGTGAATGTTCCCAGTCTCCTGTCTGATAAAGACGTTGTCCCTCAACTCTCCCACCTCCCCCAAAAATGTATTTTTCAAATCAGTTTTCAATGTTCGTGATGCAAAAGAAGAGAACAGGCGGAAAACATTTCAAATGAGGGCCCTAGGGGCAAAATTTATGAAGAAAAAGGCTCTACCAGTCCACACAAGGATTGGAAAGAATGAAAGAAAAAAAGGGAATATGAACCTACGGGAGCTGCTGGGAACTGCGACTGAGCCCCTTTGATGCTTTTTTTCTTCCAAGAGACTGTTAAAGACTAAAGCACATTTAAAACATTTTTTTGGCCCTAGCCAGGTGGCTTAGTTGATTGGAGTGGTGTCCTGTGCACTGAAGGGTTGTGGGTTCAATCCCCAGTCAGAGTACATACCTAGGTTACCGGTTCAGTCCCCAGTCGGGCGTGTACAGCAGGCAACCAGTGTTTCTCACATCGATGTGTGTCTCTCTCTCCCCTCTCTCTAAAATCAATAAACATATCCTCGGGTGAGGATTTTAAAGAAGTATTTTTGGCTGAATACACTTATTGGAATGAAACTACATGTGGAGACCAGACTCCGGCTCCAGGACTTACAAGGCACTTGCACAAAAAAGTATGTAAGTTGTGATAGATGCCTTGAAGAAAATAAGACTACAGTGAAAGAACGATAGGGCTTTGGTGGTGAGAAGACACACATACCTCGGGTTGTCAGGGAAGGTCTTTATGCTGAGGTAACAAGATACTTAGTGTTACTTTTGAACACCCTTATAACATCTGAGGAATTTCCTGTGAGGAACTTGCCTTTGCATGGGACTGAGGCCCCTCCAATCAGGCATAGCCATGCAAATCTTCAACTTGAAAGATGAAGTTGGAAAGATTCACCATTTTTTGCAAGAAAGATTAGCAAGATGAAAGAAGGAAATGCACCCAGCCCTGGCTCTGCGGTGGTGAGGGGGTGAGGGACCGGCAGCAGAGCTTCTGGCACCCGGGCCTTGTTTCCGTAGACTGTGTTTGTGGGTTTCAAGTGGTGGTGGCGGCAGTGGCTTCTCACCAGAGCACTGGCAGAGCTGCCCCCACATCTGGCCTCTGGTCTTCTTGGAGGTTCTGTGGGCTCCACATATTAAGTTCTTCACCAGGCAGAGCAGATTCTGTTGTTTGTAACTAAGAACCTAACTGAATCAGGCTGGACCTGAAAGGTGAGTCAGCCACAGAACGAGCAGGTGGGATGAGCATTTTGGGCAGAGGGCCCTGAGGATACAGTTCGGTGCCACATGCTGACGTATCCACCAACCACAGACGACACCTGTGATACTGGACCCGTAAGATTATAATGGAGCTGAGAACTTCCTGTCACCCAGTGATGGCATGGAGTCGTGGCACATGCATTACACGTGTGTTTGTGGGGATGGTGGTGCCAACAAACATCACACACTGCTAGTGGTATGAAAGTACAGCACACACAATTAGGTACAGCACGTAATGCTTGATGATGATAATGACTGTTACTGGTTTGTGTATTTACTATACCATCCTCCTCACCTTTATTTTAGAGTGCACTCTTTCTAGAAAGTTGTCTAGAAAGAGTCTTTCTAAACTCTTTTATAGAAAGTTGGCCATGAAACAGTATGCCATGTTACGCCTCCAGCAGCCTCATGCATCTTAAGTTTACAGCATCTCTTTCTTACTGCATCGGTTTTTCTTGTGCTTGACTTAATCTCATGTTGCTCTGTGCAGTGATGTGCAGTCCAGGTTTGCAGCCTAGGAGCAACAGGTTCTACCGTACAAGCTAGGCGTGCGGTAGGCTGTACCATCTCGGTTTGTGTAAGTGCACTCTGTGATGCTCGCACAATGATGAAACTGCCTAAGGACCCTTTTCTGAGAATGTATCCTGGTCATTGAGCAGTGCATGACAGTGCAAGAATTGGTTTAGCAATGGAGAAGAGGCCAGTGTGGCGAGAGTCCGCTAGAAGAGAGGAGAGAGGCACTTCATGAGGTTAGAAAAGAAGGCAGGGCCCAGACTCTAGAGCTGGTCATGGTGAGGAGTTCATGATTTATGCAATGTGTAATGAAAGTTGACATGATTTTGGCAGGGCAATGCATGACCTGTGTTCTAAAAACTTGCTCTGTGTGGAGTACAGATCAGAAGGGGACAAGAGAGGACATGGAAAGAGTATTAAGATTACATCCCATTGCAGTTGTGGTGACATGTCTGTGCCCTTACTAGATCATTAAACTCCTTGTGTCTCATTCAAGTGCATAGAAGGTACTCTGTGTATTAAAATGAAATATATACACAATAACTCACTGAATATAACAAATCTGCTAGGCAGGTATTATGCCCATTTCACAGATGAAAAAACTGGTCATTTGAGAAATCTACGTGCTATGTGCTAAGCACACAGAAGTCCTAAGAAGGCTACACACTACCTATATATGAATGTCCTCACAACAATCTTATAAGTTATATATGGTTTTATCCCTATTTACAGATGAGGCAACTGGGGCACAGAGAGGTCAGGTAATAAGCTCTGAGTTACACAGCTAGTAAGTGGGAAAGCCAGAATTCGAACCCAGGCAGTCTGGCCTCAAAGGCTCTGCTCTTAACTACCATATGAGAATGCCTCATATGGGTACTGATCTACTCTATAGATGTTTATGTAAAAATACAAATTAAAATGAGTTAAAATATAGTAAAAGTAACCACTAGAACAAAAATTGAACGTATAACTTTCAAACCACTAGAGAAAAAAACTGGAAAAAGGCACTTTACCAAACGAAAGAAAACAATAGGAAGCATGATAGAAAAAAACAATTTAGAATTAAATCCAAACATGTAATGACTATTAAATGAGAAAAGACACATACAAGAGAGTTTACTACCAGCACAGTTGACAATAAAACAAACCGACAAAGGATGGCATAGATGTGGAGCAACAGAAACTCTCCCACACCACTGGTGGAAGGGCAAACTGGTACAAGCTAGATCGCACAGAGTGGGAGTGTGAAAACCCTCAACCCCTGCAATTCCATTCGTAGACCTGTACCCAAAAACTCTTGCCTGTGCCGATGTGATATGTAAAAGAATGCCCATTAACTCATGTTGGAATGGCAAAAATCAGAGAATTGTTAAATTGCTAGCAACAAGAGAATGAATAAATTGCTGTACAGTCATACAAATGGAATTCTATTCAGCAGTTACAATGAAAAAGCTAGAACTGCATGAGTCAACACAGATGGCTTTCACAAGCCTAATTTTGGGTGACAAAAGCATGTATGAAAGCTCTCACGGGAATGATAGAAACCACATTCAGGGGAGGAGTTAACTCTGCGGAAGAAAAGGGGAGAGTGAGATTCCAGAAGGGTTCGCAAGAGGCTCCAACTGCATAATATTAAAATCTGAAGCAAATATGGAAAATTATTAAAACATGAAAAATATTAAAATACTAAGTCAGTACACAAGTGTTCATTATATTATTCTCTGTGACTTCAGAAATGTTTGTAATATTTCATATTAAACATTTAAAAAAGTTTTCAACTCAAGAATCTAAAAAAAGTACAAATAAATCCAAAGAAATAAGATCTTAATAAAGACATAAATAAAAGAAAAACTTTAAAACAGAGGTTATCGATAAAATCAAAAGCTGGTTCAATAAATCAGATCAAGAAAAAGAAAACTGGCTTCAACAGAATGTATAAAAATGAATAAGAACAATATAAGATCAAAAATTTCAATAATACTCTAGAAAATTTTATACCAATCAATTTGAAAATGCAGATGAAATGGATACTTTTCCAGGAGAAAAATATTTATCCCTTGAAAAGCCACCACTCCCAGATGACTTTAAAGATGAGTTCTTCAAAACCAAAAGCAGAGATTATTCACCTGCTATGTTTATTCCAGGTCACATAAAAAGAAGTTCATTTGCTTGATCCATTTTGAGACCTAACATAAACTGACATCAAAACTAGACAAGTTCTTTAGAACTACAGAACCATAAGCCAATTTCCCTTATGAACACAGGCACAAAAATCCTAAATGAAATACACAGCAAATTGCATCCAGCAATGTATGGAAGGATACATACCATGACTGTAAGGATATTTCAACATTAGAAAATCTATCACTGTAGTTCTACTATTGTAGGGTAATGGAGAAAATCTTAGATGATCATCTTTAATCTATCAGACTACTAAAGAAGGTATTTGGTAATACTCAATATACATTTCTGATTAAAAAAAACTGTAAGACGAGTTGGCAAACTAGGAGAATTATGAAGTGTCTTTAAGAAACCTCCAGAAGCCCTGGCTGGTGTTGCTCAGTGGATTGAGTGCAGGCTGTGAACCAAAGGGTCACCGGTTCCATTTCCAGTCAGGGCACATGCCTGGGTTGCAGGCCAGGTCCCCAGTGGGGGCCACGTGTGAAGCAACCACACATTGATGTCTCTCTCCCTCTCTTTCTCCCTCCTTTTTACCCTTACACCCAGAAGCTCCCATTCTCTCCAAAGTAGGGTGCTGGGTGGGGAGGGGTGGGAGGCAGACACACACCCTTTGCACCATTATAAAAAGGGGAAAAAAACCAAACCTTCGGAAACCATGAAGGAAACAATATGCAACCCAAGGAACTTCTGGAAAGAACTACCCCTGAGGGCACTAAACAGTTTTGTACTGTACTGGATTCTTGGGGAAAGCCAAAATTGTTATTTACAGATGAATTCTTACCTAGAAAATCCAAGAATTATTAGAATACAAAGGTTCAGCAGAGTGAGCAGATCAACACACCAAAACCCATATAAATTATCCTACGGCCCATTAGGAAGAGTAAACCAAAACAGCAACAAAAACTGCTAGGGAAAAGCCTAAAAAGAAATGTGAAAAACAGCAAGAAATTTGCAAGACTTCACATAAATAACAAGGGAAGACGTGAATTCATGGAGAAATAACCACATTGCTAGATGGACCCAACATTGTACTGGTGTCAAATCCAGGCAAATTAATCACCCCCCCCCCCCCGCCCCCGGCAAAAAAAAAAAAAGAAAAATCTCGGGAAAACTTCCACATGACGACAAACTATTATAGAATTTGAAATGGAACCCTAAACAAATTCCGGGAAAACGCTGCAGTTTGTTGGCAGCCTGTTACAGAATTGGGCTTCACAGTTTGAGGTTTAGACGATGTACGCGGAAACGTCGTGCGAGGTGTCAAACCCAAGGCGCTAAACCGAAGGCTGCGCGGCCGGAAGAGCCGTGTGAGCTCCGCCCCCATCCACGTGGGCGGGACACTTCCGGCCGCTGACGTGAGCGCGTGCCCGGAAGCTCCGCCCGCCCACCGCGCGCCGCGCTTCGCGGTCGGCCCTCAGCCCCCGCCGTTCGCAGTCGCGGTTCCGCGGCATCTTCAGGCTCGGGGTTGACCCCCGCCCCCAGAAAGGTCGTTTCCCCTGCAGTTTCCAGTAAGTGCCCGCCCCAGTCGGAGCTGTGGCTAGAAAGAGGCCCCACCGGCGTCTACTTTCTACCCTTCCCCGAGTCCCTCCCCGGCTTCTCGGTCACTCCCGGACGGTCGCCAGGAGTCCCCAAATCCGTCCGCGACCCGCGCGTTCAGGGTTTCCCCAGAAGATGAGCCCTTTCTGATAAGCGTTTCTTAATCATAAAACAATCACTGGTTTCTCATATGTACAGTAAATCCTCAGTGTCGTGGATAGTTTCTGCGGCTTTAAGTAAAACTAGTGTAAGGGAACTAATTTCGTCATAGGCTAGTTGATACAAACACGCCAAGTTCCCAGCGCCTCTCCTCCACCACACCAGGCTGCACAAAAACACGTTATCCGAGGCCCTGCTGTACTCTGGAACGTGAGCTTTTGGTCTGACGCTCCTCTTAGCTCTGCCGCCTCCTCCCACGTGGACGGCCCGCAGACACGCCCCGTGGAGTTGTTCCCACCGCCCCTTCCTTCCCCAACGCCCTTCGGGATACACCCTTCGTGGCACACCCTTCGTGGCTGCTTCGGAATCTTCCCGCTTTCAGTGAAAAGCTGTCCGAGGGATCACCCATCTGGGCGCAGCGCCCCTCCTCCCCTCCTAAATCCCTCCGCTTATTAAAGAATAGAAACCATTAAGGAAAGAATGCCCTCGGAGTAAGACTGACCTAAGCGGTCTACACGCGTTATTTTATTTAATCGTCGCATCACTCCTTAGGTAGATACCGGTGAGAACACTGAGGCCCAGAAAAGTCAAATAATTTGTTTGAGGTAACAGGGTGGGTTCTACAGAGTTGAAATTTGAATACTGTGTAGTTCCAAAGCTGGCGCCCTTACCACTTTCTCATTCCCAAACATCTGGGCAGCCCTCTCTGTTGTATCTGAGAAGCCCTTAGTTGCTTCTCCTGAGGATTTTTTTCTGAATGCTGTCTAGAATGTCCTGGTTTCTGGAAACTTGGCCTTCGTCTAAGAACTTTGTCAGAACTCTGCACACAGACCATCATTCCGTTTCATCAGGTTATCTAAGCTCGGAGTTTGGCAATATTTCACATCAGTACTCATTAGTATTTCACATCAGTACTCATTCACGCAGCCTTCCTCCCCTGCGTCAGTGTGACTGTCATCATTGTCACTGTTCTTGGAAACGTTTGAGCAGTTCGTATAAATTAGTTACAAAAGTACGACATTTATAAAAAGCCCAGAAAATGGCAGATAAACACTAACTCCATTGCACAGGAAATAAATTCTATAGGAGTGACTTTGGACGAAATAGCTAAGTGCTAGATTTTTCCCTCATCTGTAAAATGCTAAGGTTAGATGAGATCATTACAATGCTGTGAATCAAAGTTCAAAGAAAGGAGTGATCACTCTGTACTGACGTGAGGGCTGTTGGGAGGACTTACCAGTGTGTTCTTGATACATTATAGAAAGAGGATTAGGTTCAAGGTTTCTCCTAGCACTGAATATCTGATAATGGCTATAGACCTTGCTCTGGAAGTAGAATTCACATTTACACATCATTTTATACTCAATTTTTAGGAAATTAATGACCCATTCCTCCTCTTCAAAGCCTACATGTTAAAAAAAAACTCGTGATTTAGAGAAATGAAATGAACTGCAATTTAAAAGGCAAGACTCACCCTGGCTGGTGTAGCTCAGTGGACTGGGCGCAGCCTGTGAAGCAAAGGGTCGCCCGTTAGATTCCCAGTCAGGGCCCATGCCTGGGCTGCAGGCCACATCTCCAGTCAGGGGTGCGCAGGAGGCAACCACACATTGATGATTCTTTCCCTCTCGCCTTCCCTTTCCCTCTCTCTAAAAATAAATAAATAAAGTCTTTAAAAAGGCAAGATTGGAGGGACTTGACCTTGTAGGCAGTGTGGAACCACTGGAAGTCTAGGGAGGTCGGTCTGGCAGCAACGTGAAGGCTGTGGGGAAAGGCAGTGAGACTCATTAGGTGATAGCTGCAATAGTTTAGGTAGGCAGGTTAGGAAATGTTAAAGGGCCGTGCCAAGCAGTTTGGGAATAAGGAGAAATTGCAAGAAATATTGGCAAGAACAAGTTAAAAGGACTTGGTATTTGACTGGATGTGGAACTGAAAGACAGGAAGGAGTTAGTGATAACAAGATTTGAGGTTTGTACAGCTGCAGTTATGTTCTTTCTCTATTTTGTCTTGAGTTTAATTGTACTAAGTCATTTCTGTAACATACATACTCTAATGAAGATGATGTTGGAGATTAAAAAGCATAAGAGGATTCTAAAAACAACTCTACACTTATAAATTTAACATCTCAGATGAAATATACCACTGTTAAAACTACCAAAATTCACCCAAGAGAGAACAGATAAGGTGAATAGTTACATAAAAAAAAGGAAAACTCTCCAGTGCCGTGTAGTTTCACTAGTGAATTTTACCAAACATTTAAGGACAAAATAATCATCATTCTATACAAGCCGTTCCAGAAAATGGAGGAGGAAGGCAAACTTCCCAACTCATTTTATGATGCCAACATTACCTGACACCAAAACCAGATACAATACAAAAGAGAAAAACAGATTAATGTCCCTCATGAACACAGTTGCAAAAAAAAAAAAACCTCAAAAAAATTAGCAAATTGAATCCAGTAATGTGTAAAAAAAAAAACTTTGTGACTGAGTTTCATTTATCCCAGGAATTGAAGGCTGGTTCAACATTTGAAAACTTTAGTATTACCATATTAACAGACTACACAAGAAAAACTACATGGTTTTCATCAATAGATGACCCACCACAAAAAAAAAAGCACTTGGCTGAAATCCAACATCCATGATTTTAAGAACTTATGCACCATGAACTCATAAAACAGGTTTATCTGTTTTCTTAGAAAAAAGAAGAAAGAAAAAAAATCAGCTTAAGATGGTTTTCCAAGATGTGGAAAAATTGTTTCTTTAACCCCAGAGTCTAACCCATCTAGAGGTCATTGGTTGTTTAATAGCTATAGAAATGGCCACTGCCTGTGATCAGGAAGACTGGCGGTGTGACTTGCTTCATAAGAGGACTCAGTGGCTGGGGCTCCTGGCCAGCTGAATTTTGCCTGGCCCGATTTAGGCTTCCCAAACAAGACTGCTTACTGCTGCAGTTCAGCACCCCACCTCCATCCCCATCAAAGAGGCTACATTGCTAAAATGGCAGAGAGAGGACGAAGAGTAAGGAGGGGGCGGTAGCATTGGACATGGTCTTGGTAGTCTCTCCAAGAGCACTGGTCTCTGTGCTTTTCTTTCTATCTTAAAAATTTTGTATATTTATAGAGAGCAAATGTATAGAATGTATACATAAGTTACACAAAGTATGTAGCTGTCTTCATATCAGTGTTCAAAAAACAAACAAATGAATAAACAAATTAGGAATAGAGGGGACCCTGATAAAAGGCATCTACAAAACCTAGAGCTAACTTCATACTTAATGGTGAAAGACTGAATGTCCCCCAACCCCAAACTAATATTGTATATCAATTATAATTCAATAAAAATTGTGTTTTTAAAAGATCATATAGCTGTGCTTTGTATAAAGGTTAAAAGTAAAAGCAGGAAACTCAGTTGGCGGTTACAGTGCTTCAAGTAAGGGATTTTGGTGGTTTGGACAAGAACAGAGTTCCTCAATCTCACCACTTGCCACATGGGGCTGGATTATTCTTTGTTGTAAAGAGCTTTTCTGTGCATTTGAAGATATTTAGCTACATCCCTGGCCTCTACCTGCTAGATTCCAAGTAGCAACCACATTATGACAAAATTCAAAGTTGTGGTAACAAAAATTGCTCCAGACATTTTAAAAAAAAAGACACATAGGCCAATAAAACAATACAGTGCCCAGAAATAAACTCATGCATATATGGTCAACCAACCCTCAACAAGGGTCCCAAAAGCACAATGGGGAATGAAGCACTTCTTCAACAAATGGTATTGAGAAAACTGAACCACTATCTTACACTTCACACAAAGTCAACTCAAAATGGATGGATTACAGGCTTGAATATAAGACTAGAAACTGTAAAACTCCTTTAAGGAAACAGGACAAGCCCCTTGACATCAGTTTTGGTGATGATTTTTTTGATTATGCTTTGTCACTAATCAGATCTTGACATTTACTCTCCTGCTTATAACCAACCCTCCAGTTGTTTCCCACTATAATATACAGGGGATGAAATCCCAGCTCCTTAACATAAAGCTGGTTTTATGCTTTTACATTGCCTGGTCCTGGCTTACCTATTACCTCATTTCATATCATTTCCCTTTGACCACTGTGCTTGAGATTTGCCTGTCATCTTTCTGAAGGTCAAAAAATGCTGAACTTGTTCCTGCCTCAGGGCCTTTGAACTTATCTTCCATCTGATTCAAAGTTTTTTCCTACAAGTTCTTTTCTTTCACTTGGCTGGATGACCCTCATCTTTTGAATGTCAGGCCATGTGCCACCTTGTTAAAAGCAGACATTGCTATCCCCCAGGGCATTAGCAATTATATCGCCTGTGTATTTTCTTCATAACAATTATCCTTAGAAATTATTTTGCTTCTTTTCTTCTCCAAAAACTAGAACATAAGCTCTGTGAATGTAGAAATGTTGTCTTTTTTTGTTCACTCCTGCATTTCCAGTACCTGATTGGGGGCTTAGTAAATGAATTAGGTGTATGGATGCACATACTAGGAGAAACATGATTTTACCTTCAGAAATGACTAAGTCTTCCAAGAGCTGAGTTTTACTTTAAAGTGCAGAGTGGTAACAGGTCTTCTAAGGAAAATGTTTATTATCTGGACAGATAAAAGAGCTGGAGGAGTCCTAATGTATTCATTGAAATTATACCACGACATGAAATTTCTAAGAGAACAGTGTTTCTCAAAGCATGGCATCGAGGCATCTTGAATTGCGAGAGGTCTCCCCCCAGATCTAATGAAGATGTCTGGGTGTGGAGCACAGGAATCTGCCTTTTAAAAGCGTCTTTGTGTTTCTTATGTGCACTAAAGTTGAGAAACCGGGTAGAGGGGAGCTAAATCAAAAGATTCAGGACTGAGCCCTAAGGTGGCCTATCTTTTAGGGTGGAAGGAAAACCGGGCCCGAGAAGGAGACAGGAATCATGAGCTGCAGGTGCCAGGGAGAACGTCTCAGCCCTGAAGGGAGCCCCAATCACAGCTCTCCTCCACTCGTCGTCGGTTCGTCCACTCGGGCTGCCGTAATGCTACACTACCACAGACTGCATGGCTTTTAAACAGCAGGAGTTTATTTTCTCGAAGTTTGGGAGGCTAGAAAGTCCAAGAGCAAGGTTCCAGCAGTGTCTGGTTTCTGGTGAGAGCTCTCTCCCTGGCCTGCGGATAACTTCCTACTTGGCGCATCCTCACGTGGCCTTTTCCGCCTGTGGTGCTCTTGTGTGTGTGGAGCGGGTGGAGTGGAGGTGTCTTTCTTCTTAGGAGGCCACCAGTCCTATCAGATGAAGGCTGCACCCTGATGATCATACTTAACTTTAATTACCTCCTAAGGACACTCTAAATATAGTCATTTGGGGGTTAGAACTTCAATGATAAATGAATTTTGCAGGGATACAATTCAGTGTATAGCAACTGGTGTTTCCCTTCATCAACGAAGAAAACCAGTTTGACATAATGTAATCCAAAAATATAACCACATCAATACTAAATTCTTGTTCTTTTAAGCTATAAAGCAAAGTCAACTAAAAACAGTGTTCTTATTTTGATCAAATATATATGAGATTTTTCCAAGGTTATGGAAATATACATTTGATTTTGGTTTTGATGCCAGATACTCAAATTAGGTGTATGAATGGTGACCGTTTAATGGAAATGTAAAACTATTTTGTGAATAACTAATACCTGACCCTCTTTCCATTCAGAATTTAAAATGTGGTATCATTTCCTTTGCTCCAAAAAACATTTTGCTTTTTAAATTCTCTAATGACTTGTCAGTAATTTGGTTTTACAGACATGGCAGGCAGGTCTTGCAGACACGGATACTAAGTTCACACACACAAGTCCTTAAAGATGCTGAGACCGGCAGAAACGAGGGTAGGCACTTTTCTTGCTTGAGGCCTTTTGAGTAATTTCAAATATGTTTTATAAATTATTTCACTCGTTTCTCTCTCACTTGTTGCTAATATTTGAGAGAATAACTATGTCATATTTCATATCAATCTAAGGTAAACAAAAACAAAAGGAAAAAAAAAGAGCAAAACCCAAACAGCACCATTCCCAGCACAGATCAACATCTTATCCTTCAGATGACTGTGTGTTTTGTTTTTCATCATCTTCTGAAAGCCAGATGGATTCAGGTACTGAAGGTATGTTTATCACCCTACTAAGGTTTTTTTGTTTATATTAGATTATTTTTTTAATTGTTAAAACTCCTTCATAACTTCTGTTTATTCAACAAGTGTTTCTTTATTGAGAATACCCACTATGTGCCAGGCTTAATGGTAAACATGCCAGGACCCCATCAGTCAAAGGGCTTTTATCGTATTAAGCAATAAAGACAGATAAATAGTGCAGTACAATGCAGAAGAGTGCTGTGACTTGGTATGCATGTCTTAAGGGGACCAGGAAAAGTTTTGAGTAGGAAATGATATCTAAATAGAGAATTAGAGGATGAGTAGGCCTTTTCCATACAAAGCCACGGGAGGAGAATTCAGGAAGGTTTATTACAAGCTAAAAAGCTAACCACTGCTGATATTTGGGTTTCTGATTCTTTTCCAGGTAATATGCCTGTACTTCTATTTCTTGATTTGTCAGTGGGCTAATAAGAGTTCTTGGTTGTAATCAAAGGAAACTGACTCTGACTGATTTAAGTGGGGAAGGAATTTATTGAAGGATATTGAGTAACCCACAGAATCGCCGAGAAGCCTAGAGAACTAATCTCTGAACATGGATAGGAACAAAGTGAAAACCTTGCAACCAGAACCACAGGCAAAGTCTTGCCACAGAGCTCAGTTTGGTAAGGGCACTATGCCACCACTGCCACTGCTAAATCTGGATGCATTGCCATGGTCACTAAATGCCACCCCTGTCATCACTGCCACTGCAGCCACTAGACCCTATGTATTTCTGCCACCACTACATAATGGAGGCTTCTTTGTGTCATTAGCTCCTACGCAGTGATTGACTAAGCTTAGATCACATGCGCATGTCCCAGCTGCATTGGAAGTTAGGAACATAACTATTGGCCTAGTCACCAAACATAGGAAGGAAAATCAGATACTGGGCAATCAAATTATACCAAATGTTCTCTACATTCAACTCTAGACAATATCCATTGATTAGATCACTTAAATTATTCCTTTGTCTCACCTACCTTTTCCTCTCAGTTCCTTGGCAGTTATATTACAATTAGTTTTAACATTAGTTAATTTGACATCAATAAATACAAGGTGTGTCCGGAAAAAGTCCAGCCATTGTTAATATAACAAGAATGATTTTCACGACATAGATTTAACCTGGCAGCCAAGGATAACGGACTGGAATGTGCATGCATAAACAATGACGACTTCACTGTACTAGTCAGTGGGGACAGTGGATGCCACTGAGTGAGCATGTGTACTGTGTGGCCATCACATTCAAAATGACTGAGCGGGTAGAGCAATGAATCTGCATTAAATTTTGTGTTAAGCTTGAACATTCCTCTGCAGAACTATTCAGATGATTCAGAAGGCCACAGCTATGGGCAACTGGTGATTGGCAGCTTTGACATGACAGTGCACCCACTCACAAATCATATCTCATGCAGAGTTTTTTGGGAAAACATCAAATCACTGTGGTGACTCAGCCCCCCTAGAGCCCAGATTTGGCACCCTATGACTTCTGGCTTTTCCCAAAACTAAAATCACCTTTGAAAGGGAAGTGATTTCAGACTCTCAGTGAGATTCAGGAAAATACAACGGGGCAGCTGATGGCGATTGGGAGAACAATGTGAGGTCCCAAGGTGCTTGCTTTGCAGGGAAGTGAGGCATCATTGTCTTATGTACAATGTTTCTTGTATCTTGTATCTTCAATAAATGTCTCTATTTTTCATATTGCGTGACTGGATACCTTCTGGACAGACCTCATATACTTTAATTCTACTTTTTTTTTCATCAATTTTAGTCAGTTATTTTACTCTCTTTTATATAGGTACCCCTACTCTTTCCTCCAACTTTTCTCCCCACTATATTTTTTTATGTTTTCAGTAGTTAGCATTTATAGTATGATCT
Source organism: Trachops cirrhosus (assembly GCA_028533065.1). Lineage (NCBI taxonomy): Eukaryota > Metazoa > Chordata > Mammalia > Chiroptera > Phyllostomidae > Trachops > Trachops cirrhosus. The sequence continues at coordinate 29,594,089 of CM052551.1, forward strand.
ACAGCCAAAACTACCTTACTCATTTTTTCGTTCATAGACTTACTTTAAAGGTTCGAAATCAATAATCAGCATTTACATTATTGTCACTATATAAATATTGTCATTGCAGCGCCAAGTCTTGTGCTAGAATTATGTGTTCTCCTTTTATTGACCTAATATCATGGTTACTGGGCCTCTCGAAGGAGAATGTTTCAAGTCACTACTTCAAGTACATTTATTATCCCATCAGTTGCGTAAAACCATGCCATGCATCAGTATTGCTTCATACTTGAACCATGACTTTCTTGTACAGTTTTTTTGTTTTTCTTAGAATTTCTAGTTCTAACATTTGTTTTTTATTTTTGAAAGTGAATGTAGCTTCATCATAATAAAAAGATTTTCTGTCCTTTCAATCATGGCGTTTATTTCTTTTCCCTGGAGATGTTCTTGCCTGCCTGTTAGAAACTAAACCACTTCCAATTCTTTTAAATCCAATTCTCTTATATTCTACCAAGGGAAAAATTAAGAGAAAGAGAGGACAGAAAAGGAATGAAAGGAGAAGAGAAGGAAAGGTACATAATTATGAATAATTTAATGTAAGATTTGGTTATTATAGGATTCTTCACCTTATTAATTAAGAAAAACAAAATCTGCAGGGAATTTTGATGAGCTATAAGGGAGGGAGTGTTTAATATTGTAGTTAACATGGACCTAAGCTAATAGTGTCCTTTTTCTTTTTAAAAAATACTCAGAAAACTATACAGACAGATAAAAACACTTCCCAACTCTTGAGTTGTGTTTCAGGGGAGAAGTGGTAGAGGCGTGGGGTCGTGGGGATGGTCTGTATGTTTTCAAGGCCTGGGTAGGGGAAGATACCTAGTTTTCAGTGCTATCTGCTCATACAGGTGTATTCTGAAATGTCCCTCGTTCTGTCTGGCTCTCAGTCATGGATCCACGCAATCTGCCACTGAGATGTCTTCATTCGGCCTGCCTGTTCCTTCAGGTGCAGTGGTTCTCTCTCTGTTTCTTCCATGTCACGTATATGGGCATGGGCATAGTTCTGCTTCCTCACTGCCATGCAGGAGTATTAGAGCCAAGGCTGTTTGAAGCCTGGTCAGTGTTACCTCCTCTCCCAGGCATTGTTAATATCCCAACGCTCAGACTACAGCCTTCTTTCCCCAACCTTAGATTCCACGCATTTCTGTAGAATTTTACTGCTTCCTTGGTGCTCTATGAATCAGGATACAGGGCTGTTCTGTTTGGGGATCTATCAATGTCTGTATTCTTAGCACTTCCACACAATGTTCTCTTCCTCCTCAGTCTGGGGAAATTTCTATTTTTATTCCAATTTGGGGTCAGATTGTGGGGAGGTGAGACTCATTCTCATTTTTCCAATTGTATTTCTCCCAAATAGTTTATGTACATATAGAAGCTTCTCTAGTAACCTCATAGCTTACATTTTTAGAAATCAAGTTCAGGAAGGCCTTTTTTTCTGTTTACTACTCTGGTTTATCTCTTCCTAAAGCAATGAGCTCACAGCTGCCTAGCTACTTAAAAAGAATATGGGAGGAGTAATAAGGAAAAGATGAACTAATAGGAGAAAAAACATTAGTATTTCAAAAATATTATCATGTCTTGGGGATATACAGTACAGTATAGGAAATGGAGTAGCCAAAGAACTTACACGCATGACCCATGGATATGAACAATGGTGGGGGGATTACCTGAGGGAGTAGGGTGCTGGGTGGAAGGGGGCAAAGGGGGAAAATTGGGACAACTGTAATAGCACAATCAATAAAATTTTAAAAAAGAAGTGAAAAAAATATCATGTCTTAGATAAACTTGTTTAAATGACAAATTTACAGAATAATATTTGCTAATATTTACCACTTACTATGTACCAGACGTGTTTTAAGAGCTTTACATTATCAGCTAATCCAATCATCACAATAATTAAATAGGTACCATTACTGTTCTGATGTTACAGAAAAGGAAACTGAGCTACAGAGGAGTCAAGTAATTCCTTTTCAGTAGTCTTGGAGCTTGTATTCAAACCCAAGAAGTCTGGCTCTGTAGTTCACCTTCTTAAATACGACATCATTGGTCCTCAAATGACCCCGCTCCCCTCCCAGGACATTTGGAAATGTGTAGAGGGTGTGGGTCTGGTTTTCATAGACTGGGAAGAGTTGCCGGCATTTAGTGGACGGGGGCCCAGAATGTTAAATGTCCGGTAGCGTGAGGGTTGGTACTGAACAATAAAAAATTGATCCATCCAAAATCTAAATTTAACTCTTCCTAAGAAACAGTGCATTATATTATTCTGGCTCTAAATTGCCAAAAGTGACTCAAAATTTTTTAAAAACTTAAATAGAATACTATTTACAGAAAATATTACAAATGTTATCCAAAAATAAATTGATAAGCAGATTTTCCAGTTAGTCCTTTTAAGATTTTCTGGGAATAGGTAAGTCCCATGTTATATGTAATATTCTCTTCCAGAATATGAAAGGATATAGAATGCCTTTTAATTGATTTTATGAAGCTAATAAAACAGGAAAATTAGATTTTGAGAAATATTACCAGACACACTGAGGGAATTTTATTATTATAAAAGTATCAATATATCAGGGAGATATAACAATTATAAATGTATTCATGCTGGCGTGAGCTGAATAGTATCCTCCCCCAAATTCATGTTCACCCAGAACCTCAGAATGCGACCTTATCTGCCGATGATGATTTGCAGATGTGACTAGTCAATATAAGGTCACACCGGAATGGGAAATCGTGGTGTTCTAAATCTAACGACGGGTGGTGTCGTAAGAAGAGGAGAGGGCACACAGAAACGACCAGGGAAGAGGCCCCGTCAACACCAAGCCGGTAGTTGGAGTTATGCTGCGCCGCAAGCCAAGCGGTGCCCCGGGCCCAAGAAGCTGGAAGAAGCAAGAGAGGATTCTTCCCTAGAGCTGTCAGAGGGCACATGGCTCCGCCAGTGCCCTGTTTGTGGAGTTCTAGCTTGCAGAACCGTGACAGGATGAGTGTCTATTGTTGCAAGCCACCTAGTTTTTGATCACTTGTTACACAGCCCAGGAGATAATACACCTAATAACAGAGCTCCAAGATACATGAACAAAAGCTTACGGAATTGGGAATAGACAGTTCAAACTATTGAAGATTTCTGTGCCCTACTTCCACTGATGTTGGAAAAAATAGACAAAATCAGTAGAGGATATAGAAGGCTTGAATAGCTCTGTCAGCCAACTTAATATTTCCATATAACACTTCCTCCACAGCAGCAGAATGCGTTCTCTTCAAGCTCACATCAAACAGTCTCCGTAAATGCAAATGGATGGAAGCCATTCAAAGCATGTGTCTGATCACAGCAGAGTTAAATTAGAGATCAACAATAGAAGAAAATTAGGTGGTCTCCAAATATTTGGAAATTAAAAAGCACACTATAAAATAACCCATGGGTCAAAGATCAAATTACACGGGAAATTAGAAAATACTTTGAACTTGAAAATCTTCATCAAAAGGAGTGATGCAGCCTTGCTCAGGAGGAAACCCATAGCTGAAATTCCTGTATTAGAACGGGGGTCAGATCAACGCTCGAAGCTTCACCTAAAGAAACTAAAATGGGAAGGACAAATAACCCGAAGCAAGCAGGAAGAAAAAAGTGGTAGAAGTCAGAGCCAAACATCAATGAAATAGAGAACAAAAACAATATAGAAAGTCACTAAACCAAAGGTTGGTTTTTTGGAACAACAAAATTAGTTTTGATGAACAAAGTCATAAACTTTTCACTATTCTGAGCAAGAAAGAAAAAAAGAGAGAAAATATACAAGTGACCAAAATTGGGAATGAAAGATAGGACATGATTACTGACCCTGTAAAAATTAAAAGCATTATAAAAGAACATTATGAATAACTTTTTGCCAACAAATTAGACAACTTAAATGGACAAATTACTAAAAAGATAAAAATTAACAAAACTAATTCACAAAGTAATAACAAATCAGAATAGAACAATAACAAGTAAAGAAAATGAATTGGTAACTAGAAATCTTCTCACGAGGGACAGCCCAGGCCCAGATGGCTCCACTGGTGAACTCTGTCTAACGTTTCAGGACGGCGGATTACCAGCCCTAGAAAAGTGTTTTCAGCAGATACAGGTGGAAAAACCAGTTCCCATCATTGAGACTCAGATATCAAGTGAGTCAAATCCATCATAAGGAAACTGCAGACCAGTGATTCTTCCTGAGCATGTTTATAAAGTTTGTTAATAAAATAAAAGGGAACTGAACCCAGCAATGGTTTAAAAGAATTATACACTGTGTTCTGGGAATGCAAAGATAGTGTAGTACCTCAGAATCAGGTAATATAATATACCATATTAATTGAATAAAGAACAAAAACCACATTATCATTCCAGTAGACACAGAACAAGCATTTGATAAAATCCAACACCCGTTAAAGATAAAAACTCAACGCTGTAAGGATAGAAGGGACGTCTTTCACAGGGCGTCTGGACTCCTGAGGGTCTTCACGTCCTCTGTAGCCACACCATAAAGAGCTGGGAAATCACGTTACTTACAAAGGTCCACATCCAATGCTTGAGAGCCTGAATTTAAGCCATCTGTGGCAATGTTAGGATGTTTATTCTGTATTCAAATATTTGGTAGGGAAAGTGGAGATTGAGTCTGCTCTCATGAATAGTACATCTAATAACTGAATTTAAAATATTTATACCAAAGTTCTACATGAGGCAGAAGACTTACAGATGGCACGAGAAAGATAATAAAGACTTACCTTTGACTAGGGCTTTAAAAGAAGGCCTAGTTAGCGCTGGCTAGTGTGGCTCAGTTGGTTAGAGCTTTATCCTATAACCAAAGGGTTATGGGTTTGATTCCTGGTCATGGCACATATCTAGGTTGTGGGGTCCATACCCATTCCCGGTGTGTACAGAAGGCAGCCAATCAAGGCTTCTATCTCTCCTTCCTCTCTTATGTAAAAGCAATGAAAAAAAAAAGTCAGTGGGTGAAAAAAAAATGTTTTAAAGAAAGTCTGGTTGTGAATGAGGAAAGAGAGGACTACATTTTTTTAAATTGGAACTTGAGGTATTGTTATATCATTATTCGAGCAAAACATGTTAAAGTAATCCTGACTACCGTTCTCTGCTGAGTTTAAGGTTTATCCATATTGCTGTAATGTAGTATTATTAATGGGATGCAGTTCCTTACAGGGTTTCCCCCCAGTAATATTAACTCAAACCAAAATTATATTAGGGTTACACTTAAATTCAGTATCTTTACCTTTGATTACAGGGAGATTTAACATATAACTGTTTGCCCATATTGTCTTGGGGTCCCAGTATTTATGTACCAAGAACGTTGTCCCCTTATATTTTAAATGGTGACTTTCTGAAATGTACTAGCAGAGGACTCAGGTGTCTTGCTTTTTAATTTACTAAAGAAATAAAGGCATTTTAGTTTACGAATAGACTGGGGTTTTTTCCAGGAAAACTAATATTCATAATTTTGGGATAACAATGACCTCTTCAAAAGAGCAAAATAAAATGTAGGCATTAGACATTAAAATTATCTTGGAACTTTTTTAAATTGGTAGGTTAATTAAAATTAGAGTGCACGCTCCCTGGAGGCGAGACCAGCAGGAGTGGACGACTGGACACGGGTCTGACTGCGCTCCTGCCCAACTCCACGCCAGGGTTTGCCCGTGTGAATAGTGTTTATAATGGCTCAAATTAGTTGACAAACCTCAGTTTGGAGAACTATAATGCTTTCCAGGATAAAAGTTCAGTTTACTGAATCATAAAAAATTTCAGAAAAGCAAAAAGTAGTTTTAAAATTTTTGTTGTTGTTTTTCAATTACAGTTGGCATGCAAAATTAAATTAGTTTCAAGTGTACACAATAGTGATTTGACATTTACATAACTTAAAAGTGATCACCCCAATAAATCTGGTACTCATCTGATTAGCAAGAGGTAGTTTTAATGAAGAAAACCTAGAAAGAGACTTTTAAAATGTGTTCTAGTAGGAAAGCTGTGCACTGTGATCAGCAGGCCTGAGGCCCCATGCTGACATTTCCCTACCGAACTTTTTTCTCTCCATTTCCTCTTCAGCAGAGGCTGAGACACCAGGAAGCTGATGAAGCTGAAGCTTCAGGGCCCTGCCAAGGCCGAGGGAGGGTCCTTAGCACTGTCCTTACAGGGTCTTATGCTTTTGTAACACCAAGGTGCAGGGCCAGAGGTTTCCCTACAATTTCAATGTGCCCTAGGGTGCCTGCTACTGGAAGCTGAGTATTAGGAGGAAAACAAGGTTTGAAATGTGTGGAGCCAGAGAAATAAGCCAGGCAGTGAGGGAAAAATACCATATGATCTCACCTTTAAATGGAACCTAATCAACAAAACAAACAAGCAAGCAAAATATAACCAGAGACATTGAAATTAAGAACAAACTGACAGTAACCAGAGGGGAGATGGGAGGGGATAAAGGTGGGGGAAAGGGGGAAGGGCTTTTCAGGAACAACTATAAAAAACACATGGACAAAACCACGGGGGAGTGGGAACGGTAGAGAGGTGGGGATGTCTGGGGCGCAGGGGGAGTCATGAGGGGTAAATGCAGACAACTGTACTTGAGCAACAATAAAATAATTTAAAAAACAAAACAAAAAAGAGAAATGTATGGAGCCAGACAGTAGATTGTGGAAAATGTCCATAATTAAATAATGTGAAATTGTTAACAGATGATTTGTTTTCATCAATACCTGTCAAAATGTCTTGATAGTGTGGCATATAGTTACAGAGGCACCATGCTTGTTTGTTTATGAGAATCAGACAAAACAATTTGTCCAAATTTCTTTTTATATGGGGCACAGGCTTGCAGCTGTGCCCCATAGCTGTAGCTACACAGCTAGTGTACCTGTGTGTGAAGACATATTTGTTTATTTTGCATCCTTTCATTTTAGAAAAGAAATGTTGCCCTGGCTGGTGTGTCTCAGTGGACTGAGCATCAACCTACAAACCAAGAGGTCTCTGGTTCGATTCCTGGTCAGGGCACATACCTGGGTTGCGGGAGGGTCCCCAGTTGGGGGCATGCGAGAGGCAAGTAGTTGATGTTTCTCTCACATGTCGATGTTTCTCTCCCTCTCTTTCTCCCTCCCTCCCCTCTCTCTCAAATTAATAAATCTTTTATTAAAAAATTAAAAATAAATAGAAAAGTAAAAAAGCAAATTTTGATCAACTGTGAAAGAGGACAGACTGAATTACATTTCAACTCTCTGTGTATGAAAAATATATATTACAAAGTCATTATCCTATGAAGTGACAAAGAAACTACACTCCCCTCCCCACAAAGAAGTAAAAAAAAAAAGTAAGATAGAGACATGTCAAGCAGTTAATAAAACTAGAATGTTATTTTTCTGGATTTTGTAATATTTGTGCTGTTTGTCAAGTTACAAAATTTGTTATTTGTGATTTTTGTTATTAGTCTAAATAAGTACTCACATATGTAGTACCTAGATTTGTATTCCAATTCTTAGCAGGCCCTCCAGAGTGTCCACGCTCAAATCCCCATAAAACCCAGCCCTGCCTCTGCCCATTGTACGATGGGGAGGGGGGTGACATGACATTGCTTTGGAGAAGTTCTTATGGGCCATGCCTGAAGGGGAGCCCTTCACACATTCCGTGGGCCGAACTCCCTCACAGGGCCACTGCTGAGGCAGGGAGGCTGGGATTTCCATCTGATCCCAGGAGAAGGGAGAAGCAGGTTTGGTGACCAGCTGGCCAGGCTCTGCCACGAGGCCTTTCTCAGGGATCGCTGTGTGGGTGTTGGGGGTCCTAAACTGGGCTCCTGTCAGCCTGGAGCACCGGCAGCCATCTTTCTTGACTGCAGAGAGGGAGTGTGACCATGCTAGGAGGCAGTTAACTTGCACAGAGAGGCAGGGCCAAGAGATGGAGAGGGGGACAGGAGGAGAGGGAGGGAGAGAAGGAGAAAGAGGAGGGTCATGGGAGGAGAAAAGGAAAAGGAAGAAGGAAGAAGAAGGAAAAGGAGAGAGGGATGTGGACAAAGGGGAGGAAGGGCAGAGGAGAAGACGGAAGAGAAGAGGAAGAAGGAGGAGGAGAGGGGAAGCGGGGCAGAGAGCACACTCCACTGTATGGTCAACTTCTTTGGTCAAGAACAACTGGACTTCCTAATTACGGGTGCCATCTTGACCAGCTTCATAAGTGCAAAACTAACTTCAGAACCGTTTATTAAAAAGTTAAGAATTTCAAGGTGGTAACAGCATAGCATTAAATCAAGTGTGGGGCCTTTCTGAGCTTGGGGCCCTGTGTGACGGCACAGGTCGCACGCCCAGGGAGCTGGCCCTGAGGATCACGCATGCCCTTTGGTGCTTCTGCCAGCTCTGTCGGTGTCTCTGTCACAGCAACTAAACAGCGTTGCTCTGGATTCCTACCCCAAGTGGGTAAACCTTCCAGTTTCGGAAATTGTAATAAATCTGCAGTGTGTTTGTGAGTCCCGACACAGAGCTCTGTATACAGTGGATGTCGATAAAGTTTGATCAAGTCAGTTTTGCCTGGAGGCTGAGCCCTGGAGGTTTGTTCTGGTTCTAGAATTCTAGGAATCCACCTATAGAAGAGTGCGTGCCTTTTGGCAAGAGATACATTGCCCAAAGTTTGTGTATTCTTTAGTTCTTTGTAAACTAAACCCTGTGTTCAGTACTTACACTTCAAGCAACTTCATGGGGAGTCATTTTGTCAGGCCAAGAACCATTCCTTTCAAAAGTGCAGATTCTCAAAATCACTTGCTGAAAATGAGGCACGAAAGCTGTCCCCTAGCCCCCTGCTCTCAGTTTTCCATGAGAAATGCCTGCTCCGAAGAGCAGGGTCATCCATGGCCTGAACCCCTGCCCCGTGGCCTCTGCACACCACCCAGCCCTGACCACCAGACAAAATTAAGATTCCACCAGAGAGGGTGAGTCACACACCCACCCCTATCTCTGGACTCGGATGGAGTTGCCTGGATTCTGTGGCACTCTGTGGCTTCCTTTAGAGACATATTCCCGGTCACTGGTTTCTGTGTGCCCTCCCGAATCCCAGAAAGAATTAATTTAAGCATGCATGACTACCTGTCCTGACCAGAGTGGGTCTAGGTCTGAACACAGGGAAAGTATAGTCATTCTAGAGTCGTCATGTCGCCTCTCTCCACAGAGAACCTGGTTAAGGGAGAAGAGTCTCAAGTCCCACAGTGAGTCAGAAAAAGGCACTGGCAAAATAAGGGACTATGGCAATCTGGATTCATTTTGTGATCCCACACACCAGCATCATTTTGACCAGAAGTGCCCTTGGGAAATCCCACCTCTTCCAGGAAGCCTTCCAGAGTAATTCAGAGAAGAGCTAAAAGCTTTTTCTTGTCCATCTGGAACATTTAACAGATCCCTGCACTCATCTCTTTTATGGTTACCACACATAGAGGCAGTCAGTAAATATTTGATGAGTGAGTGAATGAATGAATTCCTAAGAAGTGTATTGACCACTTACTCTGTGCCAGGCATATCTTGGGAAATACCAGCTGAAATCAGACATGGACCCTGGCCTCACAGAGTTTACAATCCAATGAATGATATAGCTACATCATGACTGCCTCCTCCTTGTTCATACACAGCTTCACTCTGCCGCTGCCCTGGATAAGCTCCAAGGTGCTGTCTGTATGCATCTGTCTGTCAAGCACATTTGTAAAGTACCCACCTTGTGCCCAGAAACTTTAGACCCAGAGATCAAGCCTTGGTCCTGCACTTAAGGATTTCACAAACTGTGGGAGGCTGGGAGGACGAAGGAGAGAACAGAAAACCACGTACATTTACATCAGTGTGGTAAGGACTTTGGGGGCCATTCTGAGAGCATAAAAAGATCTCTAACTCTGAGAAGCAGTGCAACTTGTGGAAAGAATCCTGGCTTCCAAGTTCATCCTGGCCACTTGCTTGTAATCTGAGGCAAAACAATGCATCTCACCTCAGGGTCAAATCAAATGAGATGATTGTAGGTGAAAGCACTCTATAAGCTGTAAAGAACATTCAAAGGTTAATAAAGAAATCATTTTTCTTTTTTTTTTCTGTATTCCGCATTCAGTCTTGTCTGCCACAGTCAGACAGACAGAAGGGGCAAGGACACTTTCTTCTTGCATCTGTTATGGAAATTAAAGGAATTTTCTCGATGACAAAGCCGTTTCTGTCCATAGCAATATTGTTGGACAGGCTTATTTGGATAAAAGTTGTATTTCTCCCATCACTTTTGCAGCAGCTTCTTTGCATAGTGGCTTAATTTCTTTTCTACCAAGGAACGTTATCCTCAACAGTATCTCCTCTGCCCCGTGTTCTGTCTGGAGCCTGGAGCCTCAGCCAGAGCCTGAGCAGAGGGGCCCACAGCCCCGAGGAGCTGCCAGAAGCAGGTTCTAAGCTGTCAGCCTCAGGACTCAGCTCCCAGTGGAGGAAATGGCTTGTTCCTGGAATTCTACCAGCACCAAACCCTAGCCAGGAGCGGGGAATGGGCTGCGGAGCTCCCACGTTTGAGCTGAGCACAGGGTTTGGGGAATGCTGCATTTGTTCCTGACTGGAATGCAATGCACTCAGCTGTGCCTGTGGAAAAAATGGAGCCACATGTTTCCCTGACAAGCCCAGGGGAGGCCTGCCAGGCAGCCTTACAAACTCAGGCCTGCAGTAACCACAAAGGATGGTCTAAAATTAAGCATTTCGTGTCCTAGCCAGTATTTTCCCCTAACAAAGGTCAGTCTTCACCTTAACTGAGCCTGTCGTTTTGCATCTATGATAACATGCCTTTGGCAGGTCAAGTTAACTTCCCTTTTCCCCAAACCCCTAGGGCACAAACTGAGACCACAAATCCCCTCGCTGTTATTTGTTATCATGTTGTTGACTGTTAACTACCCTGTACCCACCTCTGTAAAACAAGTACGTGTCTGTCATCCAATCCCCCCGGTTTCCCGTTTTGCTTTCTCCAGCCTCCCTGATCGGTCACCAGTGACTTCCCGTACCCGCCCCCGCCCCATGGCTCCGCCTCTGATTCTAACGTATAAAGAAGGTGCTAAACTGCCTTCTCCGGAGCATTTCTCAGTCCCCTGAGATTCTGCTTCCTGGCGGTTGTGGGCAGCTTGGCTCAAATAAACTCATAAAGATTCTCTACAGGTCTGAGTGTTCCTTACATCGACATGCCTGAAAGCGCTGCGACCTCTGTTGGCTTCTGAATGTCTTTCTCAGTGACACCAAACCTCTCGGACATTTTTAGAAACTTGAAGTTATTTTCTTATTTTCCCCTTGACTACGATAAAGTCACGATTTTTAGTCAATGGTTTTACTTTTAGATTAGCGCCTTATTAAATCTAATATGCTAATTAAATACAATATGTAATAATATTCACACAAAAAACAACTGCTAATTTCCTACTTTAACAGGTATTAGATTAATTTAAAATAACTGTCTGAAAGCTACTTGTTGATGAATGAATTTTGAAATAACGTTGTGTTCTGGCGGGGAGCCCTGTGCACGTGAAAACAGACTGAAATTTCACTGTGATGCTTCAAAGAAAGACAAGCGTTTTTCATGACCTACTCTGAGTATTCTTGAGATTTCCCCTGAGTGTTTTGGATAAATTTTAGTGTTTTATTTCTAGGTGGCAAGAAAGGAGAAGGTTTTATGTGGCTGTTTGGAAGCGTGTTTGAGAAAATAAAACACATGAAGGTGGAGAGGATTCTAATCAAATGAAAAGTAAATTAGATACAGGGTCACTATTGATTTTGAACGTTACTTCAAGGTATTAAAGAATCTCGATTTCTGTTGAAAGAATTGTAATCAAATGAACATAACAAGGATCCGAGTAAAGAGTGCCCTTAGTCTAATTTTCAGAATTATTGTCATTCGTGTGCAGTCATTAATTTACTGCATATTAGTACCAGTGTTTCATAAGCACTCTAAGTTTAAACAATGCTTCATTGTGGAGTTAACACAATGTGACCAAAAATAAAACAGACTGCAGCTTTCTTGTGAACGTGTGGGGCTTGATTAGAGCCTCAATCAAAGAAAGAAACTGCAGAAGTATTGTGGGGAACAGCCAGAGAAATTTGAACGTGGGCTGGGCGTTCGGTGATGCTAAGGAGTCACCAGTAACTGTGTTGGGAGCGGCGGCGCTGTGGTGGCAGCGAAATGTCCGTATTCCTCCGCCGTGCACACTGCAACTCTTCAGGGGTGCAAGGTCGTGGTGTTGGGATTTATTTTAAAATGCTTCACAAAACAATAAATAAAGCAAATATGGACAATGCTAATAACTCTTAAACTCTGGTGATAGGAATACGGGCACTCCTTACACTTTCCCTCTACTTTTCTGTATTTGAAAATGTTGGTAACAACCACCAAAGTAAAATAAAGTGTAGCCACTCAAGGGTCCAACCTCACTGGCTCCCTCTAGTGGCTGCTCGTGTGGAGTTGCGTGCAAAGGGACTGTCCTGGGAGTCTTGAGGTCCCCAACCTCACCCCTTCAACTGCCAGTCACTGCTGTCACACACTCACAAGGAACCTCTCCAACTGTTTTTGTTCTTTCATATGCTGACTTTTCAAACTAGCAACTGAGGCAGACACCATTACTCCCTTTAACGGCCTGAGTCTCACAGGTGTGATTCCCAGCAGGGATTAGCGGCAGCTGATTCAACAGGATCCCAGCTGGGATCAGCGTGTGTCCGACCGGGCCGGTGGGTTCCGTCTCTCTTGACTGAGGTGGGCGGGAAGGCTTTCATGGATGGCTGGTTACGTCAACTTAAAAACAACACAACATTGAGACTGCAGGTCTTTCCTTGGGGAGAATAGGAACATGCAGGGAGGCGGGGAAGGTGGAAAACATCAGACATTCTCTTAACTGACCTCCTCTGAACCCCCCTCCAGGTTGCCCCTGACACTCCATTTCCTCCTGCTGGCCCACAGCCAGGACACCCAGAAAGCTCCTGGCTGGTAGATCCTTTCCTATTTCTTCCCCCAAACTCCTGCTCCCACCAGCTGAGGGGTCTGCTTACCAAGGGTCTCTCTGTTTGATCCAAAACTTGTTTGTACCGGTTCTTATTGTTGTGATTCAAGGACACAGGGCCCGGTAAAACTGAGTGCAGTGCTCCTATCAGACAGCCCACACACATCTCACACACATCACACACATCTCACACACACACCTCACATCACACACACATCACACACACATCTCACACATACATCTCACACACCTCACACACATCTCACACACATCACACATCTCACACACACATCACACACATCTCACATCACACACACATCACACACATCTCACACACATACCTCACATCTCACACACATCACACACATCTCACATCACACACACATCACACACATCTCACACATCTCACACACATCACACACACATCACACACACACCTCACACACACACCTCACACACATCACACACACATCACACACA